>OY728164.1:406609830-407809830 GCA_963277665.1 Viscum album | reverse complement strand
TGTAGGTTATAGGAGACCACAATGAAGGGATATGGATAGTCGATAGAGGGGTCAAATCTCTTCAGACTTTAAAAAAAAGAGAGTTTAATAATCTGGTATTTTTTATAATATACATTGTGGTACCTCATGTTATTATATATTTTATGCTGGATTTATGTACTATAAATTAAATATTAAACCACTTATATAGATAATTAATTTTTCACATGCTGGTGATTCTAATATCGAGGAACAACTAATCTCTCAACCTACTGCTACTCATAGTGTAGAGGAAGAACAACCTTCTACATGTGCTGGTGCTCTCATTCCTGAGGAACAATAGGTTTATCATCTAGTTATTTCTCCCAGTGTAGAGGTATAATAATCATCTATATGTACCGATGCTACCGCTCTATAGGAACATATTTATGATGTTAAATTTGAGGAAATGGTAGGTGATGAAGGACCAGTGGTGCATAAAAAATAGAAGCACCTTAGTTTGATGGTGTTAGCAAAAATCATTAAGCAGAAAGTCAAAGGCATCAAATACGAGGTTGAATGGAATGTGTGGGGCCATCATGTTAACCCAAAAAAGTCCATGTTTAGTAGTTACATTAGAATCGTCACTCAACAATGTGTGCCAATTGATGTATATTCACGGAACCATGTTGTGCCTGTTCTTAAGACACTGATGTGGGAAGATATTATGGTAACATTATGATATCCTTTATTTATTTTATAAAAAATAAAATAATTAAACATTGACTTACTCTTCATAATCCATTGCAGAGTAAATTTATAGTAGATTAATCTAACAAGAAATATGCATTAATTATTATTGGAAGTATTCACAGAGGATTTCACACAATTCTAACAAGACATCATCTTAAAGATGTTGAAGGGAAAATAAACCCGCACCCACCACTTATCTATGGACACCTAATAGCCCAAGAAGCATGGGATGCGTTTACTAGCCATCGTGAAGAGGTGTATTTTTAGGTACATTATGGATAGTAATACATTATTTTATGATATGTGTATTCATCACTTTGATTGAAAAATTTTTATTTATGAAATAGTAACTGAGTGATGGAAATAAGAAATGAGCAGAAAAACCAGCGCACCCCTACCGTAAAGAAAGGATAGGGTATACTTCACTTGAAAAAAAATTGGTACGTATTTTAAATCTACCGTAATAATTTTATGTGACATGAAACAACACCATAATTATGTTCCTCTATTTATATGTAGA
Organism: Viscum album; assembly: GCA_963277665.1. Lineage (NCBI taxonomy): Eukaryota > Viridiplantae > Streptophyta > Magnoliopsida > Santalales > Viscaceae > Viscum > Viscum album. The sequence goes on along the minus strand of OY728164.1, from coordinate 407,808,599 downwards.
TTAATGACTCCAAATAAAAATACACTTCAATCCAATGTCATGTTCTATAAAAGGAGGAACATGTAAATAAATACAAGATATTAATAGATTAAAACACACAAAAAGTGTAGGAAACATGTGTAAGTATTACATAATAAAAATTTGTTTTTATTTAAATATATATTAAATAATAATGATAACTTATTTTAATATATTTTCTATCCAACATATTCATAAGAATAAAAAACACATGTACTATATGAACACATACTATCAGTGGACTTAAAGCAGCCAAAATAGTATGGCTGCATCAGAGATGCGTGTTTTGGGGTGACACCCCAAACATATTTTGAGAAAAAAATAGGAAGATAAAAATGAATTAACGAAAAATATGATAGAAAGAATAGATACCCTTGAATAAAAATTCTAATGTCATAGAGAAATGATGTCAACTTTTATTGGGGTGAATTAAATAGAAGAAACAACTCAAGAACAACCATCATGTGAAGATCCCACCCCACCCCCTGCCAGCTTTGAGGCAAGCCATTATCGTCAAAGAAATATCTTAGATGAATTAATATCTATTCTAATAAATGTTTCTATGAAATGTGAATTGGACATACACTGTACCTTTCCTATACTGATATTCTATAGGGTGATAGTGACTGTGATTTATATCTATCAATACCCACCCATCACCTTTTAGCAAGGGATATGGTGTTCAATATCCAAAATGACATGCTACATAACAGTCCACTTCCAACAGGTCATGTGAAAGTTTTGATTAGAATATCCCATGAGCCGAGTGCCGAGATACCTATTCCAATTGAAGAGTAATATATTCAAACAGTCAAAAAAACTATTGGAACATTCATTTCATGTTCGTCACATATTGTAAAAAAACATGTCGATAAGGAGGTATTCATTTCCAATTTATTTTTCAAGATAAAACTTTAAAAATTAATGAAAAAGGTCTAAACCAATGAATGTTATTATAGATGGACAAAGGTAAGGGGATGAAATGAAAGACCAACTCTAAACCATCTAAAGGATCAACCAACCAATCGAAAAGATATACCAAGAGAACCATTACCCCACCTGTTCTATATCCGAATTTACTATCATTGAAGGTCCATGTGGATACAAAATTAAATGATGGTCATAATCACATAGTTGATTTTTAAGAAAAATATGTATAGAGAGAAAGATCAAGATTTTATTGGTTTTGAAAGTGTAAGTGAAATCCTCAACTATGATTGACTATGCGGTAGTTGTAAATGTTTACATGACGTATGATTTCATGATTTTATTTTATAAAAGTTGATATACTATGTTAATTATGAATAAATACATTTCATATTTTTGGCAGGTGTATATACAAAAAATAATTGAAGGTATTTTCCCATGATTTTTTTGGACTCGTTTGTCCTAACATATCCTCTACAGAACAACCAAAAATAGTTACTAAAAAAGGATAAAATAGTGTCATGTCTGATCAAATCATTTGAAGGTAAAACTTTTGGATGACAGACTCTATTTAATACCAAAAATGTAGGGATAAAACTCTACAAATTAATCATATAAAATATATTTTCATTTCTTTCAATACTTATTCCTTTTTGTGTTTTTAGGAAGCATTGGATGCTCATTGTGGTAAATTTGGATACTCTAAAGATTTATTTCCTTGATTAAATACATGGATATCCAGAAAACCATCGACACATGATGGTGTTTTTCAATAAGTAATACACTACATCCAACATTTGAGAACTAAACATCAAGTTATATAATTTATATTATCTTTTAATGAGGATTCTATTATAATATGGCGGTGCATCAATATTGTGAAAACAAGGAATGAGTCTAGGGGATAAGTATGAGAAAGTTATACGACTAGACAAATATCAGGGTATATTTAATAATATTTCACTATACAAACACATATAAAAATAAATTACTTATTCTCCTCAATGTCTCTTCAGTTTCCAAAAAAACCAATGGAAAATATTGTAGTTATTATGTTTGTAAATTTATGAGAGATATCATATTCCATGAAGAAACTAGCATCCCTAAAGAGGTATTTTTGAAGATAATTACTATTTCATTTAAAATATTTATTAATCCTTTGTGTATTTATATTTTTCCATTACTACTATAACTATCGAAATGACCTATATTCAAAATACGATATAGCTCATAAATTAATAGGTAGTATACCTGATGGAACAATGTACACAAACAACACAAATATATGACTTCCATAGAAGTAGTGGATTATTTCATATTTATGTTTAATTTACTTATTTTTAGTATTATTAACATAAGAATTATTTTCTTATATAGGTGTATTCCTTTGTTCAAGTTAGGGTGGTTTGTTCAAATATTCTCATGCTCATGAGAGATGTGACTTTGAGGTTGTAACTCAGATAATGACAACAAAGAAATGGGTCATGAATGTATAAAGGTTAATTACTACCACTTATTTAATTAATTATTTTTTATGATTTTATCTATTATTTATACGTTAATTTACTTATCATTTTTATCTAATAATTATTTATTTTTTTATAGATCTTTTGGGAACCTATAATTTCCTTTCAACTATCTGTAATAAGCCAGAAAAGGGAGAACTTGTTCATTCTGGGTGGAAGAGGAAACCCCATATTGCATGAAATATAAAGTGAATCGTAAGGATGTATATGATAAAGTATTTATCAATATTTGAATGAAAATTATGGCATACCAAAAGATCTGTCATTAAAATTTTCCTAAACATTGTAGTAATTAGTCGCACCTCAATCTGATACACAATGTGCTCGGTATGACTCAAAGTGTATATTTTTAGTTATATAATATTATTTGATCCTTTAAGATTCATTTATTATGATCTATCATTCTATGATCCACTACTCATGATTATGATCTATGATATGCAGGGTATGAATTTCTAATGTTAATATCACCTTCTGACATCTTTATGCTAATGTTATCCTTATATGATCATTGATGTCTCCCTTGTTTACACTTACTGAGCATATATGATCACCATTTCTTAGGTTTCATATCCTTATATTATTAATAATGGTTTTATAAATGATATGTATAAGAAGGTTTTTTGTAAATAATAACTTAATGAGAGACTCTTATGAACTAGTTCTTTATGCTTCCATGTTTCCAAAAGTAGTTGACTTAAACTATTCTGGGATTGATTATTATGTTATGTAAGGAATATTAATCTAATAAGATGTGATATATATTTATGAAATGTCTAGGTCAATATAGTTGGTATCATAGAAACTGACTTAATAAAAACCGAGCAAAATAACAAGTGGTCAGTATAACTCCAAGTGTGTATTTTTATTTAAAATTGACACTAATTTAAGTAAAAAAAGTTACATAATGAAAAAAATGAGAAAACGCATTTGTATTGTTTTGATATTTTAGTAAAATGATACATGAGTCATTTGTGATGTGTAGGAATTAATTACACCTCAATCCGATGCACGATGTGACCAGTATGAATTTAAGTGTGTATTTATATATTAAATTGACATTAAATTTAGAAAAAAGAAAAAGTGACATAATAAAAACTAAGAAAAAGAATTTGGATTGTTTTGAAACATTAGTAAAAATATCCATGAGTCATTTTTAATGTTTAGGAGTCAACCGCACCTCAATCTGATGTATGATGTAACTGGTATTACGAAAAGTGTCTGTTTTCAGTTTAAAATTGACATTTTAGTTTAAAATGTGTCACTCACTAAAATCCAAGAAAACATGATCTAATTGTATTTATAATTGATTAAAATGAATCATAAGTCATTTTTTACATGTATGAAGCAGTATCATAGAAAACTGATGCACGATGCAACTGGTATGACTCATAATGCATGTTTCTAGTTTGAAATGACATTTTAGTAAAAAAACAACTTGTATAATGAAAAATAAGAAAACAAATTTGGATTGATTTTATATTATAGGAAAATTATATATGTCAATTTTTATGTTTAGAAATCAGACAAACCTTAATAAGATGCACAGTGTGACCGTTATGACTCTAAGTGTGTCTTTTTATTTAAAATTGACATTAATTTATGTAAAAACGATAAGTGAAATACTGAAAATTGAGAAAATGAATTTGGATTATTTTTATATTTTAGTAAAATGATCCATGAGTCATTTTTGACATGTATGACTTGACCTTACCTCAATACGATGCACAATGTGACCGGTATGACTTCAAGTATATCTTTTTATTTAAAATTGACATTAATTTAAGTAAAAAGAACAAGTGGCATACTGAAAACTAAGAAAACGCATTCGGACTATTTTCATATTTTTGGAAAATAATCTAGGAGTAATTTGTGATTTTTATGAATCAAACTCACCTAAATATGGTGCATGGTGTGACTGGTATGACTTTAAGTGTGTATTTTTATATTAAATCAACATTAAATTTATCAAAAAGAACAAGTGACATACTGAAAACTGAGAAAACTAATTCAGATTATTTTGAAAATTTTGAAAAATGATAAATAATTCATTTTTGACATGTATGTGTTGACCAAACCTCAATCCAACACACAGTGTGACCAGTATGACTAAAGGTGTCCACTATCAGTTTAAAATTAGCATTTTAATTCAAAACATGTCACTCACTTAAAACCAAGAAAACACCCTCATATTTTATTGATAATTGATTAAAATAATTCATAAATCATTTTTGATGTGTATGAAGTAGTCTCACATCAAACTGACACATTTTGTGACCAGTATGACTCATAATGCGTGTTTCTAGTTTAAAATGACATTTTAGTAAAAAAACAACTAGCATAATAAAAACAGAGAAAATGTATTTATATTGTTTTCATATTTTCGTAAAAATATCTATAAGTCATTTTTTATGTGTAGGAATCATCTTAAACTCAATAAGAAACATGGTGTGACTGGTATGACTCAAATCGTGTATTTTTTATTTAAAATTGACGTTAATTTAAGTAAAAGGAATAAGTGACATTCTGAAAACTAAGAAAACACATTATGATTGTTTTTATATTTTATAAAAACTATTCATGAGTCATTTTTGATGTGTATAATTGAACCACACATCAATATGACACGTGTTGTGACCGGTATGACTTTAAGTGTGTCTTTTTATTTAAAATTGGCATTAATTTAAGTAAAAAGAACAACTAACATATTGAAAACTGAGAAAACACATTCGGATTATTTTTATATTTTAGGAAAATGATCCATAAGTCATATTTAAAGTATGGTAGTCAAACTAACCTCAATAAAACACATGTTTTGATTAGTATGACTCCAAGTGTGTCTTTTTATTTAAAATTGTTATTAATTTAGGTAAAAAAGAACAAGTTCCATACTGAAAACCAAGAAAAACAATTTGGATTATTTTGATAATTTAGAAAAATAATACATGATTCATTTGTGATGTGTAGGAATCAACCTCAAATCAACCTGATTCACGGTGTGACTGATATGACTAAAATTGTGAGTTATCAGTTTAAAATTGACATTTTAGTTCAAAACGTGTCACTCACTAAAAACAAAGAAAACACTCTTTTATTTTCTTGATAATTTAGAGAAATGATTCATAAGTCATTTTTGATGTGTATGAAGAAGTATCACATCAAAATAATGCATTATGGGAGTGGTATGACTCATAATGCGTGCTTCTAATTTGAGATGACATTTTAGTAAAAAAACACAACTTACATATTGAAAACCAAGAAAACACATTCAGATTGTTTTGATACTTTAGTAAAATGACCCATCAGTAATTTTCAACAGGTAGTAATCATAATAACCTCAATAAAATGTATGGTGTGCTCGGTAAGACTCCAAGTTTGTCTTTTTATTTAAAATTAACATTATTTTTAGCAAAATAAAAAGTGACATACTCAAAAATTAGAAAACACATTCGGATTTTTTTGATATTTTAGGAAAATGATCAATAACTCATTTGTGATGTGTATGAATCAACCCCACCTCAATAGAACACATGGTGTGACCGATATAACTCCAAATGTGTCCTTTTTTTAAATATTGAATTTTTATTAATGTATTATTTCATATTAATGTTTAATTTATTTCTTTATAGTATTACTAACATAATATTTATTTTCTTATATAGGAGGAATATTTTGTTTGGTTTGAGATGATTATTTCAGAAACTGATACCATGGGTAAATATTTTTTAGAGGGGATTACGAGCGTTAAAAGATGAAATATTAATGTTTTAAAATGTTTGTTGGATAATTGTAAATGTAATTATATAAAAAATTGTTTGAAATGTAAATAATAGTGTTTTTTTATATACCATGGGTAGAAATTTTTGTATTCATGATTTTAATTAAATTTATATATCATTGTTTGAAATTACCAGTTGTATATAGTATTGTTTGAAATTACAAGTTTTTTATGGGTACGATGTTATATTCATAGCACATTATAGCTAGCTAGGCCTTTATCAATTCTATGATTAACAATACTTTTTTAGGGCCGTTAAAAGCCTATTTGCATCCTGTTAAAGGGAATATGTGTAGTAGTGATACCCCCACTAAAATATAAAACCAAAATATTATGCATGAGGTTGAGATATCACCCGAAAATATCTTTCTACCTCTCGATCGGAATGATGAAATTTTTTATAATGGAACCATTAGTCTTTACGACTTCACCTCAAACTTCTTTATGGATGGAACTTCGAATTCCAAGTAAACTTTCCCTAAATTGTTTTATTCCTAGGCCTATGCTATTATTCTAGTAAACTTAATTCCAAATCTCTCTCACCACCTTGAACTTCAAAATTTGAAAATTCTATAGGTTATCACCCAACATCAGTGTATCCCACCTCATTCTAGTCTTATGAATCTAGAGGGTTCACTAAACTCCTCAAAACTTCAAGTTCTAATATTCTCAAAACTTTGACTCAACTAAAGCTTTTCTTGAAAACTCTGGTCGGAAACTTCCTATCTCAAATACTTTTTTCTAATCATCAACATATTCCTATAAATGATATCATCCCTTTTTATATTATAAATCCTCCCAATAAGTCTGATGATGAGAAAATGTTCAAACTTTGAGGGTTTCTTACTTTTAAATTTTGGTCAAATGCCATTAACATCTATTATAATTTAGGAGCCAACGATCTTGGTCAAATATTTTCAAAATCTAGAAATTAATATATTCCTAAAAAATAATCTAGAAACATATACTTTATTTCATAAATGTTGGACTTGATCGTATATCTCAACATCTTCATAATTATTTTGAATTTTCATGAATGAAAAGTTCCTCAATATTGTCCAGTGTACTAACTTTAAAAATATTCATTAAATAAATAATAATATTTACTTTTAATATTGATTCAAATAAATATTTTCTCAAGTAAAGTACTTCTAGTAATATTTATTAATGTCTGTATGAATTCTACTTCAGGTTATTTATATTCAATGAACCTAACTCTTCACATAAACTCACTTTTGTTGCTTCTGATATTCTTATTACAATGAAATCACTATTACCTATATGTTCTTAATATAATTAATCTTTTTCTCACAAAATATCATCTTTATTATTACTTGATATATTAATATTTTAAACATAAATTATGAATGCTTATGATCTTTCTCAACAATTGGACTACACTTCATCTACTTCTGATAGATTTAAGTGAACAACTTATTTTCACAACTTATATAGACATTGTGGTTATCCTGATTATAGTATATCCCGATGAACTCATTATGTTAGTGTCTTCTCACTCTCTTAAAAATATCGAGATATGAAAATTCAATTTCTTATAAACATGTTGAATATGCAAGAATGATTTCCTTCAAACTTTACTACTCCCTTTTATGATTGACTCAACTTTCTTATCTTAATCACACATCTTTATTCTTTTAGTAGTTTCGGTATTTGATTCATTGATTTCATAGGTTCCATATGTTATTTTTCATTCTTTATTTTCCATGTTCTAAACTTTATATATCCATATACTTCTAGTGTTTTTATATATTTTACTTCAATTCAGGTTATTTCATAGATAGACTAAGTGAACACACTATATGTATGCATCAATTCTACTCATCGTGGACTACTTTTAGGATACTCACTATTTTCTTCCAATGATCTCAAAAATGTTTTTGGTGAACTCACAAATATTTTTTCAGTGAGCTTTACTTTCTTTTGATGAACTCATAAATGTTTCCGTGAACTCACAAATGTTCTTTTGGTGAACTTTACTTCCAGAACACCCATAGACAACTTGATTTTACACCAATTTACTTATTTAATTCTCAATAATCCATTTAAAACAAATACATTAATTTAATCATTATCACCTGATGGGTACTTCGATCTTCCCTTCAGATTTTTTTGTCAATATCAAATTCTTATAAAAGTCAATGAGTTTTGTCCCCCCTCATGGAAAATAAATTAAAATCCTTCTATGCAAGGAATGTTCTTAATCATTTCCCTACCCACCTTAATGATTTGAATTTGATTCACACTTATTTAAATCTTGGGGTGAAGGTGGAACTTTATTCATAATGTAAAAAAAGAGTGATTAAATCAGACATTAAAGTTGTCCATAAGATTTACCAAGTGATTCCAACTTTTATGAAATCTTATTTTAAGTGTAAATTATTTGAATTTTCATTTATCACAGTTTACATCATCCATATTAACAAAAATATCAAAAAAATTCATGCATAAAATAATAGGTTTATCCCTATTTGAAAAAACCCTTTTTTCTTCAATAAATCGATTTCCCCTTGAATTTAGAATTTATTTTTCATATAAGAATGGGAAAGTATAAAAAACATACCTCAAGATGATAGAAATCTTAATTCTATGGATTTTTCTATATTTGGAACTTCATTATCATCATCTGGAGCTTCAACCTCCTAATACTTCAATTTTTAATTTATCATATTTTTAGCATCCATTTCATTAGTTATTTAGTTTTCTAGAGGTAATATCTTCCTTAAAACGTCATTCGGTATATGGAATCACTAGCTTCCTTTTTAGGAGAAAACTACCACTGGATTGAATCACCTTCAATTATCCTTTTCATTAAACCTTATGAAAACTTATTAGGGAATAATGTGGATATTAATTTTCTCAATAGTTAGTGCAACGAGGTAGAGAATATTTTATCAAACCTTAAAATTTATTTACTTTAAATTTGTTTTTCTTCATGAAATATACCTTGGTTTTCCAAGAATGTGTCTTATTAGGATACATAGATTAATTTCTATTTCAATTATTATTTACTTTTTATGGTGTAATCTTCTTATCTTCTGCTAGCAAGGTACACACATTTTTCTTTTCTTCTGCTACCATATTCCTTACTTCCTCCAATTGATTTGTCCATAGAACCATGAAAACCTTCAGAATATGTTTATCACTTTAAATATATTGAGATTTCTTATTTACATATAATTTTATAGTGATTGTTCCTTATAATGGTTTCTTACTTATACTTTCTAAATTCTCTTAACTTTGTAAAACTATCATAAACTTTTAGTAGTGTGTTTGGATAACTTACAACTTCTACAAAATTTCTTATTTTTTGGCAAGTTACTCTTTAGTGGAATCTTATCATGAACCTATACTTATTCATCAGATATATCTTCCACCATTAAAATACAATTGTGTATTTCTTGGATTTATTTACTCATCTTCTTAATATTTCTTCCTTTAACTTGAATATTCGTTGCTTTATTTCATATTTCTATGATATTTCCTATCCTTCCATAAAAGAAGAATCTTTTCTTGGGCGTGACATATGCCATTACATTCATCTTATGTGTAGCCATATTTGTAATTTCCCTTTCTTTACTCCCCAAGATAGACTTACAATTTATCTTCATTTATTTTTTTTGGGCTCATTCAATCAGTTTTAATTGAGATATTCTTGGTAGAAGTAAACCACTAATCCTCATCACCATGACCACTTCTTCCACAACTTCCACAATAATTTTTAAGATATTTAAATCCATTGGATGTCAATTGATTTTCTTTTTTCTATACACTCTGGTTGAATTTAGCTGATTTTTTCTTAAATTCCACCAGAACCCCCCTTAATATAGGCCTTTTCCATTTTACAATAGCTGAAAATTATGATAATAATCGATGGACCAATGTTCAAACTTTCTACAACACCAAAAGTTTCTATGAAATCTACTCTTCTTCTATTGAGTGTAATTTAGAATAGTAGATGGTTCTTTTGGATCTTCTTATTTATGATAACCTTATAGGAATCTTCTTCCTTTACTTATTTCTTCCACCTTCATTGGATTTTTGGGTTTCTGTATATATTTATTCACCTATATTTATTCAGAACTACAATATGAACTATTTAAAGTATCTGATTTAATGTATACAAATTCCTTAGATTGCGAGTTTAAATTTTTCTTTAACTTATTAGAAGATTGATTTTTTTATATTTTCACATTCTTTCTACTACTATATTGAGACTTTTTATAAGTGATACTATCATTTTAAAATTTACAGTGGCCCTTATTTTGACTTCATGTGAAGATTAAACTTGAGAATATTTTATGTTTCTCAACCTTACTTCTAACTCAAGACACTTAGATTTAAAGTGTTTTTTTTGTTTTAAAGAAAATTTTCTTTATCTTCACAATCAACAATAAAATTTCAAATATTTTCTTCATGAATATTTATTTTATTCTCTAAATAATTTTTAAGCTCTCTTATTATTAAAGATTTAATTTTCAACTGAGAGTTCTTGATTTAAATGGTTACTTTTGATACATGGAAAACTTCATTAAAAACTTTCTTAAATATTTATTTCTCATAAAAAACATCTACAATTATTCTTATCTAAATTTGAATATTTCATGTAAATGTAATAAAATTTCTTCCCTAATTTCATCAATTTTAGTGAGATTTTTACATTTACTTATTTTTTTCACCAGTACTTCTTCTATTACATTGGTTTCCATCTCAACCTATGTTTTTTATTCATAAAATCCACTAATGAATGAAAATATATGAGGAAAATTCACAAGGGACTTTATATGAATATTCCATAACTTTTGTGTATATTTCATAAATGGATTCAACTAACTCAAACTAATCATATTTTGAACATGATTTATTCAAATTAGTAATTCTAATGAATTTTTTAGTAGAACTATAGTGACCTGAATTTTTCTTACATAACTATTAGATAATTTTTAAGATAAACAACATAATAGAGATACGAATATAAGATAAAAAGGTTTAGTGACTTGGGAAAATTATGATCATACATTAATTATACATAAAAATTTAATTAAACCCTTATTATTTATCCTTCTAAAAGATAATTTTGACCTTAGTACATGTAATCACCTGAGGATATACATCAAAGAAATGGGTGAGCTAAAATTATAGTAATATGGCGAATAACGAACATGAATCAATATAACATGGGTGAGCATAATCATCATAATAATATCATAAGCATGAGATCATCATAAACATCAAGGGAAACATGTAATAAAGGCATGGAATGAGAAAATGCATAAAAATGAAACATCATGTCATAGTGGTCAAATACCACACATATTTGTGAACAAATCTAGCATCATGTTCACTCATAACATATGTGAATAATAATAACATCATCATTGTGAACAAATATAGCATCATGTCCATGAATAATACACATCATCTCATGAGATACATCATATTACCCATTCCATTAGAGGGCTATATAATTCCAGTACCACCTGTCACATCATAATATTTACATAATTACACACGACACATATAATGTACAACAATCATAGTTATAAAATAAAACCAAGGAAGAGAATGAGTTTAATAAGAATTTAATTAAGAATAATATCATGAATAAATATTTTGGTTCCCAAATTAATATAGTAAATCATACTTGGACATAAAACATAATTATTATTTAGTGGACTATAAGAATTTCAAGAGGAGTAAAATTTGTTTTTTTTTGAAATTGAAGTCACTTTGTAAAAAGGAATTTATTTGAAAAACATTTTTACACGATAAGAACATTTATATCCCCAAAATAAAATTTAAAGGAAATTTGAATGATAAAATATGAACATTTATACTATGGAAAAAGAAGATAAACCAAAGAAAGGAATTGGGTTTGAGAATCCCCTTACCTTAAATCCCAATTTATTTTTCCGCTTTTCTACCTCCTGAATAATAAAATTAAGATTATTAAAAAATATTTACAAAAGTGAATAATATTTATTTTTTCCATTATATATCCATTATAATTATTTGATTTTATTTTATAACAATATTTGTTAAACATGAATTGTTTTGATATCATGTTTTTATTAAATTTTCCTGCTTTGTTTAAATTTCACTATTTTCATTCAAAGTTGTTTATACATAAATATTACTAAATTCAGAAGATTAGAATACCTATAATTATATATTTATATATTATATTTAATTCATAATATCCAAAAATGAAGGTGGTTATAAACATTGACTTGGAAATGTCTCTTTAGGTGGTTAACCGGCCTTTGATAGGACATTGTCGAAAGAGTGGGAAAAAGAATTTTAAAATTTATATATATAGTAAATATGACACTTAAAATAGGTTAAAATCATTAATATAATGTTAAATTAATTCCTAATTAATATTATGAAGTTTGTTTTTGAAAGGGGTGGAGATAAAAAAAGATAATAAGAAAAAAGAAAATAGTTAATCGAAACTTACTTAATCCTTGGTGCAACTTCTCTTGTATGCCACTAAAGCTCCTATGATTTTTGGAGTTGGATTAATCTATAATTTTCCAAAGGATTATAAGGGTATCTAGAGGAATTATTTTGGTATTGTTTATGGTTTCTTAAGTTATGGATGAGTGGTTTTCCAAGTGGAGGGGGTGTGATTATTTATACTTGAGGAGAGGGGTATTTTTAGAATAAAATATTAAATAAAGTAATATATCAAAGTTAAAACCTTTAATAGTTAATTTTTTAAAAAATAATTCATATATAAATATTATATAATGGTTATTAAGACTATGAAACCCTTTATAAATCGAATTAATTAGTTTATTAAAAATAAAAGTTGAAAGAAATAAAAAATCTTATTTTAAGGAATTACTTTTGACTTTAGGTTTTGGGAAATGCTTTTTTAGGTTTGGAATTTATTTTAATTTTATTTTAATTAATCGTTTATGAAATTAAATATATCCTGGATAAAACCTCATGTTCTATAAATTTTTATTTCATTATTTCATCATGAATGATGTTATTTAAGATACACTGGTTATGTGAAAAACTGTATTTTTTTAATATTCACCCAAAAATGATGTATTTAAGAAAATTATGAAAAAATAACCCTTGGAAAATTTAAATGTGATGATTTAAAAAATGATATTAATTTTATAAACATAAATTTATAAAAATTAAATTTTAATTTTTAATATAAAAATTATGACTTTTATGAAACACTTTAAAATAAAATTTATTAAAAATGTGATTATATCTTCCTTCAGTTTTTAATAATGATATTTATTTTTTAGTGGTATAATATTTAGATTTACTTAAATTAATCAAGATAAATATTATTTATATCACATTTTATTATTTTGAGGTAAAATTATTTTTCCAACGGCCAGATTACTATTTTAATGGTCATACTACTATTCCCAATAGCCAGGTTACTATTTGAATGGTCAAATTACTTTTCCAATGGTAAATTTAACTCCTATAAATACCACTAATTTCCTTAATTAATTATTAAACTCAATTCCTCTCAAGGTTTTATATTTCCATTTTCTATATTTTTGATTGGTTTGCTAATATTTTTTTCTTTTCTATAGTGTTGGTAGTGGGAGAAATGATTATAAAATATTGGGGTGATCCATATTTTCCCATTTTAGCTTTTATATTTTATATTTTTTATCCAATTGTGATGTTTGTAATTTTAATTAGTTTCATTATTGATTAATGTAACATTATTTATTAATGAAATAAATTATTTTCGACTTCTTTATGTGTATAATACTATATAGTATATTATAACACACATTTATTTGAAGCATCAAAAATCATATATAAACTATGGGTTATTACATTATTCCCCCTTTAGAAACTTTATCTTTGAAATTTTAAATCATATTCTTGGTTGTGAATAGGTGAGGGTACTTATATTTCATTGTTTTCTCTGGTTCCCATGTCACCTCTTCATACTTATGATTCCTACACAACACTTTGACTTGGAGAGTTATCTTGTAGCATAGAACTTTATCTATATAGTTAAATATCTTCACCATATTCTCTTCATATGGGAGGTCATCATCCAATTGCACCACTGCTTGATTCAGTACATGTGAGGGATTAGGTATGTACTTCCTCAATAGTGATACACAGAATACATCATGAACTTGAGCTATACTTGGTGGAAGTGAAAGACGATAAGCCACTAATCCTATGAAATCAAGGATCTCAAAGGTGCCAATGTACCTTGGGCTAAGATTCCATTTCTTACCAAATCAAATTACTCTATTCCCTAGTGATATTATAAGGAAAAATTTGTCTCTAACTTCAAACTCTAAGTCCCTTTGATGGTTGTCAGCATATCTATTCTACTGACACTGAGAAGCTTTTATATAATGTTAGATGGCTTGACCCTTCTCTATCATCTCTTATATAAGTTTAAGTCTATGTAGATTTTTTTCCACAACACTATCCCAACAAGTTGGAGTTCCACATCACTTCCTATATAGAGATTCATATTTATCTATTTGAATACTTGAGTGGAATTTATTGTTGTATGAGAACTCAATTAATGGGATATATTGATCCCATCCTCCTTTAAAATCTATTGAGTACTCAAATCATGTTGAAGGATTCTCCATAAAATATATGTAAACCTTTGATCATGATCAGAGATGATCGAAAGTGAATCCCCATGTAGCCTCACCACTTCCTTAATGTATATCTTGGAAAATTTTTCTAGTGATAAATCTTCCCCAATTGTGATGAAGCAGGTAGTCTTGGTGAGTCGATCCACCACAACCCAAATCGCATTGTTTCCTTCGGATGTTTTCAGGATACCAATAACAAAATCTATAATGACATTATCCCATTTTCACAAGGGTATAGGCAATGGTTTCATCATCCCTTTGGACTCCCATCACTCTACTTTAAATTGATGATATACCAATCACCTTGAGATATACTCCGTAATCTCCTTCTTCGTGTTGTTCCACCATAAGTTCTCTATAAGATCACGATACATCTTGGTACTTCTAGGATGGATAAAGAAAGGTGAGATATGTGCATTATCTAGTATCTTATTATTTATATCAGATGATTAATGCACACAAAAACTCATTCCAAAACAAATCACACCATCATCATCAATGTGGACATCATGTATCTTCCCTTCCTTTACTACTTTAACCTTCTTTATTAGCTCCAGATCAACCCTTTATGCATACATGATCTTTTTTTTGGATGGATGGTTGGGAAATAATTTGGTCAAGGTAGGATTTATTCCCTATCATTATGACTTCAAGATCTATACTTTGAATACCCATGTAGATAAGGTATTTCTCAATAAGAATCATGGATTTTAGAGAATTATCTACCTTGTTTTTCTTTCCTAGATAGCGGTGAATAGAGAAATAATAGTCCTCAATTACCTTTAACCATCTTATTTGATGCATGTTAACCTCATTCTATGTGAATATATACTTTAGACTCTTATTATCTGTATATAAGTCACCCTTATCACCATAGAGATAGTGCTGCCAAATATTTAAAGAGAAAATCATAGCTGCTAACTCCAAATCATGAATTGAGTAGTTTTTCTCATGGGTATTCAACTTTCATGAGGCATAAGCTATCAATTTATAATTCTACTTAAGTACACAACCCAAGAATTTCTTTAAAGGATCACTTTATATCACAAAACCTTCTCCAGTTGTTGGTAGTGTGAGTATAGGCATAGTGATTAGCCTCTTATTGTGCTCCTTCAATATTTCCTCACATTATTCTATCCAGACATACTTTACCCCTTTCTGTGTTAAATTAGCTATAAATCTATACAATCATGATAAATTTCTCAAAAAATGTCGATATTTCCCAGATAATCCAAGAAAACTACGAATTTCCATGACACTAGTGGGTCTGATCCATTCCTCAATTTATTTTTTATTTGAAGGGTCCATGTAAATTCCCTCACTTATGATCATGTGCCCCAAGAATGTGACTTGACGCATCAAAAAGTCACACTTTCTGAACTTAGCATAAATTTTATTCTTCCTTAATGTCTCTAGAACAACCCTTAAATTATATTCATGTTCCTACTTTATCTTGAAGTAAATGATAATATCATTGATAAAAACTAAAAACAATTTGTCAAGGTAGTCTCTAAAGACTATATTAATCAAATACATGAAGATTTTAGGGGAATTAATAAGTTTTAAGGGCATCACTATCAACTCATAGTGACCATACATTGTCCATAAGGTTGTATTTTAAATATTTTCCTTCTTCACCTTTAGCTAATGATATATGGAATGAATATCCACCTTTGAGAAGTATTTAGATCTTCATAGTTGATCAAAAAATCCATCAATCCTTGGTAGGGGATACTTATTATTTATGGTGATATTTTTGAGATCTCTATAATCGATACACAACCACATGTATCCATCCTTTTTTTCTTTATCAAGAGCATTGGTGCACCCCAAGGTGATGCACTAGGGTGTATGAAACCTTTATCCAATTTCTCTTACAATTGATTCTTTAACTCCTCTAGTTCAATCGAGGACATCCTATAGGGTAATTTGGAGATAAGATTTATACTAAGTATAAATTCTATTGATAACTATACCTCATGATCCAGGGGAATTCTAGGAAACTCTTTCAGAAATACACTAGTGTATTCCTTCACAATGGGAATTGCTTCCAAGTTTATACCTTCCATTGACTCAACCATTTGAGTTAGGTTTGATCCTTCACAGGGTATCAACACCCACACTTTGGAGGGATTTTCGAAATGAGATTCATGATCTTCCTTGCATTTGTAGAGGAGCATGGGGTAGTGTGGAATATGAAAAGAGATCTCCTTTTCCTGATAGTTGATGCGTTCTCTATATAATAGGAATCAATCCACGCCATGTATAGTTTCTAATTTCACTAGGATAAGGATCATAAGATTCAATGGAATAATCTTCCCACATACAATAATAGGATAAGATTCTATCTCTTGGGTTTCAATGATCATACCACTAGGTTTTTTATAGATGTATTTATTTCAAGGTATCAAAGCTTTGATTCAATAGTTCTATAAAACTTATGGGATATAAAGGAATGCGTAGAACTAAAATCAAATAAAAAAATTTCTATTATTGAGTGAATATTATGTGCTCTTTGTATGAATTTATTTTCAATCCCACTTCAATAGTAGTGATGAAATAATCTTTCTATTACTCCATTTCCTTTTGTGGTTGATGAAACTGATTACCCTCAAGGATCCATAATATAGTGCACTAGATTGTATAGTACCCTTTCTCACTATAGTTGAACCATTGAAACATGGGTGGTGAATTAGGAGGTTCCTTCCTTACCTCCATCATGTCGGCTAGATTCTTTATGTCTCTTCTATATTTATGAGATATGTGGCCTTCTATCCCATAATTGAAGCATTTACCCATCCCTTTGAGATAGTTCCCATGATGTTTATTCCAATTTTTTTGACATGTGGGTAGTTGGATTCTCTTTCATCTTTTTTCATTTAACTGACCATCTTGAAAATCCATTCTACTCTTCTTTTCTCCATAACCATGGGAACCATTATCCAAACTCCATTACTTCTTTAAAATAACATCAAACCACTTCTTTATAAGTCCCAAAGTATCATATAGCTAGAGCCATTCTAAGGTGTGGTTTTAAACCAATAAAGAATATATCTATTTTTCTATCATTATTGATAATAAAAACTATAGAATATCTTGAAAGACTTGTAAAATTTTCCTCATAATCCATGATATATTCTCATTCCTTTTTCTTCAAATCTATGAATTATCTCTCCATCTTTATTTGAAGATTTTGAGGGAAATACTTGTTAATAAATATTTTCTTAAAGTCTTCCAAATCCATATATTTTATTTCATCCTTCATCTTAGTGTTATTTATCAACTCCCACAATTGATATGATTTTACATCTAAATTATAAATGAAAATATCCACCTTCTCCTTCTTAGAATAGTGGAGAATAGAAAAGATCTTCTCCATTGATTTAAACTACTATTATATGACTAGTGAATCAGAAGATCCACTAAATTTTGGTGCTTGTTGTTGCATAAAATAATCAATGGATAGTTGATCCTTCTTGGGTAAAGGTAGATGTTCCACATGGTTTGGGTTATTATTCATATCCTGAGACAGTAGGGTAAGAATTACCATGAAGTTTTGAACTCTACCTCCCATGACATTGGGGATGTCGTTCGGTAAATCGTTGTATTATACCGCACATGCATTATTCACCTAGTTTCTCTTGGTTCCCACAATTTTATAAAATAGAAAAGTTTTGAAAAAAATGTAATTCAATAAATCATGAATAAATAATTTATTATTTTGCATAATTAACTCCAAAGGCATATCTTATGGGATCCCTATGTTTTCCTTTTTCTAAAACAAATTTTCTTGGATATTTACAAATACTTATACTTATCTTAAATGTTTTCACTAAAGTTCTCTAATACTAATCAAAAAATTAACTAAAATATTCTCTAATACCAACTATAGTGATCTGAAGTTTTCTTACATAACAATTACATCATTTTTAAGATAAACTACATAACAGAGATACAAATCTAGGATCAAAAGGTTTGATGTATTGGAAAAATTAGGCTCATAAATAACTTATACATTAAAATTTAATTAAATCATTCTTCTTTATCCTTATAAAATCTCATATTCACCTTAGTACATGTAATCAACTGAGGATATAGATCAAAGAAAGGGGTGAGCTAAAATCCCACTAAGAGGATGAATAAGGGACATGAATCAATATAATATGGATGAGAATAATCATTATCATAATATAATAAGCATGAAATCATCATAAAAATCATGATGGAAACTTGTGATAAAGGCATGGAATGTGTCAACTAATAAAAATGAAACATCATGTCATAGCATTTAAATACCACACATATTTGTGAACAAAGATGACATCATGTTCACACAAAACATATGTTTATAATTATAACATCATCATTTTAAAAAAATATAGAATAATTTACACTTATAATACACATAATCTCATGATATAGATCACATTACCCAATGCATCAGAGGGATATATAACTCCAAGACCACCAATCACATCATAATATTTACATAATCATGCATTCTACATAGAATGTATAACAGTCATAGTTATAAAATAAACCCAAAGAAGAGAATGGATTTAATAAGGATTAAACAAAGAATTATTTCATGAATAAAAATTTTGGTTCTCAAATGAATAAGGTAAATCATAATTGGGAAAAAACATCATTATTCTTGAGTGGACAAGAAGCATTTTAAGAGGACTAAAATATGATGTTTTTGAAACTGAAGTCACTTTGTAATTTTTTTTATCAAAAAAAAATTTAACATGGTAGGAACATGTATATAACTAAAATAAAAATGGCAAGGACATTTGAAGGATAAAATATGAACATTAATAATGTAGAAAATAAGATAACCCAAAGAAAGGAATTGGGATCGAGAATCCCCTTACCTTAAATCCCGCTTTATTTTTTCACTTTTCTGCCTTTTGAATAATAAACGTAGGATTATTAAAAAATAGTTACATAAGTAAATTATGTTCATTTTTTCCACTATTTATCCATTATAATTATTTTATTCTATTTTATAACACTCCTTTTAAAATTTTAATTGTTTCAATATCATGTTTTCATTAAATTTTCCCGTTTTATTTCGATTTCACTATTTTCATTTGAAGTCGTTTATACATAAGTATAATTTACTCCAGAATCTTAGGATACTTGTAATTAAATATTTATATTATATATAATTCATAATTTACATACATGAAGCATTGAATTTTCAATTTCTCGGTAGGTGGTTTGTTGACCTTTGATGGGACATTATCGAAAGAGTGGGAAATATAATTTTGAAATTTATATATATAGTAAATATAAAACTTTCAGTAGTTAAAAATCATTAATATAATGTGAAATTAATTCCTAATTAATCTTATAATGTTTTTTTTGAAATCGGTGGAAAAAAAATAAAGGTAATAATAAAAAATAGAAGAGTTAATCAAAACTTACTCAATCTAGGGTGAAACTTCTCTTATACACCACTAAACCCCCCTTAATGCTTGGAGTTGGATTACTCTATAATGTTACTAAGGATTATAAGTGGATTTAGAGTAATTATTTTGGTAGAGTTTAGGATTTGGGAAGTGGGTTATGAGTGGTTTTCCAATGGGAGGGAGTAGGGTTATTTATACCAAAGGATAAGGTTATTTTTAGAATAAAATATTAAATAAAATAATATATCAATGGTAAAACCTGTAACAGTGAATATTTGAAAATATAATTCATATATAAATATAATATAATGGGTTTTAAGACCATAAAACTCTTTATAATTTTAAATCATTAGTTTATTAAAAATAAAAGTGGAAATAAATAAATTTATTTTCTAAGGGATCACTTTTGACTTTAGGTATTGAAAAATAATTTTTAGGTTTGAAATTTAAGTTTATTTTATTTTAATGAATAATTTATGAAATTAAATATATTATGGTCTAAAATAAAGTTCTATAAAGGATTCAATAATTATTACATCATGAATGATGTAATTTAAGATACACCGGTTATGTGAAAAACTGTATTTTTTTTGCAATTCACCCAAAAAATGAAGTATTTTAGAAAATTACCAAAATATCACCATTGAATAGTTTTGATGTGATAATTTCAAAAAATATATTAATTTTATCAAAATAAATTTCTAAAATAGGTATTTTTAATTTTTAATATAAAAATTATGTGTTTTAAGAAATACTTTAAAATAAAGCTTATTAAAAATGTGATTATATTTTCATTGAGTATTTTAATCATGATATTTTGTTTGGAATTATAATATTTATATTTACATAAATTAATCATGATAAATATTATTTATATAAAAATTTATTATTTTGAGCTTAAATTACTATTCCAACAGTTAGGTTACTATTCTCAATGCTCAGGTTACTATTCCAGTGGTCACATTACTTTTCCAATGATCACATTACCTACTATAAATACCTCTACTTTACATCATTAATTATTCAACTAAATTACTCTCAAGGTTCTATATTTCCATTTTCTATAATGTTGATTGCTTTACTAATTTATTTTTTATTTTCTATTGTGTTGGAAGTGGGTGTCATGATTCTAATAGATTGGGAAGATCCATATTTTCCCATTTTAGCTTTTCAATTTTATATTTTTTTCCAATTATAATGTTTGTAATTTTAATTGGTTTCATTATTGATTAAAGTAAAAATATTTATTAATGAAATAAATCATTTTGAGTTTATTTATCTGTATAATACTATATTGTATATTATAACCCACATTTATTTCAATAGAAAAATATCATTTATAAACTCTAGGTTGTTACAACAACTTTCTCTATGTTTACCTTCTGGTACTAGTGAATCCTCCTTCCATTGATTTAGAGAGATAATATTACACTACCTGTGAGCTTCTTTATTTTTATGGTAAATTCTTGGCTGTAACCTCCATGTTGACACAACTAGGGATAACCTCCATTTCATTTAGATTAGTCTTAAATTACTTATCATGAACCGATCCGAGCATCTATCCAATATGACACCCGAACCAACAAGTGAAATGGCCCAAAGGGAATTCTCGATCCTCACAGTATAACAACTAGTGCTTGGGCATCATGGAAATCCTTTGGGAATAGTTTATCCAAATAGAATGACAACCAAAACCATATAAAGCATCAATATAAAAAGAACACAAACACCATAAAAATATAAACATAACAAGCTAAATATAAGGGAAGCAAGAACAAGTCATAGGCTAAACATTTTACACTTACAACTGGAGAAAAAATAACCAAAAAGGGGATGGGATCAACTAGATAAACAAAACCTCCTTATGACATGTGGGTCAACACCCACCATGACACCCCCACCAACACCTGCCAAGAAGTTGTTAACAAGAATAAACACCACCACCTCTATAGAAGGCCTTTACTTTACTTGAATAATACATAAAAAGGTTTATATACACCTGAGGATTTAAATAGGATGCAAGCTCACTTTCCTAGTAAGACACCACCAAGAGGTTCCTTGAGATTACATTATGAGATAAATTAATATGAAGTATTTTAGAGAAATAAATTTAAACAGTTCTTATTGAAAAAAAATTTTAATTTTAAAAAGGATAGTGAATAATTAAAGGATAACTAAAATAAGTAAAAAACATAGTTTAAGAACTATTGGAAATACCTAAGTAGCTAGGTCAATAGGGTTCTAAGATCCTCATACTCTATGTGAGCGAACCATAAAATCCCTTATTGTGAAAAATCCACTAGGGAGGAAAAAACCAAGGTTCTAGAGGTTCCCAAAGCATCATAATTATTTTAGTTAGTGTTTTATAATAATCCTATCGAGAGCCCGAGCCTAGGCCTAATCGGATCATTCAACGTACTAGTCTTTATCCACCCTCCTTGGAACCCAGGGTTCCCAAGTGATTTATACCATTTTTTTCCATCATGTAAAACCACTTTGTGCATAACAAGTAAATTTATCACAATTAACACATGAAGTAAACAAATATTTCCAAAGTGGAAAGTAATTTCTATGCATTGCACTTACACGAACACTTCTAAAAACACCATTCTTACCCCCACACACAATTTAGAAACAATTTTATAAAAAGGAAATAATATTAAAATCATAAAATAATGGAAAAATAAGGAACCACATACCTTTCAATTGAAATAAACCATATATGGTTAGAAATTTCAATCCATATTGTGTCCCACATTTTTATTACATAACTTTTCATTACATGAATCAATACAGATATTATTTTAAAGTTTAGTTTCTTGGAAATAAGGTACAGAATACATGAAAACATAAAACATTATTCTGATCCACTTAAAATACATCTTTATGGGTTCCTTCTATGTTACTTTTACTATATATCAAATCTTGTGGACATACATCAAAGGAAAGAGGTAATCATGAAGCCCAGTAAGGGAATAAACAACAGAGACTATAATCATGTGACCATGAGACATATAAATAAGAACACGAGACATAATAATAAGGCATGAACAAGGGGATATAATAATAATAAGAACACAAATCATAACATGTAAATGTGGGTAAAAAATTTAAATGATACATTCATAATCATATCACCAAGGTTTATCATTAAGTTTTCATAAATGAAAATTACCACGGTTATTCACCATGGTATTGTAAAACATGTCAACATTAGATATTAAAATATTTAACCAATTACTTGGAGTGATATTAGGGACCACCATTAATATGTATTAATTAATTTGATCCACATAGATCATAATAAAAAATTTCATTAATAACCCATGGAGAATAAAAAATGAGTTTCTTTTCAAAATCACGTCATATAAAATTGCTTAAAGTCGTGATTATTACATCATTCTTAACCCATGAAAAGGGAATTCGGGTTTCACATATAAAAATACCCAAATAAATAAATCAATTTTATATCTAGGTGAATACCCATGGAAAATAATATAGGTTTGGATATTCAAAAAAGAAAATAAATTAGAATTTCTCAAGCAATAGAGATAAATTTGAGAAGTAAATTTGGCAGCATGATAGATATAAAAAATTTGTTTCATAAAAGGGAAAAATGAGAGGGGAAAAGGGTCACACATTGAGAAAATAATATTACTATAGTAATGGTATAATTTTAATCAAATAAAAAGGAATTTTCTTGGTAACTAGAAGACACACCACACAAAAAGGAATCTTGAATGGAAAAGAGAGGTGGAGATTTCTCTTACCTTGAAGAGTTACTCCAATGTATTGAGGATTGGAACTTTGGGGGATTGAGGAAACCTTGGGGGGACTCTTTGGGAGGAAAAACACCATAAATTCCTGGAGTATGGATTGGTGTGAATGTTAATGATAAAATGGGTGGGTATTTATAGAAAATGTGGAAGAATTTTTTAATAATGTCCAAATATAGGTCTAGAAATCTAGGTTATGGAAAATGAAAAACAATTGGCTTACCCATGGGTTTTTTCTCATGGTTTGGAAATTTGAGTCAGAATTAATGATATTTTAATCCAACAGAACTGAAACCCATTTTTGAATACTTCTTTTGGCATGGAAATGTGAATTTTTCACAATGTAATGTTTTTAACATCAAAATTTTAATTTTAGACTTTGGAAAGCCACTTATAGGTTTGGAAATTGATTAAAATATATTAAAATTATTAATATTCATAAAATAAAATATTTTAGATCTTTTACTATGTTTAATAAATTATTAAATCATTATGACATAAATATGAAGTCATAAAACATACTGAAAACCCAAAACTATATTTTTAGTATTCACAAAAAAATAAAGTATTTCATAAAATTCTCATAAATTTAACCTAACCTAATTCTAATGTGATATTTTCAAAAATAATATTTATTTTATCAAAATAATTTTCTAAATATGGAAATTTTAACTTTTAAATGTAAAAAAATTTATTTATTAAAATAGCAGTTTTTATGGAACATTCAAATTTCCAACACTTATAAAACATTTCATAGACCATTATAAAATTATATTATCATTTATATTTAAATAAGAGTGTTTTAAAATATTATTTCATTAAAAAATATTATTCATAATACCTTGGTTTATTATAAAAATATATATCTTTTCTAAAAAACACTTATGTTTTATTTGCATCTAGAAATAAATTTATTAAATTCATCTCAATTAAACATATATTGTATTAAGAAATACTATTCTTAAAAGGAAATTTTTTGAATAAAAAATTTATTTATACAATGAAAATTACACTTTAAGTAACTGAGTCCTAGACACATAACCTCTTATTTCACCCACATACACCCTGAGGTTGAGGTGTGTAATGGTATTAGTTTCATGGGGTGGGTCAGATAACATTGATCAATTGGTAATCTCCAATTACTTGAACTTATACCATAGGAAATTTTGTTCAAGCTTTACTTATTGAAGCTCGACTTGGGATTGGTCAAGGTAAAACCACAATGATGCTATCACCCTACCAAGTTCTGAAAATAGGCTTCAAAGGACATGACTCTATTGGTTGAGGCCATCAATTCTACTTTCTATATTAATTATCCTTTTTCATTTCTACTTATAAACACTAATTATAATGGTAAAATTATAAAATAAGGTTATAGTTTTCAATGGTTATATAATGGTCGAATCCTATCAGTCACATTTCCTTTTTATAATATATAAAAAACACTTGAGTATTTCACTAAAAATCACTTCAATTCCTTCTAAGGTTATATTTTAATTTTATAAGATATTGATTGGTTTTCTAGTTTTTTTTTCATTTTTGTAGTGTTTTCCATGGGGGTGATGATTCTAATAGATTAGGGAAATCCATATTTTCCCATTTTATATATTCTATTTTATATTTTTTTCCAAATGTAATGTTTGGAATTTTAATTGGTTTCATAGTTGAATAATTTAATGATCATTATTAATGAGATAAAATGTTGTTGTTTTATCTTTATTTTTTATTTTTATAATATTATATAATGTGTAATACACATTTATTTATGAAAAAATATCATTTAAAAAGTCTGGGTCATTATAATCCAAACCAATAGAAGATCATACAGAAACAATAAAACACCACAATTATTAATATCCAAGCCAAAATTTTAATATTCAACAAACTTTAGGTCACCCACCCATTGAATAAGAGAAGTGAGATAAGCCCACCCAAGGAGGAAGTGAGATAAGGCTAAGATAAGGGCATAAAAGAATAGATGAGGGACTTACTCAAAGGAATCTTGAAGAAATGAGCTCAAATACACCAAAAAATAGAGCCAAGAGAGGGTGGAAAAGTGAGGGAGACACACCTAGGTCTAGAGAAGGCTAAATAAGTGGAATTAGAGGGGTTATATGGTTAAAATCAGTGAGGGTAATAATTGGAAATTCAATTTTTTTAAGAATTTGGTAGGACACATGGTTTGGTCTCTTATCCTTACAGACTATGCACCAATAATGTGGTACTTATATATAAGAGGAGGGTGAGGTTGCACGGTTTGTTGGAATGGGTGCACAACCGCGTTCCTTGCTGTGTGGCCTAGACAGTGCCACTGTCTGGGTAGTATGGTTTTTAATATGGCTGGCATATAGTTTCTCCCAACCATACACTAACCATACGACACAATATGTTTTCCCAAAAACTACAAATTTTCTTTGAAAAAACCTAGGAAATATATAGAACACAAGTAAGAAGAACAAAATTAAAAAAAATACCCCAAAATAACTCCATGATTGTGACAATTCCCTCCACAATGAAAAATTTGCACCCTTTTAAAGTCAAACTGTAGTCTGATTAGAGAATAAATGTGGGTATTGATCATCCAACAAAGACTTTCATTCCAATGTCTCATGTTCATCATTACCGTGCTTCCAAATAACCCAAACTTACATCCAAATCACTTTTACCTGGGAATCCTAAATCCACACTGGTTGCTCAGTCATGGATAAATCAAGTTATAGCTCAAGCGTTTTCCAATTCAACATATAATACAGGTCTGGATTATACTTCTTTAATTTTGATACATAGAACATGTCATGAATTGAAGTTAACTGGGAAATAAATGACAAATGGTATGTGACCTTACTGATTCTCTCATTATTTTAAAAATCCCCAACATACCTTGGTGTAAGATTACCCTACTTTATAATATGGTGATGAATCAAACTTGGAACTAACTTTAGAAAAACTTGGTATCCTACTAAAAACCCCAAATACTAATGATGATGATTCACATAAAACTTATAATGACCCTGATCTATCAAAAAAATGCTATCAGATTATATAAACTTTGTTAGTTATTTCATAAACAAGGCTCGGTCCCAGTAAGGACTCCTCGCCCACTTCCGTCCAGCATAAAGAAGATTGACATGGTCAACCATAAAGTGATTAAAAGGGATCCATCATGTTTTAGTATTATTAACTATTGTTTTAAGAAAAATCTTCCAACCCAAGATGGTTATCCCATGAGCCTCCGAAGTCTAACATGAACACACGGAGAATATCTTCCAGAATCTGATACTACCATTCTATCTCACCATAATTTTGAGGATGATATGTCTTAATGAGATTTCCCCTAACCCCATTTCATTTTAAAGACCTTTTGAGAATTATGAGGTAAAATAGGGGTTTGTGTTCAAAATGATAGCTGATGACACACCATAAATACTCGTGATTTCTTAGAAATATATCCTACCCAATTATTTTAATTTAGTTGAATACTTTATCAGAATGAAATCAAAAAATTTGTATATATGATCAATAACCACACAAACTACATTCCTTCCCCAAGGATTACTTGGTAACCTAATAATTAAATAGATGGTGGCCTTATCCCACTTCCAGGTAGGAATGAGAAGTGGTTGAAGTAGGTCTGAAGTCTTCTAGTGTTTCGATTTAATTTGTTAACAAGCATAACATTAGAATACAAAATCAACTATACCATGTGTCACACCTAGCCACCAGAACTATCGATGCACATCATAAAACATCTTGGTGGATACAGGATAAACAAACCACTGGGACTCAAGGCTATTCTGCATCACCACCTTTTAAAGAGACAACGACACAATGAAGCGACCCTTGAAGAAAACAATTCCCTAAGAAAACATCAACCATTCATTGGGAACCTCCCCACCATTTATAATCTACATAGAGTTTTGGAATATCTCATCTTTAGTTTTTTATTCCCAAATTAGTTCAAGAATGGTGGGTGTTAGCTGAATTCTAGGCAAGAACATTCCTCCATTATGCTCTTTGTCTTCTAGATTCATCTAAGTGAAAAGTACCATCCAATTACACTCATAATTGGAATCTTTCAAATCCTAGGTTAGTATTTTATTTCAGAAAGAATTATCCACAAGGACTCCTTTACCTAGGGTATAGAAAATATCATTGTAAAACACATGAAGGTACTCGATCGATCAACGATACCTCATATTTAGATCATTTTGGGAGAAAATGTAGGCCATGTTTTTTTTATATGAGTATACTATAAATTTATCCCCAAAATGTAGTAATACCACAATTTTAAATCATGAATTACTACCAATAAACTGAGGTTTTGTATTGGGTTATTGCTTTAATGTGGTTAGAGTTGGTGAGAGCTATATGCCACCACATGGTCACCCTACATCATCACACAGACAATACTTATACCTGAAGTGTAACAATAAACTATTACTAATTTCTTTCTTCATGTAAAATAAAAATTGTGGTAATAGTAAAACAATTCTTGTGCCCCTATAATGAATCTTGGAATTTTGGGATCTAAACTCACTTCACCCCTTCTCAGGTGATAGATCTCATTGGCGAAGAAATCTGATAAAAATATCTAACAAACCACCTATAATATCCCACAATGCCTAAGAAGCTTTTAATCTAAAAGACATTATTCAAATATTCCCATGACATCACTACCTTAATTTTCTTTGGTTCCATTGAAAAACCATGATATGAGATCACAAGACCTAAAAATTTAACCTCCCAAATCCAGAAACAACATTTTGAGAGTTTGGTATAAAGACAATCTTTTCAAAAATGTTCTCTAAAAAATCCTCATATGTTGACCATGCTACTTTTCTATTCTAGAGTAAACTAGGATGTCATCCAAAAACACCATGATTAAAGAGTAAATTTATCTATGAAACACCCAGTTCATAAATCCATGAAAATCATATTTTTTTCAATATAATTGAAATAACTAAATATTTAAAGTGGCCATACCTTCTTTGAAAATAAATCTTAGTAATTTCAGCTTCTCTCACCCTATTCTGATGATACCCAGAGCACAGGTCAATCTTAGAAAACCACCATTCCCCCTTGATCTGATCAAATATATCATCAATGTGGGGTAATTTGAATTTATCATTGATAGTGACCCCATTTAATTTCAAGTAATCGATGCACAACCAAATAGTTCTATCAATTTTTTTTACAAAAATCATCATTGTAGTCTAAGGTGAGATGCTCAGGTGAATGGACCCTTTTGATTCAAAAATCATCTTATTGTATCTTTAATTCCATCAGCTTGGTGGGGGCCATATGATATAAGGGAAGAGATATCATCTATGTCCCTAACCCCAAATCAATGGTGAACTCCACATCCCATTCCAGAGTTAAACATAAAAAATACTTTGTAAATATCTCTAGGAACTCATCCACCAAGGGTGGTAACCCATTACAAGAACCTTTATCATAATATTACTTCATAAGATAAAATACCTGACAAGAAAGGCTTCTTAACTCTAAAATTGTAGGTTCAATTTGTCCCAACTGTGGATCCCATTGAGCTTGAAAAAATCAAGTGCTCACATTAGGGGTTGTAAACATCACCCATAGACAAATGAAATTGATATGATCCTTAAACAACATCATCCAATCCATTCCTAGGATCAAATTTAAGAGGTATACTTATAGAATAATGAAGTCCCATTCTAACTCAACCTCTTATAGGGTCATAACACATGACATAAATCCAAAAACCTTCTCCTTAATTTTACCTAGAGGCATAATCAACTTCATAGAATATGATATAAGATCTATTGGAATTTTTTGTGAACCAAAAAAGTGAGAAGAGATGAATAAATTAAAAGAAAGTATTTCAAATAAATAAACATATATGGATGATGCAATAAGAATAGGGAACCATCATGAGTTTGAAATATGAATCCACTAGAATTTGATCCGTAACATGAAGGTTCCTTATCTTGGTCTGTACCTAGGGGAAACTAATAACTTACAGATATTTCTTAAGATAAATCATCCCAAAATAATATCCAACATTTACACTATTACTACTAAACCAAGAGTCTATAGCTCTGGATGGATTTGAACGAGTTGTCATTCCCCTAGAAACTAAAGATCTTGCACCACTTTGAGATAAAGTCATATTTCTGCAAAACCATTGTAAATGGACCATACATCCACATCAATGAAATTTACTAGGTGGAGATGAACATGTGGTCTATATTTTTATAGGGGTACTACACTGATAACACATGATAGATCCACCATCACAAGATGCTGACAAAGGAAAGTTGGGATGGGTATCCATTGCTACTACCACCCCTCTTATCCTACTCATTGCACTACCTATTCTTCTCATACTAGCCAATGCCACTCTGATTTAGTGCTGAAAGTATCCTAGACAAGAATAAATTACTATCCTAGTCAATATCCACTGTCAAATCTTTGTCAACCACCTCAGCATATGTCTTCATTTTAAAAAAGAAGACCTGATATTGAATTTATACCCACATACCCATTTCAAACATTTGAGATTTCAACCATTCATTGGAAACCACCTCAGAAGAAAAATGGATAAGCTCTGTGAAGCATTTAGCATATTGTAGGACCCCGGGACACCCTGAGAGGGGAGGGGTAAATCAGGGTGTCAACTTTTTCTTTTAAAACAAGGATCTTGTTCCCACGTTGGTAGGAACTAGTTAAACCTGTATGATGAATACGATCAGTAATGAAACATTCCCATGCAAAGAGATGACACAACAATTTTTACTTGGTTCACCGCTAAGGGCTACACCCAAGGAGTATACGCCGAAAAGTTGTCGGTCGTACCAAATTCCACTAATCTTCACTAGTTGTGAATTATAATGGTTCAAGAACAGTCACTCTATCCCAGACTCAATGCCTTTACAAAGGTTCAGGGATAGCTCAATGCTTCCCTCAGGTCACTCCCATTGACTCCCCCTGGCTCAATTCCCTTGGTGAAGTCACACTCAGTTTATAGACGTGAAGGTCTCTTCAATAGATTTGCATTGAAGTATTTGTCTCTTCTTAGCACGAGACTCTCCTTGTATCCAAGTCCGAAATTGATGCACTAGAACGTAAAGAACCACTAAAGAGGATAACCAGAATGTGAAGACAAGCTTCACTAACAACTGCACGCAACACCAACCCTTTGCGTGCAGAACCTTTCTATTACGCGCAAAATTTCCTTTTTCACACAGAAAAATATTTCGTTCCACAAAACCTGTTTTCACGCAACTGAATCCTTTACGCACAACCCCAATATTTACGCGTAGTTCTTCCTTGTTTGCGCAACTTGGAATTTTCCGTGCAATCCATAATATTTCGTGCAAGCCCCTTTACATGAACCTTTTTCGCGCATCAGACCTTGAATCTTCTCTAAGTCTTCAACATCCCAGAATGAGGGGGGTCACCTCTTATTTATAGGCGTCTGAGACCCCCGCGTGCAAAATCCCCTTTGGTGAGAAAACCTCTCATCTGGCGTGTAATTTTTCGTGCGTGTATCGTTTTCCGCGCACATCTCCAGATATTGTGCACAGGCCATGCCTTTTCCATTTTTAGACGTTTTGATTCTGAAACACTATTTGTGCAAAATAACATGTTCCCCAATTTCACGCACCACGCTGTTTTCCGCACAAACCCGTAGTTTTTCGCACCCAACTCAGATATTTCGCGCACAGACCTCCTTTTTCGCACACCACTTCCTCTTTTCCTGCACCTCCTTTTACCAACAATCCATGCCTTCATTTTCAGATTTTGAGGCCCAAAAATTTGACAAACACTGGGAAACTGCGCCACCTTCAATACTATTGTCTGCTTGAACTGTATGATCACTTTTTTGACACACATTCTGAAATTCCACTGAGGATTGAAAAAAAACACAAACCAAACTCCAATTCCTACATAGAACAGCCATGGTTCCAACAATCACCCCCTTTGGGTTTGTTGGCAATCACCAAATAAATTCAAAAGATCACCATCCCCTTGCAATCCAAAAATGCAAGGATCAACTCTGCCAACACTCTAAGTCTACGTGACCAATGCTCGATGTAGAAAAAAAGAGATTAACCTTGAATTGGGTTCCCATGTTTTGGAATTCTCAGTGACGCCCAAGAAATTTTATTATAGTGTCATAAAGCATTACATTTCCACTGAAAATCCTGAATTTATTCCTTTTCTCCCCCATTGTCAATAAACCCAAAGACTGGTAATTTTTTCATTGTTCAGTTCAATCCATACTCCTCATGGATAGTATCTCCCCCACAAACCTGTATCACATCCATAAACAAATAAAAACAGTTATCATAAACAGTGAGAGGGGAATTTAAGAACCTCCTTATACAGTAGGAGGTGGTTAAACACCAAGGTTCAACCGATGCTTTTCAAACACAGCTGCTGATAGTGGATTCGTCCGGATATTAGCTACTTGCTCATCAGTTCCCACATGATCCATTCTAATCACCCCTTGCTCAACTTTTTCTTTGATAAAGTGATACCTGATTTCAATATGTTTTGTACGAGAATGCTGAACATGATTCTTCGTAAGATCAATTGAACTCTTGTTATCATAGTAAATCACCATTGGTTGCTTTACCTCATCACCAATATCTGTTAATTATTGCTTCATCCATAGCAGTTGAGTGCATGCCTTTGTGGAAAATATATACTCAACTTCAGCAGTACTAAGAGAAGTACTTTCTTGTTTCTTGCTCAACCAGCCAACACATTTCTGCCCAATATAGAAGGCTCCACCACTGGTGGACTTCCTGTCTACTACATCACCAGCCCAGTCAGCATCAGAAAACACTGATAATTCACTGTCCCCACCTGAATCAAAATATAACCCAAAGTTATGTGTACCTTGAATGTACCTCGTGATTCTTTTGACTACTGCCATATGTTCCTCCTTTGGATTACTCTGAAAGCAGGCCGTAAGACATGTGGAAAAAACAATATCTGGCCATGTCGCTGTCAGGTACAGTAGGCTCCCAATGATCCTCCTGTACATGGTGGGATCTACAGAGGTCTCATCCTCATGCTTTCCATATTTAGTTCCAACTACAATCAAAGTTGACATTGGTTTGGAGTCCTGCATATTAAACTTCTTCAGTAGTTCTCTTGCATACTTTTCCGGAGAAATGAAAGTGTAATACTTCTTTTGAATCACCTGTATCCCCAAGAAATATATGATCTCCCCAATCATAGACATTTCAAATTCTGATTTCATGTGATTGGAAAATTTATCCATCGATTTTTTCCTACTGCCACCAAATATGATATCATCAACGTAGACTAGAACCATGAACTGATATTTTAGATAATTCTTCACATAGAGATTGTGATCTACTCCTCCTCTTTTGAATTCCAGTTTCTTGATATATGAATCCAGCCATGAGTACCATGCCCGTGGTGCCTGCTTCAAACCATATAGATCTTTCTTCAGTTTGCAGACCTTTGTTTCGTTAGTACCTAGAACAAAACCCACTGGTTGTTCAATGTAGACTTCATCTTCTAGAACACCATTCAATAATTTTGTCTTGACATCCATTTGATATACTTTATATCCTCTTTGGAGTTCCATGAAAAGGAAAAGCCTGATTGATTCCAGTCTAGCCACTAGAGCAAAGGTTTCTTCAACATCAATGCCTTCAATCTAGGAGTATCCTTTACATACTAGTCATGCCTTTTTTCTGATGACACTTCCATGCTTATAAAACTTATTTTTGAAGATCCATTTGGTACCAATCACATTGTGACCTTCGGGTCTCTGGACAAGATCCCAAGTCTGATTCTTGTCAATCAGATCTAATTCTTCATTCATGGATTTCACCCAAGATTCATACTTTTCAGCTTCTTCAAATGAGGATGGATCCACAACTGACAGAAATGCAGATTGTGTGTTATTCATCTTCCTTATTGTTTGAGTGGGTGCACTCTTGTCCCCAATTATGTTAGATGGATCAATCTCATCTCTTCAATTTCTCCTGCAAGGTTCAGATGCATTCTCTTCAGCTACAGTTTCTTCTTCAGATTCTTCTTCTGAGTCAACATCATGATGTGACTGCTGAGTGATTTGTTCACCTTCCACTATTTCGGTATTTGTATTTACTCTATGTTCACACTCATCATCATCTTCTATCTCATAAACATAGGTATTATTGGAAGCACTTGGGGTTTTACCTTCAATGATTTTAACATCATTGCTTTCCACAATCCTCCACAAGCATTTATTGAGGCACTTGTAGGCTTTTCTGTTCATTGGATATCCAAGAAAAATTCCTTCATCAGCATTGTCTCCAAACTTCCCTTGATTTCCTTCTTTATTCCGGATGAAACATTTTCTTCCGAAAACACGGAAGTATTTCAACGAAGGATTCATTACATGCCACAATTCATATGGTGTCTTCATTTCTCCCATATAGAGCCCTGTTCAATTATGAATGTGCACTACAGCTTCAACATCCTCCTTCCAGTAATGGTGAGAGATACCACTCTCAATCAACATAGTCCTGTCTATATTGTTGACCTGTCGATTCCGATGCTCAACAACTCCATTTTGTTGTGGAGTTCTCACAGTAGCTACATCATGCTGTATTCCATATTTTTCTAGGTAATTTTCAAACTCAATGGACGTGTCTTCCCCTCTATTTTCAGATCGTAGGACTTTTTTTTCCATCCAGTATCATTCTTGGCAATCCGACGATAAGTTTTCATGCAATCAAGTACTTGTCGCTTCCTGTGAATCACCATTACACAAGTCATTATGCTATAATCATCAATGAAAAGGATGAAGTACCTTTATCCATGGGTTCCAACAACATTTATTGGGCCACATACATCTGTATGAATGAGATCAAGAAGATACGATGCCCTTTTCTTCTTTGGCCGATATGAACTACAGACCAGCTTCCAACGAATACAAGAATCACAAGACTTTTCCCGTTCACGTTTTAGAATGGGAATATCCATGAATATATTCAGCTTAGATATATTTTCCATGTCTTGTTGGTTAATGTGCCCTAGCCTTAGATTCCACAAATTGTTTTCTTCTTCAATAGACAAATAGCAGGAGTTCACTTTGCTGTCAACCTGATATAAGTTTCCATCTGTTCTACAGCCTTTCATAAGAGAATTTCCTATTTTTACTTTTCTAGTGTAGACTTTTTGATTGAAGGTTACTATGAGTCCTGAGACACAGAGTTGAATTAGACTGAGGAGATTGTGGCATAGACCGTCCACATAAATAACTTTAGTCTTCTTCAGCTCCCCGTTGGCGAGAGAAGTATTCACACTGCCTTTAATCTTCAAAGCACCATCATTACCAAACCGTACTGTTCCATCAACCTTCTTTTCAATGTTATTCAAAAGGTAAGAATTTCCCGTCATTTGGGAAGAGAATCTACTATCAAGGATCCAGGTGCTTCTACCCTTTGTAGCTTTGAGGGCTACTTCTGCAAGATTGGATTTCTCGATCTTCTTCTTCTCTTTCCATGAGATATTGGATTGAGCATAGGATACTGATGGCCTTTTAATACTTTCTTCCACATAATCTGATTCTTAATACCCATAATCTTCTTACAGAGGGGAAAAACTGTTTGTGAGAACAACATCATCAGGAGGATGAAAACTGGCCCGACTTTGAGTGTTGTATGAATTTCTCCTGTCATACCACTGCCTGCAATACATAGCTTTGTGGACAAAGTTAGAACAATTAAAACAGTAACCATAGAAGATATTTCTTCTATAAGATGGAGTATATGAAATCGGCCTCCTTTGTTGACTTCCCAGATCTTCCCCATTCAAGTATCTCCTTGCCTCTTCGCAGTATGACATAGTATGGCCTAGATAACCATAGAACTGACACTTCATGAGAGGAAATGTATTTTCACTTGAATTTCTCCTCATACCTTCTTCATTGAGAGAATAGTTTAATTGCCTATCATTTTTGAAAGTTTGAGGATAATTTTCAGTTATTTATTTAGTTTGGATTGAGGGTTTTTTTTCAGCATGTCAGGTAATGTTTCAGCATGTCCAAATTTCATCTTGTCGTTCTTTTGGATCTCTTTACTTCCAGCAGTTGATGTCTCAGCTTTAGAACCAATTCCACTCTTTCCCACGCAAGCGGGTCTTTGATCACTTAAGATTTTTCCAACCCCATCTGAACCACACTTGGCTCTTTCTAGTAATTCTGCATCTGAGAATCTTCTGAAATGAATTTTTTTCTTTCCCTCATTTGTCGTTGATTGACATTCAATTATACTTCTAAGAGTAACAACTTCTTCCTCAAGTCCCTCAACAGTCTTGGAATTCTCTTCCAGTCTGGATGAAAGGTCATTTATGACCTTTTCTTGTTCTTCAATTTTAATCTTTAGTTCCACAACATCATCTATGCTTTCAAGGATTGAAGACTGAACTCTCACTAGTTCTTCTAGTCGTTCAACCTCTGCTTCAAGCTCATCAACATATTCTGATGATTATTCCACCATTTCCTTCCACTTATTACATATCTTACATTTATTATAAATCTTGGAAAAAGCATCATTAATTTCAGTCTTTGAATCACCATTAGAAGTAATCTGATTATCTCTATCTTTATTGATCAAGGGTTATGACTTTTCAACTGTAGCCATCATGGAAGCATGCTTTCCCGTTTTAAATTTGAGTTCTTTTTCTTCACAAAATTCAGTATCCTCATCTTCCTCTTCACAGACAAAACTCTTTTTCTGTATTTTCTTTCCAGATTTGATGTCTCTCTTTTTGAAAAATCTTTTTCGAGGCTTCTCGAGGTTCTCATCTTCACTATCTTCATCATTGATATTTCTTAAACATTGAGAGGAAATGTGCTCAACTTTTTTACAACGAAAACATGAGAGAGGTAACTTCCCTTTGAATTTCCCTTTTCTCTTTGGGAACTTCTTTGTAATGAGAGAAAGAATCTCTTTTTCTTCATCATCTTCACCAATACTATATTTTGAGATTTTCAGTTTATCTATGGCCTTGAACGCCATTTCCTTGCTCACACGAGTCGTAGCATCTTCTGGTTTGACTCTCATTTCGTATGCTACCAAGATGCTCAGTAGATCATCCATAGAAAGTTTGGAAAGTTCTCTTTCCTCAAGGGCTGACACCTTTGCATTGTACAGGGGTGGAATTCTTCTTAATATTTTCTTTAAAATATCAATGTCTTTTATTTCTTTGCCTAGACCTCGAATTGATCCAACCACTTTAGTAATTCGATTGAAGAATGAGTCTGAATTCTCATTTGGGTGCATCTTCAGATCATCAAACCGATTGTGGAGGACTTGTAATTTTTCCTCCTTCACTTTTCTATCTCCTTCATAAATATTTTCATGTTTATCGCACATGGATTTTGCTAAGGTGAAACTCATCACCTTTAGATAGATCTGATCAGAAAGAGCTGCGGTGAGTGCATTTTGTGCTTCAACAACTGCATCAAGAATTTTCCTGTCTGCATCAGTCATAGCCAGGCCTGTTGGATCAGTGAAATTTATACCTTGTATAGTGGAAAACAGAACTTCCATTCCAATGGATCTTAGATGAGATCTCATTATATTCTTCCAAATTTGAAAATTACTTCCATCGAAGAGAGGGACTCCCCTAACATTGACTGCATTTTCCATGATGAAAAAGGATAGATTCAACACCAGAAACCTCCCTCTGATACCACTTGTAGGACCCCGGGACACCCTGAGAGGGGAGGAGTGAATCAGGGTGTCAAATTTTTCTTTTAAAACAAGGATCTTGTTCCCAATTTTGTAGGAACTAGTTAAACTTGTATGATGAATACGATCAGTAATGAAACATTTCCATGAAAAGAGATGACATAACAATTTTTACTTGGTTCACCGCTAAGGGCTATGTCCAAGGATCATACGCCGACAAGTTGTCGGTCGTACCAAATTCCACTAATCTTCACTAGTTGTGGATTACAATGGTTCAGAAATAGTCACTCTATCCTAGGCTCACTGCATTTACAAAGGTTCAGGGATAGCTCACTGCTTCCCTCGGGTCACTCCCATTGACTCCCCCTGGCTCAATGCCCTTGGTGAAGTCACACTCAGTTTATAGACGTGAAGGTATCTTCAATAAATTTTCATTTAAGTCTTTGTCTCTTCTTAGCACGAGACTCTTCTTGCATCCATGTCCAAAATCGATGCACTAGAATGCACAGAACCACTGAAGCGGATAACTAGAACGTGCAGACAAGATTCACTAACAATTGTGCGCAACACCAACCCTTTGCATGCAGAACCTTCCTATTACACGCAAAATTTCCTTTTTCATGCAGAAAAATATTTTGCGCCACACCACCCATTTTTGTGCAACTGAATCCTTTACGTGCAACCCCAATATTTACGTGCAGTTCTTCCTTTTTCGCACATCTTAGAATTTTCCACGCAATCCATAATATTTTGCGCAAGCCTCTTTACGCGATACTTTTTCACGCATCAGACCTTGAATATTCTCTAAGTCTTCAACATCTTGGAATGAGGGGGTCACCTCTTATTTATAGGCGTCTGAGACCCCCACGCCCAAAATCCCCTTTGGTGTGAAAACCTCTCATTTGGCGCATAATTTTTTGCGCAGGTATCGTTTTTCGAGCACATCTCCAGATATTTCATGCAGCCCATGCCTTTTCCATTTTTCGACGTTTTGATTCCGAAACACTATTTGCGCAAAAAAAAGTGTTCCCCAATTTCACACACCACGCTGTTTTCCATGAAAACCCGTAGTTTTTCACGCCCAGTTCGGATATTTCAGGCACATCCCTCCTTTTTCGCGCACCACTTCCTCTTTGCCTGCACCTCCTTTTACCAACAATCCATGTCTTCATTTTCAGATTTTGAGGCCCAAAAATTTGGTAAACACTGGGAAACTGCGCCACCTTCAATACTATTGTCTGCTTGTACAGTATGATCACTTTGCTGACACACATTCTGAACTTCCACTAAGGATTGACAACAAACACAAACCAAACTCCAATTCCTGCATAGAACATCCATGCTTCCAACACATATTACAACATTGAATTCTTTCCCTAATAGAGATTGAAGTACTCCTGGTTCTTGGAGAAGGCCAATGTTTCCGGATAGTAATATTCATTAAAAGTAGCCTTGAAACCTTTCCATCCCATCCACTCATACCATCCTTCCTAAACCACTGACTCCCACCACCAATGACTGGGGAATTCTAACATAAACATAGAAAAATTCACTTTAATAACCTCATGTGTCCCAAGGAACCCAAATATCCTCTAAATCTTCTCCACCCAGTTTTCTGCTTATAGGGGATCCATACTTACTCCGAAGGAAGAGGGATTATTCTTGAGAAACACATGATATCTATCCTTTTACAAACCCTACTTAGATTCTTAACTTGATCATGGCCATATTAGACTCCCTTATCTATATCTCAGATATCCCAAACCACTACCTCCACCAATTTCTGATCAATTGGTGATGGAGAACTCTCACAAGCCTCTTCCTATGGAATCATGGGAGGTTTATGGGGCGACATAATACTACACAATCTAGAAAACACAAATAAAACTATTAATATATCATTGCATATAAAACTATAAAATAATATAATTTAAACATTCTCAAGAATCAACATTTATATCACAAAAATAATAAGAAACAATTTACACCACTCCACCCTATCTTGGTGTCCATTCTCATTCTGTAGCTTGTGTATTACACCTGAAGAAGGATTCAAACCAAAATCACACCATCCCATGGTGACCTAAGGTCTATCACACTGTGAGTTTCCTAGAAACCCTACTCACAATTCTATCCTTAAGCCTCGATATTCATAGCTCCTATTTATCCAGACTTCCCAAATAACATAATCCCAAAGAAGGGAAAAACCTACATCTGATACCATTTTTTCATGAATTGGTCTGGTATGCCATCCAACCCGACACATGACCCAACCCATGACATTCCTCGAAGGGAGTTCCTAATACCCCCAAGCTATAAAATAGTGCATAGGCATCATGGAACTCATTTGGTAATGGTTTCACCCAAGAGAATGACAACCACATCCATAGAAAACATCAATATGATAAGTACATAAACACCATGAAAAAATAATCATAATAAGATAAAAAAGGGAATAAAGTATAGATCACAAGATAAATGTTTTATATTTACTACTAGAGACAAAAATAACTAAAAACAGGATGATATAAATTGGATCAACAAAACCACCTTGTGACATGTGGGTCGACACCCAATATGCCACCACCACCACCACCACCTTCCAAGAAGTTTCTAACAATAATAAGCACCTCAAACTCCATGGAAGGACTTTCCTTTACCTAAATATGAAAAAATAAGGTCTATATACACTTAAGGATATATGTAGGGTGTGATATCACTTTCCCAATAGGATACCACCAAGTGGTTCCATGTAATGAAGTTATGAGATAAATTAACAAGAATGTTTTTATAGAAATAAATTTAAGTAGTTTAGAGTGAAGACAAGCCTTATTTTAAAAAGGACACTGAACAATGAATGGATCAATAAAACAAGTAAAAAAACAGTTTAAGACATATAGGAAATCCCTAATTATCCTTTTCAACAGGGTTCTATGATCCTCATACTCTCATTGATCAAACCATAAAATCCCTTCTCATGCATGAGCTGCAAGAGATGATGAAACCAAAGTTCTAATGGTACCCAAAGCATAATCATTTGTTTAGTAAGTTTTGTAGCATATTCCTATTGGGAATCCCATTCTAGGGCCCACCTGTTACTAGTCCTTAACCACCATCTAGGTATATAGGGTTCCAAAGGGATTTATCCAATTTTCCCTATCATGAAAACCCCTTTGCACATCATACATACATTTATCACAATTAACACATGAAGGTACCAACCATTTCCAATGGGGAAATTTATTTCCTTGAATTAAAATTACACCAACACCTTTAAAAAACCATTTGAACCCACACACACAATTTATAAACACTTTTTGAAACAAGGTCAAGAATATTAAAATCATCATATAATGGAAGAACATAGAACCATCTACATTTCACTTGAAACTACCCAAATATGACCAGAAACCACAATATTGGAAAAAAGAAGATCCTAAAGAAATAAGAACATAATAAAAACATCAATATTGAAGCCAATCATTTAAGATTCAATAAAATTTAGGTCACCTCACCTACTGAAGAAAAGTAAACCCAAGGAGGAAGAGAGATAAGACAAAGAGAAGGGAATATGAGACGAGAGGAGGAACTTACTTGGAGGAATATTAAAGAACCAATACCAAATACACACAAAAAATGAAGCCAAGGAAAATTGGATAGGAGAGAGAGACATACCTAGTGATGGAGAAGGCCGAATGGGTGAAATGAGAGGGGTTAGAGGGTAAAAATTAGAGAGGGGCATAATTGAAAATTATTATTTTTAGAATATGGTAGGACACATGGTTTGGAAACATGATTTGGCCACACAACTTGATATAACATTTTCTAAATGTGTGGAACCTCTATTCGAGAAAATGGGAAATCAATACAGTTTTCTAGAAGGGGTGCATGACTACGTGCCCAGCCATGTGGCCTGGATAGTACCACTATCAAGGCCATACGATTTTTACTAGGGATAGAACATGATTTCCACTAAATATGAACCAACCATGTTCCACCATTTGTCTACCCAAAACAACCATTTTTCTTATAAAACATTTGATAAAGATATAGAACATAAGTAAGACAAAAAATAAAGAGAAATTACCTTAAAAGAACACCGTAGGTGTGACATTCCTGATCTTATGGAGAAAATTTTTTATTTAACATTAAAAAATATATACTTCTTATAAAATAGTGAAATAAAACTTGGAAAAAATATTAGATTTAAATAAATTAAACCTCAATATGATACCAATTGAGATTTACAAGATATTTTGAATTCACTCTTGGGGTGGGGTGAATCAGGGGTGACCAAATTTTACTGATTAAGTCCAACTTAAAATTTTTACTTCCTTTAAGTTGATCAAAACTCTATAACCAGTTATGATGTATGAATATTAAGTATGATCCCTCATTTTATGTCCTCTAGGTCAAAATTATGTTTAAATTTTAGCTTGGTTTTTCTCTTTTGAGTTTTTAGAGGTTTTCTGGATTCGGTGGTTGAAAATTTTGAGTTTCATGGTAAAATAATCCCGGAGTATGGTTTAGGAACCTGATTAGTATTAACCATGTGGAAACCATGTGATATTGATATGCGAGTTATAATAGTTATTTTCATGGTTTGATCATAGTTTTTATAACCACACGAATCATTAGTAAAACCATACAAAAGGATGAGTTTGGTCCATAGGCTATTGCACGGATTGAGAAATTTATTCCAATCATGAAACTATTATCATGAAATTGTGAGACTTAATTTTCAAGTTATAGTGGATACCACATTATTGGTGCATGGTTTTTCTAACCATGAAGCCTAATCATGAGACCTGATCTGAACCTCTTAAAATGGAAAATTATCCCAAATCCCTTGATCAGTTTTAACTCTAATATTCACCTAATTTCTTTTTAGATCAAATAATACCCTCCATAGAGATCTATAAGACTCTAAACTTGATTAATTTATGATACTTGATCGATTTGGGTGGATATATTTGAAGTATGTTTGGTTTTATTCTCATTTATACTCTTTTCTCTAGATCTTATCTTGAACTCGCTACCCCTTGTGTCATTAGAACCCTAATGGGTTGTGATTTCTGGATCTAGAGGGTTTGATGGGAAATTGATGGTTTTTTTCTTAGATCTGGGTTTTTGAGATCCTGATATATTCATTTCCCATCACTGGTCTTAGAGATACTGAGGTTTTCATTATTCTTATGGAAGTTGTCTTTATCCTATGGTATATTCACATGGAATGATTATGTTATTATGATTCCATTTGGTTTTAATTTATAAAATTGGATATTGGAAATCTATGAGAGATGAATATTATTTTTATGGATATGAAAATAATTTCTAAAAAGGGTTTTTTGTTGAAAACCCTTTTGATGTACTTAATATGTTTAATAAAATGAATCAAAGATAATTTTGAGATGGAAATGGTTTTCCAAGCAGGAAAAAATGTGGTATTTCTATAGAATTTTTTTATGAAATTATTGTCATAGAAATGAAATGGATTTTCCTTAGAATTTTTTTATGAAATATAAATTTGGTTTTTTGAATATAATGATAATGTGATAACACATTAGGAAGACCTTGGGTTATAGGAAGAAACAAGACATAAATGAGCCTTATAGGAGAAATATATCACTAGGGCAGGTTCTTATGATGCCATGAATCTAGTGGGTTGAATTCACTTGAGAAAAAAAGTTCATAAAGTTATAATTCACTTATTACAACTAGTGTTTCTTGTTTTTGATTGTTGTGTACACCCTCATGTCATGGATTTACCTTTGGTTCATTGAGGATACATTATATGCAAGTTTATTTAGTTTTTTTATTTTATCACTTGATAAGTATATTGATTATTAAAACCTATTTTATTCATTTTATTAAGCCTCATGGATATATGTTATGTCATATTTCTTTGTTTATTTGAATATGACATGTTTTTGAAAGGAAAACCAAAGGATTATTTTATATAGGAAAATTATTTCTTTTGAAATGTTTTGGAATCGATTTTATTTAGGAACTAATAGATTCATATGGATAGAAATTGTATAGATTCTTTAGTGAAATCCTAATATGATTTAGTTCTCACACCCTAATTTTCTTTTGGTCATTTGAATCCATGGTTTTTCATGATATAGGTAAAGGGAATAAAACATTATAAAGGATGGATCTCTTAGATCATGTTTCCTTTTAGGTGGGTTGGGATGATGGTGATATATGGTCATGTGGAGATGGACCCATGGGATTATTTGGGTTCCATATTGATGGTATTTTAGTTTATTCATATAGAACTTGTAATATAGCTATTGGATGTTACCTTTATAATTTAATTGTATTGAAATATGATTTATTTTGGATATCAATTATGAAACTTTGTTTGTTTCTATCTTATCATATGTATGTTGAGGGTGAAATCATTACCATGTTTCTTTTTTATGATACTATAGTTCTTGTCTTCATCTCGTGGTAATCGAGAATGCGATTTGGTCCATATAACAAATCAGGGAATAAATTTTAGTGGAAACTATAATCTAAATGATCTAGTATTTGAGACATGTAGTTAGTGTTGAACTTGAACAGATGGTGGACCATGATTTGGAATTCACACAGTATCCACTAATCTTTTATGGTGAAAAGGGACCATAGGAATCAAAATAATGGATAAATATGATTGAGAGGATTCTATACTTCCTAAAAACTCTATAAGTCTCAAAGGTTGGTTTTTCAACTTATATTCCTGAGGGTCTAGGAAAGAAGTGGTGGGAATCTATTTTTCAAGCCATGTTACTTGAATATATTAACTAGAATTATTTCAAAAATGTATTAATCAATAGTTTCATCTTTAAATGTATTTAGTGGTGTAGAATTGAGAATTTTTACCTTGGAGAAAGGGGATCATTCGGTTATAGAGTATGCTTCTTGTTTCACTGAGTTAGTTTGCATATCACCTGAGCTTATTTCTAATGACCCCCTTAAATATTAGAGGT
This sequence comes from Viscum album, assembly GCA_963277665.1. Lineage (NCBI taxonomy): Eukaryota > Viridiplantae > Streptophyta > Magnoliopsida > Santalales > Viscaceae > Viscum > Viscum album. The sequence goes on along the minus strand of OY728164.1, from coordinate 407,763,838 downwards.
TTGATATAATTTTGAGGGATTATATTTTGTATATATTGATACTATTGTGCGTACTGACCTTTTTTTGTGGTGGTTTATAAAGAAACTATGGATGATTAAAACTTAGAAAGGATGATGGTTTTAAGTGGAGATTCAATGGTAGTATGTGGTAGCCATAGTTTGTTTTCTATATAGAAGTGGAAGCAGGGTGACCGATACTGAGGTGGTGAAAGGAGTGTGAAACAGATGTTAGGGCATGAATAAGTGGTCCATTTCCAGTGTGGAAGAAAGGGACACATCAAAATTTATTATAAGGAAACACCCTAAATGTGTCATTCATGTAATAAATCTAACCATATTTAGTATTTCTATGAGATATCAACCATGATAAGTAGAGTTTGATCCACTTTCACCAAGGTATCTAAGTTTATATTTAACATTTCAAAAGGTTTGGGATATCAACCTCATGCCAAGGGTGATTTTTAGGTTTCAATGAAAGGGTATAATGAGGTTATATGTATCTATTCAGTGGAATGTGCATAAGAGGAGTCAAAGGTAGGACCAACTATCATGAGAGGTATGATGTTTATTCTATTATCTATAGTTATGGAATTATTTGATAATGGTAAAACTAATTATTTTATCTCATGAAATCTTATAGATGTGTTGGGATTATAATAGAAACTTATGCCTCTCATGATGAATCTTCCAACTCCTTTAGGAAAGAAGTTAGAGTAGGGTTTTAAAAGCCTCGAGTGTCATGTGGTGATTGCAGACAATGAAACTACATGTGATTTTATAGTTTTTTATCTTGACATATTTTATCTCATCATTGGAATGAATTGGATGATTAGTTATAAGTCCCATATCAATTGCTATCATTGTTGGGTTCAGTTACTTTCTTCCTAAGGAGCTACTCATGTATTTTAGGGTGAGTGGGATACTAGATTGGGGAGAGTATGAACCATTATCTATATTGCTAATATGATCTCATTCCATTTGTTAGATATGTTTATTGATGTTATTTATCTACATATTAGTGTCCCTATTTATGTGGTGGCAAGTGACTATCCCACAGTTTTTACAGATTATTTCACTGGGTTTCCACCTCAGAGAGAAGTCATGTTTACTATAGACTTAATTCTAGGGAAAAGGAAAATTTACATACCTTTTTACTATATCACCTATTGAATTAAATGAATTAAAGATTTGGTTTTCGGATCTTGAGGATGGGGGATTTATTCATTCTAGCATTCACCTTGGGTATCACTAGTACTATTTGTTAAGAAGGTGGATAAGAGTCTCCGAGTTTGTGTTGATTACAGAAAACTCAATTAGGTGATAGTAAATAAAAATGTTCCTTAACTAGGATTGATTACCTTTTCAATTATTTTAAGGGAGATTGATGGTTTTCAAATATTTATCTAAGATCAGGGTACCACCAGCTCAAAGTCTAAGAGGAAGATATTCTTAAGACAACATTGAGGAAAAGGTATGGGAATTATGAGTATTTTCTAATGCCTCTCAAAATTAATAACACTCACATTGTGTTTATGGATTTAATTAATCAAATATTCCATTAGTTCTTGGATTCTTTCATGGTTCTTTTTGTGGATGGTATTCGTGTTTATTCCAGATTAGAGTAGGATCATGATGGGAATTTAAATATCATCCTTGGGATCTTGAAAAAACATTTTCTATTTGGTAATCTATCCAAATTACAATTCTATATTCAATATGTGAAATTTATAGTCCATGTGTTTTCTAATAGGGATGTCTCAGAGGATCCTGAGAATATTTGGGTAGTGATGTACTGGTAGAAATCCAAAAATTTGTTTGAGATTTAGAGTTTCTTGGGACTAGCTGGTTATTCCCTACAATTTTCTTGGGACTTATCCAAGATCGCATCTCCTATGATATAGATAACATGTAATGTTGTAAAGTTTTTTTAATAGATAATTACCACAAATATTTTTAGGAGTTAAAAGTGATATAAACTTCAACCCCAGTCTTGATCCTTCCTAAGTCGAGTTTAGGATATATTGTTTACTATGATGCCTCAATTATGGGTCTTAGTTGTATTCTGATGTAGGGATGAAAAGTTGTAGCTTATATCTATCATTAATTACACTATCATGAAAAATAACTAACCCATTAATTATATTGAATTATAGGAATTGATGTATGATCTTAAGACTTGGTGTCACTACCTTTTCGGGGAGCAGTTTACAGTGTATTTAGACCATAAGAGTATGAAGTATATCTTTAATTATAGGGATCTGAACTTGAGATAGATTCCCTAGGTTGAGTACTTTTATACATTTTATTTTTATATTTATTATACCCTTGTGAAAGGAAACATGGTCATAGATTCTTTTATCATAAAATTACTGACTCAAGCAGTGAAGTAATCAATGGAAGAGTGGCATGATGGGTTTGTTTTCTAAGATGTGCATGGATAAATAGAGAGATGAAATATAGGTATTCCTATCTTGTTCTTAGGTATTATCACCTATGTATGATTAAGTTAAAATTATATAGGATGAGGAGGTATAGTGGTAGTGCTTTAGTAGGAATATTTATGGTGGGGAGATCTCGAGTCAGTGGTCTCGGTCTCCCGATGAGTTTTTTTCACTTATGAGGTAGGATGGATATTCCGATAGACCCAAGAAAAGAATTTATAGATAACAGACAATGAAAGAATTTGTTTGTTCAAATTGTAGATCCCAAGAAGTATCATGACCTAATATGTCCTAATTCGTGGTTGATAATGATAAAATTAATTAATGATTTTGTGTCTTAGTACCTTACATGTCATATAATTAAGGTGGAACATCATATGAATCATGGTTTGTTACAAACTTTACACATTCTAGTAAATAAATGGGATGATATTACCAGGGAGTTAATTATTAGTCTAAATTTAACTCTTAGTGGTAAGGTTTTGATATGGGTTATTATTGATTGAGTCATATAATCAATACATTTCCTATCTATCAAGGAGTCAATGAAGGTAGAGGATCTTGGGCACTTGAATGTGTGGGATATTTTTAGACTCCATGGTGTGTCATAAGCTATAATTTTGGATAGATTAAATTTATTTAAATCCTATTTTTGGAGTATATTATTGGAATCAATGGGTTCTCAGTTGAAGTTAAGCATGAAATATCATCCTTAGACAGATGTCCAGATTGAGCAAGCCATTAAGATTCTTGAAGACATGCTTCAGAAATAAATTCTTGTCTTTAGTAAAATGTAGTATAAACATCTTACATTAGTGAAGTTTTCCTATAAAAATAGTTTTCATACTTTAATTAGGATGGCTCCATTTGATACATTGTATGGGAGGACTTATAGATTGACTCTTTATTGGGAAGAGATCAAAGAATGGTCCTTGTTTAGACTAAGTATCATTCAGGAGATGATGAATATTGTTTAATTGATTAGGAGAAGGTTTGTGATAGTAAAGAGTCTCTAGAAATCATATTCTGATCAAAATAATCATCCTTTTTAATTTATGTTTTGCGATTAGGTCTTCCTTATAGTTTCACCCCAGTTTGGACATATACATTAGGGGTGGTAGGGTAAGTTATAACCTCATTATGTCACCTCGTTTGAGATTGTGGAGAAATTTAGAAATGTGGATTATCTATTAGACTTACCTATTCATTAGACTTCTATCCATGATATGTTTTATATTTCCTAACAATAGAAGTTTTGGAAGGATCTATCCATTATGTTTGAGTGGGAGGATGTTTAAATTGAACCCAACACCTTAGTGATTGAAAGGTCGGTTTATATAGTGGACTTAAAGGATAAGGTGTTTCATATAAATATGATCCCATTAGTTATATTGAGATGGAAGTGTGGCTAGGAAAACCATGATACATGGGATCATGAGGCCTTGATGATGGATCAATGTATTTTTCTCTTTTTGGGATCAATAACCAGAGCCTTTATAGGGACGTAAATTTTCATGGTGGGGAGAATTATGACACCCTCCTAGTTATAGGTATGTTTAATTTTGATATTGGTTTATATATTTTGAGGTTATATAGGATTTTGGGAGCTGGGAGTTAAAAATTTAGAGTTTTAGGGGAAAAAGGGTAAATGTATGGTTAGTAGTGACTATGTGGTAACCATTCAATTTGAATCGGTGAGTTCCAGTGGTGATTTTCATGGTTTGAATAGAGTTTGTATAACCATGCAAGTCAACCAGAAAACCATGCGAGAGGATGGGTTTGGTCCAGAGGTTGTCGCATGGATTGAGATTGGTTTTTATAACCTTTTATATCTTCCTAGGAAACCATGTGATTTTTTTTTCAAGGAAAAATAGCTACTTAATGGTTGATGCATGGTTTGTCTAACTGTTTGGCCAAATCTGAACCTGTTAAAATGAAAAATAACCTTGATTACCCTGATTGTTTTTAACTCTAATCTTCTCTAAATACATCATTGGATCAAAAAACCCCCTCTATGATTCTCTAGAGGACTCTCCCTTTGATTCCATAGTGATCCTTGAATAATTTGGGTGGATCTCTTTGAGTTATGTTTTGTTTTACTCTTAGTTTCATCTCTTTTCTCTAGGTAGTCTCTTGATATCTCTTCCCATTATCTCATTAGAACCATAATGGGATATGATTTATAGATCTAGTGGTTTTAATGGGAAATTTATTATGTTTCTATTAGATCCAGGATTGTGAGGATCTGATCTATTCATTTACTATCACCAAACTTGGAGGTAATGGGGTTTTTATTGTTCTTAAGGAATGTGTTTATATCCCATGGTTTATTCCAATGTAATTATTTTATTTTTATGATTACATTTGGTTTTTATTTGTGAAATTGATGATTTTAAATACATGATATGAAAATTTTATCTCTGAGGGATATGGAAATGATTTTTAAATTGAGTTTTGGATTTAAAACCATTTTGATGCACATGATATATTTGATAAAATCCCTAAAGGATTATTTTGTAATGAAAGTGGTTTTTCAATTAAGGAAGTGGTATGGAATTTCTATAGAAAATGTTTCATGAAAAAGAGAGAATGGAAATGAAATGGATTTTCCTTCGAATATTTTTATGAAATATGAATTTGGTTTTTTAATTGTAATGTTAATGAAATTTCATATCAGGAAAACCATGGGGTATGGTAAAAATCTATATATATATATGAGACTTAGTGGAGTAAACTATCACTAGGGTAGGTTCTCATGATGACATAGAGATATTGAGAAGCCTTTATTAGGGAACCAAGTTTCATGGAGTTAGGATTAACTTATACTACCTTGTGTTTCTTATTTTTCTTAGTTTTTTACACCCTCATGTCATGGATTTCCCTTTTGTACTTTGAGGATACATTATGTGCATGTTTATTCAATATGCTTATTTTCCCACTTTATAGGGATATTAATTATTGGAACCTTTTTTATTCATATTATTATTCCTCATGGATATATGTAATGTCATATATATTTATTTATTTTAATATGGTATATTTTTTAAAATAAAACCAAATTAATATTTGGTATGATAAAATAATTTATTTTAAAATGTTTTGAAATCATTTTTTTCAAGAACTAAAAGATAAATGTGGATAAATGTTGTATATATTATTTGATAAAATCATACTTATATTTAGTGATAAAACCCTAGTTTTTTCATTTTAGAATTTGTATCTATGCTATTTTAGGATACATGTAAAGGGAAAAGCATCATGTAAAGGAAAACTCTCCTGGATTTTGTTTCCTTTCCTATCAGTTGGGATGGTGGTGAAAAATGGTCATGTGGAGATGGGACCATGGTTTTCTTTGGACTCCATGTTGATGTTATTTTAGTTTTTTTCATCTAGACCTCATTATCCAACTATTGGATATTAGATTTATGGTTTAGTTGTCTTGACATATGATGTATTTTGGATATCTATTCTGATATTCTGTTTGTTTTTTATCTTTTAAAATGTTTGTTGATGGTGAAATAATTCCCACATTTCTTTTTATGATACCATAGTGCTTGTTTCCAGCCTATGGTGATCAGGAACATGATTTAGGCCTTGAATTGGGATGATTTGGGTGATATTATGGGTTAAATTAGGTTGGTATATTACACCTCATCACTATTCCCTTATGATATGCATATAATGTAAAGAAAATAGCACACAAGGATTTTTACAAGGTTCAAACTCAATGTGAGAACCTACTCCTTACTATGTCGACTTCCATCAAGTCATGGATTTTCCATTAATAATCTTATTATTAATTACAAGTGTCATGGGAATTTATTATCCTTAACCTACAATGGGAATCCCACACACTAAAATTTGAAACCACAATATTATTAATTTGGTTAAGATATATCTCAAAAATATCATTCTACATCCTAGTAAGAATGATGTTATTGTTTATACCATAACTAATAGTCTTCAAGAGTTATCCTTGAACATCCCCATGGATGGAACTTCAACTTTCAAATTAACTTTCTCTAAACATTCATACATTCCTTCTTATCCTATTCTTCCTATAAATTTAATTTTAGAGCTCTCTCATCCTCCTCCAATGGCCTGAAGGCCTTCATTTTTTAATGACTTTGATAATCCACCTTTCAAGGGGTGAGGTGGAACCCTTACAAGGCCCATATGCGTAAGTATTACATGGCCTGTAGACCTTATAGGAATTCATTTCCCGTAGGCTTCAAACATTACATCCAACCCAGAATAACTACTTGAAACTGCTCCTCCCCATCATCTTGATCATGAAATCAACTCTCCACCTTCGCATGGATGTTTGGCTAGGCATTCCCATGCATGAACAAGCTTTTCCTGATGGAAGGTTCCATACCCTCTCATTCTTGCAATCCATTTAGCTTCTTCTGTGGTGAAAGATCCTTGCTCATCCTTCTTGTAGAGCTTGTTCCTTGTAGGTTGTCTGGTTTGCATCTGCACTTAAGGTTGGTTGAAGGCCTTGAGGTGGATTTCAGAGCTCTCTCAATTCCTTGAACTTCAACATATAGAAATTATGTAGTTTAGCACTTGATTTTGGTCTAGATTGCATCCTTTTAGTCTTTTGAATCCATAGGACTCACTCAAATCCTCAGAACATCAAGTTCTAGTCTTCTCAAAAATAAAAAATCAATTAAATCTTCCTTGAAATATCTAGTCGGAAAATTACTCTATCAAATATTTCTTCTCATTATCATCATATTCCTCTAAATGTTCTTATCCATTTTTATAGGCTCAAACTTCCCAAGAAGGCCGGTGATTTGAAAATATTCAAACTTCAAGATTTTGTCTCTTTTAAATTTTTGTTGAATGTCTTTAAAATCTCTTATAATTTAGGAGTCAATTATATTTTTTATACATTCATAAAATCTAAGTTTCAATATCTTCCACAAAAATTGGTTAGAAACATGAAATTTATTTCATTAATGTTGGACTTGATCAAATAACTCACAAATGTTATTTTGGTGGAATTTACTTTTGGAACACCGATATAAAACTTCATTTTACTTCAAATTACTCATATAATTTTCTATAATCTATTGAAAAAAATATAATAATTTCTTCATCATCATCACCTGATGGGTACTTGAGTTCTTCAAGAAGACTTTTCTTTTTTTATTCATTATAGAAATTTAGTACCTACAAAGATGGTTTGTGTCAATTGATTAGGGTTCATGGATATTCTATTTCCCTTGGTTGTTCTTGATAATAAGAGACAAGTTTTGTGTGTTTTAGATAATAACCACCATATAATGGAAATGTAGTCACCTATGTTATAGAAAAACCATATTAAATGTGTGGTGCTCATATTTTATATCTTTCACCGAGTGATTTTGAGTGATCATTTCCTAATCAAAGTTAGATAAATTATACATGGAGAGGAAAAACATATCAACACATATTCATCTACCTCTCAGTGTCGATCATTATTTAAACTAATCCTAACAATTGGTATTAAATCTATGGTTCATTCTTGAAGTTTTATCATTGATGGGTGTCAGGTATCATCACAACTCTACCAACAAAAAGAGATTCCGAAATTTAATGGAAAAGGATTTTATATATGAAAAGAAATAATGGTAATATATATTCTCTCTCCTGGAATTGATTTTCATGTGTATGTTATATAAGGTTTTATAATTCCATAAGAAACTATAACCTAATCTCAAGTTGATAAGAATAATTTTGAGAGTAATGAAAAGGTTAGGAATACACTAATTACATCATTATCTAAGAAAGAGGTAACCAAATACATGGGATGAAAAAATTTTAATGAGATTTATAAAAACTTAATAGTATCTAAAAAGGAGATAAAAAGTTTAAATAAGTAAAGTTAAATCTTTGAAAATGTTAGTTTGAATATGTGATATTTTAATTGGATGTATCATGAGACCCAAAATTTCCCTAATTTTTAAAGTGATTTTCAATATAATTAACTCACTAGTATTGATAAAACTTGGGTAATTTATTGGTTTTTGATACTTTAGTGTAATCTAGACTTAATTTGTTAAAATAATTAAGTATTTTAATTTTAATGGAAAACCATACATTGATCTTACATTTGAAAATTCATTTTTGAAAGAATTTATAATCATATTTTATTTTAGTATTATATTATAGAAAGAACTTGATAAAATCATGTAATAAAATATTTCATTTTAATGATTTTTAGGGGAAAATAAAACGGAAACATCATAAAACTTTTTCCCTACCAATCATAAAACTTTTATTAGGATCTTAAGACTTTGAGACCTTACCATTTTTAGTGGATTTTCCCATAAAAAAAATAAAGGTAGCAACGTGATAATTTTTATGTATCCACCATAAATATTTTCCCATGATCAGAAAACTTTGATACTTTTTTATTTTTAGTGGTTACTCCCATCATAAGACTTCAAATCCTTATAATATTACAATAAATTGCAAGTCTTGAAGCTACCATGACCTAAATCTTCTATAAGAAGGAAAATCCATTGACCTTGTCTTTACCAAATCCACCATAAAGGTAGTATTTCAATCAACCATGCCAACCTACCATGAGAACTCAAATGAACGCATGATCAATCACACGATCCATGAAAGGATATATGAATTGTTTCATTCTCCTTATATGGGTTAAGAAGCTATACCGTTGTAAGGGTAGATGTGTAAGGATATTTGGTATGGAATACACTACTATATAAAAGTAAATCCTATATTCTTGGAATTTTGTAAGGTTCCTATTGAGATTTTTAGAGATATTAAAGGGCCATAAATGAACTCTATATGCAATGTAATGGTTACTTGAAGAAAAATAGAGTTGTGTAAGGTTTATCACACCATCACTACTCAAGTAATGGTACTCATGAGGATTATATTTGAATTTCCAAAGTCATAGAAACTTGACCTAAAAGTAAAAATCAATTATTACTCATATAGCCTGAAAAATGGTGATATCTTGAGAAAATATTCTACAAGGCACTCATCCAACATAAAAAGAAGAATATAGATCCAATTTAATATTATAATATTTTATTAGTAACTATTGAAAGGGATTTGGAACCTTGAGCTTCACACATAGAAGCATCAAAGAAGAAGAATTTAGGGGAATGATTTGAGGAATAATTTTGAGGTACTAAAATAGTGAATCATGTGATGCACACATGGAGTGAGAAGATATTGAATCATAAATAACCCCTAACCATTCTACTATAAAAATGTAAAATTATTCACTGAAGTGGGGGGGGGTGATGCTTCTATGACTTCTCAATTAATCTATCCTACTATTTACTACTTTATATATTTTATTTTTATGTAATTATATAGTGATTCCATAATAAGAAATTAGTGGCTAAGATGAAGAGATTCCCCTTACCCCTAGTTAATCAATTCTGATTGTTAATGCTTTATCTCTTATATTAATATCTCTGGATTTATTCAAATAGTTTATACATTATGATATTTCCCTATTAATATTCCAATTAAATTATTATTCCCACCTTCACTAGATTACACACACATAGGCCACTTAGGTTCTCTACACTACTTGTGATCCTGAGTAGTTAGTTGATCTGAGGGTGATTGAATATTTCCAATCACTAGGATAGGTGAGATTAGAGGCTTCAATGATTATTTCATCCCTATAATTAATTTAAAAGTTCTAGATAAGGGAAATAAATGAGGCTTCACTTGATTATATATATAATAAGAGAGTAAATAAGTAATATTGATTTAATGGGCTAGTGAGGGGATATTCAAGGTTAGAAAAATTTTATTTAAAGTGAATTTAAAAAACCAATCCAATTAAATCATTTTTTCACACACTAACCCTATAAGAAAAGAGAAGAACACACCTAAAAAATATTTTCTCTAGAGAAAACATGCACCTCACTACTACTACATTTATTCAATTTCAAAATTTTGTTTGATTTGGGCCTTGAGACAAGCCTCTCATTAACCTGGTGATATTTCTAGGGAATCCAATATTGTGTTCCTATTTTTTTAAATAATTTAAATACATTAATAGATATGGTTTATATCACCTCATTGGTTTTGATATAGATATTAAAAAAATTATGTTAGAAGAAATTTGGAATTTAAGAATCACTAAAGAAATGAAGAGTGGGTTTATTGAAATTCCATTGACTGAATCTCCCTCCTCTTATACTGATTTGACTAGAGTCACTATAGGAAGAAAAAACATAGAAGAAAATCTTTCTCAATTAAATAGCACCTTGAGATAATTATCTATAACCAACATCAACACTAATAATTATATTTAATAACCCAATAACAAATAATACTTTAAGATCAAAACAGGAATGATCTAATTCTTACTAAATTTTCATGGATTGTAAGGAGAGGATCTTAACTGAAACATAAGAAAATTTGGGCATATTTTCTATAAATTCAAACCTAGAGGAGTTTTATAAGAATTGTTTCGCTAGAAGGTGTTCTTATTCTCACTTGAAGGGTCTACCAAGGGGTGTATCTACAACCTCCAACCTAGAGAGATCACCACCTTGGAAGAAATGCCCATGGAATTCCTACATAAATACTTACCCACATCAAGGAGTGACCAACTATGAAAAGTGATTTATAGAATCGAAAAAGAAAGAAGAGAAACCCTTTATGTGTTTTAGATAATATTTATATGGTTTAAAACATCATTCTCACACTACTATCAAGAAAATAATTTCCTGTTATTATTTTACCAAGTATTGATGGAAAACAATCTTTTAGATTCTTCCATTGGAGGAGTACTAATCAGAATACCCCCTATTGAATTCATAAAACTAGTTTATAGGATCTCCCAAAATTCTCAACAATTCAACATAAAGAATACTATAAAGGGATGATGTGAGGTATAAAGTTATCACTCTCATTTATATAAAAACATATGAAATACCTAACCACTCATGTGAGGCAATTAGTTTTGAACAAAGTTCAGGAGAATAATCCTACCACACCCTTTGAGTCTACCAACTATGTCACTCATTAGATCACTATACCGATGGTTTCCCATATGCGAAGGAAATATACAAAGACATGTACCAAGGATAGTACCAACAAAAAAAATCCAGAAATCAAGGATTAATAGAGTATTATAATATGAAATATGGGTTTGGGAACCAACAATAGTAAAGACCACCCATTTATAAAGTTTTCAAACCATATTTCCATCCACTCACTTTTAAATAATTAGTTCCCAACCTTCTATAAATTATCAAAAAAATAAATCTCAATAAACCTAAATAGAGGACCTGGTGAAATATCTTATAAAGTCTAATAAAACTCATGATTCAGAGTTGAAGGAGCTAAAAGGATAAGTTGGCTAGATTCTATCTGTTATCAATGACTTGAAAACCAAGGTTCATGTACACTTATTGCCCAATAAATTCCTAAACTAAAAGGGAATTCTAGTTTTATTTCACTAGAGTGGAAATTATATGAATAATAGTAAAAAATCTCTATCTCAAGCTAGATCCAAAACTAGAGAGCCCCTTGAACATGAAGAATCCATCCCTGAAAAAGAACCAGAAGAAGAAGCATCTGTAGAGACACCCCCTAAGTGAAGAAGGAAAAGGGAAAAATATAATATGTAAAATGTACAACAGACTTCACAACATTTACCTAAAAGGATAAAACCACCCAAGAAAACAAGTGAAGAAACATCACAATAAGAGATCTTGGGGATAATCAAAAGTAAGGAGATCAAAATTCATTTTCTGGAATCCATCCACCAAATCCCAAGGTAAAAAAGGTTTATCAAGGGAATGTACACTTATAATAGAATGTTATAGGGACATGAAAAGGTAAATTTTGTTTTAATTGTATCTTCCATTATTACCCCACAATTATCTTGGAAATTCTAAGATCCAAGTACCTTCACAATCCCTTAAACCATAGGTGAACTAAACTTTTTAGATAAACTATGTGATTTAAAAGCATTAATTTAATTTAATTATTTATTAAATTTATTCTTCCCTATTGATAAAATATCTCAAACCCACCAAAGTGGTTTTATGATTGGGTAATCGAACCACTACCTACCCATTTGTATTTTTTCAGCATGTTCTCATGATCATGAAAGGATTTGTGTACCCTATTGATTTTAACATTTTAAACATTAAATAATAAGGATGTAAAGATCATTCCCCCATTATATTTGGAAGTATATTTATCAAGATGACTAATATTATAATAAATTTCAATAATGGAACACTTTAAATGATTTTTGGAGCATAGAAAATAAAATTTAATATTATTGATTCAATTAAATACCCCTATGATGAGAAATCAGTGTTTAGATTAAATCATTTTTAATTTATTTATCATTATTAATAATAAATTGAGTTTTTAATGACATAATTTTATTAGGATAATCCCTATAAACACTTTATTTTTTAATGAATCTATTTTTGAAAATTAATTGGATCTAGAAACTATTATGTATACCGATGAAATATATTTTGACAATAGTTATTTTGATGATTTACTTAAAAATACCATTGATAATTTTTACTTAAATTTTTAGGTTTTTATAATAGATAATACTGAGTTTAAACCATCACTAGAACAAACCCCTAAACTAGTATTGAAATTCTCCCCCTCAAAATTCAAATATTCCTATTTAAAGAAAAATGAGAAATTGTCTATCATAATTTCATACCAAATAGAACATAATAAAGAGAATAAAATTCTAGATATCTTGAAAAAAATTATAGACCCATAATAAGGTCATTAATATACATTTTATGGATTATCCTTACCACATGTATGCATATGATTTTTCTAGAATGTGTGTTTAAACCAATGAGACAACCCCAAAGAAGGCTCAACCTAACCCTCATGAAGGTTATTAAAAAAGAAATTGAGAGCATGTTAATATTTAGAATCATATACCTCATCTTATAATATCAATGACTATGTCATATTAGGACTATCCCAAAGAAAACTAGATACATAATTGTACCAAATGAGAACAATGAGTTAGTCCCCACAAGGATTTAGAATAGTTGGAGGGTTTGCATTGACTATCAGAAACCAAATCATGTGACAAAAAAACATTTCCACACCCCATTTGTAGACCTAATGTTAGAGATACTAGCATTTAAGGGTCATTATTGTTTTTTTTATGGATTTTATAGGTATTTTCAGGGACTAATAGCTTTATAGGACAAAAAAACCATATTCACATGAAAATCTAGTATGTTTTCTTACTGAAGGATGCAATTTTGGATTTTTAATTCCACAATACCTTTTAATATTTATGGAAAGTATCTTTTTAGACCTTATTGAGATCTAATTAAAGGTATTCCTTCAAAATTTTACAGTTTATATAATTTTTTTCAAATTTTTCTTGAGATCTTGGACCAAGTTTTAAGAAAAATCATTGAAAAAATGATGTCTCTCATGATCATCATAACTTCTCTTAGGAAATATCAAAAATGATTTTATAATCACCTGTTTGTACTAACTACTAAGATATAGAATAATGATTATGATGGGGTTGATCCCACGAGGAAAAGGGCTATAAACATTCAATATATTTGAAGTCTATCTATCATAATTTATGAAAAACTAATTTAACTAAACTAATTTAGATATGTGGGTGTTGGACTGAACCAAAATGAAAAATTGAGGATAAAGGGAAAAAAGTTTGATCTTAAGGACGGGTTTTCTTAATTTTTTATTAACTATGAGATTTCTTGAGGTATATATCCTAGCCTCTCAACATTGGATATAACTCTCTAAATCAATTGTCTCCTCTTTCAAGTTTTCCTAACCAATATAGATGAATTTATTTTAATCTTTTTATAAATGGATAAATTAAGGTTGGATCTCACTATCCCACTCCCCTTTATCACTTGAGGTTCTTACCCTAAATTTTTTCACTTTCACTATGCATTTAGGGGATATGATCTATTTAATTTCAAGGTGATATTTATTAAAAACTGTGGTTAATCATCCTTTTTATTGAACTCAAATCTCCCTCGAGCACTCGACTACCCCTAATTAAATCTCTTAATTAATATGGATAATGAAATGTATTCAAGGGAAAGGAATATAAGTTAGTTATAAAATAAAAGTTTCATTCAAGGTGAAGACTTATGTGAATTACTCTCACAATAAAACAAGAATTAAAATTATACAATTAAAAGGAAAATAGAAAATAAAATTCATATGTTAAGAAACCTTGTGGCTGATGATGAATGGCTTCCTCCACTCTCACCTCAGATGTCGGGTTAATATCTCCCATTTGGCATCCTACATTAGTAGTGAAAGAACCCCTTCAGGTATATGGAATTATATCCTGGAAGCTTCAGTCAGGGTCTCTATCTCAGAATAATAACATATTCTATTTTAATAGATATAATTAAATATATATTTTAAATTTTAATTTTCCTCCCCCCATTACTATTTACTGCTATTAATTTATATCCCTTGACCCATCCCACTTATCTTTTCTCTCTTGGTATTAAGTTTTCCAAGTCATCCTTCTTTTGCGGGGGAGTTATTTAACTCCTTTATGGAAATTAATCCCCCATATGAATTCATTTTAAGACTTTGTCTGAGGGTAAACTGTATGTTGTGAGGATAAACTGAGATAATTGGGTATTTAAATGTTGTAGTACCACCTACACTATGACATGGAAGAAGAGCCATGGAACATCCCATGCATGGATCTACTTGGACACTATGAAATTGGAAGTCCATGGAATAACCTCCTAATTGGTTATTTTTCTCAAAATAGAGACACTAATTATTCTAGTATCTCTATGGTGAAATGCCTCCATGGATGAAACACTCATTATCTTTGTTTTTAGGCCAACAGTGGCCACTTTGCAATCACTATCCATGGTGTAGTGATATATCTTTGGTTTGAGCTCCCTTATGCACTACATTATAAGAAATGGTTTTAGATTAGTAGTCTTTGGTACTCTAGTGGTTACCCAATCTTTGGTTATGGTGACCTACTATGAATAAATGTGCTTGTGGAATAGCTCTAGTGGTCTATGAGGGTCATACGGTGTAACGTAGGCTCACTGTGGTGTAGCTCGGTTGAAGGGAATGTATCCTAGGAAGACATCACATGATTAGGGTAAATGGAACCATATTTGTAAGTTCACAGTGCACCTGGTGCGTGGATTTTACCACATCTAAAATTTAAGTGGTTAACCACTCCTTAATAAGAAAACACATTCCTTCACCACTCTGACAATTCAGATGGGTGTCGGAGTATGCCATGCACTATCATGAACCGCCTTATCCTGGCAAGTTTATCATCTTTCCATCATCTTCACATGTTTCCCACAGGACTATGTTCTCCCTGTGCCCATGCTTTTCCGCCTCTATGTTGTGGGTGGGATCTTCCTATGGGGTGGTCTGGCTGACAATCCCTCTTGGGCCTAATAAGTGGCAGGATACCCTACAGGTTTAGGGCTATCCCACTGGACTTTTTTTTGGAAAAGGGTTGTATTACTTACTAAATAATAATAGAAATAAAAACGAATTAAATTAAAACAACGTGAGAATAGTTATTTTAAATATTTTTATTTATTTTTCTTCAAATGTTAATTAAACATCAAAATACCCAAAAATGAATATTATGAATTAAAACATGATTTATTTCCAATAAAAACAATTGAAATTCAACAACTAAAATTTTAAAATTTATTCACCAATATGAACTCCTAAAATCCCCTAAACTTAAATCATGGTTTCCCTTAAGTACAAATTTCAACTTATAATTACAAAGGAAACCCCAATTCTACCAAAATATAAAATTAAAAATAAATAAAATAAAGTAATTATCAATGGTGGAAATGAAATTTCAAGTGTCACATAAAGAAAATGATTTTAAAAAATCACTAGACACAATGTTTTTTATTTTTCCAAGAAAAATTATTGATCTTCTCATCCATTCCATTCAAATATTTGAACTTATCACTATTAACATGCTAAATTGTGATCCACCTCACAAACCTTTTTATTCTATCATCAATCAAGTTAAAAATTAAATATGAATGTTTCCTTATACCATGAGTACAACCAAAAAACATGATAATTTGAAAATTATTTATTTTCTCCACTTGATAGAGAAAATTTTCACTAAATATCAAGAGGAATTTGAAATTTATGATCAAATGATCATGAGGTTAAAGGGATGGTGGGGAATTGATGAATAAAACATGAAGATCAAAAATTAGGTTTATCTATAAGTGTAATTCATGATAGAAAAACAAAACCCAATGAAATTATCCGCTTTAAAAGATGACACATTTACCCACATCCCAAGATCAAGATAAGGGCATGAACAACTAAAGAACAATGAATGAGTTACCTCGCTAATTGTTTTTTTCAATTTTTTTAATTTCCTTTTTTTAATTTTTTTTTTCAAAAATTGAGTAAGGATATTTCTCATATCTAGCACCCAACCCCTTATCATAAAAATCATTGTTCAAGTGATGGTTATTTTTTAACCTGAAAAATCAAACCACATATTTTAATCTTTCTTATTTATCATTTTATTTATTTTATTTTATTTATTTTTCTAGGGGGTGAAAAATAAAATAGTCAAAAGTAACACAGGCGTTTTTCCTAAAAGAAAATGAGACAACCAAGACATATTCTTCTGAACTAAAAATGCCCCTTTTACCTTGAAATCCCTCTCCCCCAACAATTATACTTTGAACATCATGAAAAACATTTGAGTAAAGGTAGGAATAGATAAATTTGATTGAAATGTAGATATTCTTAACAAAATACATTCATTGTATATAAGGTATAAAAGGAGGATATATATAAGATGGGTCTCAAGGAAAATGGATAATAAAAAAAATGTGCCTCAATCATTCTTCTTGAATATTTTTACATTAATTATTTTGAAATGATTAACATCAAATCCTAGTTGGTTACATACCCCAATTTCTCTCAAGAAATTAACCAATAAACGATTGTATATTTAGTTTATAAACCTCTTGGGAATGTGATCATGTGATATTAAATTTAATCACTCATGGAATGTGTCATAATAATAAATTAATTAATAATAACTTCAGAAAATCAAATCACGAAAGATGGAGGGTATTTTCAACAACATGTGGCTATAAAGAAAAAAATTATTATTGATTTCTAATTCCTATGTTTCAATTTAAAAATAAAATTATCCATTTTACTCATTTAATTATACCCAATTAAAAATTAAAACATGGAATATTGGGGTTCCCAAAAAGTCTTAATCATTATTGATAAAAAAGTAATCTCTAATTTAAGTGTGGTAATAATTTATCACATTTAAACTCAAAAAAATATTCTATAAAATATGTATTGGGGAGTAAAAGTACTAAAATTTTAAAGTAAACTCCCCTGGTCACTTTTGAATCTCTTCTTGTTTTATATATGTTCATATTTTTTCTTGTTCCCAAGAGATTAATGGACCTTAAAATGAAGTAAAAATAGTGAAAAAAAAGTTCCATGAATTTGAAGTTCTAAAATTATGTGAGGGGTTCCACTGATTCTAAAAATGCAATTCTAAACTAAGAAAGAAAATAAATAAATTCTTAGGTTTCCTCCCACAAAGTGATTTTATTAAGGTTGTTAAGCTTGACCTTACCTCTTGTGTTACATAATAGGGGTAGGGTATTGATCCAACAATATTATATTGAACCAATTCCATCTTTGATGAATGTATGGTATAACACTTCCACCTTTCCTGCTATTTGATATATATTATTATTCTTGTTGAAGAAGGTACCAAGTAGTGGATAGTCCCATTATTTGGATTAATAGCTCATGGGATACCCAAAGAAGACACCATTCATTTTCTTCCTCTTATAATGTATGATATATATCAAATTCATCACTCAACTTCACAATTACAACAACCAATATTCCTTATTATTATTATTCTACTTCTTCTTCTTCATGGGGATGCTCCTCCAAAAGATCCAATTTGAAATTCAAAATTTTAGTATCCCTAAGATCTTTCTCCTCATCATTCTGATATTCTATTTTAGTATTTGATCATTATTTCTCTAATTCTTTGAAAATTAAAAGGGTAACAAAAATCCATACAAGTGTGAGAATAAAATAAATGAATAAAAATATATCCAAACCTGGTACCCTTCTTCCTCTTCTTCCTTTTCTTCCTTGGGAAGAATCAAAATTATCATTAGAGGTTCCTCTTGTTCAAAAGGTTCTAAATGTTCCCCCTCTAGTATGTCAAGCATGTTATCCCATAAATCAACAGATCCCACATTCTCCTCCTTCTCCTCCTCCTCTTCTTATTCTTCTTTTTATTTTGCTTCTTCTTCTTATTATTCTTCTTCTAGGACTTCATATTTACCATAATTATCCTCCTCAGACACTCTATTCATGATTTTCAGGATCTTTAGTCCCTTATTGAACTTGAATTCCATGTTAAGGATTTCCTCTTACATATATGGGTGTGGTTGTGGATCTCTTGGGTTATATTGGATCTCCCTTCCTTGACTGTGGATTTTCCTATTCAATTATTATATTTTTTGTGATAGGGTTTCATGTTTAATTGTCTAATATATGTGTTCCTTAATTTTTACTTTCCCTGATATCAAAAACAAAAATCTCCCAGTGCATAAAAAGAATAAAAGAGAAAGAGAACCTAATATAAATTCAGAAAATAGAAAAGTGGGAGATGAAAGTGTTGTCTTGATATTGAATTTTATATAATCCCAGTTCCCCAGAAACATCACCAGTTTTGACATCACATGATAGTGTTGTTAGTTTGCTCAAGAAATAGAAAAAATGAATTTATAATCACTCGTCTATACTAACTACTAAGACGTAGAATAGTGATGATAATATGGTCGATCCCATGAGTAAAAGGCTATAAACATTCAAAATATTTGAAATTTTTTTCATCACTATTTATCAAAAAATAATTTAACTAATCTAATTTAGAGATATGGGTGTTGGACTGAATCAAAATGGAAATAAAAAAATGAAGATGAAGGGAAATGAGTTTAAAATTAAGGATGGTTTTCCTTAATTCTTATTAACAGTGAGATTTATTAAGGTATCTAGTATAGCCTCTCAGTATTTTATAGAACTATATAAATTAGTTGAATCCTATTTTAAGGTTTCTTAACCATTTTAGATACATTTAGTTTAATCTTTTTACAAAAGGTTAAGTTAGGTTCAGATCTCGCTCTCCCACTCTCCTTTATCAATTTAGGTTCATCCCCTAAATGTAATTTATTTCACCATACATTTAGGGAATATGATTTTATTTATGTTCAAAGTAATATTAATTAAAAACTATGGGCACTCATCCTTTTTATAAAACTCACATCTCCCTTGAGCACTTTGGTATCCATAATTATTCTCTCAATTAATTTGGATAATGAAATTTATTTGAGGGAAAGGAATAGAATTTAGTACTAAATGAAAAGTATCATGAAAAGCGAAGACTTACATGAATTACGATCACAAGAAAACAAGAATTCAAATTACAAAACTAAAAGAAAAAAAGAAAATAAAAGTACCAAGTTAAGTATCCTCATTGTTGATGATGACCAATTTCCTCTACAGAGACACTATTTATTCATATAAGACTTTGAAATATATCAAGGAATATTTTTAGTTATAGTCACTAAGATAGAATGTGATTTGAAATCCCTATGAGATAGAAATTAATTTTATAAAAATATTAAATGTATTTTATAACATGCATGCACCATTTTTCAGGAATAATAGGATATATATTGAATAGATACTCAAATCAGAAATTTGAGACCATGGATGAATCAGAATCATAGATTTTACCCTAGGTGTGACGTAAAGTTGGTTGGTACTGGACATACAGTTGAGGCAGTAGTTGGCTATGTGTTTAATTAAAATAAATAATTAAATTTATGTATTTTATTTAGACACCAATGACCTAAAATCCTCTATTTATACCTATTTATAACAATTATATAGGTTTATCCATATAAACCCTAGGGTAATTGAGAGGTGATCTGAAATTATTCATTGGCGAATGGAGATCAGATCTAGGTGGAACAATAGACAATGAATACATTAGATCTTCCTCATCGCTGGAAAACATGTTCTTCACCAATGATCAATCTGAATCAAGGTAGGACTCAACATTTGTGGGTTTTTACCTTACAATTAAAATATTTTTAATGATCAAATCTATTTTATTTGATCTTCATTTAATTATACCCTAACATGAGACCGTTGGAATCAAATTAAATTGTTTATTTAAATTGTTTATTGATTATTCCTCACTTATCACCATGAATATCCCTCATTTAAGTTCTTTAGACAAGAAAAATTTACCAATGATTTATTTACCTTAGTTATTGTTGTTTTCCCCCATTGTTCTTTGTGTTTTTTTCGTTTCCTTATTAGGTCATGGTTTGAATTTTCCATGTATATTTGAACATGATCGAACCCCTAAATTTGTGGAAGATTCCTGTGAGAGGAATGGGATGGAGTTTTTAGAAAATATATAGATTATTTTAGGGATATTAATGATTATTCTTATGGATACAAGATCTAGGACCAAGAGACAATGACAATAGGAATTTTACGAGGCAACGATGGCTTCAAGCGGTGGTTTGGGATCTGATTTCTGACAACCAAAGGTCCAAAAATTGATGGATGGTGATGTTAACCTCATTTTTGGTGGATTTTTAATAATAAATGGCTAGAAAAAATAGAGTATGGAATAGATGTAGGATACTGGTGGAAGATATGAGGTTCTATGAAAAAGGAGACTACATGACATGTATTTTGATGAACACACGCCACATTGTCCAATTTCTAGAGTGGATAGAGGTTTGTATTGGAGTTAAATATAAAAATTTGTGTGGAGAGACCACATAAATTATGACCCCAAAATGAATGAATTGACATGTATAGAGGGTATATCCTAGGATCCTATATGACCCTACATGCCGTGTATGGTGGGGTATACATCAGCTACTTCTGAGAGTACATGAGTTTGATTAGATGACACACATTGAGTGTTGGGATGACCCTGACATGTTGTGTGTTACAAGGGAAAATACATGTACAAATACATGTATAGGTACATGGAAACAACCTAAAGGACACAGGAAGGACCCAGGATGATGATACAAGCTGTGTATTATCCTTACACGTCATGTAGAACTACATGGCCATCGAGTTGTATGCTGGTGCGGACATGGATAGGTAGAAGTGTGGGGCCACACATTGTGCGGACTCCTTTAAACCTTTATACTTATTGATTAATCATTTAACTCTCATATATCCTTCATTTAGACTCATATTTTAGCCCTCAATTAGCCTATCTTGAGTGTTTTTCATATATAAAGCATAATGGTAACCTTCATAGTGGATTTTGAGATAAGATAAAATATTTTATGACCATAAAACTTCTTTAGGTGGTGCTTGAAAATGGTAGTTATTAGGAAGGATCATAAAAGATATGGTGAGGTTGATAATCCCCCATACACCTCATATTGGTCATAGTGGAGCCCTTATTATATGCTAGGGAATGGGTCCTCTATCCATAGAGTGGAACCCTCATACTGTGTTAGGGCATGGGTCCACTACCCATAGAGTAGAACCCTCTTTCTATGTTAGGACATGGGTCCTCTACCCATAGAGTGGAACCCTCCTTCTATGTCAGGGCATGGGTCCTCTACCCACAGAGTAGAACCCCCTACTATGTTAGGGCATGGGTCTTCTACCCATAAAGTTGAACCCTCCTACTCTTTCAGGGAATGGTTCCTCTATCCAAAGAGTAAAACCCTCCATGTTGGATCCAAAAACCTATCACACACCCAAATGACTAGTTTTGGATGAACCAGACATGCAACCCACCCAGAAGAAACATTCCAGTGACAAGGAGAAGGTTGCGCACAAGTCTCAACAGTTGCATGAAATGGGGAATTTACACACACAAAGGAATTACATGCCAAAGGAGACATGGAGTTCTATGGATTCCACCCAAGTCTGAACACATTCCCAAGGCCCATGAATGCAATAAAGGCGAGTTGTGCACAAAAAACTGGGTTTCTCATAAACCCATCATGCAATCATCTAGTTGAGTGATAAAGGAAATGTTAAATTGATTTTATTACACAAAAAAGACATAGTAGAAGAATGATAAGCATCCAACCCAATTCCATTCCCAAGGGGTTGCATGACCCAAGCTAAGGATTTCATATAACCTAATCCCACAACCCTAGGGAGGATCTCTAGAAGATGAAACACCGCTCCCATGCTCAAAACCCCCTCTCTTTCGTGATAGTGTGATACCCCAAATAAAAGGGACCCTAAAAGGTAGTTCACTTGAACAAAATACCTACTATGGTCCCAATCATGACCTGGACTATGGTCGAGTGATCATTGTGAAACTACTCATAAGGATGATTGGGTTCACACAAAGAGAAACTACCTTTGTGAAACCCTGTTCTTCATGCAACACTAAATCATCTACACAACTTTTCCCCTTGAATCCATGAGTTTCCATTGTGATAGATCCCCTTTCTCATGAAACTATTGCATGAAACACAACAAAGTTGCATGTAATGACTTCTTGGTCCCCTACCCGATGTTCCCTATGATTCTAGTGCCACCATTACCCTAACATTTTCTCAAATAATAGGTACCCTAATGCCAACAACTCCCAAGATTAAGTACCCTAATATTGGGCCTACTAATTTCCACTCCTCCATGATGGTACCAATTACATATCCCATCTATAGAGTGAACCATCCTCTTATATTTTATCTCTTGTAATTATGTTGTCCAAGTCTTTCTTCATTTAGGGGAGATTTATTTAACTCCTTTATGGAAACAATTCCCTCATATGACTTCATTTTAAATCTTTGTATAGGGGAAACCGGTATACTATGAAGATAAACATATATAATTGGGTATTTAAATGTTTTAGCACCTCCTCCACCATAGTATTGAAGAAGAACCATGAAATATCAAATTCATGGCACTATATGGACACTGTGCCATTGGAAGTCCATTGAACAACCTCATGGTTGGCTATTTTTCTCAAAATATAGTCACTAGCTATTCGAGCATCTCTACGGTGCAATGCCTCCATGGTCAAAACACTCATTCTATTAATTTTTGGGATAATAGTGTAATACCCTAGAATGATAAAGGGCTAAATGACTAAATGATACGACTCATGTCAATAAGGTGCAACTTTTTTTTCAGGGGCCTACCTGATTATAACACCATAGTTAATCATGATTGGAATGGAGTAGTGATCAAGACGGGCGACCTTTTGGGAATTTTCCCAGGGTGTGTGTGAGTGAGGACAAAGCACACATGAAAGAACATGTTTTATCCTATGGGGACAATCATTAGTATGATGACCCATTCAAGAACATGGGTGGGGGCCATAGAGGGGACTACATGCCTAGGGGGGAACTGGTGGTACCTGGTGTGCCAGGACCCAATGAACTAGTTAAGGTGGGGTTTCTATGCTGTTAGTGGGGTCCTGTTGTTACATTGGTATTAGAGAAGGAACCCAACCATAAGTGCGATGCACTACCTAAGATGAGATTTATGGTCTACAATGAGAATTTTGTGCTCTAAATTAGGGGGGGGGGGTGGGTGAATGTAACACACAGGAATGATAAAGGGTTAAATGAATAAATGTTTTGAATCATGCCAACAAGGTGCACCTTTCTTTTTAGGAGCCTACCTAATTAGAACTCTATAGTTAAGAATTCATGGACTAGAGTAGTGATCAGGATGGGTGACATTCTAAGGAGTTTCCAAGGGTGTGTGTGAGTGAGGACAAATCACACTCGAAATAACATGTATTGTCTTGTAGGGATAATATCTAGTCTAGTGACCCGTTTAGGAACATGGGTGGGCCACAGGGAGGATACTATTTGTCTGGGGGGAAACTGGTGGTACCTGGTGTGATATAACCCTATGATCTTATTAAGGCGGAGTTTCTATACTATGAATGGGGCCCTGTTGTAACATTGGTATCAAATAAAGAACCTGACTGTAAGTGAGGTTCACTACTTAAGTTGAGATTTAGGGTCCACAATGAGAATGTTGTGCTCTAAATGGGGGGGGGGTCAATGTAATATCCAAGAATGATAAAGGGTTAAATAACTAAATGATATAAATCATGTAAATAAGGTGGACCTTTCTTTTCAAGATCCTATCTGATTAGAACTCCACAGTTAAGCATTCTTGGACTAGAGTAGTGATCAGGATGGGTGACCTTCTAAGAAGTTTCCCAGGGTGTGTGAGAGTGATGAAAAAACACATTTGAAAGAACATATGTTGTCCTATGGGGATATGCATTAGTCTGGTGACCCATTTAGGCATATGGGTGGGCCCTAGGGAGGGGAATACATGTATGGGGGAAACTGGTGGTACCTAGCAGCCGAGGATCCGATGTCCTTGTTAAGGAGGGGTGTCTGTGCTGTCAGCGGGACTTTGTTGTTACATTTGTATCATAGCAGGAACCCATCCGTAAGTACGGTGTACTTACTAAGTTGAGATTTAGGGTCCATAATGAGGATGTTTTTCTCTAAATGGGTAGGGAGGGGGTGAATGTAGCACCCCAAAATGATAAAGGGTTAAATGGATAAATGATATTAATAATGTCAACAAGGTGAACCTTTCTTTTCAGGAGCCTACCTGATTAGAACTCCATAGTTAAGAATGATTGGACTAGAGTAGTGATCAGGATGGGTGAACTTCTGGGAAGTTTTCCAAGGTGTGTGTGAGTGATAACAAATCACATTAGAAAGAACATGTATTGAATTATGGGGACAGTCATTAGTCTGGTGACTCGTTTAGGCATGTGGATCATTTAGGCATGTGGGTGGGCCCTGGGGAGGGGACTACATGTCTGGGGTAAACTGGTGGCCCATGATCTTATTTTCTGGTTAAGGAGGGGTGCTTGTGATTTCAATAGGGTATAGTTGTTACAAATAGTGTCCGCAGTGGAATCACTATCCACTACGTAACGTTAGATCATTGGTTTGAGCTTCCTTTTCCACTATGACACAAGCAATGGATACTACATAGCTGTCTTTGATACTCCATTAGTGACCCAAGCTTTTTCCATGGTGACTTATAGTGGAACAATGTGCTTGTGGCATAGCTCCAGTGGTCTGTCGTGGTCCGATGGTGTAGTAGAGGCTCGTTGTGGTGTAGCTAGACTAGAGGAAATGTATCTGAGGAAGACAACATATGATTGTACGAAATTATGTCATATTTTAAGTGTACAATACACTTGGTGTGTTTATTTTACCATATCAAAAATTCAAGTGGTCAAACACTCCTTAATAATAAAACATGTTACTTCACCACTTTTACAAGTCAGATGGGTGTTAGAGAATGCCCTGCACCACTATGAACTGCCTCGTCCCTGTGAGGTTATCCTCTTACCATCATCTGGACACGTGCCCAAAATTCTCCTGTGCTCCCTATGCTGATGATTTACCTCCTCCATTTTGTGTTTGGGATCTTCCTATGGGGTGGTTTGGCCGGCAGGCCCTCTTGAACCTGCTAAGTGGCGGGCTACCCTACGGGTTGAGCACTAGCCCACTAGACTATTTTTTTGGAAAAGGTTTGTCCTCCTTAGTATAAAATAAAATAATAAAAATTAATGAAAAATAAAACAACATTAAAACAATTATTTTAGATATTTTTATTTCATTGTCTTTAAATTTCAATTAAATATAAAAATACCCAAAAATAAATATTATGAATTAAAACATGGTTTCTTTCCACTAAAAAAAATTGACATTCAACTATTAAAAATTTAAAATTTATACACCAAATATGAAACCATCAAATACCCATAACTTAAATCATTATTGTCCTCAAGTATAAATATCAACTAATAATTAAAAAGGAAACCCCCATTCTACCAAAATTTAATATTCAAAATCAATAAAATAAAATAATTATCAATGGGGGAAAAGGAATTTCAAGTGTCACATAAAGAAAATGATTTCAAAAAATCACAAGAAAAAATTATTTCAAAAAATCAAAAGAAAAAATGATTTTTAGTTTTTCAAGAAAAACAATGGAACTTCTCATGTATTCCCTTCAAATGTTTTAATTTATCATCATTAACATTCCAAATTGTGATCTACCACACAATTTTTTTTCTTTTCTCATCACTCAAGGTAAAGTTTAAATGTAAAGGTTTCCTCATATCATGAGTACATTTACCAAACATAATAATTTGAAAATGATTTATTTTCATCACTTAGTAGAGAAAATTTTTACTAAAAATAATGAGGTCTTCGAAATTTTGGATCAAATAATTCTAAGGTTAAAGTGATGGTAGAAAATTAATGAATAAAAAATGAATCTCAAAAAGTAGATTCAGCTCTTAGTGTACTGCATGATAAAAAAATTAAACCTAATGAAATTATCCTATTTAAAAAATGACATATTTCCCCACATCTCAAGCTCAAGATAAGGCTATGAACAATTAAAGCACAATGAATGAGTTTCCCTTTAATTTTTTTAATTTGTTTATTTATTATTTTTTTTCAATTATTGAATTATGATAAGTCTCATATCCACCATCCAAACCCAAATGATAAAAATAATTGGTCTAGTGATATTGATTCTTAACCCTCTCAAACTGAACCCACATATTTTTCATTTTTCCCTCTTTTTATTTTATTTTATTTTATTTAAAATTTTAAAGTGGTGAAAAATAATACAGTAAAAAGTAACATGAAACTTCTTCCTAAAATAAAATGAGACAACCAAGACATATTCTCCTCCACAAAGCATGTCCTTTCCCCATGAAATCCCTCTTCCCCCACACATAAAATTTGAACATCATGCAAAACTTTAGAGTAAGGTTAGGAATAAATAAATTGGCTTGAAATGTGGATATTCATAAAAAGGTCATTCATGGTCTCTATGGGATAAAATAAGGATAAATGTAAGGTGGGTCTGAAGGAAAATGGATAAATAAAAAAAAGGGTCAATCATTTTTCTTTTGAATTTTTATATTCAATGTTTTAATAAGATTAAAATAAATCCTAGCAGGTTACATCTCTAAAGTTATCTCAAGAAATTAACCATGAAAATATTGTAAATATTTTTCTTAGAAACCTCTTGGGAATGTGAGCATGAAAAATTAAAGTCAATCACTCATGGAATCTTTCATAACAATAAATCAATTAATATGAACATATGAAAATAAAAGCATGAAATATGGAAGATATTTTCAATAGCATGTGACTGTGAATAAAAAACATGATTTGGTTATTTAAAATTACTATGTTTCACTTTAAAAATAAAATTCCCCATTTTACACATTTAATTTCACCAAATTGAAAATTAAAACATGGAATCTTGGGGGGTCCTAAAAAATCTTAATCATCATTGATAAAATATTACGATCTAATATAAGTGTGGCCTGAATTTTTATATTTAAAATAAAAAAGATTCTCGAAAATATTTAATGGGGAGTAAAATTACTAGAATTTTAATGTAAAATCCCAGGGTCACTTTTTAATCTCTTTTACTCTTCTAGATTACTGTATTTTTGTTTCTTCCCATGAGATTCATGGACATTAAAATGAAGTGAAAATAGTGAAAATACAAGGTCCATGCATTTAAAGTTCTAAAATGATATTAGTGGTTCCACTACTTCTAAAAATGAAATTATAAACTATGAAATAAAATAAATAAAAACTCAGGTTTCCTCACACAAAGTAATTTTATTAAGGACATTAAGATTGAAATTACCTCTTAGGTTACATAATAAGAGTAGGATATAGACTCAACGGTCCCATATTGATCCAATTTTATCTTTTATTAATGTAAGGCATATAACTTCTGCCTTTACTCTTATTTAAATTCTCTTCTTCTTGTTGTTGAGGAAGGTACAAAGTAGTGGGTAGTCGCATTATTTGAAGTGATAGATCATGGGCTACCCAAACAGGATACCATTCCTCCCTCTTCTCTTATAATTACTACTATACATCAAATTCAGCACTTAGCTTCACAATTATAGCAGCCACACTTTCTTCTTCTTCTTCACGAGGATGCTCCTCCAAAAGATGCATTATGAAGTTAAAAATTTCAGTAGCCCCAAGATCTTCCACCTCCTCCTTCAGATCATCTATTTAAATATTTGAGGGTTCTTCCTCTTTTTATTTGAAAATTAAAGGGGGTAAACAAAATCCATACAAGTGTGAGCATAAGATAAATAAATAAAAATCTATCTAAACCTGACACCCTTATTCCTCTTCTTATTTTTATTCCTTAGGATGATCATAGTTAGTGTTGGAGGGTCCTCTTGTTCTATAGGTTATGGATGTACCCCCTATAACATGTCAAGCATTTTATCCCATAAGTCAACAACTCCCACCATCTCACCCTCCTCTTATTCTTCCATGGCTTATTCATTATCCCCCTCTACCACTCCTCCTCAACCACTATGGTCATGATTTATAGGATCTTTAGTCCCCCATTGAACTCTAATTCCATGCTGAGGAGTGCCTCTTCTATATATGGGTGTTGTTGTGGATATCTTGGGATATCTTGGATCTTTATTCCTTGGATGTGGATTTGCCTCTTCAATTATTATATTTCTTATGAGAGGGTTGAATGTTGAATTATCAAATGGATGTGTGCCTTCATGTTCCATGTTTTTGAGATCAAAAACCAAAAAAACCCAGTGCATAAAAATAATAAAAGAAAAACAGAACCAAATATAAATTAAAAAAATAGAATAGTGGGAGGTGAAAGGGTTGTCTTACTATTGAATTTTATATATTCCTAGTTCCCCAGAAACATATCCAGTTTTGACATCACCTGAGAGTATTGTTACTTATCTTAGGAAATATCAAAAATGAATTTACAATAAGCCATATATATTAACTACCAGGACATATAATAGTGATGAGAATATGGTCAATTCCATTAGGAAAATGGTTTTTAATATTCAAAAGATTTGACATTTGTTTTTCAAGATTTATCTAAAACTAATTCAACTAATCTACTTTATAGATATGGGTGTTGGAATGACTCAAAATGAAAATAACAAAATGAGTATGAAGGGAAAAAAATGTTTGATATTAAGGATTGTTTTTCTTAATTTTTATTAACAATGATATTTATTATGGAATCTATAAAATCCTCTCATTATTGGGTAGAACTATCTAAATCAGTTGGATCCTCTTTTAAGGGTTCCTATACAACTTAGATTCATCCAGTTTAATCTTTTTATAGAAGGTAAAGTTAAGGAAAAATGTTTCTCTTACAATCCCCTTTATCACTTTATGTTCATCCCCTAAATGTTATTACTTTATCTATGCATTTAGGGAATATGATTTTATTTATGTTTAAGGTGATATTAATTAAAAAACATGATTAAACATCCTTTTTATTAAACTCACCTCTCCCTTGAGCACTTAGCTATCAATAATTAATCTCTCAATTAATATGGATAATGAAATTAATTTGAGGTAAAGGAATAAAAGTTAGTTCTAAAAGAAAAGTTTTGTTCAAAGTGGCGACTTATATGCATTATTCTCACAAGAAAACAATAATTAAATTTACACAATGAAAAAGAAAACAGAATGTAGAAGTACTAAGTTAAGCACCCTTATTGTTTATGATAACTGGTTTCCTCTATATATACCTTGTTTTTTTCATGTAGGACATTGAAATATATCAAGGAATATTTTTATATCCAGGTAATGAGATGAAACACAATTCTGAGGTGCTATGATCCCAGAATTAATTTTATAAAAATATTAAATGTATTTTATATTAGGCATGCACAATTTTTTTAGGATTTATTGGATATCTCTTGAACAGAGTCTTGGATAAGAAATTTGAGATCATGGTTGAATTTAAAGTGTAGAGTTTACCTTAGGTGCGACCTAAAATTGGTTGGCGCTGGACATCCGGTTGAGGTAGTTATTTGAAATGCATTTAATTAAATTAAATAATTAAATTTATTTATTTTATTTAGACACCCGTGACCTAAAATCCTCTATTTAGACCACTTTATAACAATTTTATTAGTTTATCCAAACAAACCCTAGGATAATTGAGAGGATCTATGACATTATTTATTAGAAAATAGTGACCAGATCAAGGTGAAACAATAGACAATGAACAGATAAGATCATCCTCATCATTGGAAAAAAATTTCTTCACCAAAGATTGATCCAAATCGATGTAGGATGTGATATTTATGATTTTTACCCTTATGATTAAAATATTGATCATTATAAAATCTATTTTCATTGATCCGTGTTTAATTGTACCCTCACATGAGCTTGTTGGAATTGAATTAAATTATTTATTCAATTTGTTCTTGATTATACTCTGTTTCACACCCCAAATATCTCTCATTTATTTTCTTTGGCCAATAGAACTTGCCTAATGATTTATTCACCCTATTTATTGGTGCTTTTAACCCCCATTGTTCTTATTCTTCACTGTTGGCTTATGGGGTCACAGTTTGACATTTCTAAGAAGATTCGAGCCCGAACAGACTCTCAAATTCATGGAATATTCACATGAGTGGAATATGATGGGGTTTCGAGGAAATATTTGGATTATTTTTATGACATGGGTGATGATTCCCATGGACTTGGGATATGATACCAAGAATTAGTTACAATGAGAAGTGTATTAGGTGGTGGTGGCTTCGATCAATGGTTCAAGATCTGATTTTCGGCCACCTAATGATCTTAAATCAAAAAATGGTGATGTTACACTCTTTTTGGTAGATCTTGATTGGTTAATATCTATAAATCATGAAGTAGGGAATGGATCAAAGATCCTGGTGTAAAATCTATTTTTTTTGTGAAAAAGGTGACTACACGGTGTGTAGTCTAACGAACACATGCTGTGTAGTCCAGTTTCTATAGTGACTAGGTTTTCACATTGGAGTTAAATATGACCAATCGTGTAGAGATTTCATACATCATGTGACATCTAACTGACCAACTTTAAATGTACAATGGGTACATTACCAAGATCCCATATGGACCTACACGTTGTGTATGTCAGGGCATACATCGTGTACTTCAGATAGTACATGGGCTTGAGTAGAAAACACACGTTGAGGGTCACAATGACCTTGAAATGCTGTGTGTTATGAGGGACGCTCCATGTATAGATACATGTCTTGTTACATAGACACATAATGAAGGACACATGCAGGCACTGAGAGGCCGAGATACACCATGGTTATAGCCTTTCATGCCATATAGAACTACATGGATAGTGAGATGCACATTTGGAAGGATATGGCTAGGTAGAGGAGTGGGAACATATATCATGTGGACCCCTTACACCCCATATACATCTTGATGAATATTCGACCTCTCATATCTCCTTTATTTGGACTCAGATCTTAGCCCATGAGTAGCCTATCCTAAGTGTTTTTTTCCTTATAAAGAACAATGGTAGCCTCTATAGTGGGGTTTGAGATATGATAAGAGATGTTCTAAGAATGAAAATTCTTTAGGTGGTGTTAAATAATGATAGATATTAGTAAGGATCATCAGGGAGAGATTAGGCTTGACAATTCCCTATACACCTCATATTGGGAAAAGTGGAACCCTCCTTCTGTGTCAGAGCATTGTTCCCCTATCCACAGAGTGGAACCCTCATACTGTGTCAGGGCATGGGTATACTACCCATAGAGTAGAACCATCATTTTATGTTAGGGTATGGGTCTTATACCCATAGAGTGGAACCCTCTTGCAATGTGAGGGAATGAGCCCTCTACCCACAAAGTGGAACCCCCTACTTTGTCGAGTCATGGGTCCTCTACCCATAGAGTGGAACCCTCCTACTCTGTTAGGGAATGGGTCCTATATCCATAGATTAAACCCACCTTATTGGCACAAAAAACCTATCACACACCCAAACAACGAGTTTTGGATGAACCAGACATGTGAACCACCTCAAAGGAACATTCTAGAACCAAATATAAGGTTTCACACAAGTATCAATGGTTGCATGCAAAGGTGAATTTTCCTGTACAAAGGAATTGCATGCCAAAAGTGTCATGGATTTTTTTAGATTCCCCCAAGTTCGATCACATACCCAAGTCCCATACATGAAATAAAGGAGAGCTATGCATAAAAAAATCTAGGTTGCTCATAAACTCACCGCACAACCATCCAGTTGAGAGACAAAGGTGACGTCAAAATGAGTATTTTACATGGACAAGCCCCAGTGACAGACTCTGAAGTACAGAACCTTTTTCTATTCCTAAGGAGTTTCATGACCTAGGCTGAGGATTTTATCTATAAATACAACCTCATCCCCCGACATTGGGAAAGATCCTCAGAAGATGAAACACCACTCTCATTCTCACAACCCCCTCTATTCCACGACGGAGTGAAACACCAAATAAAATAGACCATAAAAGGTAGAAAATTTCATGAAAGACCTCCTATGGGCCTAAACATGACTTGGACTATGGTCAATTGATCCTAATGAAAATACTCATAAGGCTGGCCAAGTTCATGCAAAGAGAAGCTTCCTTCACGAAACCATGTTCTTCATGCAACACCAAATCTTGTGCACAACTTTGCCCCTTGAATCCATGAGTTTCCCTTATTCTATAGCCCCTTTCTCACACAAATATTGCATGAAACATAAAAAAGTTGCACATAAAAACTTCATAGTCCCCTACCCAACATTCCCTATGATTGTAGTATAACCATTACCCTACATTTTTCTCATAATCATAGGTAACCTATTGCATATATCTCCTAATCATAGGTACCCTAATACTGGGACTCTTGATATCCACTCCTACATGGTGGTGCCTACTCTATGTCTCACCCAGAGACACATGAGTAGTGGTCACATAATCCCTAGATTTAGAATCTTTAAGGAAAATTGTGCACCTGTCACGGTTGAGGATCCTTATATCAGATCTTCCTCTCACCTTGACATGGTCCCCTTGGGGAGGGATCCCAACCATGTTTGAGCTACATGATGTAAAACTTATTAGCACTACATACTAGTTGTATTATGTTAAACTACATGTCAATGTACTCAACACATGATGTAAAATTGTAGCCTTACTCTGTGTGATAAACACATGATACCCCATGTATGACTCAAATGGTATGAACCCGCACCTCTTACCCTATTTGATAAATACAGGATTCCCCATGCACGATCATCATGGGATGCCACTTTCACACCTATCGTGGGATGATCCTACACCCATGGGAAGCTTCCATGCGTAAGCCCCATAGGGTTACCCAAAGATTGATCCTCTTACATTGGAAATATTCCATGCCTAAGCCCCACACTATCATTCCCCATCAGGGTTTGAGACAACCACAATAAGAAACTTCCATGCATAATCCCCACACCATATCTCCCCAATATGAGATGAAAACCCTACTATGAGTATCTTCCATGCATAATACCCACACCATTCACTAAAGATTGATCCTATTACATAGGAAATATTCCACATATAATCCCCACACCATCCCTCATAAAAGTTCCTTATATGATATGAGCATCCTTACCACATGATTCTAAATGACAAGAACTGGTCCTATCATATGAACTAAAATTGTGGCATCAAATAACATGAGTTTTGATCCCTATCTCTTAAATAGGGTACGTAGAATGCCTCCATGAGGTTCAGTCCCAACAACCATCAAATACTAGTGTATAATCTTCTCTCTTAGGGACACACCCCCATCAATTCATCTTAATAGAACATTCTACTACATCTCCACAAGACATTAAACGCATTACTCTATCCATCTCAATAGGATGATCTTCTCCATCTCTATAAGATATTTAACTCATGCCTTGATCCATATAAATAGGATGTTCTAATTCATCTCAACAAAATGTTAAAATTGTGATTTGATCCATCTTAATAGTATATTATGATCCATCACCAAAAGAAATTAAACTCATGTTTTGATCTATATTAATAGGTTATTCTGATCTGTCTCCACAAGGAATTAAACTCATTCCTTGACCTGTCTTAATAGAAAATTCTAATCCATCTCAATAAAAAACTAAACTCACACCTAGATCCATCTCAATAGGATGTTACAATTTATCCCCACAAGAAATTTAACACATGCCTTAATCTGTCTCAATAAGATGTTCAGATCTATCCCTGAAAGACATTAAACCTATGCCCATCCTATCCCCACAAGGCATTAACATTGTTCCCATCTCCGCAAGATGTTAAAATCACACCCTAATCTATAATCCCTACACCATTAAATAAACATGGGATTCTTGAGGTAAAAACATTCGAAGACTAATACCCCTGGTGTAAATTATCTCATGGTTGACATGGGATGCCTTGGGTTCCTCACCTAAGATTCCTCATATTAGATACCCTCCAAAGGTGGAATAATTTACAAGTGCCCAATATACCCATGTTTAAACATTCCTAGAAGTACCCAATGTGATTATTCACCTTGTCTGAATTTTTTTCTCTATTGAGATAAAATCAACTTAATTAACTAGAATCCACATTGAGATGGCACCGAGAATGAGTTTCACGAACATGAATTAATCTATGAGGGAGACTCGAACTAGGAAACGATATTCAAGGAGGAATCCATGAAAGGAGGAACCAAAATCCCATAATCTTGTTTAGATCAATGAGTAGACATCACTGATGAAAGTGATGAAAGTTTCCCACCTTTGGAAAGTTGGAATGCAGAGCAACAGAAGCAGCACACAATGCGCTGACATCTCCATAAAAAGAACTAGAAATAGAAAATGGTGAACCTGATGTGAAACTATTATCCTAAAATATGGGGATTTGTAATTTTTAGATAATCAATGGATTTTCATGTCACTAGATTCTGACATTGGGTGCTAGGTCCCACCAATAAAATGATGGGCCTAGTATAAAAATCACCTATGAATTGGGGTAGTTAATGTTTGGAATCCTCGATCTGTGATATCATTAGCGTGGATCCTTCTATACCTCAGGAAGATTGGAAAATATTGGGGAATTGGGCATCACTTTTACTATACATTTAGTAATGGATGAATCCACATTCCATGAAAGACTCAATATATAGAATGCAAGAAACCTAGAGCTCGCAGGCACTAGGGTAGGAGGAACCTTGATGCAGTGGTCCCGCACAGCTATACTTCCACCATGAATTCCACCTCATCTTCAGCTACTAGGATCCCATGCCCTATCTCATGTTATGATATCTTCCATAGAAGGGTGACTGACACTATGGTGCATCAGTATGAGTGGGAGGGGTCCATTCCCACTGGTGATATGGCCTGCTGAGACCTAGAGGAATCAATGCCTTGTTGACATCACCACCCCCAAGGGCCATGCTGGGGGAAACCACTACTACTACAAAATAGGCCTTTAGTAGTTCTAGAATATACCTTTATCACTACTAAAAGAACACTGACTACCAAAGTGTGGTTAACATCCCTAGGCTTTTATCAGTGCTATAAAAAGATGATAAAAGGGTCATTTATTGGTGCTAAAAAATCACTGATAAAGCACCCTTTTATTAGTGTTTTTAAGCACTATTAAATGGACATTTTAACAGTGACTTTTTAGTGCTATTGAAGGACCCCTTTATTATGACTTTTTTAGTGCCAATAAAGGCTACCTTTATCAGCATAAAAAAACGAACTCTTAAATGGGGTATAATTTTTTTCAGACATATATGAGCCCAACCCCTTTATTAGTGCTTCCACAACCCCTTTAACAGCATCCAAACTATCCCTTTATCAACTCTTTTCACCCCAACACCCCTTTATTAGATCTTTTCTAATTTCTAGCCTCCTATACCCACCTGGATTCAAAACTTTCACATCTCCTTTGAATATGGAAACCCTTTACCACTACAACATGTTGTTTTGTTGTCTGTTTAATGATATTTCTATTTATATATATATATATATATAAATTTATAAATATATATTTTTTCATATATTTATATAATTATTTATAAATAAATTTATAAGATATTTCTCTGTGTGTGATATATATTTATATACTTATATTTATTTAAATATACTATAAATTATATTCATTTATATATAGTATACTATAATATAAATATATATCTGTTTATTAATACACAAATATAGGTGTATATATGTATACATATGAATTCATTTTCATAAGGTAAATAAAATGGACAATTTTTTACTATAAAATGAATAATAAATATTTATTTTATACATTTTAAAATACATTTCTCCATAAATATGTTGATATATTTATTTATATAAGTCATTTATTATACGAAAATAGATGAAAACATGTATAAATTTAATTATAAATAAAAAAATTGTGAAAAATAATAAAATTTTCAAACCATAATATCAATATGAATATAAGACCTGGTAATAAATTTAGTCCACACTATAAATAGGAAAAAGACCCCCTTAAACGAGGCTGAAATTCCATCAAATGTTCAAAAATTAGGATACCCCAACTAAAAAATTAGTTTTGGAGGACTTCTATACCTCTTTTGGCCTAAAAAAATAGTGACCAGGGTCCCCAAAGTCAAAATGGAATAGACATAATTGTAGGATTTGATTTGATATGTGGTAGAGCCCGAAAAAAAAACCGGATAAAAATTTATGGCTGTTTGAAGTTTGAGTTATTTTTTCATGTTATTTTAGATATTTTATTATTATTATTATTATTATTTTGTATTTGGATTGTTATTAAATGACTAATAGTTAACAATAATTAGAAAATTATTATTGATTTTTTTAATTATTTTATAAGCCATTTTCATTAAATATCTGATATATTAAGTGTAAATTCCTATTTATCCTTATCTAAAACATATTTAAAAAAATATATTTTATTTATATCAATATAAATATATAAATATATTATTTTTAATGATTTTTTTAAAATATACCCTTTATCAACACTTTTAAAAAAGCACTGAAAAATCCCCCCTTTATTAGTGATTTTTACAAGCACTGATAAAGAGACACCTTTATCAACATTTTTACTAGCACTGTTAGAGGGGGGCCTTTATGAGAACTTTTTTACAAGCACTGATAAAGGGTTTCCTATAATAGTGATTTTTAGCACTGTTAAATACCTCCTTTAATAGTGCTAAAAAAAGTGTTGTTAGAGACCCCATTTAATAGTGCTTTTCTAGTGCACCCCCATTCTAATGAAAACCCGCTTTGGGAGTCTCTCCCCAGAGTGATATGAAAACTCACTCCCATATGACAAGGAGGTAGGGGGCGTTTGAGCTATGCCTATAGTAAATACCACCTGATATCCACCTAGGAGGGCACCCTCCAAGAATTGTCAATGCCAGCACGACCAATCTCACAGGCCTAAGAGCATATTGATTCCATCCATTCTCCTACATCCCAGGTCTAGAGAACCTACCACAGATGTAAAGGGTTGGTCTAAGAAACTTCTCAACAAGGGGAATCTCCTTCATCACCTATGCCCCCTGTCATCACCAACATATCCCACTAGATCCCTACAACTAGTGAACAATGATTCATCTTTTCTCAATGGGGATCGAGACCCCAAAAACTTCACAGATCGATCAAGTTGACTCTATTAGTCTCTAGCACCACCAAAATTTGTTATGGTCTCTCCCATGATGAGGAGAATTAGTGCGAAGGTCCTCATAGCACCAAAACTAGCCAGTACAGAGGTCCTCCCCGTACTCCTATTATTCAACACAGAGGTCTTCCCTATATTCTCACTGATCAAAGTGGAGGTCCTCCCTACACCACCACCAATTAGCATGGAG
Source organism: Viscum album (assembly GCA_963277665.1). Taxonomy (NCBI): domain Eukaryota; kingdom Viridiplantae; phylum Streptophyta; class Magnoliopsida; order Santalales; family Viscaceae; genus Viscum; species Viscum album. The sequence continues at coordinate 407,725,611 of OY728164.1, read as the reverse complement.
GTCTTCCCCATGCCACTACCAACCTAAGAAAAGGTACTCTTGTATACTTCACTAACTCACATGGAGTTACTCCCCATGTTCCCATCATTCAGCATATAGGCCCTCTGCATGTTGCTACCAACCCAAGTGGAGGTCCTCCCTGCTCTATCAAAAACTAGTGCAGAGGCCACCCCCTCACCATTTTCAACCAGAACAGAGGTTATCTCCATGATATCATCGATCAAATAATAGGTTCTCCCCACACTACCACCAACCAACATGGAGGTCCTCCCCATGCCAAAGATATACCATACACTAAATAACTATCTCGAGGAAGGAGGGATAACACTCACCATTGGAGGTGGAACCCTAGGAAGCAGCGCGTCATCATTGACCTCTTATATTCCAAGGTGACAGATGAATCGATGATTAAACCTTTACCCCAGCTACTAGAGTTTGGGGCATTAGTCCAGAGATTAAGGTTTACCATTCCAGAAGCTGATGTCCATAAGATCTACAGATCCCTCCACAGATACCTACAGGTGAAGGTTGTTTTGGACCCCTTCTAGGGGATTACAGAGTAGTCATCATCATCACAACTAGTTTCCCTCTTCTATACCTCTATATAAGAATTTTGAGATATTTCAATGTTTGGGCTGCCGCCCTCATAAGGTGATCATTCCACTGGGCTAAAAATGGATGCCTCCGCCCTTTCCCATGATGTAGTAGTGACCACACTGTCCTATATAGACATAGTCCTGAAGCTGGACCCATCCTAAAGAGATTTTCAGGCATGAAAATACCATTGGAACCTTGAAACACTCCCTCATACAGTCAAGTTGTTGGAGAGAAATTCTGCATCATTTCCACAACCCATATCTCATTTTTCTCCCATCAGAGTTTATGGAAACCAAGAATATGACCCTTCCTCCGAGAAAGAGGTCCTGTGAGAGGTTCTGGCCAGTGACCTACTATTAATGGTATTTTGGATGTCTGTATCTCTATAATTTGACATCCTAGAGCACCTTACTAAGGAATATGAAGTTTTTTTCTGCAAAATTATTTGGGCAATGCTTCACTTCCTCTAAAATCATCATTTTTCCTACCTAGGAAGCCATGAGCACATCAATTCCATCGAACAATAGTGTATAAAGGTTGAGATTGTATTAGTCATGGTAGATCAATGACCTAAGTCATGTAGATACTGAAAGAACCTTCAGAAAACCTTTATTATGATCCTTATAGTGCTTCACCAAATTATAGAATAAACATCTTCATATGTATAGATTAGAGGATGGGGACAGTATGTTGTTATCCATTTTGTCCCTATATTGTGATAATATAGCCTATACATTAATGACCGAAGTTCTCTTATGGCTACCACCATAGTTAATATGGTTATCACCAACCTTACATAGGATCAAAGAAATAGGGCCACTGACATAGGTCATGATAGGGAAAATCTACCTTAAGGGGTGTCACAATACCAAGAAGACCCTTCAATAGGTGTCTTCACTCATCAGCATAGGCATGGACTTAGAATCATAAGTCCCTCCATAGAGGCATTTTTTCTTACCCATTAGCATATAAAAAAGGAAAAGGGACATGTATAACCTTATGAAACATTTTAGGTTTCACCAAAAGAAGAGACGAACCCATTATATCCGCCTTGCCCCAACATCTCGAGGAATAAAAAAGGTTCACCGTGGACATTATTGCTGAGTGGAACCCATATTATGGAAATTCTCTAAGGGAACCTATATCTCCTATAGCGTGGAATTAAATCCTCCTTGTCTAGATACCCTTGTTTAATTTTGGTATCCCCACACATCTAGTTAGAGTAGAATCTGGGCGATATGGAAAGTGACCATGGTATTTGTTTACGACCCTTCCCGAGCTTCATGATTACTCACCTCAAGATCAAGTCAATGATATTACATAAGATGTCAAGCCTTTAAATTCATTGGTGTCTATATAAAATCATCAATATAAATTTATAAATTCTCTCACTTCTCACCTTGAATCCCTAGAACCACTAAAGGTGGTAATAATACCAGATGGAAAGCCCTACCTGGTGCGGGTAGACAATGTCCAAGAACCCAGAGAGTTGGTAAATCCCAGTTTCACCTCGTTAAATGGGATGAGTGACCCACTGTAACACCTATACCACATTACTTCATGGTTTGGATCTATGTTGGGGACCCCAAAATAGAAATAGGCCACTAATATCTGATGCTTTGTTCATACACTGGAAGGACCCGCATTTATGAAGTGCAACCAGCTGCCCATAGAGTCTATTATCAATTGGGAGGATATTCAGAGGAATTTCACCTACAAGTTTATCTTTACCACATGCAAGAAAATTATCTCCATCCTCTTGAAGTAAAAATAGAGTCATGATGAACGAGTTGTAAACAATATTTCCCAGTGGAAATGCCTCATGTATTCACCCTATATAAAGTTGTCCTAAGAGCAGTTTCTTACGATGTGCATGGGGAACGTTATGAGTGAGAGGGTCCCTACCATCATCACCCTAAAATACCCAAGTAGATTCCAGGATTTCTCTGAAAATGATTAGTGTCTAGAAGAAGAATTACAGTATACTATACAACTGTCATGTTCATTTCCCCTTCCATCTTCTGTGAGATGACATGAAAAAGTAGAGACTATCGTCGTTGTGCATGCCAAGGTTTCTGAGCTAGTGAAACTAGTTGACCCATTTTAGGAATATCCTCTCTAAGTGAAACCCTACCAAATTAATCATCACCTAAAATAGATCCACCAGGAAACTCTTTCCCAAACATAGCCACCTAGATGAGAAAATGTGGCTTCAGCCACCCGCCAAGGCTCGAATCCCAGAGTGACTTTCCCAAATAGAAGAAATCAAACCAATTTCTTTAGGGATTCATAGTTCATATAATATTTCATATGTGCACTGGAGAATGGAATCCTAAATTTTTAAGAGTGAAAGAGGTCCTTGGAGGAAGAACTCACTAACCACCATTACCATTGCTAGTACCACATGATCCTTAGACACACCATCAAGGAATGTTTCATGTTCAATGATTGAATCTAAGACCAAGTTGACCATGGATTATTCAAGTTAGGATACATTTTGGCATAGTTGAAACGTGCCTCTTATGATCTCAATAGTGATAGTGAAGGCTCTATCGAGTGAAAGGAGGTACCCAACAATTATACATAGAAATATGATGAGTATTTGGTTGACAAGGTAGTCACTCATGCTTATGGTATCTTCCATGACCATTTGAGAAAGATAGAAACTCCTCTTGTTTCTATGCACCCCTCTAAACATTTCCTTTGTACTTTTGTCACATCCTTATATATCCTAGAATAATAGGTGCTGATGATTCAAAGGAAATCAAAATCCCCAACTAGTGCTGACTCAATCTCTCACTCTCAGTGATTTCATGCCTCATGAGCTAGGAAATAATCCTAGGGACAACCCATCCATAGACTACCACATTTACAATTAGTAGTAATATGCCTCTATTAATTCCATCAAGTTGATGGATTGTTTCATGATTCCCAACAGTGATGAATTCCATGCAAACCCCCTGGGTGCCTCTTACCGACACTGTCAAAGGAAAAGATGAAGACACACTAGGGGCCAAAATTCTCATTTTAGTGCCTTAAACTAGATCATTCATGCTACTGAGACTAGGCATCAGATATTCCATAGATATTTGAAAGTACTTTCCTACCAGTCTTATCTATCTGGTATACCTCCACTGTTGACTATGTTAGCTGACGGAGAATCTCAACCATGACCACACCAAGATCAGCCGCATCTAGCCAGAGCCCAACCTCAAACAATAAATAGTTAGCTAAAAGTTATTTAGAGCAGAAAAAGTAGCCAATAGTAGAATATTTCCATCAATTTTTATACACTAGTTGTTTATCCAGTATCATCTTTGCCCCCCCTACTAAAGAGACACCCTTTGCGGGAAAAATATCCCCTTGGAGTATAAGTATGATGTATTAAAGTAAATCAGCGACATACATACAAGGATTTATATCCTTTATGCCTTCTTCTTATCAAAGGAAATGTGTGAGTCCCTTGAAATATATTTGAAAATCCATCTTCAACTTGAAGTTGAGGTAGATGTCATGGAGGCCTATTATATAGAAGAGGTTGAGCAAGAGGAATGTCGAGCCATCATTTCATTGTTTAGGGAAGATGTGGGTATCATCATACAGGGGAAAATATGAATACTATAAATCATAGGAAAATTAAATGGTGTGGAAATATTCTACTTCCTTGTGGATACTGGTTTGGGGATCAACCTCATCCCAACCCAGATTCTCCACAAGCTAGAACTAACAAAAGCAGGTCTGACTCCCTCCATCCTAACGATTCAGGGTTACGATAAGAGTGAGAAGAAAGTGTGTGGAAAGGTTCGGCTAAAGACTCATTTTAGTATCTTGATATCAAGTATCAAATTCATGGTATTCTCATAAGATACCACCTTCAATGTGATGCGGGGTAGACCCTGCTTTCATTTGTATGGAGGAGTCCCCTTCTCGTATCACCAGTGCCTTAAGTAATCCCTCAATGGTTGAGTAGGGGTACTCTAGGGTGATGCATCTCACCTTGACTCTTATGAATCACACTATCTAGATAATGAATACTATAAGAGATAATAAAATTAGGTTCAGAATAATGGGGTTGATCACATCAATTCTTCCAATGATTTTATGGCCACCACAGTCAATCCATAGAAAGACTTGGATGAATGCTTTGTTCTCTTGATTCAGTGGTTATATTCCATGACTCTAGACTTGGGGGATGTTTTTTATCTATAAGAAAAAGGGAACACACTGTTACACTGGATAGGCCTGAATGATACCAAAAGACCCAAATACTATAAAGTACTGAGAAGTTAACCCTATAACCACCAATCCATGGAATTCCCACCCATTACACAAAGAAGGGATAACTCAACAAAATCCAAATTTCCACCATTTATTCAATATTAATAATGGACATCATAGTCATAGGTTGGATGGAATTGAATCGAAAACGTCTATCGCCACAGTTTCAGTAGAGTAAGAACCTTTTGGTAAGGAATCTATATCCACCAAAGCAGACACCAGGGATTCCCTTGAGTTAACTAGTCCAAAAGAGCAACCTCATCCCACTAATTCTCTTATCTCAAATGATTAAGAGGATTTGTAAGATTCCCCTTCTGCATTTTATGAGGGTGTCTCTGCTATTATTGGCACGCTATCCCTGGTTAACCTTAGTACCAAGGAATATTTGTGGCTAATGTTGATCAGTGTATCCATGTCCCTAGTGGAGTAATGGTAGTATGTGGTTTTTTTGAAACAACATAATGACATATTTTCATGAAGCTATGATGAGTTTCTAGTGTTTTACACTAAGGCCTCCATTCACCATCTTGGAATCCTAGTGAGTCATCGCGGGTTTAACCATCCTCCTAGAAATATGAATTCGTATCAAGATGCTATGGTTGAGGTTGATGTTAACAAGATTATCAAATCAAACTTCATCAGATAATTCTAGTACCCTAAATGTATAGGAAACATCATCCTGATCAAGAAGAAGAACGAGAAGATCAAATTATATACTGACTTCTGGGACCTCAATCACCACTGTATGATGGATGATTTTCCCCTTATGGTGGTAGAGTTATTGATTGATTCTATAACCAGGATTTAATACATGTCCTTCACAAATGGATATCCTTGGTATAATCAGACGCAGATGTCTTCTGTGGATGATGAGTCCACCTATTTCAAGGTGTTGCATGGGAATTTCTAATATCATGTGATTCCCTTCATCTTGATGAATTCATGAGAAACTTATCAGTGGGCCATGAACCACATCTTCAAAGAAATTATCAGAAAATTGATGGAATGATATGTAGATGAATTTATTATCAAATCCCACTAGTGTTATAACCATTTCAAGGATCTTGAGATAGTGTTCAGATTCCTCCACTCCTAGAACTTGTAGATAAACCCCTTGAAGTGTTCATTTGAGGTTACCCCAGGGATGTTCCCTAGCTTCATCCCGAGATATAGAGGCATCAGGATAGACCCAAATAAGATCAACTCCATCAACCAAATGCTTCCCCTGAAGAATATCTAGAAGTTTCCGGGCCTCTAAGGCCACTTATCCTACATACGTTAATTTATTGTAAATATATTCACAAAGTATAATACACTCTCGAGTCTCATGAATAAGGGAACCATTAACAGTGGGATGTGGAGTGTTGGACCGCGTTTGAGGACATAAAAAAATACCTAATACAACCTATGGTTCTGATTCCACCCATTTTAGGGAAGCCTCTGGTCCTTTATGTGACCACCTGGAATAGTCCCTCGATGCCCTTATATCCTAGAAAAATAACGAGGGTAGGGAAAATAGCCTATACTATTTCAGTCACATAATCCTTGAAATGGAGACTGAAAACTCCCCTATCAATAAGATATGTATCATGATAGTTTTTATAGTGTAGAATTTATGACATTATCTACAACATCACAAGATATAGCTACTATCTTGAGTGGATTCACTAAAGTATATCCACAATAACCCCATGATGATAGGGTGATTGGTATGTTGGGTGGTGATCCTCCAGCATTCCGACATTAGGTTTGTTCCACATAAGGCTGTCAAAGTCCATACATTGACAGACTTCCTGGCTATGCATCTGACCCTTGAAGAACTTCCCATGGATTTTTATTTCCCAGAAGAGGCTCTTCTCTTAGTGGATCTGGCTGTTCCGTGTTGGAAGATGAATTTAGATGGTTCCTCCTAAATCTAGACCAATAGAAGGCTCAACAAACCCAAACTTAAAAGGTTTTTCATGGGGACCATCTTCATCACCACAACACATGTTTTCTTTCCATGCCATTTCCTATTATCAAAAGGCTTCACAAAAAATGAGGTAGAGTATCAGGATGTCTGATAAGACACAATTTTTTTGAATATTTTATTGATAATAAATGAAAACTTTTCTTCAAATTGTGTTAAATATATTTATGTAAAAAATATTTGGGATTAGATCATTCATTTGAAAATTTGATGAAAATTTCAGTTTTACCCTTTAAAAATTCACTGAAGTATTTCGAACATAAATAAATTTATTTGAATTATTTGAACTTAATATTTTTTAAATGTGTTCCTAACTTAATTGGATACAACTTTTATTCAGGACATATAAGATAAATCGTGCATTTGGTTGTAGAAAATGGGCTATAAAGTCAAAGTTGGGCGGGACTCACCAGAATAGACATTAGTTCTGTATTTGGGTCATAACTTATATATCCATTCTTGGAGTGGACCCAAATTTGGATAGTAACTCGATTTGTTTTTCAAAAAAATCATTATTCTAGAAGGATAGTTGGTTCACACGTTTTGAAGGTCAAATAGTTGGTGAATCTTGGAATAAAATATTTGGAAGAATTTCCCCATTTACACTTGAAACCTAGCCTCCCCTAAACTTTATAAATTGGTGTTTTTCTTATTTGGAGGGGTTGGTACATGCATTGGGATATTTAAGGCAGAGAATAATTGGGTTCACTCCATTTATCCAGGCATTTCAAGAGAGAGATGTCTTGAATATAGGATCCCTTCATCGAAGCCTTCTTCTTCTTCTTCACTTTGTAATAATGTTGTGATTTCAATAATATCTTAGTTTCACTTTCATTTATTCTGTTATTTTCAATTTTAATATTTTCTTAATCTTCCTATTTAAGCTAAAAATCAAAGAGTATAAATGAGATTGGGTTATACCCTTTCTAAATCTTTGTAAATGCAATTCTTTTCTATGATGACTACACCACCCATGGAAGAGTAGTTTTCTTAGTAATTGATCAACCTCTCACCTTCTTCATTCATTTGTTTTGAATCAATGAGCTACTATAATTCACCCAATATGATATAATAATTTATTTATTAAATTAAATGAAACTAAGCAATCAATTGAACAATAAACACAAAACCCGTGAGGTTGAGAATTGTGTGAATTTTGAAAACGTGATTTTAATCGGTAACACAAGACCACACATGATCAATTTTTAGAGTTAAAATATAATCATAAACTAAATTAATAATAATTTATAGATTTTATATTTGCATTAATTTACCACTATCCATAATCTAACCTTATAACATCAATCAAAGCAGGGTGATGCGATTGCATGTTCTGAATCTAGCCTAGCATTTAATTCACTTCATATTTTTGGTAAAGATAATTCTCGTAGGGTTCGGGGGTTAACAAGTTAGGGTATCATAATTAAGTGGATATTAATTTAAATTATAATTATTAATAATTAAGTTAATAGGTAGAGTTAGATCTATTAAACCTTTTAAAATATTTTCTAAAAAAACATCTTCTCATTTGGGTTTATTAATCAAATTTCATTTAAAAAAAATAAAATCTTCTTCTAGCATACTTATTATTATTATTTTATAAACATTGAACCCCCCATCATTCTATGTTGTTTATTTTATTTTATTTTATTTTCAAAATACCTTTAATATGTTGTTTTAAATTACTTCCTCCTTTGAGAGATGACCTTGGTCAGCCACTCTGTTGCACCTAAATAACCTGAAACCAAATATAATTTGAGAGATCTCATGACAAAGCCTTTAAAATTTGAATTTTTTTGGAGAGGCAGGTAATTTTTTCAACCAATTAAAGGTATTTATTTTATTTTTTATTTTATTGTTTTCTTCTCCTCTTTCTTTCTTCTTTCCCCTTTATTATGTTTTCATTTTCTCTCTCTCTCTTCTTTTCTTTTTATCAGACCATCAACCAAAACTTATTATATTTTTATTATGGTTCACTTTTTCTCTTTTCATTTTTATTTGATTTATTACATGAACTAATCATGGGGATCTCTTAGATATTGACCCTGATATTGAGTGAAATCTTAGGGATCAAATCCAACATTCTCAGTCTACAAAAAGTTTGAACATTCAACCAGTTGGAGAATTTCTCAATTCTCATAACAATGAAATTGGAATCAATTCTAATTAAAACATAAAAGAAGAACCAATGACTAAAAATAATAATAATGAACTTAATATAACTATTTGATATTTGGATACACCTGATATTAACTATCAACCAAATTTTATTGCATACCCAAATCTTGAATCAGACATTGAACTAAAATATGGGTTAATTCACCTGCTTCAAAAATTTCATGGACTCTCTGGTGAGGATCCCAATAAACATATAAAAGAATTTAATGTGATTTTCTCAACCCTTAAACTAAGAAATTTCTATGAAGATCAAATAAAACTAAGGGGATTCCCATTTTCACTTGATTGACAAGATGGCACAAAATCCCAACAATTTGGCGATCGAGGTACACCACATGTTAGAGGAGTACACCAGGTAATTCCATATTCACTAGAAAGTCATTTAATTGATACCAAGTTAGAATAATTGACCACTATGGTGAGATATATTGCTTTGGATCAAAAGACATCCCAACCCAATCCTATGAGACCTTGTGGAATTTTTACTGAAACAGACCACCATACTGATTGTTTCCCCCAACTACAAGAGACAGAAGATTGTTCGACAGTATTCCCTGAGAGACCATATCAACAGCAACAACAAACACATCCCCATAAGAAGTATGATTTATTTTCTTAAACATAAAACCAAGGGTGTAAGGATCAATCAGACATGAGGTATGGCTCTCGATAACAACAATGGCTCCCTTTTTAACAAAATTTATAGCAGTCTCCACCTTACCAATAGGGTTTCAAACAACCCCAAAAGAGATTTGAATTACAACCATAAAAAAGTAAACAACAAAGGAATTATAAACCAAAGGTAGATTATAATATTGATGATGTTTTGAAACAAATTATTCTTAATCAACATAATGAGATGAAAAGTAAAGGTTCTGAGTTGAGGGAGTAGATGAAACAAATGATCAAGATTGCCATCGCCCTCCATGATCTAGTAAGTAAGATCTCTGGAAATATTCCTTCCAAACATACTCCAAATCCTAAGGGTAATGTTAGTTCAATCACATTAAGAAGTGGGAAGTAAATGAATGACACTTATGCACCCACCATTCCACTGATATTCACCTCAACTCTGTAGAATCTCCATTCAAGACAAGCTGATGAGAAACCAAAGGAGAAGAAAAAAGGTAAGAAATAGATTGATGATGTTACTCCTAAACCCCTTCCCTTAAAAAAAAGGTTTTACAAACCAAGAATATTTCTAAAGAGGCAATGAAAAAAGAGGTTTTGGACACATTAAAGCGTGTAGAGATCAACATCCCTCTACTTGAAGCCATTAAAAAAATCCCAAGGTATGCCAAACTCTTAAAATAAATTTGTACCAATCAAAGAGGGATCAAGGGAAATGAGATGATCAATATTGGAAGGAATTTTTCAGTACACATTACACCAACTCTAGCAATTCCAATAAAGTTAAAGGATCTGGGGACATTCCCCATCCCATGCACCATAGGGGAGTTACACTTTTCTGGTGATTTATGTGATTTAGTAGCTTCCATAAATGTGATACCTCATTCTGTATTCTCTTCTTTATAAGTTGGTGAGTTGAAGATGATGAGAGTAGTGGTGTAGTTGTCAAATAGAGCTACAACATATCCAACATGTTTCCTTGAGGATGTACTTGTTCGGGTAAGAGACATGATCTTTACAGAAGATTTATATGTTCTTCACCTGGAGAATGATCAGGTAAATTCTTGTGCTCCAATTATCTTAGGTAGTCCCTTCCTAAAAGCTGAAAAATGATCATAAATGTTCATAAGGGTGCACTTTCAATGGATTGTGGAGATGAAGTTGTGATATTTAATGTTATGGACTCCATAAAGTACCCCTTAGAGGACCATTCTATTTTTTTATCTCCCATTTTGAATCACCAAATAAAAACCCCCATGGAATTTGATTGTACTATAATTATGAAGATTATGAGTATTGGTTCTAGTTTTATGTATAAGAACACTTACAAATGTGTTTATAATGCATAAAACTCTATTATATTTGTTTTTGAAATGGATTCATATTCTAATTTTTATAATTCTCACTCCGATTATGACATGGAAGTTGAGTACACTGATGGGTTTGATGATTTATTCTATGATTTTAATGATGTATATTATGATACTAGTGTTCATTGTTAACATATTTTAGTTCCTTGAATTTATTCATCAATACATCACCCCCTACATTGGAACTCAATCCATTTCCACCAAATCTAAAATATTCATAAATGTTAAGTGGTGAGAAATTACTGATTATCATTGCTAACAATCGCCCTTTTGAACATGAAGAAAAACTTTTGAATCTTTTGAGGGAGAACATCAGGGAAATCAGGTGGAACATGGTTAACATATCTAGTATTATCCCCTCCATTTTCATGCGTATGATTATTTTATAGGATGGGGTTAAACCAGTGAGGGAACCACAAATCATACTAAATCCAACTCTTCTAGAAGTTATTTAAAAATAATTTGAAAAATTGCTCGAGGAAAGTATAATTTATCCCATTTCAAATTCTTAGTGGGTGAGTCCTATTCAGGTTATTCCTAATAAAAGTGGTGTTATTATTGTTAAAAATGATAAAGATGATTTACATACAATGAGGGTGAGAAACAGTTGGTGTGTGTGTATTGATTATAGGAAACTAAATCAGTCCACTATCAAGGACCATTTCCCCTCCCATTTATTGTGATCAAATTCTTGAGAGACTAGCTGGGAATACACATTATTGTTTCTTGGATGGATTTTCTGGATATTTATAGGTCCCTATATCCCTATAGGATCAAGATAAGACAACGTTCACTTGTCCATTCAGCACATTTTCCTACCAGAGGATGCCATTTGGACTTTGAAATGCCCCACGTACCTTCCATACATGCATGGTGAGTATTTTTATGATTTTATTAAGACATTCATGAAGGTATTTATGGATGATTTTATAGTGTATGGGTATTCATTTGATGATTGTATATCTAGTTTGGGAAAGGTTTTGAATCTATGTATTGAGAAGAATATGGTCTTAAACTTTGAAAAGTGTCATTTCATGGTAGAGCATGAAATTGTCTTAGGGAATGTAGTGTCAAAACATAGGTTATAGGTTGATAGATGTAATGTAGATATTATTTCATCCTTACCCTATCCTTCATGTGTGTGTGATGTTAGATCTTTCCTAGGGAATGTAGGATTTTATCAGCGCTTGATAAAAGATTTTAGTATGATTGCTCTTCCTATGTCATGATTACTTTAAAAGGATTATGATTTTGTGTTTGATGATTCATTCAGGAATTACTTTGATGAGATAAAGAATTTTTTGACCACTCCATCGATCATATATACCCTACAGTGAGAGATTCCTTTTGAGCTTATGTATGACGCCTCCAACTTCGCAGTCAGATCTTTCTTATCTCAGAGGGTGGATGTACACTCACATGTGATTTCCTATAAATCAAGTAAAATGGATTCCACCCAATAAAACTATACAACCATATAAAAATAATTTCTTTTAATAATATTTGCTTTAGATAAATTTCATTAATATTTATTGGGCTCTAAAGTAGTTGTTTTTTTCTGACCATGCAGCACTAAGGTACCTCTTAAAGAAGCCAGATGTAAAGACTAGGCTTATCTGATGGATGATCATTCTTCAAGAATTTGATATTGAGATAAAGGACAAGAATTAGTCATAAAACATGGTGGAGGACCACATGAGTAGGATTAATCACACATTAGAGGCTGACACCTTGGACCAGGTACGACTTTAGGACACTTTCCTTGATGATAATATTTATGCCATATCAAGTACACATCCTCGGTATGCAGATTTAGTTAACTACCTTGTAGCCTATGAAATCCCTAAAAATTTAAAGAAAAATCAAGTTCAAAAATTAAATAGTGGCTCTATATTTTATTTGTGGGATGATCCCCACCTATGGTGCATGTTTAGTGACCAAGTTATCAGGAGGTGTGTTCCTGATCATGATTTTGAGTCTGTTTTATATTTTTGTCATACACTTTCTTGTGGTGGACACTTTGGACCCCAATGGACTACTAGGAAAGTATTAGACTCTATATTATATTGGACCATATTATTCCATGATGGTCATGTGTTTTTCAAGTTATGCTAACATTGCCAACACACTGGGAACATTTCTAGAAGACATGAGATGCCCCAACAACCCATATTATTTTGTGAGATTTTTGATGTTTGGAGAATCGATTTTATGGGTCATTTTCCTAGTTCATTTGGTTTTTTTATATTTTGGTTGCTGTTGATTATGTGAGTAAATGGGTGGAGGCCAAGGCCACCAGGACTGATGACTCTCATGTTGTAGTTGACTTTGTCAAGGCACATATTTTTTTAGGTTTAGTGTACCAAAAGCTATCATCATTGATCGGGGGAAACACTTTTTCAATCATAAATTGGCTTCCCTCCTTCAGAAGTATGGGGTGACACCCAAAAAAATCAACACCATACCACCCCCAAAAAAATGGTCAGGATGAGGTTTCAAATCGACAGTTGAAAGAAATTTTAGAAAAACCCGTGCAACTGAATAGAAAGGATTAGAGAAAGTATTTGGATGATGCACTATGGGATTATATGACAACCTGCAAGACACCCATCGATATTTCCCCATTTAGAATTATTTTTGGGAAAGTATGTCATCTTCCCATGGAAGTATAGCATCATTCTTATTCAGATATAAAGAAATGAGACATGGATTTGTCTCAAGATGGAATCCAAAGGAAGCAGCAAATTCAAGAGCTTGAGGAGATTGTATTGTCATCATATGAGAAGTCAATTCTCTATAAGAAAATATCAAAATAAGCTCATGATATAACGATCCAATAAAGGGAGTTTCATGTTTGAGAGAAAGTCATTTTCTATAGTTCATGACTGAAGATGATACCTAGTAAGTTGTGTTCTAGATAGTTAGTTCCTTATATTGTATCTAAGGTTTTTTTCCTTATGATATAGTGGAGAATCACATAAGAGGACACTAAAAGGAGATTTATAGTCAATAGGAAATGCTTGAAGCAATACATTGAGGGAATTTCTATTGATGCATTGGATTTCATCACACTGCATAACCCCATAATCACTTGAGAATATCAGGATATTACTAAACCTTTCACTTTGGTATTCTTTATCCTATTTAAAATTATCCATTTCATGTGCACATATCATTTCATAAGTTCACATTGAGGACAATGTAATATTTTAAGTGTGGGGGAGGGGATAACAGTTTGGGTTAGATATTTAGGATTTTCATTTGTGTGTTTTGTGTGAATTTTATATTATGTTTTTTGATAAATTTTTTAATAAAAAACAAATATATCATGTAACATTATCATGTGGAACATATGGAAAATGCATGTTTTCAAAATTCATTGGTATAATTATAAGAATGAGTAAGATTTCATCATCAAGGGTTGATTTTTATAAAAATTCAATTTGTCAATGATATGATTGGTTGTGTCATTATAAAACCTTTTATTTTTTGATATCATTATTTATGATATTTGTTTATGGTAAATTGTGTCATTTATTTCTCCACACAACTTTTCACTCAACCATGAATCGTGAAATTTTTCCAACTCAATTGAAGGTATAATCAAGTTAGGTGAAAAAATTCCTTGGTTAATCCATATGTTCATTTCTCTTCCAATCGATTTCATTATTTTACTGAATTGACCTTTTCATATGTACCTATTATCCTACTATTGTACACCCTCCAAAAATAAAAAAAATCATAAATATGGGTTGTGTCTTGGGTAGGTCAAAAACCGCTCTTCCTCAACCTTTAATCTTGTTATAACTATTACAGTTAGTGTAATGAGAAGATCAAAAATGGGTTGAGAGTTGATTGTGAGATTTTTTCCAAGTGAAAATTTAAAAAACAAAAATAATAAATGAGGGGAGTGATGAAATGTAAAACATATGGGGATATCTAGGTTGGGAGCTTAAGGTTTGACTTTCAGGAATGATTAAGTGAGTGGGTCTTGAAATTTGATTGAAAAGGGATGTAGAACAGGTTCAGTGAATTAAACTAGGTAAGAATAATTGTTTTACTTGATCTAAAGATACTTAATAAAGGGTGGATATATGAACATGGAATGGTTGGCACACACACATGTGGGGAATTAATGGTATGGTATACCCATGACTTGTTTCTTTATGATTAGTGTTATGAATCTCACTGGATTTTGTTTTGACATAATTTATGAGATAATGAATTTAAAATTTATTGGTATTGACTATTTATGGGATTCTTACTTTTCTTATATTTCCACTTTGGATTGAGAAATATGAACATGCATATCTTGTCACAGTTTTTTTCAAATTTTTCCCAGGAGTGCAGAAGGGTAAGTGTGGGGGAGTTGATAAAACACAATTTTATTGAATATTTTTATTGATAATAAATGGAAACAATTTCTCACATTGTTTTATATATGTTTATTTATAAAATATTTGGGATTAAATCATTCATTTGAAAATTTGATGAGAATTATAGTTTTACCCTTTAAAATTTCACTATAGTATTTCAAACATAAATAATTTTATTTGAATTATTTGAACTTAATATTTTTTAAATGTGTTCCTTAATTAATTGGATACAACTTTTATTCATGACATATGAACTAAATCGTGCATTTGGTTATAGAAAATGGGCTATGATGTCAAATTTGGCATGGACTCGCTAGATTGGACATCAGTTATATATTTGGGCCATAACTTCTACATCCTTGATTTGATTGGGCACAAAATTGGAGAGGAGATCTATTGAACAATTTATCACAAATAATCCTTCTGAAAGGATATTTTGTTCACACGTTTTGAAAGTAAAATGGGTGGTTCAACATGGAATAAAATATTTGGATGAATTTCCTCATTCACACGTGAAACCACTTGAAACCTAGCCTCCCCTCCACTCTATAAATTGGTGTTTTTCTCATTTGGAGAGGTTGGGATGTGAATTGGGAGATTTAAGTTAGTGGATAATTTGTTTCACTCCATTTACCTAGGCATTTAAATAGGGAGATCTCTTGAAGCTAGGATCCCTTCATAGAAGCCTTCTTCTTCTTCACTTTGTAATATTGTTGTGATTTCAATAAAATATTAGTTTTTCTTCCATTTCTTCTATTATTTTCAATTTTATTCTTTTATTAATCTTTATATTTGGGATTTAAATCAAAGAGTAGAAATGAGATTGAGTTATACCCTTTTTAAATATTTTCAAATGCAATTCGTTTCTACGATGACTATGCCGCCCATGGAAGAGTAATTTTCTTAGTAATCGATCAACCTATCACGTGATTAATTCATTTGTTTTGAATCAATGAGATAATATAAATCACCTAATATTATATATTAAATGTTTCATTAAATTAAATTAAATAAGTAAATCAATTAAAAAATAAACACAAAACACACAAGGTCGAGAATTGTGGGAATTGTGAGAGTGTGATCTTAATCGGTAATAAAATACCACACGAGATAAATTTGTAGAGTTAAAATATAATCCTAAACTAAATTAATCCTCATTTAAAGAGTATATATGTTACTTAATTTACCACTGACTATAAGATAACCTTATAACATCAATCAAAGTATGGTGCTGCGATTTCATGTTCCGAAGCTAGCCTAGGGTTTAACTCACTTCGTCTTTGTGGTAAAGTTAATTCTCATAGGGTTAGGGGTTAAAAAATTAGAGGATCATAATTAACTAGATATTAATTTAAATGATAATTATTAATAAGTAATTGAATAGGTATATTTATATCGACTAAACCTTTTAAAATATTTTCTAAAAAACACCTTCTCTCTGTGTTTTATTAATCAAATTTCATTTCAAAAAATAGAAATAAAATAAATACATTCTTCTTCCAGTACACTTCTTATTATTATTTTATAAACATTGAAACACCCCCATCATTCTAAGTTGTCTATTTTATTTCCAAAACACCTTTAATACGTTGTTTTAAATTACTTAATTCTTTGGGAGATGACCTTGGTCAGCCACTCTGTTGCACCTAAATAACTCGAAACCGAATATCATTTGATATTTCCCATGATAGCGCCTTTCACTATCATTAATGGTCTTGATTGGGATCTCAACATTGATTTTACCCACCTACATGTGAAGGAATACTCCTAATTAGTCATCAAATAGATCAAGGGTTACTACATCATTGGAAAGAAAGAGATCACACCTCTACTAGAGTGAACTCATCAACTAATGGCTCAGTTCCCTTCCTAGCCAAAAGAGACTCATGTCTTTTGGTCACAGAATGGTTTAGATGATTCCTTGGCGAGTTTGGACGCATCTATTACTGAGGCTAACCAGGATGATAAGGCTATTCATATGGAACAATAGGGGGTCAAATCCCACTCCATTTTAGATGATTTTAACTAGAAGGTAAACCAACTGGGTACCAATACTTTTGTTCTAGGTATAACACCACAAAAATTCTAAAAAAGTAACTTTTATTCGATAGTGTGTATGACACGCAACGCCAAACGTAGAAAGGAATATAAAATCTAGATAATTTTTTGTATACTTCATAAATTAAATAAATTTAATATATTTTATACCTTATAATCCACATAATAATTAAATAGCTTGCATCACACAGAATAACATGTTTCTTTGATTGCTTGCATTGCATGCAAGGATGAGTTTTATCAAACCACACTATATTATTAAAATATTATTATTTAATAAAATAAAATATAACCTTGCCATTAAATTAGAGTCTTACTAACTTATGAAAATATATGGTTTATAAAAATATTAAATTAATTCATTGGTTACCAATTAATTAGTAATGAAAATATAAACTGATTGAATATAAAGAAAATATTTTTATGCTCCCAAAGGCGTGTTTTATTGATAAATTAAATAAATTAAAATTAGAATTGATATTAATAAAATATATGTTATATATTCAATCAAAAATTTTAGATATTCACCAAATAATTATGATATTCATAAGATAATAAAAAACCAAATTTTACGCATAGAAACCTATATTTTTTCTAAAGATAATTTTACCGCCTTTTAATAGAGAACCTATTTTAAATCTATTTTTTGGAGATTTTATAAATTTTATATTTAAAAAAACTAATTTTTTTAAATAAAAACATAAAAATTAGGTTAGGTTTATTTTTTTGTATTTTTTTTGAAATATTTCATTTTTTAATGAATAGTGAAAATAATGAATTTTATTTCAAAAACTATTTTCTAGTCTAATTTATTTATATAGTTAAATTATATTTTTTTATTGGTTTTAATTATTAATTTTATCAATTTTATATTTATTAATCCAATTTAGGTCATTGGAGTCAATTTCACATTTAAATTTAATATAAAAATATAGCAAACTCTTGAACATTTTACTTTAAAACCTGCTTTTTTGTCTCGTCTACGAGATTAAATTTAAATTAAATTTTCAAATTCTGTGATTGGAATTTGGAAAAATGGATTCCATATTTGGATTCATCATAATTTATAATTTCTAATAAGTTAAAATTATCTTTTAAAAAAATATTAGTGAAAGAGATTAAAATTAATTATAGTGATTAAGAGAAAAATTAGCTTAATAAGGGACTAAACCTTAAACTTAAGGGCCAAAATGACCTAGAATATTGTCTAAAAGCCATTGAATGTTCATATTTATACCCTATACTCTCTTGGATATAATTATTATTATTAGTTTTTCTACTTTTCATAGGAAAAATGAGGGTAAATTCTCTTTTCAAATATTTACAAGAATGCCACTCCTCCCCCACTATAAAATGACCGCACCCCTCCCACTTATTCACATCTCTAAATCCATTTAGATCAACCAAAATATGGTAAAATAATATCCCAAAATATATACCATCAACATATAAGCCTAACTTTTAGAATAAAGAAAACTAAGGAAGTATTTTGGTGTGAAACAAAAGGAGTTACCTGAAAAAGAGGTAGCATCCTTGCACAAGCTCCTTTGTTTTATTTTTGTTCTACAACCATTAAAATATTTTTATTAAATTATTATATAATAAAATTAGTATAAAAAATATAATGATATTTTTTATTCTAAGGTTTCAAGCTACACTTAAAAACACTTCCATATAATGGGTAACGAACTTACCATTCATCTACGGCGAACTACCGCCTCACGAAATGATGATTGTTCATTTTTTCCTTTACCACCTCTCATGGTTTGGAATCATGATAGAAACACTATATAAATTTAATATATATTATATTTATATTATATTTATTATTATTTATCTTATATATAACACATTCCTTTATGATTTCCATTTTCTAGGAATATAATAACATCGTTTGTGGAAGTGTGGACTACCACCTCCTCAAAGCATTATGATTCGTTCACGCTATACATGAAATGTATAAAGGGTGGATTTAATAGAAATATTTGAAATATATGAAATAAATATTATACTGAAATTATAATATAAATATATATCATTTACTTTTATTTCTTTTAAATACAAAAAAATAAATGAATGTAGTGTTCTTGCGTATGTACGACCTACAGTCTCCATGAACGGTGCATTTAATTTCCTATATACAAATTTTATGGATTATTATAAATATATTTATAATGAATATATATGATATTTAAATCATGGAATAAATTTTGGATATGGTTAAATTATTACCTAATTAATAAGAACAACAAGTAACAAGTTAAAGTATACTCGACAAACTAGGCAATTAACACCCGAAATAGTGAAAATAATGAATGATTATTAACAAACGGGAAATAAGATATTATATGAAGTAAATATATGATATTATAAATATTATTATGGTTCTGGTATAAGTTATTTACATTTTTAAAATACTTATACATGAGGTTAAAGGATGGTCACCCAAAAGGAAATGTAAGGTAAGATATTTTCATCTCAATTTTTACATCCATGAGATAAATGTCATTTTCACCAATTATTTCTTTTGCATGGTATGAATAATTTTCCTATTGTATTATATATCATGAATAATTTTATATTAATTTTATTTAAAGTTTCATTTAAAGCTATTTATTTCATGGGGATTATGATTTAAAAGTTACCAAGTGGTTATGGAATTCATTTCAATTTCTATTATTTGAGGAATACTTTATCATTGTGTAGTTAATTTATTATATATGGTGTAAATAAATTCAATTTTACATATAATATCATGATTAATTAATTATTCATCATATATTGTGCGTAAAATTGAATTAATTCATCAAATGGTATTTTAATTAAATGTTACTAAGTGGAAAATAATTTCATAAACCAATTTCTTGTATTTGGGTTATATTACTTCCTCGTTGTCATTAATGTTATAAGATTATGTGTGTAATAAATTTTTACCATATATTGTTTTATTTCAAAATATTTTATAAGTATTTAAATTTTACAGACATAATCTATTTATTGACTGATTATCACATCAATGTTATGGTCATTTCAAGGGGTTACTTCACAATATCACTTTATTTGGGATTGTTTATACTTGAATTTACATCAGAGTAAATTATTGGATCATTATTAAATATAACCTTTAATTTTATTCTCAAATAGTTATTCATGAACTTTATCAAGTAATAGTACTATTTTCCACTCTTTGGTAATTAAAATGTTTTTGATAATATTTTTAAGAAAACCTCACTTCATTTTTCTCTTTAGTTAGAGAAACTATTTTCTTCTAAAACCCCCATTTTCTAAAAAGGTTTTTAAAAATATTTTAACATTTCCAAAATAATTTATTAAATAAAATTTTACCCTTTTTTATTTTAAATTTTTTTTCAAAGAAATATTCTTATCGCTTTCTGAATAATGAATTTTCCTAAACTTTTTACAGCGTAAAAGGAATTTTATTTTTACCTTGTACAGTATGTACTGATTTACCTACCATCATTTATTAGAATCTTCCTTTGCATTTTTTAAAGGTTAATTTTTAAATAAAGTGCTATCAAAAGTGATTTTCAAAGATAATTATTTTCAAAAAAATTTCAAAATAAAAATAATATTTTTGTTAAGAATGTTTTTAAAATATCTTTTTATAGTATTTCTATCCATTAACAAAAAAACCCTTTTATTTTTATCCCACTTGGGATATATTGTATTGATGCCATCCTTATTCTATATCTGGATGGTTTATGATTTATTTTTCTAAGGATAGTATTGATGTTAACTTCCTTGATTCCTTTTAAAACCCTTGAAATCTTCAATTTACTATGATCATTAGAAATTGAATTTCCCCACATTACCCGTATCATTTATCATGGATATGTTCATTTCCTAAACTTTACACCATTTTAATATGGTTTTTACTTTAAAATTTATTTGACTATCTGGGGAAATATTGATAAATCTATATTATTTATTTAATATAGATATTTTATAAGTCATATTTTTTATTAATTAAATCGACTACTAGATATGAGGAATCCTTTGGACATGTAGTGATGTTTGGGACCGAGACTTTATATAGCCCCTATATTCATCAAAAGGTTCTCATGAGACAAATTAGTTGTGAAAAATAAATCAGTTTCTACTTATAGTTTTAAATATTCTTGTGAAAGGTCTTGATGGTATAGGTTTTCATGTTCCTCATACATGACCTCAAATAATTAAACATTGCCTTAATTTTTATTTAGTATTTATAATCTATGATATTTTCACTATTAAAAAATCTATGGATTCATTTCATTCATAGTTTATTGATTTAATGGAATATGTTTTTAGTTTCTTCACTATTCAATATTTATTATGCCTTATCCAATTATTTAAATGGAATGTGTTTTCATTTATTTACCTTGCTATATTATTTACTCACTTCATTCTCAATTATTGATAACATGGAATGTATTTATAGTTATTTTCCATTCCATATTGATTATTCTCATTGATTCATTATTTCTTCTGCCATACTTTAACCTTATTGAGCATTTGAGATCACTCTTATTATGTTTCCTTCCCACAAGATTCCTTGAATTTTACTAATAAAGAAACTTAAGGATACTCTAGATGGAATATAGTTATTATCATCAAAATAATGGAAAAATTATGTTGTAATTTTTGTACTCATTTATAATACAAGACTCATGTATATATTTGGTTTTCCAAGACTACAAAACTATTTAGTCCTTTGGTATGTTATTTACTTGTATCTTATACTAATATAACGGTACCATGACACCAACTTCAGGATTTCTAGGGTCAGGTCGCTACAGTTGGTATCATATTAAGTTTAGTATAAATCTTGGGAGCTAAATTTAGGAAAACTTAGATTAGGGAATCTAACCCTAAGATATAATTTGAGGATAATTATATAATAAAATCATAGAATTTTGGTAAGTTGGATATTATGCGGGTCATCCTAGAAATATTCCACTGTATGAATACTACAAGTGGACATGGTTCTAGAATAGTTGTACCTAAGGATAAAAACTCCGAAAAGGTGCATTAGGTCTGACTCGAGCATAACCTGATACACGATAATGGGCAGTATTACACACCTTGTTTCACACTCTTGGGGGATATTATTATGATAATTCACATTATATTTAAAAACCATTATGAAGGATTTGAATAGCTAATGACAATGAATGACCTAGGATAAACCTGTGGTGTCTTAGATTGAAAATAAGGTGTCAAGATTTAGACACCATAAAAATGATTATATGGGTTTTTTACAATATGATAATTGATGATCACACTATGTTTTTTGGTTTTAGGGAATTACCTATTATTAAGGATAAACTCTAGACCATGTAAGGAATTATGTGGAAATAATGAATGAAGTATTTATGCATTGGGGTTTTATTGAAAGCCTTAGTTAAAAGGATATTTAGTGATTAACATTATTTCAAGGATGTCCATCATATTTATTTTGGAAATTATATTAATATGGTTTTAGAAAAAGGAAAACCTGTATTCTGGATGACGAACCATCATATATAGCAAGGCCATGAGACTTAAACACATAACCAAAGGACAATAATGATTTGACACCAACCACTAAGCTATAAAATGCCCTAGTTAATATGTCATTGTTTTTAGTTAAACAATTTGATGAATAAATATTAATGATGAACCTATAGTATTTATTTTTTCGGTTTAAATATTAATAAATCAATCATATTGGATTTTGAAAAAATTTAGAGACAAATGTAAATACTTTTCATACTTTTATGGGCTTTACATTCCATTAAACATGTATTTTAGTGCTTCAGTCATCAAAGTTATTTTTTGGATATCCATTTATTGATGTAATTGATAAATTGGAAATTGATAAAATCACAAAAAATGGATGAAAATTATGTTAATAGAAATATATAAAGTTATTATATTTTCTTATAGTATTAGGTAGTACAATAATTACTCAACATAAGAAAAATGATTAAAAAAATGTTTTCCTAACACCTTAATTTTTGTTGAATCAATGGTTTTCTAAATCATCAATGATTTATGGATTTGGGGTCCACAAAATTCCATTCATCACCCAATTGTTTGTGATCTATGACCTCAATCACTCCCTATAAATATTTACACTTTTCCTCCAAGTCCTTATTTCCACTAATGTTTTCCAATGTAGAAATATAGTTATATGTTAGTCCATACGATGTTTGTACTTCCCATTCTCTCTTTTAGACAGGATATTTTATGAAACAGTCTCATTATGTGAGATTTAAACAGAAGAAATATCAAACAATATATTACCAAGATCAAGATTAAATTGTGAGTATGTAATTTATTTAAGGTGGGGATAATGTAACATCCTGAAAATTCTAAAAGAGTAACTTTTATTCGATAGCATGTATAACATACAACACCAAATTTAAAAAGGAATATAACATCTCAAGAATTTATGATATATTTAATATTTTAAATAAATTTAATATATTATATAGTTTTCAATGAACACAATACTTAGTTAGATTGAATATTATATATCAATTAGTTTCTTTGATAGCTTTTATTGCATGCAAGACTGAGTTTTACCGAACAACAATATATTATTAATATATTATTATTTAATATAATAAGATATAAACAAGTCATTAAATTATAAGTTTATTAATATTATTAACTAAATTATGAAAATATGTGGTTTATAAAAATATAAAATGAATTCATTTGTTACGAATTAATTAGAAATGAAAATATAATCATATTGAATATAAAGGAAATATTTTTATGATCCCAAAGGTGTGTTGTATTAATAAATTAAATTAATTAAAATTATAGAATTATATTTATTAAATATATATGTTATATGTTCAATTAAATATTTTTTATATTTATCCAATAGGTTTTATAGGCATAATATAAAAACAAACCCAATTTTATGCATAAAACCTATATGTTTTTAAAGATAGTTTTACTAAATTTTAATGGAGGACCTATTTTAAATACAATTTTTGGAACTTTTATAAATTTTATATGTCAAAATAAACTTAATTTTTTAAATAAAAACATCAAAATTAGGTTAGGGTTAATTTTTGGTATTTTTCTAAAATATTTCATTTTTAATGAATAGTGAAAAATAATGAATTTTATTTCAAAAATGATTTTTATTATAATTTATTTATATTATTAAATTATATTTTTATTGGTTTTAAAGTTTAGTTATATAAATTTAAAATAAATTAATCTAATTTAGGTAATTTTAATCAATTTCACTTTGAAATTGAATATAAAAACATAACGTACATTTGAACACTTTACTTTAAAACACTACAATATTGTCCCATCAATAAGATTAAATTTAAATTAACTTATTCCACTTATGTGATTGTAATTTGAAAAAATGGATTCCATATTTGTAATAATATTAATTTATAATTTCTTATAATTTCAAATTAGTTATTGAAAAAAAATATTAGTGAATTTGATTTAAATTAATTAAAGCGATTAAGAGAAAAATTAGCTTAACATGGTACTAAACCTTAAAAATAAGGGACAAAATGACCTAGAAACTTATCCAAAATATATTTTATGTTAATATATCTACCCTATAATAAATTTTTTATAATTTTTATCCACTTTTCATATGAAAATTTTGGGTGGAATTCCCTTTTAAAAAATTTACAAGAATGCCACTCCTCCTCCACTATAAAAAGGCACTCACCCCTCCAACTTATTCACACCACTAAATCCAATTGTATCACCAAATATATTCTCAAATAATCTCCGAAAATCCCTCCCATAAACTTATAATCCTAACTTTAGGCATAAATCAAACCAAGGAAGGCTTTTGGTATAAAGAAAGGAGTTATCCGAAAAAGAGGAAACATCCTTCCACAAGCTCCTTTGTTTTATTTTCCTTCTCTATCCATTAAAATATTATTATTACATGATTATATAATAAAATATTTGTCCTAAATATAATTATATTTTTTTCTAAGGTTTCAACCTATAGTTTCACGCACTTTCATCTAATTGGTAATGAACTTACAGTTTGTGTACAACGAACTACCACCTCGTGAAATAATGATTGTTCATTTTTCCTTACCACCTCTCATGGTTTAGAATTATTATGGAAACAAAATTTATATTTATAATTTCTTTATTTTTATTTAATTTATATATAACACATAACTTTATTCTTTCTATCTTGTGGGAATAAGATAACATCGTTTGTGGAAGTGTGGACTACCGCCTCCTAAAAGTGATGTGATTCTTTTATGATATGAATGAAATGTATAAGGGATGTTTTTAATCAAAATAAGTGAAATATATGACATAAAAATGATACTTAAATGATAATATACATATATATCATTTAATTTTCATTATTTTAAATACGTCAAATAATTGAAAGTAGCGTACATGCATCTGTACGACCTACTGTATCCATGAACGGTGCATTTCATTTTTTATCTCCAAATTATATGGATCATTATAAATACATATATAATAGATATATTTTATATTTAAATCGTGGTTTAAATTATATATATGATGAAATAATGATCTTATTAATAAGAATAACAACTAACAAGATAAAACATACTCGACAAACTAGGAAATTAACACCCGAAATAGTGAAAATAATGAAGAATTATTTAAAAAAGGGAAATAAGATATTATAAATAGTTAATATATGATATTATAAACATGATTATGATTATATTATATGTTATTTACTTGTTTAAAAACCTTATATATTAGGTTAAATGATGTTTACCCAAAATGAAACTCAAGGTAAGGTATTTTCATCTCACTTTTTACATTTGTGAGATAAATGTCATTTTCACCACTAATTTCTTTTGTGAGTTGTGAATAATATCACTATTTTATTTTATATCATGAATAATTTTATCTTCATGGTATTTAAATTTTCATTTTATGTAATTTATTTCATGGGTATTATGATTTAAAAGTTACTATGGGGTAAGGGACTTCATCTCAGTTTCCTTTCTTTGAGGCGTACTTTATTGTTATGAATATAATTTCTTATATATGGTGTAAATACTTCCAATTTGACTTTTAATGTCATGATTAGTTAATTATTCCTGATATTTTGTGATTAAAATTTAATTATTTCATCAAAGGGGAATTAACTTAAGCGTTAACAAGTGGAAATGAATTTCATAACCCAATTTCTTTTAAGTGGGTTATATTACTTCATCATTGTCGTAAATATTATAATATTATGTGTGTAATAAAATTTTACTATATATTGTTTTAGTTGAACTTTTTTTATGTGGATTTACAATTTACATACATGAACTATTTATTTATTTATTCTCACATCAATTTTATGGTCTTTTCAAGGGTTTACTTCAGAATCTCATTTTTTTCAGGATTATTTATACTTGAATTTACATTAGAGGAAATTATTGAATAATTATTTAATAAACCCTATAATTTTATTCTCCTCTAGTTATTCATGAACTATATCAAGTAATAGTACCATTTTACACTCTTTGGTACTTAAAATGTTTTAGAGAATATTTTTAATAAAACCTAACTTCATTTCTCTCTTTAGTCAGAGAACCTATTTTCTTCTAAAAAACCTATCTTCTAAAATGGATTTCAAAAAAAATTTAACCTTTAAAAAAATTATTTATTAAATAAATTTTCACCCTTGTCTCCTTTTACAATTTTTTTCAAATAAATCTTATTTTCTCTTTCCGAACAGGGAATTTTTCTAAACTTTTTACCATGAAAAAGAAATGTTGTTTTTACCTTGTATGACATGTATGTATTTACCTGTCCTCATTTCTATGAATCTCCCTTCACATGTTTAGTGTTAAATTTTAAAGAAATTTTTTTCAATTTTTTTTTCAAATAAAATTATTTTCAATTTTTTTATAATAAAAATGATATTTTTCTCAAAAATACTTTAAAAATATATTTTTATAGTATTTCTATTCATCAATGACAACAACCCTTTATTTTTACTCCACTTAGGACATGTTGTACTGATACCATCCTTATTATTCCTTTGGATGGTTTATTATTTATTTGGACAAGGATAATATTGATATTCACTTCCTTGACTCCTTTTAGTCCCCTTAAAATATTGAATTTCCTATGATCATTGAACATTGAATTTACCCTAACTATCCATACCATTTATCATGGATATGTTCATTACCTAAATCATATAGTACTTTTCATACAATGTTTACTTTGACAATTATTTAATTATCTAAGGAAATATTGATAAATTCATATTATTTATTCAATATAGATATTTGATAAGCCATATTTTTTATTAAGTAAATCAATTACTTGATATGAGGAATGATTTGGACATGGAGTGATGGGTGGGGACCAGACATTATATAGCCCCTAGATGCATTGACAAGTTCTTAAGAGATAAATTAGTTGTGCAAATTAAATAGGTTTCTACATGTAGTTTTAAACCATCTTGTGAAATGTCTTGACAGTATAAGTTTTCACATGCCTTAGACAATATATCCAATAATTAATAATTACCTTCATTTTGATTCATTATTTATAATCAATGCGATTGTCACTATGAAAAAATCTATGGATGCATTTCTTTTCAGTTTATTGATTTAATGGAATGTGTTTTCAGTTTCTCACCATGCCTTATTGATTATGCCTTGTCAATTTATTTAAATAACACGTGTTTTTATTTATTTAATTTTCCATATTATTTACTCGATTTCTTGTCAATTATTGATTACATGACATGTGTTCTTAGTTGTTTACCTTGACATATTTATTATTCTAATTGACTCATTATTGCTTCCGTTGTACTTTAACCTTACTAAGAATTTTATCTCACCATTATTATGTTTATTTTCCCCATAATTCCCTAAAGTATAATAAGAAAGATATGCAAGGATAATCTAGATAGAATAAAGTTATTATCATCAAAAGAAGAAAAAAAAATTATGTTGTAATTTGTGTATTCATTTTTAATACAAGACTCATGTATGTGTCTGGTTTACCAAGAATACTAAACTAATAGGTCCATTGAGACGTGATTTACTTGTATCTTATAATGATGTAATGGTAGCATGACACCGGATTCATGCTTTATTGTTTTGGGTCACTACAAAATGACCCTTAGGTTACCCCATAAAAGATTAAATTATCTATCAAAAAACTCCCTTTATTGAGTATCTCCAGTGAGTCATTCTCTTTCCAGACCAAGCTAAGCATGAGAAAATCCATTGTCATGCAGCACAACTTACACTCCAGAGCAGGACTAACCAGAAGAAAACCCTCTACAGGAATGGGTTTTATGGAATCCTACTTGATTATATTTAAGGAGATGTGATAACAAATGTTATACAAGAGTTTCATGCCAAGTATTGTGGTTCCCATTAGGCGGGATTGAAGCTATCCCTCTAGATTCGGAGGTTAGGCTACTTTTGGACCACCACGGTCCATGACTGCATCAAGGTTTCCAAGTGGTTTCATGCATGTCAAATCCTTTCCAACTTTGTGAATCTACTTCCAGAGATTCTACACACCACCATGTATTCTTGGCCCTTTGTAGTATGGGGAAATGATGTCATGGGGACATACACATTGAAAAAATATCACCTGTGTAGGTTCATCATGAACACAATGGATATCATCTCTAATTGGTTAGAAGAAATTCCCCTCAAGGAAGTCAAATCCTGGCTCGAAATCAAGTTCATGAGCTCCCACATCACCCACAAAATAAGAGTTCCTCATGCTATTCTCATAGATAACACACACCATCTTCTGGGATACTAAGATGATAAAGTTTTATACCAATTACAACATCCAATTCAACCATACTTCTCACTACCACATTTAATAAAATAGACAGATTGAGGCATTCAATAAGACCCTCTCTAATATCCTATAGAAAATGGTGGTCCATAGCAAGAATACTTGGCCATAAAAGCTCCCCAAAACCCTATGGGCCTATCATATGATATGTTAGAATTCCACCTAGGTGACCCCGTACTACTTGGTATATGGAACAAAGGTGGTTTTCCCATTTAGGTTCAATTTCCATCACTCCAAATAGTTTTCTATGACTAGAATATGCTAGAAAGAATAACAGAAATCTATCTAGATGAGTTGCAATCCCTCAAAGAAAATAGTTTCTAGGAATTATACAATCTAGAGAGGCACTAGAATAGGGTTGTAAAAGAATTCAACAAGAAGGTTCACCTATTATCTTTCCTATAGCGTGACATAGTATTGAACCTCATAAAGTCTATGATACCTAAAAAAACCACCAAAGTGGAGCATAAATTGTAAGGACCTTACATCATCCTTAAGGTTTATTAATATGGAGCATAATCTTTGATCACGATGGATGAAGAGCATATCACTCCTCCCATCAAAGACAAGTTTTCAGGTAGTATTTCACGTGATGAGCCCCCCTAAATGGTCACAAGGCCTTCATTTTTATTGATTTTTTATAACACCCATTTCAAGGGATGAGGGGGAACCCTTACAAGGCTCATAGGATTAGAGATTACATGGCCTATAGTCTTAATTGATTACATGACCCGAAGGTCTTAGGGAATTAAACTAGACTATACTACAAGGAACTACCCCTCCCCAACAACTACATTGTGATGGTATCTCTCCACCTTCGCATGGTCATCTAGCTAGGCTTCTCGTGCAAGCACAGGCTGGTCCCGATGGCATAGACATACCCTCTCATTCTTCCAAATCCATTCGGTTCTGCTCTGGTGAGTGCACTTTCACTGAATCCTCCTATGGGGCTGCTCCTTTTTTGTAGAGTCTTTCTGGGGAAACTGCACTGATCATGTGTCCCAAAGGCCTTGAGGTGGCCCAAAGGCCTTAAAGGTGGACTAAAAGCCTTACTGACCCAAAGTATTGGGTGGCCTGAAGGCCTAAAGTACTCCAAGCCCAAACCAGTGACCCAAGGTGAATAGTTCTAGCTGCTACAGTACCAAAAAGTGCCTGCTATAGTACCTGCTACCATAACTACTACAGTACCTACTATAGTGCTTGCTACAATGCCTGCTATAATAATACTACATTACTACTACAATACCCCAAAATATTACTCTTCTTGGTTTTGAACATGGGTCTCTTGGATACACTTAAGAAGTCCTCACCAACTGGGCTAAAGCTCATGTGCACATGAGGATCCCCAAGGTCCAAGAAGTACGACCATAAACTGTACTAAGGGTTCAAGCTTTAAGACCCTAAACTAATAGTAGCCCCATGGTCTAGTAGGTACTACTATAATCTATTTTCAAGGTTCTGAGATTTATGACCTTAAACTAATAGCATACCCATGGTCCAGGCAGTACAACCATAAAATATTTTCAAGGGTCTAACCCTTATGAACTTATAATAATATCACCACTTATAGTTTGAGCATTATAAAGTTAAACTAATAGAATATATAGTCTAAGTTATATGACGTTAAACTACAAAGTATAAATTTTTTAGAGCATGACATTAAACTACGTTCTTAACATATAAAAAATCATGATTCCTCATATGATAAGTATGGGATGATCCAAAAATCCATACCCAGTATACAACTAGGATGCCTCATATGATAAGTATGAGATGGTTAGAAACCTTAACTCACTTGAAACCAAGATTCCTCATATAATATTAGATGAACTAAAACCAATGTCCTCAGCACACGATGTAAAAATGTATCCTCAATCCGTGTTATAAGCATGGAGTTCTCCATGAAAATCATGGGATGCCTCAATTCCCTCATTAGAGAGTATTTCCACCCGTTTCGTTGTTTTTCTTATACTAATCCGTATTCTAGAAATATGTTTGGATTAATTCCCATTTCTATGGGATACATAGCAATGCTTAGACTATGTGAAGATCATATCAAGATATATATTTGGTGTAGGGTATCCATTTCTCTTTTCATGCTCAGTTTTAACTCTTATATACAACACAAATACACTTGAGACAAACATATTTCTATTCCAATAATCATGACTTTAAACTATTTTCCACTTCCACCCCAATCTAAAAACTATAACCTAGAACTATGTGTTATTGGTTCTATGGTATTTTTGTGGTATGTGGCCCTGCATGACCTCCTCTCACATCAGGTTCTACCTCTTTTTTCCATGAAAATTCCCTCAAAATAAATGTTTCCCTAGTATGAGCATCATGAATTTAAAATGTTTTCCAATAGTCTAAGAATCATGAATTTAAATTGCTTTCCATGGTCCATGACACACAACCTTAAACATTGTGCAATTGTCTTCAAGATTGGTTCATGTGGTGTGGGGCCTCTATGGATCCTTTCACATTAGGTTTTAACTCATTTTCACCTTATGAACATCCATGAAACCTCACATCTATAGTCTGAGCTCTATGTATTTAAACTAGTAGAGACCTGGTCAAGGAATTTTGACCATAATCTATGAAAATTATTCCATCATTCGCATGGTTTAATTCAACATTGGTGTTTTAGTATTCCTATGAATTCAATTCAATCTATATCTATGTGTGTCTTGATTCCCATTTCTATAGGATAAAAAGTGATGCCTAGACCTTTTATCTATTGGACCAACCACATATTCATCACAAAAACCATCAGTTACCTATGGTGATATCACCCCAAAATTTCCCATGGTCCCCTTATTTAGGTATAAACCCCATTCATTTTACACAAACCATTAGCAGGCCAAGATTCCCTCCTAACCCGACATGAGGAAGAACAGAACATGCAACTTAGTGCACAATCCCCACCAACATCCTCATCACATGACATTAAACTGTATCCCTACCCTATATAAAAATGTGATGGCTATTAATGTGAGATGATTTACCCCATAAAAACTAATATTACCCAAATTAAAACTTTGGGATGAACATCAATTCAACATCCTTAGCACATTAAATTAAATTTTATCATTTTCCTATATAAATTTGGGATACCTCATACCCTAATATGGGATGATTTATTATCCTCACCCGAGAGGACATACCCCACCAGAATTGATCTCTTACCAAGCCATGTTCCAGAACTACATGTGTCTTAATTCCTATTCCCATGGGATATTTAGTGAGGCCCAGATATCTCATCTTGGGCCCAACCCCTTTGTTAACTCATTAAAGGTTCTTCTCTTCTCTAGTAATATAGTACCGACCTAGGGTATGAATTATCAATTCTTTTATGTCAATGGGTCTCTATGGACCTCTTTACAAATCATGTTATCACTCTTCCATTCCCTATAAGTCTCCTTAAGAAAATCATTCCCCTGGTCCAAGATCTATGACAATAAAGTGATAGTTACCCTATATGCAGCTAGGATTCCTCATACGATAAGTATGGTATGTCCAAAAAAACATTACCCCTTACAGAACTGGGATACCCCATACGAAAATTATGGGATGACAAAAAAATTTACCTCATTAAAATTTGGGATTCCTTCTAGTATGAGATGGTTCTATATCCTTTCTAGATACATCACTCCACCGACATCGGTCTCGTACCTCTTAGTGTCCTAGAACTATGTGTGTCTTGATTCCCATTATAATGGGATACATAGTGATGCCTAAATATTTCACCTCAGGATTATCCATGCTATTGACTCACCTCGAGGTATTTCCCCTTTAGGCCAATATTGACTCTAGCCTACCTACACAGTTATCCAATGCATTTGAGCATGTGGCTGAATAACTCCCAGGGTACCTAATTTTTCCCTCCAGGACATTCCACACACCCACTTTTGTGATTTTCTATTTATAAAATTTGGATAATCATCATTCTCCCAATCTAGAAAGACTCCCTAACAAAATGGTCTCATGCCACACTGGCTCACCTAATGTTCTTGGATCATGCCTTAAAGGGTATTTGGAAACAAAAAGTGGCTCCCATGTTTTGAACTTAGTAAATGGTCAATCTTAATTTTTTCCCCATATTTAATTAATCCAGGTATAGAACCCATGCTTCAAACATGGTCAACAGTTGTTCCATTTCCTTCAGTTACTCCCCCTTCACTATCCAGTTATTGAATATTGCAATCTCACTTGCAGGGTTTCTTAGTCACTTCCACTCCTCATTGTGTTCTCCCCTATGAACAACAAAAAATCCATACCACTCCTTATTTCTCACACCAAGAATGCATCATATAGGATTATTTTTTGGGAGGAAGTTTTCATTAATAAAGGTTTAGATACATGAGTTCCCTAGGGTTAGATCCTCATG
This sequence comes from Viscum album, assembly GCA_963277665.1. NCBI lineage: Eukaryota > Viridiplantae > Streptophyta > Magnoliopsida > Santalales > Viscaceae > Viscum > Viscum album. Next base: position 407,691,945 of record OY728164.1, on the reverse strand, counting down.
ACCTTAAAATATGTGGAAGTTGTCTCATGAATGTTTTGTGTGGTGTCAAGTGGACTCTTAGGCCCCTCTATTCCCACCGGGAAACTTTTCTTCGATACCACACATATTACTTTGGGAAACATAGCCCAAATTCCAAGAATTATGACCTTAAAATATTTTGAAATGGTAAAAAATATATGATCATAAACTAATAGCCCATGGTATAATATCTATGACCTTAAAATAGGATCCTATGTCTAATAATTCTAAACTTAAACTATTTTCAACCTACCCCTTATGTTTTTAATGGCATAGGGCCTCCCTTGGACCTCATTTCACATCAGGTTACTACTATTTAATGCCACACCAAACACTTTATATTTCATATGATCCAAAATCTATGACCTTAAACCAAGAGACATGGTCTGAACTCTATGACTTTAAACTTATAACAACCCTGCTTTTTATTACACATTTAAACATAATTTATTACATAAACTTCACTTGATACAATATAGAAGATCAAGAGGTCTAGTTTCTTTGGGGCTTAGGATCATTACATAAAAACTTAAAACATGAAATACAACATCTTTATTTAAAACTTCCTTTACATGACCACTATATTCTCTCGTACTTAGCATTGCATGGGATAACCTGAGGACATGCATAAGAAAAGGGTGAGCTACAAAGACCAGTAAGGGAATAATCATGGAATAACATGAGGAATACAATACATGTTAGAAAATAAGAATATCAATAGAGAATAAGAGAAGAATAAACATAACGGCATGATAAATCATGATAATCATAACATGGAAATGTGGCAACAACACACATGGAATTAGCATGAACCAAGGCTCATTGCACATGGGGAATGAGTAAACCCTCATTAAAAATGAAGCACGAGTAAACCATAGTTGCACTTGAATTATCATGAGTAAACACCCATTGAACATGATGTATCCAGATACTATACTTTACCCAATGCATTGGAGTGCTATAAGGGAGAACCCTTCTTAAACATTTCATTTCATGCATAAGTGTTCCATGTGGATCATAAAACATTGAATCATTCAATATAATCTTTTATTCCAAGAAAAAATAATGTGTAATAAATACATGAAACTATTTAAACAATAAGTAATTGTCCATAAAGGTGAATACCCTTGATAGATAAATGGGCATGGTATTCACTACATAATGACTTTGACATGGAAAAGCGCGGTACAATTTCTGCAGCATAACGACGTGACATAATAACACATAAAAATGGATGATGAGATAGAAATGGGTGTTTCATCATATTTACATGACATGGAAAGTAAGGGGGTCATATAGATACATGTAACAACAAATTTAATGGAATTTAGATTCATGATACAAAAGAATTGCTTGAATGTAAATGAGGAGAGAGAAATTACTTTTGGAATTTTAGCATAGTAAGAGGTGTACATGGGAGGAATTTAATAAGAGAGAAAGGGGTATCCCATCATTCAAAAATAAATAGGGATGTACGGGGGAGGTGATAAACCATACACCAACATTTATAATTGAAATTAAAAGGGCATAACAACTTAAAGAATATTGGAAAAAATGAGAAAGGAAGAAAAACCCTTACTTGGAAGTGTGCTTTCAAAGGCTTGAGAGAGGCTTATTGGGAGCTTGGGGCACCTTGGGAGGATTATATAGAGGAGGGAAGAGGATGTATGAACTCCAAAGGATTTTAGTGAGGAGGAAGTGGGATCTTGGGTGGGTTTATATAGGAAAGGAGAGGGAATTGTTTATTATTTAGGTTTGGGACACCTCAGATTAATATAATCAAAACCACAAACCATACCATGGTTTTTTCCCACGGTTTTTTGCCAAAGGGGAGTGGAAAAAAATATTTTATAAGTCCAAATTCCAAACTTATTAAAATAATGGGTTTGATTATGTGGAGGTGAGTCACACTCCCAAGGAAAACAATTTAAAAAGACAAAATGTTTAATAAGTCTTGAAGGGTCCACTAAAGCTTTGTAAAATAAATAAAAAAAACCCAAAATCACATTATTTTAATTTTAAAACATATATTTACCGAAAATAAAGTTTATAGTATTTTATTACATCACTATTTTCTCATTATGATGTCATAAAACACATTATATATTTAAACGGTTTTTAATTTTTACCCTAAAATTTGACTATCTCAGAAAATTATGAAAAATTCACTGTTGGATAATTTCAACATCCTGATTCCCGAAATAATATTAATTTTATCTAAATAATTTTCTAAATATGTTAATTTTAACTTATAAAATAACAACTTACATTTATCAAAAATTCATGGGTTTTGACAAAAATGGATTTCAAACCATAATAAAAATTAAAATTGCATTCATAAAATTATACGATCATTTATATTTAATAAAAATTAATTTAATAAAAATAATAATATTTTATTTAAATATTATTTAATTCAAAAATCCATTAATTCATCAAAATAGATTCCTTAGTTGAGCATTAACTAAAAATACTATTTGTGCTTTAAAAACTATTTACAAGGTAACAATAATAAAATGAAAGTATATTAATTATTATATACAAAAAAAATGTACATAACCATAGTGCTACGGTCTTGTTACATAACCCCTTATAACACCCTCATATGACCGAAGGGTAAGGTGTGCAATGATGAAAGACTCTTGGGATGGCTCAGATAACATCACTCGGGTGGTAATATCTATTAGATTCCACTTCTCCCGTAATCGGTTCTTCTCAAGCTTAATGTGTTCAAGATCAGCTTGGTCTTGGTCAAGAGGGAATCCCAATGATGCCACCTCCTTTCTAAGCTCTGAAAAATGGGCTTCGTACGGGGAAAGTCTACTGGATGAGGCCATATATTTCTTTGTGTGAGTAAATTGGATTTGTGAAAGCCCTATATTTATACTAATCATGTGATCACTTTTCAACAACTATATTAGCAATGGTCACAATTCTTAACAGTATTTTAAAATCCAAAAACATAAAACCAAATAAGCTGACATTTTATATAAACATTTTACATTAAGATACATTTAATTAGATCAAGAGGGATTTCCCTTAATAAAAGTTTGGGTCATTACAATCTTCCCCCCTTAAGAAATTTCGCCCTCAAAATTTCATTTTCTAGCACTAAAATAGATTTGGGTAACTCTACTTCATCATCTACTCTGATTCCCATGCCGATTCTTCAAACTTGTGGTTTCTCCACAACAACTTGACGAGGGGAATTTTCTTATGTCGTAGAACATTTTCTCTACGATCTAAGATCTTCACTGGTTTCTCCTCATAAGAAAGATCATCCTATAACTGTACCACCTTTGAAGAGAGTACATGTGAAGGGTCCAGTATGTAATTCCTTAAGAGGGATACATGAAATACATTATGTACTTTGGCCATGTTAGGTGGATGTGATAGTCGATAGGCCACAACCCTGACACGATCAAGAATCTTGAATGGGCCGATGTACCTTAGAATTAAGTTCCATTTCTTTCCAAACCTCATGACCTTATTCCATGGAGATATGCATAGAAATACCATGTCTCCATCTTTAAACTCAAGGTCTCGTCATCGGTTATCAGCATAACTCTTCTGTCCACTCTAGGCTGCCTTGATATGCTGCTGAATGGTTTTCACCTTCTCCACCATTTCTTCTACCATTTATGGTCCAAGTAGCTTAAGCTCACTGACCTCATCCCAACATGCCAGTGTTTTGCACCTTTTCCCATAAAGGGCTTCATATGGTTCCATTTGGATGCTCGAGTGGAAATTGTTATTATTAGAGAACTCAAACAGTGGAAGATGTTGGTCCCATACTAATTTAAAGTCCATTGAGCATGCTCTCAACATGTCCTCAAGTGTTTGGATAGTCCGCTTGGATTGGCCATCAGTTTGAGGATGATAGGCCATACTAAAGTTTAGTTCAGTATTCAGAGCATGTTGAAGAATCTTCCAAAACTTAGAGGTGAATATTGGATCTTGATCGGACACGATAGATAGTGGTACACCATGAAACCTTACCAATTCCCTGATATATATCCATTCCAGTTGATCCAATGAGAAATCCTCCAGAATAATAATGAAGTGTGTAGCCTTTGTAAGATGATTCACAACAACCCAGATTGCATTTTTGCCTTTGGATTTCTTTAGAAGCCCGATGAAAAAGTCCATGGTGATGTTCTCCCATTTCCATTATGGTATGGGAAATGGTTACATCACCCCCTTAGACTACTGCCTCTATTCCTTCACTTGCTAACATACCATGCACTTTGATGTATATTCAGAGATATCTTTCTTCATATTATCCCACCAATAATACTCTCAGAGATCTCGATACATCTTTGTGTTTCCTGGGTGAATAGAGAAATTTGAACTATGTGCATCACCCAAAAGTTCCTTCTTCAGCTCCGGACTTGATGGAACACATAGTCTTTTCCCAAATCTCAAAATTCCTTCTTTATTAACATTAAACTCCAAGGATTTACCTTTTCCGATAGCTTCCACTTTTTTCTGAATTACCACATCATCCTTTTGAGCATCCTTTAACCTTTCTAAAAGTGATAGTTGAGTAATCATTTGTGAAAGGATTGATGATTTTCCCTTCTTTATGATTCCCATGTCCATATTTATAAAATTTAAGAAGATTGGATCCTTTTCAATTCTCATCAATGATAGAATTGATGGGTCCTTTCTACTTTGGGCATACGCCACCTTGTTCGCTTTCCCAGGGTGGTAATGGATTGAGCAGTCATAGTCTTTGATCAGCTCTAACCATCTTCATTGGCACATGTTCAACTCTTTCTGTGTGAATATATACTTGAGGCTTTTGTGGTCCGTATATATTTCACACTTCTCCCCAAATATATAATGTCGCCAAATTTTCAAAGCAAAGATCACTACATCCAACTTGAGGTCATGTGTTGGATAGTTATGTTCATGAAATTTCATTTGCCTTGAAGCATAGGCAATGACTTTGTCATTTTTCATCAACACACATCCCAAGACCTTCTTTGAAGCATCACTAAATACTACAAAAAGTTCTCCACTTGTGGGTAAAGTGAGCACAGGTGCAGTGATAAGCCTCCTTTTCAACTCCTTGAATATTTCTTCACATTCATCACTCCAAGAAAAATTTAATTCCTTCTGAGTTATCTTGGTAAGAGGGTTGGACAATCGTGAGAAATTTCTCACAAATCGTCGATAATATCCAGCTATCCTAAAGAAGCTACGGATATCCATTATTGATGTTGGCCTCAGCCATCCCTCAATTACAACTGTTTTGGAGGGATCCATAGATATCTCATTGCTTGTGATGATATGACCCAAGAATGAGACCTCCTTCAACCATAACTCACACTTTCTGTACTTTGCATAAAGCTTCTCCTTCCGCAAGGTCTCTAGTACAGGTCTTAGATGCTCCTCAGGATCCTCCTTGGTTTTGGATTATATCAGAATATCATATATAAATACTACCAAAAAATTTTCAAGGTAATATCTAAAGACTATATTCATCAAGTCCATGAAGATTTATGGAGCATTAGTGAGTCTAAAAGAAATTACTATGAATTCATAGTGCCCGTATCTTATATAAAAGCAGTCTTGGGAATATCTTCATTCTTCACCCTTACATGATAATATCCTGACCGTAAATCCACCTTGGAGAAGTATTGTGCTCCACACAGCTTATCGAACAATTCATCAATTCATGGGAGATGATACTTGTTCTTTATCAGGATTTTGTTAAGCTCATTATAATCGATGCAAAGACACATTGACCCATACTTCTTCTTGACGAAGAGTACTGGTGCACCCCATGGTGAAGCACTTTATCATATAAACCATTTATCTAGATTATCCTATAGTTTTTTCTTCAGCTCCTCAAGCTCCACAACTGCCATTATATATAGAGTCTTTGATATTGGAAATTCCCTAGGTATAAGATCAATTTAGAATTCAACATCTTATCTAGGAGGAAGACTAGGAAATTCCTCGGGAAACACTTCAGAAAATTCCCTCACAATAGGCATGTCTTCTAGGATGGTTGCCTCCTTAGACTCAATCATCTGATCTAGATACGCATGCTCATAGGTCAGTAACATCCACACTTGAGATGATGGAGCTAAAGAAGATTCATCTTCCTCCTTTCACTTTTAAAGAATCAAGGGTCGATTCTCCACATGGAGAGTGATTTCCCTCTCATAGCAATTTATGTTGGCTCTATATAAGGAAATCCAATCCATGCCAAGAATTTCATAAAATTACACCAGAGGGAGTATGAAGATGTTTGTTGGGAAGTTAAATCCACATATTATGATAGGGGAGGAGTTATATTCTTGGGATGCAATGATTTCCCCATTTGTCGTACTCAACGACATCTTCACTTCCATGATTTGTGGTTGTGCTGGGATTGTTCTACTAAACTTTAGATATATAAAAGAATGTTTAGAACCTAAATTAAAAATTAAGTTTGCTATTTTTGAATGAATAACTAGCGTACCTATCACCACTTCATTTTTGGGGTTCACTTCAGTAGTAGTGATGGTAAAATCTCACCCTTGCTGCCTTGGAGGTTGTTGGTTGCCTCCGAAAACCCTTGGCTTAGGGCACTGATTTGCAAGATGCCCTGGTTCTTTGCAGTTGTAGCAATGAACCATGCATTGAGGTTCTAACAGAGCATTACTCTCCTCTATCACATCCACGAGTCTTTCTTGCTGATATTTAATAGCCAAGTTCCCTTCTATTCCACACCTAAAGCATTTCCTCGTCCCCTTTAGGCAATTTTAGGGTTTCTTCTTTCTGAACTTTTGGAAAATGGGGTGCTGGATCTTCTTAGCACCATTGTATTTATCCATCGGACTGCCAACATTGAAGTCCACCTAATTCTTCTTATCCCCATGATACCCCTAAGATTCTCCAATCTCTATTTCAACCTTGAGGGCACATCGGACAATTTCCTCATAGCTATCGAAGTCACAGATCGCCACCACTTTCCGCAGGCTAGGTTTCATCCCACCAAAGAAGTGATCAACCTTACATTCGGGGGTAATGATAAAGTCGTAGGAGTATCATGCAAGACTTGTGAAGTTTTCCTCATATGCTCCAATATATTTGTCATCTTTTTTGCTTGAGGGCAAGGAAGTCTAATTCCATCTTAAACTGGAGGGTGCACGGAAAATATTTATCAAAAAACATATTCTGGAAATCCTTCCATTCCAATGCCTCGATCTCCTCCTCAGTATTCGTATTTCTGATCAACTTCCACCATTTATTAGCTTCACCCTCCATACAATAAGCAGTCAAGAGAACCTGCTCTTTATTTAGAATATTGAAGTATGAAGAATATATTTTCAATGGAGTTGATCCATTGTTCAGCGATTAAGGGATCAGATGATCCATTAAAATTATGAGGCATTTGTCTCATGAAGCTCTCGATAACAACTTGTTCTTTCTTGGGGGGGGGGGGTGAACGTTCCTCTTGACCCATGTTTCTATTAAAATCTTGAGTTAGATGAGAGAGAAGCATGAAAAAGTTTGAGATTCTCACTCCCATTGGATTTGGCATATCATTAGTACAATCATCACATTGATCTTTACATCAGTTGTTAGCCCGAGTCCTCCTATTACCGACCATTGGTTGGAATAAAAGGAAAGTTAGGGGTAACACATCTGTTGGGAAAAAATCCCTCAAGGCATCATTGAATCATTTTTGAGGTGATTGTGTTTGTTGACAAAGTGGACATCTGAGTGGTGATTGTTGATAAAGCAAAACAATGACATACAAATTTGTTTACAAAGAGGATTTCATGATGGAATGTAGAGTTCAAGAGTTGAGGTTAATGATCCATTTTTGATTTAAGAACGTCGACAAAAGTAATGGATGATCTGGAGGCGGTACAAAAAGAACAGATACAAGATGGTGCCATTTTACAATGTTTGCCAACTTTTTGGGCCTGAAAATCGACAAATGAAGAAAAGTTTTTTTGGCAAAGGGACTTGCACGCCGAGGACTTGGAGTATAGGAAACTTGCGCGCCATATGTTTTTCAAGATCAGAAGATCAAAATATGGCAAAGGAAACAGGTTCACGCAAGTTTGGGAATTGGTCGTGCAAGTGTCTAGGAGGACAGAAGACTTGCGCGCCGAGACAGGGTCGTGCAGGTGACTTGCGTACCGTCGCGCAGGGTGGTCAATTTGCCTATAAATACTGGACCACCCCTCTTCATTCCCAACCGGAGTTCAACACTTTGAGAAATCAGAGCTCCTGTCATGTAGGTGTGGTGGACGCGCAAGTGGTGTGTGGGTCGCGCAAGTGAAGTTGCACGCCAGTGGTTGAAGTTGCACGCCAGTGTGAGAAGTTGTGTGCCGGTTTGCAGTTGCACGCCAATGTTGGTTTGGGCGTAAAAGGAATAGAGTCGCGCAAGTTTGGAGTTGGGGAAGATTGTGTCGCGCAAGTGTCTGAGGTGGACTTGCGCGCCCGTTGAGACTTGCGCGCCGATACTTGCGCGACGAGTTAGACTTGCGTGCCATGTAAGGTTTATTTCCAGCAGTGTTTTTCGGGCTGTGTGGAAGCTGGAAGTTTTCCCAATAACTTCGGTGCAAAGAGATATTCATCTACGGGTGAAAGTTTTACATTAATAGAGCATCTACATAAAGAGGAAGATGCATTCTTTCATGCAAATGAAGAGACCTATAGGTCTATAAACTGTGAGTGGATTCCTTCCAAGATCAGTGAGCAAAGGAAGAGAAAGAAGGTGATCCTCTCCACTAGTAGTGAGCCAGAGAGAGAGAAACATGGAGTGACCCTTGTGAAAGTAGTGATCTGACCCTAAACTTTGTAAAGGCAGTGATCCTGGGAATAGAAGTGATCTAGCCCGAACTTTGTATCCACATCTAGTGAAGAATAGTGGAATTTGGTACGACCGGTAACTTGTCAGCGTATTCTCCTTGGACGTAGCCCAGTGAGGGTGAACCAAGTAAAAATCTCTGTGTCTTCCTGTTTTCTTCCCTACATTGCATTCAAAGCATCATCATTAGATAAAGAAGTAAAGAAGTGATCATATTTTACACACAAGATAAAACAAAGTGACCCTTGTAATAAAGAGGTCAAGATCCAGTGGGGTAGGAAGAACTTTGAAAAAGAATATCCATACCCTGATTCACCCACCCCCCTCTTAGGGTATATAGGCCCCTATTGGTCCTAACAACATAAAGGGTAATACAAGGACAAAATTGATGACTTATAAATAAATTTTATTTCCTTAACATATGAATCTATTGGCTTCAGTCTATGTTATCCATGATCTACTTTCTAACATATATTCTTAGAGCATTTTTTTAGTCCCTAAATAATGGTTCATACTAAGCTTGTGAATTTACCAAAGCATATTCCTAGAGAGTTTTGAAACCAAGAGTGCATCAAGGCCTGTTGTCATCCACCAGTTCTCATTCGAGTATAACTCAAAGCGTTGTTTTCAGGTTTTACCCCTAGGATACATCTGTGCCAGAGCCGCCTCTACCTGCTCGTATCCAGACAGGGATGCATTTTCTTGATAAACCACTTACTCAACACTAACCAAAACTTAGGGATGTTTTTATTATACTTAGTCTTGTCTCTAAGGCTTTACTAGGGTTTTATAATTCTAATCCCAAAAATAACTAAACCTATCATCTGATACCAACTATGACAACCTTTCTTTTTATTACACAATTAAACATAATTTTTTACATAAACTTCACTTGATACAACATAGAAGATCAAGAGGTCTAGTGTCTTTTGGGATTAGGATCATTACATAACAACTTAAAACATGAAATACAATTATTGAAAACTTCCTTTACATGACCACTACATTCCCTCGTACTTAGCATTGCATGGGATAACCTGAGGACATGCATAAGAAAAGGGTGAGCTACAAAGAATAGTAAGGGAATAATCATGGAATAACATGAGGAATAAAATACATGTTAGAAAATAGGAATATAAATAGAGCACAAGAGAATCATAAAAATAATGACATGATAAAGCATGATAATCATAACATGGAAATGTGGCAACAACACTTAACATGGAATTAGCATGAGCCAAGGCTCATTACACATAGAGCATGAGTAAACCCTCATTGCACATGAAGCACAAGTAAAACCTCATTGCACTTGAATTAGCATGAGTAAACACCCATTTCACTTGATGTATCATTATACTATATTTTACCCAATGCATTGGAGCTCTATAAGGGCTCACCCTTCTTAAACATTTCATTTCATGCATAAGTGTGCCACATGGATAATAAAACATTGAATCATTCAACATAATTTTTTATTAAATGATAAAATAATGTGGAATACATACATGAAACTCTTTAAAGAATAAGTAATTGTGAATAAAGTTGAATACCTTTGATAGAGAAATGAGCATGGTATTCACTACACAATGACTTTGGCTTGGAAAAGCGCAGTGCAATTTCGGCAGCATAACGGCGTGACATAAGAACTCATCAAAATGGTTGATGAGAGAGAAAGGGATGTATCATCATATTTACATGACATGGAAAATAAGTGGGTCATATATATACATGTCCCAACAAATGTAATGGAATTTATATTCATGATACAAAATAATTTCTTTAATGAAAATGAGGAGAGAGAAATTACTTTCGTAATTTCGGCATAGTAATGGGTGTACATGGGAGGCATTTAATGAGAGAGAAAGGGGTATCCCATCATTAAAACGTAAAGAGGGAAGTATGGGGGAGGTGATAAACCATACCACAACATTTATAATTTAAATTAAAAGGTCATAACAAGTTAAAGAATATTGGACCAAAATGAGAAAGGAAGAAAACCCCCTACTTGGAAGTGTTCTTCCAAAGGCTTAAGAGAGGCTTAAGAGAGGATTATTGGGAGCTTGGGGCACCTTGGGAGGATTATAGAGTGAGTAGGGAAGAGGTTGGACGAACTCCAAAGGCTTTTAGTGAGGAGGAAGTGGGAGTTTGGGTGGGTTTATATAGAAAAGGAGAGGGAATTGTTTTTTATTTAGGTTTGGGACACCTCACATTAAACTAATCAAAAACAAAAACCATCCCATGGTTTTTGCCCATGGTTTCTCACAAAGGGGATTGGAAAACAATATTTTATAAGTAAAAATTCCTAAATTCTTAAAATAATGGGGTTTCTTATGTGGAGGTGAGTCAGACTCCCAAGGAAAACAATTTAAAAAGAAAAAATGTTTAATAAGTCTTGAAGGGTCCCCTAAAGCTTTGTAAAATAAATCAAACAAACCCAAAATCACATTATTTTAATGGTAAAACATATATTGGACAAGAATAAAGTTTATATTATTTTATTACATCACTATTGGTTCATTATGATGTCATAAACACATTATATATTTAAATGATATTTAATTTTTACCCAAAAATTTGACTGTCTCAGAAAATTATGAAAAACTCACCATTGGATAATTTTGACGTCATTATTCCTGAAATAATATTAATTTTATCTAAATAATTTTCTAAATAAGTTAATTTTTACTTTTAAAATAAAAACCGACATTTATAAAAAATTCATGGGTTTTTGACAAAAATGGATTTCAAACCTTAATAAAAATTAAAATTTCCTTCATAAAATTATATGATCATTTATATTTAATAAAAATTAATTTAATAACAATAATAATATTTCATTAAAATATTATTTAATTCAAAAATCCATTAATTCATTAAAATAGATTCCTTAGTTGAACATTAACTAAATATACTATTTGTGCTTTAAAAACTATTTACAGGGTAACAATAATAAAATAAAAGTATATTCATTATTATATACAAAAATAATATGCATAACCATAGTGCTAAGGTCTTTTTACATAATCCCTTATAACACCCACATAATACGGAAGGGTAAGGTGTGCGATGGTGGCAAACTCTTGGGGTGGCTCAGATAACATCACTCGGGTGGTAATCACTATTAGCTTCCAATTCTCCCATAGTCGGTTCCGCTAAAGCTTAATGTGTTCAAGCTCGGCTTGGGCTTGGTTAAGAGTGAAGCCCAATGACACCACCTCTTTCCCGAGATCCAACAAATGAGCTTCGTATGGGGCAAGTCTACTGGATGAGGCCATCATTTCCCTTATCTGAGTAAGTTGGATTTGTTAAGGCCCTGTATTTATACTAATCATGTGATCACTATTCAACGAATATATTAGCAACAATCACAATTCTTAACAGTATTTTAAAATCCAAAAACATAAAACCAAATAATCTAACATTTTATATAAACATTTTACATAATTAGTCATTTAATTAGATCAAGAGGTATTTCTATTAATTAAAGTTTGGGTTATTACAAAACTAAGATTCCATGTCCAAGCATCATGACTTTAAACTATGTGAAAAATATCTTTGGGAATGTGTTGTGCAACATCAAATACTTTTGGACCACAATTCACACCAAGTTATTGCTCCTCCATGATATACATATACTTTTGAGATGCTCACCCTATGGTTCAAGATCTATGACCTTAAAACTAAGATTCATGGTCCAAGCATCACAAACTTAAACTATGTGCATACAAGATATATCTGGTATATCCTTTGTGGAAGTACCTACTAGGTTTCTCCTGTAAGAACCCGGTTTTTTCTATAGAATACTTTTGAATTTTCTTGATGTTATTCCAGAGCAACGCATTCAGACGGCGTACGATTCTGAGCCCCGACGTGGACGAAATTAAATTTTAAGTACGTTCGCACTGGGCACACCAAATAAATGGAATGACTCCTAAACAGATGCTCGGATGGAAAAAACTGAGGGCACTGTTAAGTCTAGAGCATGTCGTTTACCCTATGAGGGGTGTAATTTTTGCGGGCGCATGCCTCCTGTGAAAAATGGCACCAGGGGAATTTTTGTGATTAAGTGGTCTCTGATGTTAGATTTTATATCTTTCAAACAGAACCTTAGATTAAAATTCTGAGACCACCGTCGTGCTCGGGAGGTGGTGTTTACCCTAGGTGTGACCTAACTTTCACTGTGTTTGGGGTTTTGGACGTGGATTTAAATTGGGTTGAGTTTTTAATTAATTAAAGGTTTAATTAATTTTATTTATTTAATCTCTTCTTCTTCCCCCACCCTCTCCCTGGTGAAACCCTTCCCATTCTTCTCCCAAGAAACTCCCCTCCTCCCATGCTCTCTTTCTCCTTCTCCTCCTCCTCCCTTTGGCGGATGACGATGGAACTTCGAATCTTGGCGAGCGCATTTTTCATCAACGATGATCAATCCAAATCCAGGTAGGATTCGTCAATTTGTGGTTTTCGTCCCTTTGATTTAAAAGATTGATCATTTATTTTTATCTACCTTTGATCCACTATTATCATTATTTGCATGATCCCATAGCTTATTAATTATTTTTATAACCATTAATCTTAGTTGATCATTTTAACGGTGATGAACTGATGTTTGTTCCACAAAATTATCAATTGTGACTTGATTCTTCGTCCTTCGTATGTTCATCGCCTATTGTTCTTTTGACTAGAGGATTGGTAAAATACTTGATAATAAATTGTTTCAGAATCAATCCTTGATGAAATGAACCTTTTATGAGAACAAATATTTGGGTTTGAGAGCACAAGTGAGGTGCAATATGGTTTGACGGGAGTTTGAAAACAGATCGAAGACCAAATCAAGGGTTTCTTGCATAGTCTAGCAAAGAGGAGGTGCGATGCTCATATAGTGATTCTTGAGCAGATCGAGTGGTCAGGATCTGACCACCATTGACAGATCTAATGGTCGACATGTGATAGATGGCCGAGGTCACTTTGGATGTCACTGTAGGAGTAATGCACAACATGGGTGTTGATAGCGTGTTTTGTGGTGGTAGTTGGGTGATCTTCAGATGAAGCCCTGCCTGTGTGAGGGGAGGCATGTAGGGTTGCATCATGGTTGGAGGTGTTTTGAAGTAGGAGATGGCTAATGTGAAGGATTGGTTATATTATTATAAATGATAATAATTTTTATCAATTTAAAATAAAAGGAATTAAAGAGGCGTGATTATTGAATACCTTGGATGAATTCAGGTCTTTGATTATCATATATATATATATATATATATATATTCTAATAATAAAAATCAATTTTTTTTGAGATGAGGCCTTGGCGCATGGGGAGTTGTGTCGTGAGGGAAGAGAAAATAATATAAGGGAACAGAGAAGGGAGATTGGTGAGAGAGTAATAAAAAAAAGAATAAAATATATAAAAGAAAGGGAGAAGGAAATAGTGGGATGTGGCCCACCTTTGTAGCTTTAGGCGCATGGGGGAAAGGGGGGATGATTGACCCACCTTATTTGGATGTCTTTATGATTAAAATAATAATATAAAATATTATTATTGTTTTTCTTGGAAAATTATCTTATCGGTTATATCTTTTAACCAAGGCATCCATTTGACATGTCGTTTGCGACAGCGTGATGCTGACCTTGAGACGATCTTTTTGAGTCCAATATCGGATACTTGATTCGGGGATGAGGCATGGGCCCCATGGGCTGTCATTCTAGAGGGTTGCGACTTTTTATAACTTTTTCATCGGACGTCCATTCGGGGTGAATGGTTAGTCGATTCGGGGAGTTTTTTCGAGGGCATTGCGATGGCGCAACTCGCCCGCTTTAATTCAGCATGGTGGTGTGGGCCCCATGAGGGTCGTTTTGGGCGTTGATGGTGAATTTCAGCTACTTCATCGGGTGTACATTTAGGAAAAGCGAATAATCGATCTTGTGTACTTTTCCGAGAGGATAGAAATGGTGAAATTCGTTTGTTGCGTTTCAGGACCATGATGCGGGTCCCACGTAGCATCGCTCGTGTGCGGTTTGGTGAAATGAATATTCTTCTCCGGACATCCATTCCATGAAAGTAAGTAGTAAATTTGACGTGTTTTCCCAAGGCCATTGTAGTGGTGTGATGCACCCGACTATTTTTGGGACCAAGGCTTGGGACTACGGGACGTCGTTTGGGCGTAAAGCGGTGTTGGACGACCTTTTTCATCGGATGTTCATTTGAGGTGAGTAAGTGGTCTATCTCGCGTTTTTTTTCTGTGAGGATTACAAAGGCACGATCCGTTTGGATGTGTGAAGAATAATTCGAGATCTCATTAAATGTGGAAGCATAGAAGGTGCCCCGGTGGTAGTCCTTCTTGCTGTTTTTGGAAGTGAACCCTTTGTGTGTGATCGTGTTCACTCCTGTGTGAGTGAAGTTGATGTTTGAAGAGATATGGATGGTCATTCTAGGGTCGTGGAGGGAGTAGGTTGGCGGAATTACATTTTCTCCCTTCACGCTGACGTTGGGTGTCGTGTGCACGATATACTTAGGGCTAGAGATGTGGTATAATCTTGGAGTATACGGGGATTCTTGGAGGTACATGTTGTAGTTGTACCCGATAATGTTTATGTTCTTGGGTTGGAGATGAGATAGGTCCACACATCATGTGGGCCCCTTGTGCGTTCCGTGTTCTACTTTACGTACCTTTTATCTCTCGCGACATAGAGGGTCCCTCTGTTCACGATGATTTAAACCAGCAGGGCTGAGTAGTTTCCCCTGGTTCTATTCTTGACGGTGCGATCGGCAGAGTTGTTTGGGTTACCCTTTTTTCCTTCATCCATGTGGGATTTCAGTATCACGTCCCTTCGTGTTCCCTGGTAGAGTTTTTGGTGATTTGGTTTGACCAATACTTTATACGAGCACTGATCCTCTACCTAGGAGGTTGTTTCCAGTAGGGTACGGAGCCCCAGTGAGCCCTGACACCCTAGCAGAGTATCGAGATCATATCTTCCTTCCGCGATCTACCATGATGTGTTTCCCATGTGCTCTGTGTTCCATTTTCCAATGTTGTATCATTAATTAAGGATGGATGGAATAGTTCCGGGTTTACCCTCCAGCAGGGCTGGGCAGTGGGTTGCCCATTGACTTCTTAGGGTTTACCCTCCAGCAGAGACTGGACAGTGGGTTACCCGACGAACTCTTAGGGTTTACCCTTCAGCAGAGACTGAGCAGTGGGTTATCCGAATACCTCGTAGGGTTTACCCTCTAGTAGATATTGGGTAGTGGGATACTCGATGACCTCTTAGGGTTTACCCTCCATCAGGGACTGGGTAGTGGGTTACCCGACGACCTCTTAGGGTTTACGCTCCAGCAGAGACTGGGTAGTGGGTTACCCAATGACCTCTTAGGGTTTACCCTCCAGCGGGGCAGGGCAATGGGTCGCCCGAAGACTCTTTTGGGCTCATTCATTTATACAAGGATAGTATTTGGCTTTTCTCTGTGACTATAGGAGCGGGATCCTTGGTTGTACGGGTTAGTGTTGTGACAACTTTGACTTTGAGGAAACCTCTCGACTGTGGGATAGTGACAAGGTGTGGTTTGACATTCCCCAGAACTCTCAATAATGAGGGGCACTCTCCCCAAAAATACATTTCCTTGTGATTCAACCTAAAACCGTGCGGGCGAGTCAGTGCCGCTGAAAGCGGATAGTGTTAAGGTGTGGTGATTTGAGCCCCTTGACTTGCAGTTCGGGACAGACGTGTAGGATGATGGTCATCGATGGTGATTACTTCCGGGACTGTTGGTTACTCACTTTCTTGGGTTGAGCTATGATATGGAGATCCCCTTATGATTTGGTTCAGGTTTCTTGACATAGAATATATATATGTATACCTTGTTCTAGTACCCACTCCTTGGGTTTTGGTTACTCACCTTCTAGGAGAGGCGAAGATGCATGGGGTATGCCATGTGCTTTCCGTGTCTAGTTTCTTGTGGTTGGATGAGTCTACTCTCCTAATATAGGTAGCGAAGACTCGATGAAAAGTTCATCTTCTCACCGTTTCTAGCTCCTTTTTGTTTGGATGAGTCTACTTCCTTTCTCTTGATTGGGTTGAGATGTACTCTTTACTACACTCTCTGTTGTACTACTTTAATATTCTCTATTCGATCTACTGATCACATCTTCAGTACCTACTTTGTTGCTCCCTTGATCCTTCGGGGTATCCTACTGAGTATTTTTATACTCACCCCTGCTTGGGATTTTCCCACACTTGGTGTGCCCTTGCAGACGATAGACAAGTTGGTCATGACTACCAAGGATCTTAGGAGTTCAGAAGCTTGGACCACGTACGGTGGTCTCAGAGGGGTTTCCAGGTGGGAGACTCTCCAGTTTTTTACTTTTTTTACCTGTTATAGAGTTGTGGCACTTTTCTGGTTGGGTGCGTGTTTTTCCCTTTTTTTCTGTTTACCTTCAGTACTTACTTTGTACTATTTTGAGGTCGATGCACATTTGGGGTTTTTTTATATCAGTGAGTACTTTACTTTTCCTATTACTCTACACTTATACATTGAGTGGGCTGCGTGTGTGTACAGGTACTTAGGCAAAGGCCTCCCTGAGTTTTTGTGCCTTTGGCGCTAGTCGCCAGACCCTGGCTTATGGAGGCGGGCTTGGGGTAGTTGTGGCTCGAGCCTGGGTAGGGTCGGGTCACGACATCTCCATTCACGTCATTTTACCTCTCCCCTATTCCACATATATACTCTTTGAGACACAACCCTTTGGTCTAGGCATCATGACCTTAAACTCCATGTGACTCACCCCATATTCTTTTTCTTGATGCAGGGTCTTCTAAGCTCACTTTGTCTTATAGGACTCTTTAGGGAGTACCCCTATTGTACTATCCTCCTATGCCCTATACCACTATAGCTGGGAGGGTATTATTCATGTTAGTTTACACATCCTAGTCATAAGATGCTAAACTATGATATGAATTCCCTAATCACATGAAATTATACTATAAGACTCGATGTCCTAATCACATGATGTTAAACTATACGACTCAACATCCCAATCACACGATGTTAAATTGTGTAATATAACTTCCTCACCGTATAATATTAAACTATGAGTCCTTTATCCTCACTGTATTATGTTAAACTATGTGTCCATCATCCTCACCATATGATATTAAATTACATGTTCATCATCTTTACTGTATAACATTAAACTGAGTGTCTATATTACTCATTGTATGACATTAAACTGTGTGTCCAACATCTTCATAGTATGATATTAATCTGCATGCCTATCATCCTAATTGCACAATATAAATCCATAAGGAATGTTAGGCCCTTTTTCAAGAGTCCCTTTCCTCCAGTATTAGTCACCTACCACATCATTCATGATATTCTACCGTCACTCAAGATTTTAGGTGACTCTCCCCTCAGAAGATGAGTTTGACCATCATTCAGACGGATACACCTACCCAATATTCTAAAATTTATATGGCATGACACCAAGAGGATTTAAGTCCATTAAAAAAACACATCACTCCATCCCTATGCTTCACATGTACCTTTATTTAGACCCTTATCCTCCTCCAAATCCGAACATGTTCCCCTTGAAAATATGGTTCCATAAAACATTGGCTCACCTATCATCCTGGGTACACATATTGGAGGACTTTGTATGACATTTTGTGATACGTACCATGTTTTGAACATGGTCAATGGTCGAACCTCATTTTCCCCCATACTTGGAAAAATGATAATGGATTTAGTGTTATGAACATGGTTAGAAGTTATCCTATATATTCCTACCACCCCCATAGTGTTCCAAAATATGGGCATCCTGATTCACACTCCTCACTCCCTTTTTGTTGGGGTATAATTCAACGCCTCTGACATTAACCCATCCATTCATTAGAACATGTTCAAAAAGAGTGTCAGATATTCCAATAGCCATATTATCTAACCATTGACTATCTTAGCCAAAACACTACTAGTTTCTATTCAAAAAATTCATACCTTGAGTGTTCGATGATTGTTTGACACACTCATATAAATGAGAAATCATATGGACATCCCTTGTTTCTCACACTGAGTATGAATCAAGTGAGATTAGGGATTGGTTGTTGGTTCACTCATGAGTATGATTACAGTGTGATAGTAAAACGAAATAAGAGAAACATGTCCATGCATGAGAGAAAGTATTAAACAAAGAAAATTTAGCAGTTTGTGAGGGTAATCCAGACACTAGACCCTCTCTCATGTCCTGAAAAAAATTTCCCCTATGGCTCTACCTCGGTGATCAAACATTGTAGTATTTCCATCCTTTTTTCATGGCCTCCAGGGCCAACATTAGCCTCAAGATATCTATTTTATCCTCCTCATCCACAAGATTAATCACATCATCTCTGATATTCACCCAGTCCTATTCATCCTAGTGCTCAACTATCTAATATACCACATCCTGCACTTGAGCCTCGATCATCACCAGCTGAGCCTTCAACTGGATGATGAAATATGCTTGAGAATTGATGAAATATGCATTCTCATTCACCTACTCCTATTGATGTGTAATTTTTTTATTTTCCTCATAGAGATTAATAGTTCTATCATATTTCTCCTTACACCAGGCGACATCAAATTGTTGGCTCTCCGCACATACCCACTCAACAAGGCAGCCATGGATCAGTATAAGAGAGAACGAGTTTCTACCCCTATGATTCCTAGAATTTTAATACAATGGTAAAGGGACCCTATTTAGATTATCAGATATGGATCTAGAGTTTGGTTTAGGAAATACCACACTATCCTCTACACCATGATCATGATAATGTGGTTCTCTTCAGTGATGTCATACTCAAAATCTTCTTGATCCTCAAGTGGTGCGTGATTATATTATGGGAATCCCATAAGAACATAAGTGTAGGGTTCCTCCTCTAGGATACTCTTGGTTTGGTTATGCTTTATGTCAATAGGTTTCCTGTCTTCATCTAAACCTTCATTGGAAGCACCACCTCCACTAGCCTAGAGCTTCACCCCTCTAGTAGAATAACATGAAACCACAACGATCTTAACTCTTGAGACCAAGGATGAGTTATATTGGGTGAATGGATCCCTAATAAATGGCACATCCATCAAGGAAGGTTTCATGTATCCCCTGACCATAACCACTTGCTAGGAGCATGACCTCTAAATCATTTCTTGAAACAAAATCATGTTAGTTAGTTTTTCCAATGATGAAAAGTGGGGTAAAATTTTTCTCATTTAATGAAGAAATACTTATAGAGGTTAATTGTTTGGGAGAATATTGGTCATGGTACTTTGACAGGGAGTTCTACCATGGGAGACCCCACAAAACTAGTCAACATTTCAATGGATAGCACAAGAACCCCCAACTCTAGTTTAGTAGGATCTATAAGAGAATAAACCAACACATTGATGCAAAATCTCGTTGAAAGTTTTAAAATATCTAGATGGATTAAGATTTAGTCTTACATTAAGGTAGGGTTATTTTGATAATCATGCACCCTAATTGACCTTATTTATAAGTAGTAAACACCATCATTGGAATTCTAGGGTGCGGTCCCCCATAGATTAATGGGAGGATCGTGTGATCCAATGATGCCACTACAAACTTTTCAATGGTCCCTCCAATTGTATAAACCTTGAGCACAGGTCCTGGAGCATGATCTCCATCACCCAATGTATCACCCTCATCCCCTCCAATAAGGACCCCTTGTCTATATTCATCTTTCTCCTACATAAGAAAAATACCAGTTATAAACTTTCAAATAAAGAGTGGATGGAATTAAAGAGACATGTATGTTGGAAAAATTACCTCAAGGATCTAAACCAAGTTAATATCATCCGAATGGGTGATCTCATCACTCTCTTGGGGGCTCGCTTGACCAGTGGATGACCCACATGATTCCCCATCACTGGAACCCTGCATGTCATCACCAGCCGATGCATCCTTGGATGATTATTTGGAAGGTGAAATATTTTCATGATTAGGATCTCTACTAAAGATCACCTTCATCGATCCAGAGGAAATATTAGGTGCCCCAAACTAGTGGGAAAAGGTATCCCTGGATTCCATGTACTCAAACCTCCTATGGAAGTGCACCTTGTTAGTGATCCTCAAATGCCCCAACTCTGGGAGATTGATCCCTTATCAGGTCAATATCCTCCACATCTGTTCCACTGATAGGTTTATCCTTATCATTCCATATACTACCCAAAGAATAGGGAAAATAACATCAGATTTTGGATCCAGGAGATACCGTAACTTCTTATCAGGATCCTCCCTCGCTATGTTGGTTCTACCCGGAGACCCCCCCCCCCTTCTTACTCCCATGATCACTTCTAGGAAAGGCCCTCCACACTAGGAGGTGGAGTGAAATAAAGAATTGCAACACCCCTACTGTAGATTTGAATTGATCTATTCCCAATGATTAGTCGACCCCTCAAAGTACAGCTCGTTGCCTCCCTGTTTCTCTGATACCATACTTTCTAGTGTGATCATCCTTATGTGCTAGCACAGAATTTCACCTAGGTCTGCCACCACCTAGTTGCCAACATTTTTTTGTGATAGGATGGTGTTGAAATTGGTTATAGGTAGTATGATGGTATCCCACATTCCCTCACCCATGAACATCCACCATCCCTGATGAAGGATACATGAATGCCACTCCCCACGAACCCCCACATAGACTCTCTTCATCAGCTATTGGAAGAATCTGAATTTCTCAGTGAACCACGACAGATAATACTACTAAAAATATCTATTTCTATCTATCATATACATGATTACTCTTACTTTGAAAATTTTTAGGTACTCCTGCTTCTCCAGCGTCCCCTCCGAGTTTCCTACCATCTCACCAACTGGGGTTTCAAATGGGTGGAAGTTAATGTTCATGATGTTTCTAATTATGATCATGACCTTGAATTCACTGAGTGCCACTATCCAAAACCTGGTGATATTGACCAGTGAAGGCCATAGACCAGCTTTGGGAAGGGTGATGGTGTTCAGAAACTCATAGCCTCTAAATCACACTACAATTCACCCATGAAGGAACTGGAATAGAATGAAAATCACCTTGTGATTTTCCCCCTTCTACATGGACCAACTGGATGTAGAGTTGATCCAACTCTATTACCCCTGGCTTCACCCAATTACAATATTCCATGATCATCACTATCACAAGCATCCCTGGGTGTAGGACCATGCATGTATCTTTGACTAGAAGAAGCCAACCATTGAGAAAAGTGGCAATGAATGCAATGTGGGGAACTATTAGCTTATATACCTCCACTATGTTGTATCCCCACTACTAATATTTCCCCTCCTGTATGATCATCTAGTATGACCCCAACTGCCTCCTCTACTATGCCACAATACACTTATTTGGTTTCCCTAGAATTTTCACGGTTGGGTCATTCTTTCAGAACATACCTCACCATGTATTAAAGGTAATGTCCCTATGGAAGGGGGTAACCTAATCCAGAAATTTCTTTAGTGCTTCCAGAAGAATCTATGCCATGAGATGGGTATGCTGCCTATCACCCCAAGTGTTCACCAATGGGATAAACTCATCATACTAGAAACCTATTAATGGGATAATGCTGATGTAGTGAATGTACTATAAGCTAATTCCCACATCCCCATGGTGAAGGTGGAAGGTGTTAGTGTCTGGAGACCACCAGATGAGGAGATCTGGCAATATATCATGTTAAAAGTAGGTGTGAAACCGATACATCCACACCACTTCATATAGTTTTATAGGATGCATCTCAGTCACGTAATCTAGGTATGTGAAGCATGCCTAATACACTTAGACCCACTTGTTGGTGAAGTTTCCCACCAACCCACAGATCCCAGTCTTTGTATCAGCCCTTGTTGTTATCCTGGATGATGATTTGAAAGATACCTACATAGAGATCCAGGAATTACTCTCTCTCTAGATACTTATCAATGATTGTTCTAATTTGTACACTTATCATGTAGATAGAAATGTACTCATTTTCCTGAGCAGGGTGACTCGGGATGGTGATATTCTAGTGGGAAAGATCATCATGATGGTTGAACCAAAAATGAAGTCTGATGACTTTAATGGATGGGATGGAAATCTCATTCATCAACCCAAATTTATACAATAGAAGGTAGTTTCTCAGCAGATAATTACTCTGGGTTTCATTCAGAAATCCCATGAGTGCTTATTTGTCATAAATGACCCACTTGGCTTGATCAATATTCAAGTTCCCCACCATGTCGGCCCTTCAGGAGGAAACAACAACATTTATATCAGACTTATTTGGTTGGTTGTCCATTTCAAGAGTGTTTTTTAGCTATAAGTCTGAGGTTCACAAGTCTTGGATTTCACCATGTAAAGTATACTACATAGAAAAACTATGGAAAATTTTACACAAAGTTCCTCATATGTGTGAAAATTGTTCCATGAAAGATAGTTTCATGAAAGTTATGGTTGAGTATTAGGATTTCATGAAAAGATGAGTTTCACATATGAGAGACTACTTATCATACAAGGAAGTAATATTATGGTACAAGGGGCCCCTCCTTTATTTATAAACTCTGAAATATGGTTTTTGTGAAGTGAACAACATAGTTGTGCGACCCAAACCGAGAGTTTCAGGACCACGTGGAAATGAGCCACTCTTCAGCATTTTCCATCAGAACCCAACCGTATGGTCTCTTATTAGCTTTTATTCACTCACAATGAGTTTTATAACCTATGATTATGATTTTGGATATAAATAAAACTTCATCCCACACCTTGGGGGGGATCTCCAAAAGATGAAATGTCACTCTTGTGCATGCAACCCCTTCTCTTCCATGATAGTGCACTACACTGGAGACAACAAATCCTCAAAAGTAGGTCACTTGAATGATATAATTCTTGTGGGCCCAAACATGACTTGGCCTATGGTTGAGTGATCCTCACACAACTACTCCTAAGGCTAGTTGATCTCATGAAAAGATAAGCTTCCTTTATGCAATCCTATTCTATGTGAAACACCAAATATTTCATGCAATTATACGCATTGAATCTACGAGTTTCCATTATTCTAGAGCCCCTTTCTCACACAAATCTTGCAAGAAATAAAAAAACATTGTGCACAAAAACTTCTTGGTCCCCTACCAGACGTTTACTATGATTATATTATAGCCATTAACCTACTTGTTGCTTATAATCATAGGTACATTAATGCATATAGATCCTATGCATAGGTGCCCTAATGTCAGACCTCTTAATTTCCACTCCATGATGGTTCCAATTCCATGTACCACCCGGAGGTGCATGAGCAGTGGTCATGTAATCACTAGAGGTGGAATATTCTAGGGAAACTATTCACCAATCTTGGTTGAGGATCCTTATGCTGGATATTACTCTCACTTTAAAATGTCCCCCTTGTTGAGTGATCCCAACCATGTCTGATCTTCATGACATAAAACTTACTAGATCCATATCCTATTCGAATAAATTGGATGACAAAATCCTCATCACATGATGTAAAATTGTATCAATACCCTATGTGATGAACATTGGATTTCCTATATATGACTCACATGGGATGGAACCACACCTCTTATCCTATGTGATAAACATATAATACCCTATGTACAATCATCATGGGATGCTGTAATCACCCCTTCTATAGGATGATCCTCCACCCTTGGGCAGCTTCCATGCATAAGCCCCATATAGTTCCCCAATGGGTGATCCTCTTAGATTGGGAAGCTTCCACGTGTAATCCCCACACTATCCTTCCTCATCAAGGGATGATACACCCACAATGGGTAGCTTCCACACATAATCCCCACATCATCTCTCCCCACCAAGGGATGTAACCCATACTATGGAAAGCTTCTATGAATAAACCCTATACCATTCCCCAAAGAGTGATCCTATTGCATAGGGAAGCTTCCATGCATAATCCTCACACAATCTCTCATCGATGCCCTTCCATGGTATGAGAATCCTTCCCACATGACATTAAAATGCATGGATCGGTCCTGTCACATGAACTTAAACTGCAACACAAAACTATTTGGGGTTTTATCCCTGTTTCATAAATAGGGTACATAGGATGCCTCCATTTTGTTAAATCCCAACAACCATAAAATCTTGGTGTGAAATCTTCCCTCCTAGATACACAATCCATCAATTTGTCTCAATAGGACATTATGATCCATCTCTATAAGATGTTAAACTTTTTTACTTGATCCATATCAATAGCACATTCTAATACATCTCCACAAGACATTTAAACTCATGCATAAATCCATCTTAATATGCAATTCTAATCCATGTCCACAAGATATTAAACTTGTACATTGGTCCTTATTAATATGATGTTATAATATGTCTCCATAATAGATTAAACTCATGCCTCTATCCGTCACAATAGAATGTTCTGATCTGTCTTCATAAGATATTAAACTCGTGCCACAATCCATCTCAATTAGAAATTTTGATCTATCTCCACAATATTTTAAACTTGTTCCTCGATCCATATCAATATGACATTCTAATTTGTATCCAAAATATATTAAACTTTTCCCTTAATCCATCTCAATAGGAAGTTTTGATCTATCACCACAAGGAATTAAACCTACACCCATCCCATCTCCACACGACCTTAAACTTTTTCCCAT
Organism: Viscum album; assembly: GCA_963277665.1. Lineage (NCBI taxonomy): Eukaryota > Viridiplantae > Streptophyta > Magnoliopsida > Santalales > Viscaceae > Viscum > Viscum album. The sequence continues at coordinate 407,666,469 of OY728164.1, read as the reverse complement.
CTCCATAAGATGTTAAACTCATTCCTTGATCCATAATATCTACCCCATCTAATAAACATGGGATTCCTGAGGTAAAAGGCATTGGAATACTTACAAACATGGAATCAATTACCTCATAGTCAATACAGGATTCCTTTGGTTCTACACCTAAGATGATTCATATTAGATACTCTCCAATAGAGGAATAATTTATAGGTTCCCAATACACCCAATGTTTAGACATGACTGAAAGTTCCCAATGTGACTACTCAACCTTACCAAAGGCTTCTTCCCTACCGAGATAGAAGAATCACAATTAAATGATGTTCAAATTGAGATAGCACTGGGAATGAGTTCCACGAACATGAATTATTCTAGGAGGGAGACAAAAACTAGGCAATGAGTTATAAGAAGGAATCCATATAAGGAGGGATTGAAATCCCATCATCTAGTTTTGATCAAGGAGCATAAATCACCAATGAAATTTATGAAATCCACCTGCCCTTGTAAATTGAGAATGTGGGGAAATAGAAGCAGCATGTGACACACTAGATTCCCTAGTGAAAGCATTAAAAACACTCCTACTATGTTAGTTCATGGTTCCTCTACCCATAGAGTATAACCCTCTTGATATATTTGGGAATCATACCTCTATCCACAGAGTGGGTCCCTTCTACTATGGTAGGGCATAAGTCCTCTTTCCATAGAGTGGAACCCTCATAATGTTTCAGGTCATGGGTCCTCTATCCATAGAGTGAAACCCTCTTGATGTGTGAGGGCATGGGTCTTATACCTATAGAGTGAAACCCACCTATTGTATTAGGGCATGGGTCCTATAATTACTGAGTGGTATCCCCACTGATGGTCTTGAGAATGGGTCCTCTATCTATCTACTAATTGGAACCCACTTATTTTATTAAGGCATGGGTCCTACATCTACTAAGTGAAACCCTCCTAATGTATTAGAGTATGGGCTCTCAATCTACTAAGTGGAACCCTCCTATTGTATCTAGGCATGGGACCTCCATCTACTGAGTGGAACCCTCTTGTTGTATCAAGGAATGGATCCTCCATATAATGAGTGGAAACTTCCTATCATACTAGGGTATGGATTATATATCTAGAGATTGTTCTACCTCAACTGTGTGGCACAATGGTGAGGTGTGACTCTACATGATTACTATTCAAATAAACACTTGAGATGTTGGGCATTATTGATGAACTTTTGGAACTATTAGAAGACTATTTTTCTAGGATGGGCTATGATTTGGAGAAAAAATTTCTCTCTCACATGGGTTTTTTATGAGAATATATATATTTATTTTTGGGTTTCATTTCCCTCTTTATTTGGGTTAATTTAGAATACTTCTATTGTGTATCTTATTTCTCCACCTACAGTTTTTGGGGCGTCCTTACCGAGCTTGTATATACTCACCCCTACATGTTATTTTCCCACATATTTTATGTCCAATGAAGATGATAAACATGCCAATGGTGATTCCACAGGATCATAAGGATACTCGAGTGAATTTGACCGCATACAGTGGTCGGTGCTTCAGATTATACCAGGAGAGTAGGATTAGAATGCATATAGGCTTAGCGCACTCCGTGAGTTCTAGCACCAGAGGTTGTTGAAGTTACATCATAAGACAGATTCCCAGTTAGTGGAGGATTGGATTGAGTTAATGATCCAATTTTTTAGACTTGTGTAGATCCTGACCAATGCTTCTTCTAGAGTAGCAGTTGGTTCTGGAATTACCAACAGATGATGCACTTGTTTTGAGTACACACTATGGGTTCTAGGTATAAAGATCATCCGAGTTTTGTGTTGATCTAGACTCCATTATATAGTGGTTGAGGATAGGTATGATCCTGTGTTTTGGATATTCTTATAGGATAAGACCCCTTTCTATGGCGGTCCTCCTGGTGTGACCTCTCTATGATAATGATGGTCATCGATAGAGCCCTATGATTGAGATGTTTAGCACAGATTTAGACATTCAAAGAATAGGGACACTTCCCCCATCAAGACACATTTATATGATTTTATTTAAAGACGTGATGGTGAGTTAGTAATTCTCAAAGATAATAGCATCAAGGTGTGGTATATAAGTCCCTTTGACTAGTTTACTTGGGGTAGGTTATTGTGATGAGGTGTTAGAGTAGCCTCAGGTTGAGGAGAGGTGGTATTTCTAAGAAAGGATGAGCTTCCAACCAAAGGGTCTTCTATCTAAGAGGCTCGAGTGTGGTTTAGGGTACGATCTATTTATCTAATGCTTCAGTCACCATTTTTAGTGCAAAGTATAAAGACACATTTCCCTAGATGTACCCCTTGTTCGATACCTAGAGATACAAGTGGAGGCCCTTTTTTATCTACCATTATGTTGGAGGATCCTATAGATAGTATTGATGATAACATGTTTCTACTAATGGGGTAACCTTAATCTATGAGAAGAGAGAGAGACTCACCTGAAATATTTTGGTAGTGACAGTGAGACCCTGTGATGTTTTCCTCTATATGGGCTGGTCGTCTAATATCCATACTCATATGTTTTCTACTAGTGAGTATGGTAGTACTTCCAGTTTATTGGATAGATTTTTCCTCCTTGATAAGGAGTTATCCCTAGGAATTGTAGGATGATATCATTCATAGGTGGTTACAACCAATTTATCATATGGATAGTATTACCCTTGGACTAGTGGATGCAATTATCTCTCAGATTCCTACAATAATGGTGATGAATAATGGAATCTTTCTTGAGGATGTGTTATCACCAACTCCTATTTTGAGAGGATATTATACCAAAAAGTGTTTTTATAAAGCTTATATGGTCACTTTTAGTTTATGGTGATACCCTTCAGCATGTTTGACATCCCAACCATGTTGAGAGACTTGTGAAATGGGTCCTTAAACCCTTCATGGATTAGTTCATACTAGTTTTATTCATTATAACAATCATGTCCTTGGTGTATGAGTATAAGTACGTGAGAAACTTGAGGGATGATTCTAGTCATGCTTAGAGAGTAACAGTATCACGAGAAACTCTCATAGATTCATTTCTTTTTTCAAGAGGTTTATGGAGGACTTATCTAAGATTTTATACCCTTTTACCAACCTTATGTGGAAAGGGTATCCATTTACCTGGATCAAGAAGCGTTATAAATACTTTGAAGAGTTGAGGATGCAGATGACAAGTGATACTGTTTTGAGACTACCAGTGGAGGGTGTGGAGTATGTAGAATATTTCTATGCATCTAGAGCTGGGATCAACTGTGTGTAAATACGGAGGAGGAAGTGATCTCATATGGGTCGAGGCAGTTGAGACCCATGAGAAGAACTATGTGACTCATGGACTAGAGTTGGAAGTATTGGTAATCTCTATGAATATATAGATACACTATCTTCTAGGATAATTATTTTCTGTTTACTCATACCATTAGAGTCTTAGTTATGTCTTCAAGTAGATGGATTTGACATTAAAAAAGAGGTGTAGGTTAAAGTTATTATAAGACTATGACTTTGAGATAATATATACCTTTTTAAAGTGAAATGTGGTGGAATATTACATTATAAATAAATCCCATGCTCACTTAGTGGAGGAGGCGTTTGAGTAGTTGTCTTCATTGTAGCTAATCATGGTTGAGGAGGAGGTTGCGGTTTTTATTCAACTGGTGATACTGAATCCTCTACTTCTACATCATATAAGGGAGGCTCATTTGAGATACATCTACCATGAGGTAATACATGACCATATATCCTTAGGATATTTAGTATATGAATTCTCTGAAGGAGATAATCATATCATCCTTTTCCAAGGATGTATGGTGGCTCTAGTCATGATGTGAGGAGAAGTGATGAGAGGGTTTAACACATCTCATTTGGTTGTATATATTGGTGTAAATAATATGTATATGGACCTTCAATGGTAGTTTTGGTGGGATAGAATGAGGTAGATCATGGATGAGTTCATCTCTCAATGTCTGACATGTTAGTAAGTGAAGGTTAAGCACTAGGTTTTGGTAGGTTTGGTGCATCCACATGAGATCTCAGAGTGGAAATTAGATGAAATATCCATGGAATTTGTGATAGGGATTCCATATATAGTGATAGTCCATGATTCCCTATGAGTGATAGTTGACTAAATTACGAAGTTTACACACTTACTTGCTATCAAGGAGTACATTTCAATGGAGAGATTGAGCCAGTTTTACATGTGGGAGATCATACGTCTTCATGGGGTGGCCATAGTGATTATCACCAAAAATGATGTGTGGTTCAAATCATGGTTTTGGAGAGGCTTGTAGGAGGCATTTGTTACCTATAAGAGGAAGATTATAGCTTTCTACCCCCATACATATGGGCAGATCAAGTTCACTATCCAGCTGTTGGAGGATAAGATAATGGATTTCACTATAGACTTTGATTGGGAAGGAAAGTTATCCCTGAGGTTCATCAGGACATTTTAAATCTTGTATAGGGATGGAAAGGTCACTTACCACCTCACCTTATGCCCATAGTTAGAGTGGTAATATGAAATATTCTATTTGTTGCAACTGAGGAGATACATACATGATCCTACACACATTGTTGACTAAGGAGATATAGGCATAGGAGATAGAGCCACTTTCTATAAATACCTAGTAGCGATCGAGAATTGATAGGATGAGATCTTTCATGGAAAAACCATTCCCTTGGTTTGTGTGTTTTGGAAACATGGGAGCATGCTGGAGAGGTGCTGGTAGTGAGAGATCCAAATGCAGGCTTAGTATCCCCACCTTTTGGCTTAATTTGTTCTTTTTAGTGATGGAAAAATTTGAAGAAGGTAATAATGTAGAGACCTTGTTTTTTTCCTTTAAATACTTTGAAATATATGAAAAAATATTTTTGAAGCCAAGCATTAAGATAGTGCATGATTCTGAGGCCTGGTGAGCTTGGAGTTAATTTCATGTAAATATTAATTTTAATTTTATAACATGCACATATAATTTTTAGGAAAATGGGAAATTTCTTGAATGGATTATCAAATAAAAAATACGCAAAAATGGTTGAATCCAAAGTGTAGGGTTTACCCTAGGCCAGACATAAAATTAGTTGGTGCCATATATTCGGTTGAGGTAATCATTAGAAGTGTGTTTAATTAAAATAAACAGTTGAATTTATTTATTTTATTTAAATACCCATGAAAAAAATAATCTATTTATACCTATTTATAACAATTATCCAGGTTTAGAAACATAAACCCTTGGATAATTGATAGGAGCTATGACATTCATTGTTTGCGAATAGAGACCAGATCGAGGTGGAACAACATGAAGCGAATTCAGTGGATCATCCTCATCAATGGAAAAAAAAATCACCAAAAATTAATTCAGATAAAGTTAGGAATCATCATTTTTTGTTTCCACCATAATGATTAAAATATTAAGAATGATAAAATCTATTTTCTTTGATCTACATTTAATTGAACAATGTCATGAGCCTATTGGAATAAAATTAAATTGTTTATTAAATTCTTTCTTGATTATACCCAATTTATCACCGTGAATATAACATATTTATGATTATTTTCCTAGATAACTTTTCTAATTATTGATTCACCCTTTTTATTGGTTCTTTTCCCCCATCATTTTTCATGTTCTTAATCATTGTATTATAGGGTCACAACTTTACTTTTTCGAGTAGGTTCGAGCAAGATTGAACTGATGGATTCACACCTAATTCATGTGGTATGAACATGATAGAGTTTTAAGGATGGATGGAGATGATTTGAGGAAATGGGTGATTTTTCCTATGGGTATGGGATTCAGGACTGAGTGGCTACAATAATAGGAAGTGTATGAGGCAATGACATCTTTGAGCAGTGGTTCAGAGTCTGATTTTTAACCTTTAAAGGGTTTGAGATCAAAAACTAGCAATGTTACCCTCGTTTTTGGTGGATTTTGAGTGGTCAATGGATGGAAATCGCAGCATTAGGTGTAGATATGAGATCTACATGATAGATCCATGTTTCTGCAAAAAGGAGACTATACAACATATAGTCTGATGAACACACATCGTGTAATCTAGTTTCTTCAAGGGATAGGCTTTCATGTTAGAGTTAAATATGAAATGTTGTGTGGACAGAAAACACACCATGTGACCCTTATATGATCAAATTAGTGTTCATAGGGGTTATATGTGCAGAATCCCATATATCCCTACACTCCATCTATGGCAGGGCATACTTCATGTACTTCAGAGTTTACATGGTCTTTAGTATATAGAACACATCGAGTGATGGGATGACCCTGAAAAACTATGTGTTAGGAGGGACATGTTGTGTATAGATACATGGCTAGGTACACAGACACAACCGGGAGGACAGGGTCAGGTCCCAGGAGGCTGAGACATGCCATGTAGTAGCCTGATGCACCATGTAGTACTATATGGCTAGTGAGTTGTGTGATGGAGAGGGTACGACCAAGTAGAAGAGTGGGTCCTCATGCCATGGGTACCCCTTACATGATGTGTATTTTTTATAAACCTTCCACCTCTCATATATTATTAATTTTGAATTGTATTTTTTCCCACAAGTATCCTATCTTGAGTACTTTTTTCACGTAGAGCGTGTTGGTATTCTTAGTAGTGGATTATAAGATACGATGGACATGTTCTAAGTGTAATGATTATTTAGGTAGAACTCAATGATGGAAATGATCAGACATGATCGTTAGAGAGAGGTTGGGTTTGGAAATCCCCCTTTAGACCTCATACTAGTCAGAGTGGAAACCTCTTACTGTGTTAGGGAATGATTCCTCTATCAACATAGTAGAACCCTCCTATTGTGCAGGATATGGGTCTACTATACACAGAGTGGAACCCTCCTATTGTGTTAGGGTATGGGCCCCCTATCCATAGATTATAACCCTTTTTCTTTGTTTGGTCATGAATCCTATGCCCACATGACCCTCTTCTATGTTAGGGAATGGGTCATTTACTCATAGAGTGAAAACTTCCTATTGTTTCAGGGCATGGGTCCTCTATCCATAGAGTGTAACCCACCTACTATGTCATAGCACAATCCCTCTACCCATAGAGAGGAACCCTCTTGCTAGGTCATGGAATGAATTCTCTATCCAAAGAGTAGAACCCTACAACTATTACATGGAACATGTTCTCTATCCACAAAGTAGAAACCTCCTACTATATAAGGGCATGGGTCCTTTATCCATAGAGTGGAACCCTTATTCCATGTTAGGGCATATGTCTTCTACCTACAGAGTGGAAACCTCCTATTGTATTAGGGAATGGGTCTTCAACCTATTGAGTGGCACCCCATTGATAGACTAGGGCACGATTCCTCTATCTATCTATTGATTGGAACCCTCCTCGAGTATCAGGGCATGGTTCCTCTATCTATTGATTGGAACCCTCCTATTTTATCAGGGCATGGATCCCCCATATACTAAGAAGAACCCTCCTATTATATCAAGGTATGGGTCTTCCATCTACAGAGTGGAACCTTCCAACCATTATAGGGAATGGGTCCGCTATTTAGGGATTTTGACACCTCCACTATATGAAACAACGAAAAGGTTTGTCTCCACATGGTTACTCTTTGAAAAAACACATGATATGTTGGGCATTGTTGTTGGACTTCTAGAACTATTAGTAGACTCTTTTTATGGTTTGGGTTGTGAGATGAAGATCCCATTTCTATCTCTCCTGGGTTTTTAATAGAAATATATATATATGTTATTGGGTTTTATTTCCCTTTTGCTTTCGGCTGAGTTGACTACTTCTATCATGTCACCAATTTTCCCCCTTTAGTTTTCAGGGCATCCTACTGGGTATGTATATTCTCACACCTACATGAGATTTCCCTACACATGCCATGTCTTATGTAGATGATGGAAATGTATGTGGTGATTCTAGAAGAGCATTTGGATTCTTGGGTACATTTGAATATGTATGATGGTCGAGGCATGAAGATATAAAGTTGAGCTCTCTCATCTTTTATTTTCTATTATTTTTCATATTGAGACATATTTTTGGGTTGGGAATGTATTTTTCCTCTTTAATTTTTAGATTATGTTATCATAATATTTTTTTTATTTTCTAGAGGTTATTGAATTCATGCATTTTATTATAGATATTATGGAATTTTTCTATTATTACCCTACACTTATTCATGGATATGGTTAGGTGAATGTGTATTGGTGCATTATAAAAATTCCTCCCATGTTAGTTATGTCTTTTGGTGCCTGTATCTATCCCCATGCATATGGAGGAAGGATTAGGGTGGTTTCATCTTGGATTTTCACTAGCCAGGTGGGCCTTGGTGGGTCAGGTCATGAAATCCTCCACTATTGCTTCAGATGTCATGTTAACATGTCCCATTTGGCCTCATATGTCAGTAGCGAAAGTCCTCCTCTAGGTATATGGAATTATGTCTTTTTTCTTCTAGTCTGAGTCACCATCTTGAAAAAATAACATATTCTGTATTTATATAGAGATTTAACTCACTATTTTGAATTTAAATTTTCCTTCTCCTGCCTTCATTTCCAGCTGTTAATTTACAACAGTTGAACTGATCCACCTATTTTCTCTCTCTCATCCATTAAGTTGGATAGGTCTTCCTTCATTTTTTTAGTTATTTTACCCTTTTATGGAAATTATTCCCCCATGTGAATTCATTTTAAAACTTTGGTAGAGTTCATTCTATATGGTATAAGGATAACTCGAGATAATCAGGTATTTAAATATCGCAACACCTCCTCCACTATGACATGAAAGAAGAACCATGACACAAGCCATTCAAGATTGTGCATGTCCAAAATGTAATTTTAATCCAACATCGCATCCTCATGGTTAGTTATTTCTCTAAAAAATATCCACTAGCTATTCGATCACCTATGCAGTGCAATGCCTCATCTATGGCTGCAACACTTATTCTCTTCATTTTTTGGACAATAATGTCCACGATGAAATAACTATCCATGGTGCAATGATAGATCTTTGTTTTGAGATCCCTTTTTCATTAGGATACAAGAAATGGTCATGGAGTAGTCGTATTTGGTACTCTAGTGGTGACCCAAGCTTTCGCTATGGAAAATTATGGTGCAACATTGTGCTTGTGGCATAACATCAATGGTCTGTGGCGGTCTTATGCCATAACAAAGGCTTGATGTGGTGCATCTTGGATAGAGGAAATGTATCTAAGTAGTATGAAATGTAGATGGTTGAAACAGTGTTGTATTTGTAAGTACACAATGTACCCAGTACACCACTTATCCCAAATCAAAAATTCAACTGGTTGATCACTCTTTAATAATGAAAAATATTAATTTACCACTCTGAAAAGTTTTGTGGGTGTAATTGGACACCCTATACCACCATAGACCACCCCTTCCTAGTGATTTTATCCTCCTACCACCATGTGGTCAAATTCCCCACATGTTGGTGTGTTTCTTGTGCTCATTCTCTACCTTATCTATGTCATGGGTTGGGTCTCTGTATGGGGTGGTTTGGTCGAAATTCCTTCTTAGGACTACTAAGTTGAAGGATGACCTATGGGTTACGGGCTATCCCACTAAACTATATTTTAGAAAAAAGTACCCTCTTCTTTACTATAGAATAAAACAATAAAAATAATGAAAAATAAAAAAATGAAAAAGGTATTTAAAATATTTTTTTCCTAAAATGTCAATTAAATATTAAAATACATAAAAATAAATATTTTGAATTAAAACATGGGTTCTTTCTACTAAAAATATTGACATTCAATAATTAAAATTTTAAAATTTATGTACCAAATTTGAACTCATAAAAAACCTGGGTTTAAATTTTAAAAAATTTATTTCATGGTGGAGAAAGGAAATGTTTTAGGCTAAAAATTTTCTAAATATGGAATTAATGTAGATAAGGCTAAAGTTTATGTCACTTCTACAAGACCTTACCCCTCCACTATGATACATATTAGATATTTTTTAAGCTATACTGGGTTTTATAGAAGGTTTATTAGAAATATTAATTTGCACCTAAATAAACTACTTAAGAAGGAAACTAATTTTTTATTTGATGATTCATTCATGATAGGTTTTGATAATATCAAATAGATCCATACTACAACCCCCATAATCTTCCCATCTAACTAGGATAAACCCTTTGAAATACTATGTGATTCCTCAAATATGGTCATAGGAGCAGTGCTATCCCAAAAATTTAATGGGCACCCAAAATTGATATCCTACACTTTATAAAACCTAGAACCAACCCAAAATATGGTTATAGACTACATGAATAGAATACCCCATAATGTAGAGGGAGAAGCACCAACTGAAACAAACCTAGATGATTCCTTCCCTGGTGGGAAACTGTACAAAGTTTCCCAAGTTCCCTAGTACAATGATTTGGTTAATTTTCAAGTCAAATTAAAGGTACCCCTTCTTTACTAAGAATTAAAATTTTAAATTAAAATTAGTTTCATAGTTTTATGTATGGGAGGATTATTATTTATATAAAATCTGCAATTACTAATTAATTAAGATATGCATCCCTAAGGAAGAGGTTAATAATGTTCTCACATTTTTTCAAACACTTGCATGTGAAGGTCATTATTAACCTCATAAGACTAATAAGAAGGTGTTAGAAGATATTTTATTTTGGCCTTTAATTTTCAAATATTTGATTAAATCATCTAAATCATATCCAAACTATCAATTTTTCTATGGAGTTTCCAGAAGAAATGAAATTCACCAACAACCATTAAATTTTTATGAATTATTTGAAATATAAGGACTAGATTTCATAGGTCAATTTCATATAACATTTTGTTTCTAGTATATCTTATTAGAAAAGGACTATGTTTCTATATATAATGAAGAAAAAGAAACTTGAGCTGATGATTCTAAGGTTGTGATTGAATTTCTAAAATCAAACATTTTTTTTGTATATTTGGAGTGACTCGAGTAATAATCAATGACCAAGGCAAAGAATTCTATAATAATAACATTAAAGACATTATTAAGAGGTATGAAGTGCACCACAAGACCTCAACTATTTACCATCCATAGAAAAATGCTAAAGTAAAGGTGTCCAATAGAGAAATAAATAGGATTCTAGAGAAGGTAGTTTAACGCACTCTAAAAGACTAAGTAAGAATCTACGGGATGAATTATCCTCCAATGGCCCGAAGGCCTTCATTTTTTATTGATTTTTGATATTCCACCTTTCAAGGGGTGAGGTGGAACCCTTACAAGGACCGTAGGTGTAAGTATTACATGGACCGTAGGACTTAGAGGAATTCATTTCCCATATGCTTCAAACATTACATACAGCCCAGACTAACTACTTGGAACTGCTCCTCCCCAGCATCTTCATTGTGAAATCAGCTCTCCACCTTCACATGGCTGTTTGGCTAGGCTTTCCCATACATGCATAGGCTTGTCCCAATGGCAGGTGTTGTACCCTCTCATTCTTGAAATCCGTTTAGCTTCTTCTATGGTGAAAGATCCTTACTCATCCTCCTTCTAGAGTTTGTTCCTTATAGGTTGTCTGGTTTGCATCTGCACTTAAGGTGGCCCAAAGGCCATAAGGTGGACCGAAGGCCTTACTGACCAGAAGGACGGGGTGGACTGAAGGCCTTAAAGGACTTGGGGACCAAATCGGTGGCTCGAAGGCCCAAACAAGGGAATAGTCCTAGCTGCTATGGTGCCAAAAAAGTTCCTACTACAGTTCGTGCTATAGTACCTGCTACAATACTACTATAATACCTACTACAGTACTGCTGCAGTACCCCCAAAAATTATGCCTCTTCCTGTATTTGATCCCGGGTCACATGGATGCACTTAAGGATTCCTCACCAACTGGGATGAGGCTCATGTGCCTAGAGGATGAATTATGGGCATATAAAATATCCTTTAAAACCCCTTGAAATGTTACCTTATAGAATTATTTATAAAAAATATTATCACTTACTGATTGAGTAGAAAAATAAATCTTGTTGGGCTATGAGGAGAGTTAACATAAAGTTTGAAAAATCTAAAAATAGAGGAATATGAAGATGTTGAAACTTGAGGAGCTAAGAATAGAGGCATATGAGAACACCCTGATATACAAAGAATAGTCCATATTGTTCCATGATATACTCATCTATAGAAGTGATTTTCAAGTTGAAGACAAAGAGTTTCTATTATATTCAATAATGAAGATCATTCCTGATTAGCTTCATTCCAAGTGGACTGATCCATACATAGTAATAGTTACTTTCCAATTTGATGAAGTTGAGATCAAAGGATAAGATTCAAAGTATCTATTAAAGGTTAATATCCAATAGGTGAAGCATTATTATGAAGAATTTTGAAAATAACTAACGGAGGAGTCCAAACTCTTCCTAAATTCACTTGAATAAAGGACTATCAGGTTGTCTCTTTCCCTCATATTAGTTTAAATAACCACTCTTTAAAACTAATTTTCCTTGATAAATGAATTATAACCTTAACTTTAATTCTTTACAAGTTAATTATGGGGATTAGGGAATATTAATATAGGATGTAAATACCTTTTCTGTTTTTATTTATGTATTTCTAAGTATTTTTTGGATTAACATAAAGAAAATAAAGTATGGTGGACAATCCTTCTTTCATAATATGTACTTAATTTTTGTAATCTTTATATTTTTTTGAAAATTTTGAGTGTTATAACATAAAATAAACTTGAGTTGAATGTTATCATTCATAGTAAAAATACCATTCTAGAGTAGAGGGAGTTTATAGGTTATAAAATTGTGAGAGTTAAATGTTTTTTGAGTGAATTTGGTTATTTATCTCATGAATCTTTGTTTTTAGAACTAGGAAAATGAGTGTGAGTGAAAATATATTTATGGAATTTAAATTATAACACTAGGAAAATAGAATTTTGAACTTAATTTGAGGTAAATTGGGATATATGAAAAAGAACACCCCAGGAATCCAACTCAAAAGATATTTATTTATGTCCTTTGAAACTAAAGTAAAATGGGAAATTGATATCCCACAATGAAATTTGATACATTAGGCATTGGGTGCGTGAATAAATTAATTCTATTATATATATATATATCCAATAAGTTATTTTCATAATAAATAGATGAGATTTTTTTCAATAAGTTCCTAATTTTAAAAAATAAATTCATTCATAAGATGATAACTTTGAACCCAAATGAAAAAGGGGTAAATTGGATTATAGAAATATCATCACACATTTATTAAGTAATTGGAAACTGGAACATCGGTTTAAGGATCTTAGGCAAGAGGGATATATGGAAGTTCCATTTGTTAAAATTCTAATTCCACTTAAATATATCATTTTTACTTTTGGAATTGGAACATGAACTTAATTGAAGTGAGGCAGTGAGATTAATCCATATAGGAGGCATTATAATTAAAATAATGAATAAATTTGTGATTTAATTCTTTTTTGGTATAAATATTTGAATATAGGAAGGATATATCTATTCAAATAAAAGAATCTTCTAAATTTCCTGAGAGTGAAATAGTTTATGTGTGGTGTAGTGCTGAGAGACAAAATTCCCCTAATTTTTAAAGCTATTTTCAATATAATTATCCCCAAAATCTTGAAAACTCTAGACAATTGATTGTTTTTTTTATACTTTAGTGGAATATTGAATTAATTTTTTAAATGGATAAAATCATGGGTTTTAATTATTTTATTCATTCTATGAGTTTTAATGATAATTCACGCATTGATATTGCATTTGAAAATTCATTGTTGATATAAATTTTAATTTTTATTTTAATTACTTTAATCCATTTTATAAAGAACTTGACTAAATACTATATAAAAATATTTTATATTCATCGGTTTCAAGTGAAAATGACAAAGGAAACATCATAAAACTTTGTCCCTTCCCATCATAAATCTTTAGCCTAGATCATAAGACTTTGAAATTTTTTTGGAGGAGCTACCCATTTAATGACTTAAAATACTTATGGTGGAAGATCGATTATAAGTCTCGAAGCTATCATGACCTCAAGTTTCCACAAGAAGAAAAATCCATTAACTGCACTTTCATCCAAGCTACTACAAAGATAGACTTTTAATTAACTATGCCAACCTATCATGAGGAATATACCTACTACATGATTTTTAATAATAGATATGAAAGGCAAGATGAATTATTTCAAGTTCTACATAGGGTTCAGGTAGCCACACCCATGTAAGGGTAGTTGCATGAGGGTCTTTGGTATGGAAGACACTACTACATAAAAGTGAAGCCCACATTCCAATCATTTCATAAGGGTCTTACTGAGAATTTTAATAATACATAAGGGTTGGAAAATTGCTCTTTATGTTGCACAAGAGTCACCTAAACAAAAATATAGTCATTTAAGGATCATCACAACACCACCACTCATGTAAGGGTTCCCATGAGGATTAAATTTGAATTTCCCAAATCAGAGAAGCTTGACCTAAAATCAAAATAAATTCTCATTCATATAGTCTATCCAAATTTGGGATAACTGAAGAAGATTTTCTGTCATATAAATGATTTATTTTAAAGGTATTTTTCATTTAATTTCAATTCTTTCTTTATTTCAGGGGTTTCCTATGCATTTTTTGGAGGAATGGATGGGTTTTCATGATTTGGGCCAAACCGTGAGCCCATTTCCAAATTTTAAAATAAATTTTGTTTCTTTTATAACTCCTTTTTTTCAACATTTTTCACCCATTCCACTTCCGGATTTCCTTCCAATGACCTATTAAAACTACCATATCCATTTGGACCCCTTATAAACTCATTATCATGGTGTATTTGGGAGATTTATTCAGGATTTGGGCCAACCCGTGAGGCCATTTCCTATTTTAAAAAAAACATTATTTCCTTCATATATCATTAATTTTTTAATTTTTCTGGTTATTACACCTCTCAAGAAATAAAAATGACCCTATGTGCACCCGAATGTTCGTTTCTCCCTCTTTGGAGCTCATCTGCATCACAAATTAGGGTAAAATTTCTCCGGATTTCTCAAATTGTCCAGATTTGAAAATGTAAATTGGTTATTTCATAAATTCTTCATTTTTTACTTTCCCCCCCAATTTTAGTTCCAACTTGACCTAATTAGAATTATTCAA
Organism: Viscum album; assembly: GCA_963277665.1. Classification (NCBI taxonomy): domain Eukaryota; kingdom Viridiplantae; phylum Streptophyta; class Magnoliopsida; order Santalales; family Viscaceae; genus Viscum; species Viscum album. The sequence goes on along the minus strand of OY728164.1, from coordinate 407,651,375 downwards.
TCCTCCATATCAGTTTTTGATGCTTGGAGATTCACCTATTGGTGTATTTGGGTAGATTTATTCAAGATCTCTCAAGTAAGTTGGTTTCTTTCCTTCCTCCACCCATTTTATTAGGGTTTCTTCCATTTTTATTGAAGTTCCTAATGTACAAAAAGTAGGTCTTAAAACCTAGGATTTGATATTGGATTTATTTGTCTAATATTGTGGTTTTATGTTTGATTTAATGTCCTTGTGGTGTGGCGGTGGTGCGGTTGAACTTTCTCACAAGGATTTGGTGTTTTTGACACTTATGGTAGGTGATTCCATGTGTGAGTACTATTATATGAGATAGACTTGAATTATTTATATTTTTTCCTACTCCTCCATCACTGTGCTTTATGAGAAAAATATTTTTTATGGAATTTGTTAAGAAATTTATTTTTAAGTGCCATCTTTGTGTGAAAATGGGTGTTTAAATGTGAATTCCATATTATACCATTTGGGGAAGTTTTATAATTCATGGGAGGGTCTTATTAAAATGTTTTCTACTACCAATTCTGGTTTGAGGTGATATTTGTGTTCATTTGGTTTTCAAATAGGGATTTTAGTTGTATTTTAAGTGCAATGTTTGGTTATATTCCTTGAAAATGTTTTATGGGAATTCTAAATGGTTTATTGAGTTATATAAATGGTGAAAAGAATGTGTAGCTACTGTTTTTGAGTGTGTATGAACAAAAATTGTGTTTTTATATGAAAATTGAATTTGGTAACATGTGGAAATTGTTTGATCCCAAAGGGGAAAACTTGGGTATCTAGGTGGGTAGACATGTACTAGTATGCTAGTGATCTAGAGTGGTTTTTTCTCAGTTTCACTTAGCAAGTTGGACATTGAAAACACTAAAAAAATATAATTATGATGATTGGGGACCAATAGGTTATGGGTATGTTCCATACTAGTGGATCATTCATGATAACATATATTGTTATGGTTACTTTACGCCGATATATGAGGTACATGGGGCCCAAAACTAACTAGTGCCTAGGGATGTTCCCAATATTAGAGATCATTGAATATTTCATATTTATCATTGGATTGTGATGTGTTTAGCTGGAAAATTAAGTTTATTACATGTTTTGTTGAAATGTTTTCATCCTTTGAAATCATCCTTTGACAATTATTTACTTTTAAAAGTTTCATTCTTTAGAAATTATTGCCACCATTTCTTGTTTATTAAAACTTGCATGATTTTTGTCTTGTAATGATTACCATATGGATTATTTTGGGTGGTGTCCTATTAGTATTAGGATCAAAACCTACCTACACCCCGTGGGTGTAAGTATATTTGGTCATGTTTGACACAGGTAAATGCAAGGCCTTGGGTGGTGGCGGTTCGGGTTGTTAGTTTCCTTCCATGGTGCGGTGTTGTGGAGATGGCTCATGGGTGATGACCCCTTGTCATGTAAAGTTACTTGGTATATTTTGATGATACTTTTATCTATATTTGGACCTATTATTTTATGTTTAGACCAATGTATTCAGTTCTGAACTTTCATTAAGTCTTGTTTGTCATGAATTTTCATTTTCAATTTATTGATTGTTTTTGGAAGTTTTATGTATCCATACTCAGGTAAATCATTCCCAAACCAATATTTGTGATACCCGATCACTTTTTCCAGACCATGGGGATAGAGAAATCCCTTCAAGACTTGCCACAGACCAGGTCAGGTGCCGGTTTTGATGGAAACCAGATTCAGTTTGTGACAAAATGGTATCATATGAGGTTAATGTTTTTGGGTTATATTATTATTTTGGAATGAGTCAAGCTAGAAAGAAGATAGAACTATCAAGGATCCGAGTTTTGGTCACAAGTAGGGTGCCTGGATGACACCTCTCATGAAAGAACTTGAGTCACCATGGGATGTTGGAATTTTTTGTTTGACTTCACTTTCAGGTGAGATGTGTGGGCTGCAGACTGCACATGGACATCGGGGTGGGGGTGAAGTAGTTGTTTATTTTATTATTGTAATGTGTTTTGATTATCTATATTTGATATTATTGAGGAATTTTTTTAGAAATGTTTTAAAAAAAAATTTCACTCGTGACTGTTTTCTTTTGTAGCAACATGCCTCCCCAGAAAGATCCCATGCACCAAAGGGAGGAAGACGGAGAGAGTTCTCCCTCACCGCTTGATTAGAGGCTAATAAAGGATGTGGTTTGGGAAATAAAAGCTCTAGTATAGGGAACTAATCATATTATATCTTCTTTTAGATAATAAGAGACCATTACTATAAAGGAAAAAGCCCAGAAGTTTCTAAAAAACAAGCCTCTTACTTTCCGAGGTAGTATAGAACCCCAGGAAGCGGAGGAGTGGCTCAAAAAGATCGAGCACATGTTTGAGTTCCTGGACACACCTGAGGAGTTCAGGGTGAAATGTGCCTCTTTCTTATTAGAGGGTACCAACTGAAGGTGGTGGGAATCCATGCTTCAAGCTTTGAAGCAAGAGCAGATGAGATGGAAAGACTTAAAGGTTATCTTCAACGATTAGTACTTCCCTAAATTTTGGGAATATGATTGATCTCGAGAGTTTATAGAATTTATTAAGGGGAATATTTAAGTGATGGAGTATGCCAACCATTTTTATGAGTTGGTCTGGTATGCTCTGAAAATGGTCTCAAATGAGCAAATGAAGGCCCAGAAGTTTGAGAGGGGTTTGCATCCAAAGATATATTCCTAGGTCTTCCTGTTCAAGATGAAAACCTATGCTAAAATGGTTGATAGAGGTTTCATGGTAGAGATCAAATGAAATTGGAGGTCTGTTTTCTCTGAGATAGTATCATAAATGGGTAGTGGAAGCTCTTTTGAGAAGAAAAGTAAGCAAGAGGAGTATGAGAAGAAGGTATGTGAAAACTCAAGCCAACCTTCTAGAGAGTTTTCTTTGGTGTCTTCTGATGCAAAGTGTGTCATGTGCCACTAGTGTGGGAGGATAGAGAACATCTAAACAGAATGAAAATCTCCTCCAAATCCCTGTTATCAGTGTGTAGGTATGGGACACTTGCAACACTTTTATAGGATGGCACGTCCACTCCAGAGTGGGGTAGGATCTGTGGCTTCCAGAGGGGTGGAAGTTTAGTCATATCCATCTAGAATGATTGGATCTCAGTTCAGTGTCCATGGTGTTATGGTCAACTCATCATATTGGCCGAGTTAGTTTAGGGAAGATCCACAGGTGAGTGGTCGTTCTTAGGAAGTGACTAGGCATCTTCATGCGGTGGATCAGGCACCAGTGGGATCAGAGGTGGGACCGTCGACTATACGGTGTACCATTTTAATTGAATCTTCTATAGATGCTACTCTTTTTTATACTGGTACCGCTGTTTTATTCATCTTGACCCTTTTTTTGAACACACTGAAATTTTTAACTTTGTTTTTGTCATTTGTGATGGAGTTGGTGATGCTGCTGGGAAAGAAAGAGTAGGGTCTCAGATGCCCGTCATGTGCGCTTTCCATGTCTGGGGTATAGATGGAGTGGGAAATCCTAGTCTTATATATGGATCTATTTGACATGATACTTGAAATGTATTGGTTGATACACTTTCAAGCGCATATCGATTTTTATAGGCGGCAGGTCAGTTTCACGACACTTGATGGGAGTCGTTAGGTTTTCCTTGGGGATTGAGATCCTCAGTCGGGTCGCGTAGGACCTACACTCCCAGAGTCGGGGGATCTTATATTCTAGTTATCATTTCTCGTTCTAGAGGATGATGTTCATGCTCTTGGAGGTGGACTACCTCATAAAATGGATGAGTTTTTGGAGGTATTCCTAGATAATTTTCCTGGATCACCTCTGGAGTGGGATGTGGAGTTCTCGATTGATTTGGAACCAGGAACACAACCAATATCCCTTCCCTCATGTCATATGGACCTCACCAAGATAAGGGACTTAATGATATATTTGGACAATTTAAAATCCAAAGGATTCATCTTCCTGAGAATCTCTCCTTGGGCCACTCCTGTTTTTTTTTCGAAGAAGGCCAACATATCCCTCTAGTTGTGCATTTATTACCAGAAGCTACACAAGGCAACCATCAAGAAAAAATATCATTTGACCCAAATAGATGACTTGTTTGATCAGTTGAAGGGGGAAAAGTGGTTTTCTAAAATAGACTTGTGTTTGGGTTACCACCTACTCAGGGTAAAAGAAGCAGATATTCCGAAGATAGCATTCCAAAGTAGGTACGACCACTTTGAGTACCTGGTCATGCCCTTAAGATTGACCAATGCTCCATTGGTCTTTATGTCTCTCATGAATAGGGTGTTACAATAGTATGTTTACTCTTTTATCATGGTATTTTTGGATTACATCCTTGTTTAATATGGATTTGAGGAGGAACACAAACATCATTTTCGGATTGTGTTGGGTACCTTGTGAGAGCATTGAATTTGTGAAAATTTGTCCATGTGCACTTTTTGGATCAGGGAGGTGAAGTTTCTAGGGCATGTGATCTTGAAGCATGGGGTTTTGGTGGACCTCGAGAAGATTAATGTAGTTATTTCATGGGATAAGCCAAAGAACATGTTTGAGATCAAGAGTTTCCTCAGCCTGGTTGGTTACTACATGCAGTTTGTTCGATATTTCTCTCATCTTTCTTTTCCCATGATCGTGCTCCCCCAAAAAGGGGTGAAGTTTGTATGGGGCCCAAAATGTCTGGAATCCTTTGAGGAGATGAATAAGCGGTTGACTACCTCTCTCGTGCGGATTTTTCCAGAGGTTGGAAAGGGGTATGTGGTGTATTGTGATGATTCAGGTATAGGTCTTGGGTGTGTACTTATGTAGGGTGATCACGTGGTGGCATATAGTTCTTTCCAAATCCAACCACATGAAAAGAATTATTTGACCCATGACTTGGAGTTAGCAACTGTGATGCATTCTTTGAAGACTTTTCGTCACTACCTATTTGGGGAGAAGTTTGTGGTTTACTATGATCCCAAAATCTTGGCCTACATCTTCTCTTAGAAGGATCTAAATATGAGGTAGCGCCACTAGATTGAGTACTTATAGGGGTTCAACTTTGACATTGTCTATACCCCAGGCAAGGGAAATGTGGTGGAAGATTCTTTGAGTATAAAGTACCATTGAAATCCTTGAGGAAGTCTAGTGATGAGTGGACTCTAAATGGGATCTTTTCTCAGATGCATGTGGAGACTAAGGAGAATAGTGGAGGTGCGTTCTTGGTGAGCATTCAGTTGACTCATCTCTTAGATTTTATTCCTCGAGAACAACCTAGTGATGAGCTTTGTCAGCGGTCGAGGAAATTTCTTCATAGCGGGGAGACATATTCTAATTGGTCGTCATATCCTAAGGGCAACTTGTGCTTAAAGGTATAATTAGTAGTTCTGTCATCTCTACAGAAGGCGATGATACAGAATAGCCACTAGTCTTAGTGGGTTGTAAATCTTGGTGTCACAAAGATGTATTATGATGTGTGTTAGTAGTTTTTGTGTACAGGTATGAGACGATACATATCTAACTTCGTGTCTAGATACTATATATGTTAGTAGGTGAAAGAAGAGCACTAAAGGCCCTCTGGTTTTTTCCAGCCATTACCCATTACTACCTAGAAGTGGGATGAGGTCGCCATGAATTTAATTGGTATCCAGTCGTGTACACCCTGGGGTAAGAATTCCATATGGGTAGTAATTGATCGTCTGACCAAATCAACCCACTTAATTCCGATCAAAGTTATAACTAAAGTGGATCGGTTGAGCTGAATGTATCTTTAGGAGGTGGTAAGGCTTAATGGTGTGCCATATGTAGTTGTCTAGGATAGAGACCCTCGTTTCACTTCTCAATTTTGGGAAGACCTTCAGAAGGCCTTGGGGTCTTGTATTAAAATGAGCACAACATACCATACTCAAATGGATGGTTAGGTAGAGCAAGCGAATCAAATTTTAGAGGAAATGATTCATGCATGTGTTTTGGACTTTAGAGGTTCCTAGGATAGCCATTTCGGATTGGTTTAATTTTCTTATAATAACAGTTACTAATCCTTGATTAGAATGGCTCCTTTTGAGGAGCTCTATGGTCGACCTTATTAGTCCCCCCTGTGTTGGGCTGAGGTAGATGTGACTTCATTGTTGGGGTTGAAACTTGTTGAAGAGACAGCTGAGAAGGTCAAGTTGATCAGGAAGAATTTACTGATAGATCAAAGTTTCGAAAAATCATATGCTGATCAAAGGACTTGAAACCTAGAGTTTTCAGTGGGTGATAAGGTGTTTTTGAAAGTGGCCCCTCATCTAGGCCATCGTCATTTAGGAAAGAAAGGGAAGATGACACCATGATATGTCAGACCTTTTAAAATAACCAATCATATTGGAAAGGTGTCATACAGGTTGGATTTTCCTTCTTAGTTGACATCCATCCATGAAGTCTTCCACATATCACAGTTGAAAAAGTATAACCCAGATCTGTCCCATGTGCTAAATTGGGAGGAGTTAGATATAGAGCCTGATTTGTCTATTTTTGAGCAGCCAGTGCGAATAGTTGATTCTTAAGAGAAGGTTCATCATGGAAAGTCTATTCCACTAGTTTGGGTCATTTGGAAGCATGGGAACGATGTCTAAGAAACTTGGGAGAAGAAGTTGTGGGTTAAGAAATAGTACCCATTATTGTTTTCTGATCAAGCTTTAGGTTGACTTTTTGAGGTAGAAAGTATTTCATGGTGGAGAGAATTGTCACATAAATGACTTATTTTAAAGGTATTTTTCATGTAATTTCCATTCTTTCTTTGTTGTGGGGGTTTCCCACGCATTTTTTGAGGAAAGGGTGGGTTTTCAAGATTTGGGCCAAACCATGAGCCAATTTCCAGATATAAAAATAAATTTTATTTCTTTTCTAAATCCTTTATTTTTTAACATTTTCACCCATTCCACTTCCCACTTGGAATCCCCTTATCAATTAAAAAAACCATATCCATTTGGATCCCTTATTAATTCATTATCATAGTGTATTTGGAATATTTATTCAGGATTTGGACCAACCCATGAACCCATTTCCTATTAAAAAAATCATTTCTTTCATATATCAATCTTTTTTTAATATTTTTAGGTGATTATACCTCTCACTCAAGACCAATGACCCTAGGTTCACCCCAATGTTTGTTTATACATATACGGAGATCATCTTCATCACGAATTAGGAAAATATTTCTTAGGCTTTCTCAAATCGTCCAGATTTTGAAAGGAAGTTTGTTTCTTTCATAACTCCTTCATTTTTTAATCTTTCCCCACATTTCAGTTCCCACTTGACCTCATTGGCCTTATTCTAACCTTAATATTAGTTTTTACTGCTTGGAGATTCAAATATTGGTGTATTTGGAGATATTTCTTCACGATATCTCAAGTGGTTTTACTTCCTTCCTCCTCCCATTTGCTTAGAATTTCATCCATTTTCTTGAAGTTCCTAATGTCCAGAAAGTAGGGATTCAAAATTAGGGTTTGATATTGGGTTTCTTGGTCTAATATTGTGGTTTTAGGTTTGATTTAACACCCTTGTGGTGCGGTTGAACTTTCACACATGGATTTGGTGTTTTTGACACTTTTAGAAGGTGATTCCATGTGTAATCACTACTAGATGAGTTAGCCTTGTTTGATTTATATTTTTAACCTACTCCTCCATCATTGTTCTTGCTTCAAAAATTATTTTTGGTTGTATTTGTTAAGAAATTGATTTTTAAGTTCCATTTTTGTGTGAAAATGGGTATTTTAAATGTGTATTCCATGTTGTACCATTTGGAGATATTTTATAATTCATGGGAGGGTCTTATTAAAATGTTTTTCTACTTAAAATTAGGTTTTGGGGTGATATTGGTGTGCATTTGGTTTTCAAAGAGGTCTTTTATATGGATTATAAGTGCAAAGTTTGGTTCTATAACATGAAATGTTTTTATAGAAATTATAAATGGTTTATTGAGTTATATAAATTGTGCAAAGAATGTTTAGCTACTATTTTGAGTGTGTATGACCATAAATGGTGTTTTTATATGAAAATTTAATTTGGTAATATGTGTAAATTTTTTGAGCCCAAAGGGGGAAACCCGTGTATCTAGGTGGGCGGACGTGTACTAGTATGCTAGTGATCCGGAGCGGTTTTGTCCCTGTTTCACTTAGAAAGTTGGACATTTAGAACATTAAAAAAACTATAATTATGATTATTTGGGACCACTAGGTCATGGTTATGTTCCCTACTAGCAGCTCGTGCATAAGAATAGATATTTTTATGGTTACTTTACACCGAGATACGAGGTACATGGGGCCTGAAACTAACTAGTTCCTAGGGATGTTCCCAAGATTAGTGCTCATTGACTCTTTCATATTTATCTTTGGATTTTGGTGTGTTTGGATAGAAAATTCAGTATCCTACATTTTTTATTGAAACGTGTTCATCCTTTGAAACCATCCTTTGAAAACTATTTACTTTTAAAAGTTTCATTCTTTAGAAATTATTACCAACATTTCTGGTTTATTAAAACTTGTATGGTTTTTATCTTGTAATGATTACCATATAGAATATTTTGGGTGGTATCCTATTGGGTTTAGACTCACACCCCACTTACACCCCTTGGGTTTAAGTAGACTTGATCATGTTTGACACAGGTAAAGGGTGGTTCAGATTGTTAGTTTCCTTCTATGGTGCGGTGTTGTGGAGATGGATCGTGGGTGATGACCCCTTGTCATGTGGAGTTACTTGTTATGTTTTTATGATATTTTTATGTATATTTGGACTTATTGTGTCATTTTTAGACCCATGTATTCAGTTCTGAATTTTGTTTAAGGCTTGTTTGGCATGAATTTTTATATTCAATTTATTAATTGTTTTTGGTTATTTTATGTATCCATACTCAGGTAAATCATTCCCAAACCAATATTTATGATACCTGGGCACTTGTTCTAGCCCGAGCAGATAGGGAATTCCCTTTGGGGATTTCCACAGACTTGTTAGGGTGCCGATTTTTATGGCTACCAGATTTGGTTTGTGACATCTTCCACATGGAACTCATCCAACATAAAGAGAGGAATTTAAAACCAAATTGAGAAAATAAGATTCAATTGGTAATTACCTGAAGGGATATGAGTCCTTGATCTTCAAAAATAGAAACATCAAATAATAATAACTTAGGTGAGTAATTTAAAGAATAATTTAAAGGTACTAAAATGGTGAATCCCATATTGTTCATGTGTAGTGGAATACTATTGAAGCATTAAGAACCCCCAATCATTCTTCTATAAAAATTGTGAACTATTCAATAGAGAGGGATGATTATAAAACTTCTCAATTAATCTAGGATATTATTCGCTAATTTTTCTCTGTTATTTCATTTTAATTCTTTAGTTATGGAACACTAATCTATTAGTGGATAATATGAGGAGATTACCCTTTCCCCTATTAATGAATTTGGATCATTAATTATTTATATATTATGCAAATATCTATATATTTACTTGAACTATTTATATATCAGGTGATTTAATTATTTTTATTCCAATTAAAGTCATCATCCCACCTTAACTATTTTTCATACACATGATCCAATTAGGTTTTATCCACTTCTTGTGATTGTGAGAAGTGGATTGATATAAGAGTTACTGGAGATTTTATAACACTAGGCTAGGTAAGTTAGAGATTGAAGTGATCATTTCAACCCTTTGATTAAGCTGAAACTTCTAGGTGAGTGTAATCAATGAGATTTAACTTTATTAAAGAGTGAACATGAGAGTAAATAGGGAATAATAATTTAATGTTTAAGTGAGGGAATATCCAAGTTTTTTCCACTTTCCTTTAAACTAAATTCTAAAAAATAATCTAATTAAATAATTATTATCATACACAAAACCCATTAAATAAGACAAGAACACATCCAAATAATTATCCTTTTCAGAGACAACTCGAATCCCACTAATACTACATTTATTCAGGTTCAAAATTTTTCTTTCTAAGGTCCCAAAACACTCATAACATAAATGTATCCATTATCATGTTATTTAATTGAGTGAACATGATATTCATCACCATTAGAGGATATAGAGAAACACTTGAATAATCCACAGTGGTGAAGACTATCATGATATTTCTTCTAGATAAGTTTGATTATAGGATCTTAGATCTTGAAGATAGAGATACTAATGACATCATAATTTATGTTGATGAAGGTACACTTGTAGCCAATGATATGAGAAGATGAGTTTCTTTGAAAAGAAGAACAAAAAAGGATTACAAGATTATATTTAAAACATTAAAAAATTTAAAAATTAAATATGAGTAGGTTGAAACTAATAAATAGGATAACATGGATGGTTTTAATGATATTGTCTGTTTTATTTCAGGATACTTCAAAAGCAGAATATGTAAGTTTCAAGGTAAACTACCTTTAAAATATTTTAATTGTGGTAAAATTGTTAACTTTTCTACTAATTTTACTTTATGAATTATAAAGGATTATGAAGATGGTGAATAACCCAAAGGATCCTCCAACAAACTAAAGTACTTTAAAATAATTCATATTAAATAAAATAAGAAGAATAATATTTCTTATAAATTATTTAGAATAAATTTTCTCTCCCTTGAAGAAGATATATCTGATTATGAAGAGATAAATGGTGATGAAGAGAGTTATAAATAAATTTATTACCTAGTTTAGATGTCATAAGAGGATGAAAAAGTACATATTCCGAGGATTACAATCGAATTGATAAGTATATTACTGATAAGGAAAGTGAATCCACTAAATAATAAACTATGATAATTGAGATCAAGATGTTCCTGAGAGAAATTGGATGTCTAAGGGATGATAATTCACATCTCAAGGAAAAACTTAATGAAGGAAAACATATCTAGATTGAGAAATATAATCTAATAAATGAAGTTGAGTATCTAAAGATATAAAATACTAATATAAATAACATAATTGACGATATGATTTCTACCTTTATTCTTATATATAAAGATATTGAAAAGATAAAGAAAATTATTAAATTTGAGAACCACATTGATATATTTAAGTTATATTAGAAGAAATACATTATGCAAGTTAGTTAAGGATAAAATACATTCAAAAATAAAATCAAGGATATGGAATAATTTCATGAGTTTCTAAAACTATATAGACTAAGATATCCTAGTGGAAATGGGTTTGGATATGAATATGGAGAGAATACTGATGAAACAACTCAAATAGAGATCAAGTTTTTAGGAGAGTCCAATAAAAAATAAATTATTGTCCCAACTAAAATATTTGAAGAGAAGTAAAAATATACTCATATTTAGAAGTATTTTTAAAACAAATCCCTATTTCAGCCAAAAATATTCATTAAATATTCCAATAAATATCTTGGTGAAATCATCACATCAAAATTTTGAAAAAATGGTTTGATAATGGCCCATGTATGTGTTGAATTTCTATCAAAGAAGAAGATATTAGGGTTATTGTTAGTGTTGTGGAATATTTGGTCCCAAAGATTATAGTTATGTTATAACATGTATTTACCTAGATTAATGATATAACATGAGACAATAGGGTGACCACAAAAACAAAATTCAAAACAAAATTTTTCAACAAGTTGAGAGGAAAGTTGAAATAAAAAATATATTTGAAGAAGTGAAATAAGTTTATAGAAGATAAAATCAATATGGAAACATATTAAAAGAGTGTATTTCTATTCTTCTAGATCAACTAAATCCAAATTTTTGGTTAGTGAGATTTCATAAGAATAAAAAATTCAAATAGTAAGCACATGTTTTTTAAGTTTCCTATAAGACATGAAAAATTGAGAAGTTAGAGGTTATAGGTAGCAATTTCTCATCACATAAGGAAATTGTTGTAAAATATCTGAATAGTTTTAAAAAAATATAAGGTTAGATATATTACCTTTTAAAATGATACCTAATCAAATATTAATGGTGTTCGAGTAGCATATATCAAATAAACCAAATAAATTTCATCAATTTTTTTTATCCATTGATGGGATCAAACACAATTTTTGTGAGCATTTCACAACTATCTAATAATGGAAATGAGATGATATTCAAGAATAATGGCTAAATGATGAAAATATTTAAATATGTATTAGTCTTTTCAAGAGGGATGATAAAAGAGGAAATATATTTTTGGTTGTAAAAGAAAAAACTAATTTCTATGTGATCATGAAAAATTAAAAGAACCAATGTAATAAAATAATTGGTCATATTAGCCAAAATATAATGAGAAGGTTGATTAAGGATGATGCTATAATAAATATTCCATCCTTGAAGAAATATAAAACCATTATTTTGTAAAATTTATCAAAAATAGAATATGTTAAATAAAATTCATAAAGGGAATGAAATAAAAACCCAAATTCCATTGGAGTTAGTATACTCAGATGTTTGTGGGACCATAATCAAGAAGTTAATAAATAGATATATGAATTCTATCACTTTTATTGATGAATTTAATACAATTTAATACATTATTTTTTTCCTCATAAATCCTATGCTTTGACCATTTTTAAAATCATTAAAAGAGTAGTTGAGAAATTAACAAGTTATGCTATAAAAGGTTGAAATATTATAATAAGAGTGAATATGTCAATAGAAAATTCTTAGAATATCTTGAAAAACATGTAATAATACATAAATTTATCACACCATAAAATCCATAAAACAATGTATTAGTTGAAAGGAATAACAAGAGTATTACTTTTATAGATAGATCCATGCTAATTGAGAATGATACCTCAAGGTATTTTTATATGAAATCTATTAAAATTGTTGAAATTATTTAAAATAGGAATTTTTTGAGATCTGATTCAGATATTATTCCATATGAAATTTGTTTCAATAATAATAAACATTTAAAACACTTTATAGCATTGAGGTGTGTATTATTGATGAAAAGGAAATTCGAAAGTGGTGGAAAATTTGATGAGAAATTTGAAGATAGAATATTTATTAATTATACACTAAATGTAAGTTCCTATAAATTCTATAATAATAAGGATAATTTTTTTTTGATTGTGATGATGTTACAATCCTTGATAATGATGATGAGATTAGAAAATCAGTCATGGATGATGAAGAGAATGATGAATTCAATATTAAACCTCTTATTAAAAATGAATAGAATATAGAGTGAATTTTGATGATGAATATTTATTTTACTATTGTCATAATGATGATATTTTTAATACCACTATAGAATATTTTAGAATGAAAAAACATGTTTATTCTAGAACCATAATTGGATATTATAATGAAGTGGTACAAACTAGAAAAAAAATAAAATTGGTTAGGAACAATGGTATTCTTTTAAAGGATAAACCTAAAATTGTTGATAAATATTCATAGGAAAAGGATCATATTGAATATATGAATTAAGAACTAAATTGTATTGAAAATAATGATACATATGAGGTTGTTCAAAGATCATAATATAAGAACATCTTTGGCACAAAATAGGTTTACAAGAACAAGCTGAATGAAAAAGGTAAGGTTGAAAGAAATAGATCCATATTGGTTTTAAAGGGATATTATCAAGTATAAGGAATATATTTTGATGAAACATTTTCACCTATATCTAGGTTTGAGACCATACATATCTTTCTTTCCATTAAAACATAGAGAAACTATATAATTAATCAAATATATATCAAGTCCACATTCTTGAAATTCGAATTAAATGGGGAATTTTACATTGAGTAAAACGAGAGTTTTATTATTTTTAAATATATTAAAAAGTTTTAAAAAATTAATGAGTCCCTATATGGGTTGTAACAAACCCCAATAGTTTGGTATATCAATCTTGATCAGTATTTGAGGAGAATAAAGTTATAAAAAGGGAAAGTTGAAAACAACTTGTATACAAGGAATATCAACACTATATCACTCATTGTTATTGTATAAATTGATAATATAATCTTTTATAGTGATGAAGAAACATTATGTGAAGAGTTTTCCACAAAAAAATGTGAACAGTTTTGAGATTTCCTCACTTGGAGAGAAAATTTTATTCTTAGGTTTACAAATTACCCTATATACCAGTTATGTGTTTATCTCTCAAGAACAGTATTCCAAGAATCTACTAAAAATATTTAGCATGAATGAATCAATATTAGTGTCATTACCAATTCCAATGGGCATGTAATTGAGTAAATACAATGAAAAAATAACTATAAATGAAAAATATTTCAAGAAATTGATTGGTAGTCTCTTAAATTTGACTACAACAATACTAGAAATTTTCTTTATTATTGCTTTCTATCCAAGGAATTAATATAATACTAAGGATTCACACTTAATGGAAGAAAAAACAATTCTTAGATATTTCAAGAATAAATCCAATTATAGCCTATTATATGAGAAGAAATGTGTGATGGAATTACAAGGCTTTACAGATGATGATTGGGCTAGTCATGTTGATGACCATATATACATATTAGGAGGCACATTGTTTTTTGTTAGTAGATATGTGACATAGAATAACAAGAAGTAATCCTCAATCATTTTTAGTACTATATAGAATGAGTATATCACTTCATTATGATAGGTTACTCAAATTATGTGGTTGAAGACTCAAGTTAAATATACATGTGTTTGTGCTGGGTATCCATAGGTTATTAGTTGTGATAACCAAATAACTATAGATTTATCCACTAATAAAATGTAGTATTAAAGATCAAATAACAAAAACAATAAATACCATTTATTAAATGATAATATATAAGTAGTAACATTGAAGCTAGAATTTATCCCTTTTAATGAGAAAGTTGATAATATACTCACAAAACCTCTATTAATTAAGACTTATGAGAAGATAAGATAGTGTATGGGTGTGTAATACATTCCCCAACATCTATGAGGTATTATTTTATTAATTTATTCCATTTTATTTATTTTTTATTTTATACAATGGGGGAGATATAATATTCAAGTTAGAAACTTTCTTATGCATGAATGCTTTAATTTGTTTGTTGAGATGTGTTTAGGAAACACTTTGAGAAATCTTATGGAAATTTACTTGAAGTATACTTTAATAGTTGGTATCATGTGAACAAGTTTTCTTTGTATATATTGGATATCTAATTAATCTCACTTACACTAATACAACTTATGTAGAATTAGTATTGGATTGATTCACAACACATTTCTTTAAGATGAATACTATCATAAAAAATTTGAATATCCTTTATCTTTGTTATCAATAAAGGGGATAAAATAAATTTTAGTTCTTTTTTCATTAGAATTTGAGTGTTTATATATAAAATAATATAGGGGATAAATTATTTTTAAGGTGTTAAATAAAATTTTCATTTCATTTCATGAGGATGTATTGATTCACGGGGAGAATATTTCATTTGTGAGAAGTGATTTTAACTAAAATGTTGAGTGGTATTAAAAATAAATCTAAAGGGGGGTATTTTTAGTTCCTTTTATAATGATGATTTTGTATTTTTTTCAATTAATATTATTATTACCTCCATTGTTATGAATAATAAGAATCATTTTGAGAAATTGAAAGAGTTTTTTGGTTATGAATTTTGTTTAAAAAAGATTAAGAGAGATAGAAAATAATTGGATAAGGAAGATGATGACAGTCAACTATTTTTGTGATAAGATACATGACAATTCTATAATTATTATTATTATTATTTCATTAAGGATCATACATAAATCACTTCATGCTACAACAATTGAGTTTATTCCATAAGGGGAGTTGAGGTTGGTCATTAATTTGAATTCGGGGAACTATCTAAATTAAAATGAACATACTATAATTGACTAGGTTTCCTATGCATTTATTTTGTGTTTTCCTCAAATTTAGTGGCATCAAGATGATGTTTAATGTTGTTTTAAAGGTAAATAGTTTAGTTTTGGCTCTCTAAGGTCCAAAATCTCCATTTTTGATGTCATGGAGGAAACTGTTTCAGGGATGAAGTCATGAAGAGTTAGCCATTCTGAAACCCCCATGTCACTATCATATATTATATTATTTAATTTTGGTATATTTTGAATTTTTTGGAGTTCTGGATTGTAAATTTTGAATTTTAAGGTCTTTTCATCTATCGTACAATTATCGCATTGTTAAGGGAAACCATTTGAGACAACCATGAATAATGATATAGTTTATTATAGTGGGGTCTATATAGTTGGTGATTTTTTAAACCATTAATACAATCCTTTTGAGTCATGCATGAGCCTTATAGTGGCTCCTGAATGGTTTTCACATGGTTTGGTAAACTGTGCGGCCTAATTGTGCGAGTTGACTTGTTTTTATTAAAAATTGATTTCACATTTATCCTTCCTTGATTTTAAGGGCTTGGACCACATTATTATCCCTCATTAATTTTTCCTATGCATGGGTGTGACTTAGGGAGATCCTTCGAGATGATCAATTTAGTACATTTTCAACACCAAGAGGTGGGGTGAATTGGTGTTGATAAATTTTAATCTAATTTATAATTTTTATCCATTTAAATTTTACCTTTTTCACATATTAAGGTGAATGGTAGTATTATTATCTATTCTCACCACTATTATTATACGAAACACATTTAAAAACATGCACACAAGAAGAAAAAAATATTTTAAAGGCTCACCTTTCAAAATGAAAGGATAATTAAAGGACCCTTGGAATAGTTGATGTAGTTGTAATTATTATGAACTGATTATGTTTGAATGTTTTTCAGTATTTTTAATGTTGTGGATTTAATATATAATAGTTGGTTATGAATCTATAAAAATGGGAAGGAAAAGGTATGATGATGAACTCACTATCTACTACATGATTTATGTGATGTTGTTGAGTGAAACAAGATGTGATAATGAAAATGAGAAGTTGTTTTATTGCTTATTTTGAAAGGAATTTTATAAAGAGGAGTTTTATTTAATTGGATAATTATTTTTAGTGAGATATGTTAAAAAATATATACAAAATCATTCCATCCTTGGGATACACCTTGACCACAACCACCAGAGGCAGCTACAGGAGATGCTCAACTATATCCAACCTAAGCAGCTATGGGGAATAATAGTGGGGTCCAAATCATGTGAAGGTTTAGGAACACATGAATGTAAGATCATGGGTCTGTGCACAAAGGGTAAAAGTGTGTTTATCTCCACTATGGGATGAGGCGTAATGACTACTGGTGAACATCGGCACTGGTTAGATTTTATTTCCACTTGTATTTCATGACTTGAGTAATTAAGTGGAGGTCACCCACTAAATTTTTCGATGTAGGACTCCATGATAATGAAAATATTAAAATTTTAATACATGGAAACATGAGATTTAAACTATGTAATGTGGAATGAAATTTCTCCATGTGTATTTTCTTCTACATGTCAGCTTTTACCTCCAGGGCAGGGTTTCTTGACTATGAGAAGGATATTGCACCTCAAACCTCACATAGAAGCTTCTATGATCATGCTAAGACAATGAAAATGGTAAGATTAACTATTTAAGGATTAGAGAATCTCAATAAGGGTGGAACAAGGTCGATGATGTGTTTTTCCATGATATAAGATCTTCATAGTAAGTAAACAACCACCAAAAAGAGTTTTGATTTATGAGTTTGATACATTCATGTAGTTTCACATGCATGCATGTAGGGTTCCTATATAAAATGTAATCCTATGGATGTTTTGGAAACAAAAAGAGCCATGGGTTTGTTTATGTTAAGTCTTAATTTCATGTTTTTCGATATCACATGGTATAACCTAATTAAGATGATGACACCATGAGTTTGAAAAATATTCAAGGTTGGTTGACTTGGAATATTTTTCAGAATCAAATGTGGCGAAAAATGTATATAAATACATTGGGAACACCAATATATATGTTTTGAATTATTATTTTAGATATATATGATTTATCAATGAATAGAGAGATAACTCTTTATCTTGTATGAAAGAGAGAGTCTATGAATCCATATATTTTGTGAATAAGAGAAGAAGAAACCACGCACACATTTTTGTAAAGTAGAAAGTGTACTCACAATCTAGAATTGGTACATGAAGAATAATAATAAGGGAACACATACACAAAGAATCAATTTTGATAACTTCTATCACTTTACAAATCTTATGTTTTGTGTACAGATGCATTTATACAAAGCACATAGTGAAGGATTTACTATGTGAAGTGGATTTTGTATTAAATTCCTATGAAAATAAAGTGTTATTCAATATGAATATGTGTAACAATGTGAAATAATAATGAAGTGAAATGTGGAGTTTAGTTTTTAATTATTGTATGAATCATGTTATATAGGAATAAGAATTAAATACGATTAAAAATAACTACCAGAAAGTAAATTGAGAAAGACCAATAATATTGATTATGATTATCACTCATAGTGACTCTTGAATAAGTGAGAAAAAGTTATTCAGATCATCTTGAATAATTGAGGAGAAAGATCATCATCAACCATTGAAGGAGAAACTAGGATTAATGATTGATATTTTTTGTTTTATTTTAAATAATATTTTATCATCTAGTGAGAAGTTATTATTCTTGAGGGACCTAGAAAAGCATAGCATGACTCTATACTGTTAGAAATTATATGGTGTAATTATTTGAGATTATAGTGTATACTCTATGATTCATAAGTCTATCCAATCACAATAATGAGTAGGCTCTTATAATGATATAACCTTGAAAAGATATTTCATCCCTATGATGTTCATATCTTAGTGAATTCTGGTGATGATGATTTATTTAGTTAAAGAGTATCATATCTTAATAAGTCAAAAGGTTAATTTTAAATGATGTTAAAGTTAAAAAACACTACTGATTCACCCCTTCTCAATGGAACAACACCTCCTTGGGATATTTAATTAGTATAAGAGAAAATCTAGGTTTCCTCTATCATGATCCAATATGTTTTTTAGATGGATAAAAATAATTATATAAACAATAGGCATGTTTCAAAATTTGATGAAAATTCTATCATAGTTTGAAGAATATGATGTTTTTATATCTCCTATCACTTGGCCTTGAATTTAGAGATATAGAAACAATATTATTTACACCTATTTCTAAGTATTCTATAATAACATTCTTTGATAATAGAAATATGTATGTTTTTGGAAAATCTCAGAATTCCATTTTTATGTCTCTTTTTAAAAAAATTTACACAAAGGTTATGAGACTCCAAAATACCAAGGAAATTGAGGATATAATGGAAAGTAGTAATACAGGAAATGTGAAAATCAAGGATACCAAATTGAAAATTTAGAAGATAAAATTTTTGGATATGAATATGGTTGAAGAATAAACCATTGATGATTACTTTAAAATAGTCAATGAAATTGGAAATAATATTTGGGGTATTGGAGAAAAACTAGATGGTTCCACTTTGTAAAAAAGTTGATGAGAAACATTCCAGATAGGTTTGATTCTAAATTTTCATCTTTAGAAGACATAGATAATATTTATTTGAATGAATTGTATAATATTAATATTTATTATTAAATGGTAAATATTATAGATTTTAAAAATAATATCAAGCATGAGTTGATTTTTGAAGCTATGAGGATGATTAAAATAAGATATGATGAAGATGAAAAATCAAGTGAATATAATGATGAATATGAATATGAAGATTATGATAGAATTATTTCTCTTTTATCAAAGTGATTCTAGAAGTAAAAGAGTAAGATTAAATGAAAAATACCCCTAGGGTGTTAAAAATGTAATGATATTGGTCACTTCAAAATAGATTATTCAATGAAGAAGTTTACAAAACCCAAAACATATGAAAATAATGAGAAATCACAAAAATTGAAATGGGGAAAATCTCAAATGATTCAACCAAATTTGGTGGAAGTAAGAAGAAATTATTTATATTTAAACTAATAAATCTAATGATCAGAAAATATAAAGCTAATTTCATATCAGGAAACCAATTAAAAGATGAAACTAATATTATGGATCATGTAAAAAAAGGTTTTTGATACTTTAATTAATGAATATGATGAAATTGAATGAACATAGCTAGAACACATTTTAAAGAATAAATTAGAATAATGTTAAGAGAAAAACACAAATCTTAAGAAAAGGGAGAGACTACTTATTAAAGAAAAAGAAAACACAGTCAAGGGAAATGAGGTTTATGTCAAGAAAGAGCTATTATACATAGATATGATCAAGAAATAAAAACTAAAAGTGTATGAACATGAAAATGTGGTAAAATACCTTGAAGAAAATCTTTCTCTAAAATAAGAAGAACTATTGGAGACATATATAAAGTTTCATGAATCTTAGAATTATTTGAATAAGGTTATATAGGAATTTAATAAGGAAATTGAGGTCAAGTATTAATCATAACAAGTTGGTGAAAAGAGGGGTATAAAGAGGAAAGTACATTTAGATCCTAATTCATCTTAAAATAATTTTTTTACATTAGATAATGAAGGTTTTAAAACCAAATATGAACTAGTATAGATCTAGAATACAAGTTAGAAGCCCTATTCTACATCAAATCACTACAATCGATTGAAATTAAAGTGGAGGTTTGAACCTCCACCAAATGTTTTTGTGGTAGTTTTATAAAACTGCCACTAATAGTGGATTCAAGATATATTTTGTGATAGTTTTCCGGATTTCAAAGTTTCATGAAACATTTTTAGCACTATTTTTTAGGGATTTTGGAGGTGGTTTTTATAAAAAAAATAGGTGGAATAATACATCATATTTAGTGGTGGTTTAAACCACCGCTGTATATAGATTTCTTTAAAAAAAATTAAGCTACAATCCAAAGAAAACAAAAAAAAATAACAAAAAATAGATACAAGAGAAAAAAACAAAAATAGAATTTACATAAAAATTTATTTTATATTAATCACATAATCTATTTCTATAAGTCAACAAGATACATAATCACACTACAAAATTACTAATCTGTACAGAACCTGGTAAATCAGTAGGTAGTGTGACAAACACTGTTGGGAGGGAGATGGAGGGTATCTCAGATACCGTACAGAGGGAACTAATGATCTTTGTAGGTGTATTCAAGGTGGAGTTAATGGGGGTCCTACATATACAAGGTAAGGGAACAAAATTCAATGCCAATGACGTCTTCATAGTAGGGGGAACATTAGGTGTTAATCAACTATTGTCAATGAATCACCTTTTTCTGGAATTCATGTTATTTAAAAATGTAAAAGTAGAATAAAAATACACACACACATACAAACATAGACACATGTATTATATATATACTGAAACATGTATAAATTTTTTTCACAATTATACAATTCATGCATAAAAATAAATTTAAAAATGATAAAAGATGCATAATACTGAGAATAAATAAAATAATAAATAGGTATGTTAATGGATGGCTACACATACAAAAAAATATAAAATTAATTTTTTAAAAATAAAAAATTTCATGTATTTTTTTCAAATATGACAACAAATATACATTACTGAAAATAAATAACATACTACATAGGTATTTTATGAGTTAATGGATTACTGCACATATAATCATTTTCTCCATCAATCATATCATTATCCTGCTCCATAATTACTTTTTCTACTTCATAGATCCTTAAATGATCAATATTCTCAATATCATGATGGAAAAATATGTCAATTTTTATCCATTTATGGGATTCAATGTTAGAGGTCAAATCTTCCACTTCATTACCCATACCATACAAGTCTCTTTGTTTGATGTGAACTAATACTTCACCCTTCATCCACTACATCATCCAAATAATATATCATTTTATATTTCAATGGAAAGATATATAGATCATGTAATTAATGGTAATTGATATCCATTAAGTGGGAGAAGTTCATAAAATAAAATTTTATGGAATCTCTTTTAATACCCCTGGTAATATTGACACACTTACATTTGAATAAAAAAATTGAAAAATGACCATGGTAGTTTAATTCAATAATATCATTAAACTTTCTATAGTATTCCATTTGAAAAACTATAAATATAACAATATTTTTTTGTTTTAAAACCTCTTACCGATCAATTATATTAAATATGAATCCATTCACATTGTAATCATCAAACTTCCCAGTCTTCATTAGAGTACCCCAAGCCAAAAACTTCAAATATTATGATAATTAAGCTCAAGTATCGATATTCATGATCTAAAAAAATAAAAATTATTATATTAAAAAAATATATATTTCAACCTAATATTCATTTTGATTACAATATTTATGAACTTATATGATGTGAAAACTATTCTACGAGCTCTTTATTAAAAAATTTTGTTATATCTGTCACATTTTCTGTTTGAATTCTCATGAATTTGTTTGTTTTTATCTTGATATATTCAATGAATAGATATGTAATTTCACTATTTATTTGAACATATTTGGGTGATTGTAATAATTATAATTTTGTTGGTGTAATATGTAATATTCACACAATTGGTCAACCAATAATAGGAAGGATTGTTGATTTCTAATATAGTTAATACTAGGATGCGATGTTAACAACATGTATAACTCAGTTGAATCTTGTTTCAATATCATTTAAGTATTTAGAAGAAAATTTAAGGCACTAATCTATCATGTAACCTTCAGAAATAGAGCCTTATAGTTGGGATTTATTTTTATCATATGATTTAAAATAACTAAGGTCTATATAAAACAAAATTATTGAAACATTGTTATATTTTTAATAAAATTTTAAGAATGTATTACCTAATGATAATAAAAATATAAATAAAGTACCTCTTAATTGGATACATCCATCAATAATGTATGAGACCTTCTATTTTAGTTTCTTTGACCAAATTACCAATTAAATGCATCATGGAAATAAAAATGATGGAGAAAAGATCATCTCAATTGCACAAAGTTTCATGAAAAATATTTCATAAACCTTATAAAGATAAACTAGTTGTATATTTTTCTCACATATTTGTTTGAAGAATTTACAAAACTATTGTAAAACTACTTTTACCTTTTCAAGTAATAATGTATAAAATTCTAAATATAGAAACTATTCAATAAAAACATGTTAATCATGAATTTTTAATCTATGTAACCTATGGTGGTTTAAGTTAACACACCTTGATGTTCTACTTTAATACCCTATAGGTACTTTTACATGTCTTAAAATTAAAAGGAATATATATTTATCATTATTTTTCATTACAAAAATAGTTGTATCATACTTTCCATTCTCATCAGGCCATATATCATGATTTATATTCATTTCTTTGAAGTCCTTTTGAGAATTAAGATAGTCCTTGGATTTTCCATGATTATTAATTAATGTGAATATAAAGTTATTACAAACATTCACCTCAATATTCTTAACATCAATATTATGACACAAAAAATTAAATTCCCAATATGGAAGTTTAAAAAATATTCTTTTTTTTTCATTCACTATTGTGTTCCAATTTTAACTGTTGATGTACATAAAATTCATTTCCCACTTTAACTAATGTAACTTACCAAATTATCATTGAATATATAATAGCTGTTCTAATATTTTAGAACCCTTTAGTAACTTCGAAGGTGGTCTACAATCAACTAATCCATTGAATTTTGACTTTTTTAATTGAGATATATGAGATACATCAAGAAATCAATGATGAAAGAATAAGAAACATTATTTATTATAAGGTAGTTGTTCAGGTTCAAAATTAAAGTTACAAACCAGAAAATCCAAACCCATGTGAGTGTTCTAATCAGTTAATTTCCAAAATCCATGGAATTTAATAATGGTGTATATTAAACCATTCTAATTTTTTAACATTTTTTCAGTAGTTGAATCAAAATTCTCAAAACCATTGATCCATAACTACTAAAATTATTCAATTAGAGTATGGAAGTATACATCAATATAATTTAAAAGAACTCATTTTCCAGGAATAATCATTGAAAGGATAAATTATTTTTTTCATACACATCCATGAAAGTAGATTGTAAGGGATGAAAATATCTAAAAAAATTCCATAACTAGTACTTAATGTCATGAATGAGTTGAATCCATTGGAATACAATCCCAATCACACATTCCTAGGATCAGATGATAAATTTAGATGCAATGGATCAAATTTATTACTTGATTTTGAATCTCTTGGATGTCATATTAACCCATCATTGTTATTATTTATAACATGACACTTTATATACAGTTGAACCCAAGTGTTGAATTTGTTTTTAATGATGTATCAATATGTGTTTGGTGAGGTGAGATGAAGTGGTGATAATTAAATAATTATCAAGGATTCATTTTTTGTCATTGGATTCCATGCTTGAAAAATTATCCTGATAAATATGTGTTAGTAAGTGAAGATGAAGTGATGATGCTTAGAGAATTGTTATAGATTCATTTAATGGCATTGGATGTCACACTTGATAAATTATCCTTATAATTATGATGATTTTTAACTAGTATTAATGTTTAAGACATGCGATGATGATGTTTGAAGTAACATAATGTTTGTGACAAGGGAATTCATCCCTTAATTGGGTATTTTTTTTAAATAATTCCATAAAATACTTTATTATTGTATGAATATTTTATTTGAAGGTAATGAAATATCCTCATATTTATCATGAGGAATTGATGAAGTGATATCATACTAAATAATCATGTATGATGTCAAGTGCCATGCATGATCATTCAAATATCGACAGAAATAAGAAAATATTATAAGTACAAATTCTTTTTAACTGTATGAATAGTTTGTGAAGAGATCCATTATGAAAGAAGATATTTTCTATATAAAAATATAGTATGTGAAGATCAGTATAAATCATACAATATGAGATGAAAGAGACAGTATGTGAAACAAAATTAAAACATTATGAAAATAAAAAAAGGCACAAAATTTGTATAATAAAGTACTATGAGACATTGTACTAAGAAAAATTAAATCCTTAATTTATTTGTTAAGAAATAGATTTCAAAGAATAAAACATTTATACCAACAGTATAGAACATTAAACATATATTATATGGTAATTTATGATATGAATGATGATAATTTATCATACTATATGAGAAACATATAGTTGAGAAGCGTACAATATGAGTAACATATATTTGAGAAGTCAATTTTTTCAAATCATATTAAATTCTATGCAATATTTTCATAAGATAAAAAATGTTTTAATTCTGCTAAGTATACATTTTTTTAAACCATGAACAATAGTATACGACCAATGCAGTAAATGAATATCAGTTTTTGATACATGCTACATGAATTATAATGCTATGTGGGGCATGTAGTAAGTGAATACAATTCCATTTTCATAGAGAGGTGATGTATGTTTTTGAAATTTAATTTCTTTGAATGGATTAGCATAATTTTCAGGATTTTATGTGTAAAATACTTGTCAATTAGCATATAAATACCTAGTTAACCCTTGAGTAATTATGTTCATGAAATTTGGGAGAATCTTTTTATAGAGAACATAAACTCATATTTTTCTCCGATTGAGTTCTACAAGGTAAGTTGTTATTTTATTAAAGGAGAAAATTCTGTGAAGTGATGTGTTATGATAAGTTCTATTTGGATTAAGTTCTATAAAAATGTTATTTTTTTATAATTGTATAAAGTAAGTTGCACGTACTGACTATTATATGAAAATGATTGGAAAATAAGAAATTTATTTTCGAAGCATCAATACGCTTAACAGCAAGGAAGTAGACCAATAGTACATGATAAGACATATATGACACACTATAGCTGTATGATATGAATTAGAAAATTTTCACTTACTATTTGAGTAATATATAGTGGAAAAGAAAAGTGAATTTCTATACAATGTGAACATCTGTATGCTAAGAATAAAGGAAGTAGACAAATTATAATCAAATTATAATATATTATATGTAACACCCTAAGATTTTATTTTATGTATCTTTTTAAATAAATTCATTTTCTTCAATAGCTTGCGTTGTATGCAACACTAAGTTCGAGAATACCACGATATACTAAATTAGTTGTTTAAAAATCGGTTAAGAATGGTATTAACCAAATTTTAAAATTCATAAATTTTATTTAAAAAAATTTCATTTTTGAATTTGGAATATCAAAATTAGTTTAAGATAAAATTTAGTATTTTTATGAAAAGTTTAAATTTTTTATTAATAGTTAAAAATATTGCATTGTTGTTAAAAACTAACTTTTTTATTTAAATAATAATTTTAATTTAAATTGATTTTAAAGTAACAATGGATAAATAATACATAAATTAATCCAATTTATATCATTTCAATAATTTTAATAATATAATTTGATATAAAAATTTATTGAACTTTTGAACGTCTCTTTTACCCGCCATCTAGCCACATCTGCAGGATTAATATTAAACGTAATTTTACCACTTTTGTGAATTAAATTTTTAAAAATATACATACATGATTGTAATTAATATGAACTTTTTGGTCTAATAGGAATAATTTAATTTTATTGAGATCAATAACTTTAGTAAATTTTTATTTATTCACCACAGTTAAGGGTAAATCAGGTAATTAAAGGTAAAAATAATATTATAATATTTAAAAGTTACCCTAACACTTTTCCAAATTTCATTGGATAAGTGGGTTTTGAAAAAATCAAAATTAGGATGAAATTATGATCTTTTTAAGACACTTGGAAAAGAATAATATTTTTATTATATTTTATTTAAAGATAAGTTAAAAATGTCATACTCATAATTTTAATAGTTAAATAATTTTTAATAAGGGGTTGTACATAAGATAAATAAAACAATAAATAGTAATTTGAAAGGTAATAAATTTATCTTCATAATGATATTTAATATTTATTTTTTGGGGAATAAATAATTTAATTAAAGGCTTGTATAATAATGATGCAATAATTGATTTATTAAGGGAATAATTAATTAAATGATATTAATAGTATTAAAATAAAATAAAATTGAAATATCTGATGCGATAAAAATATTTTTTAGATTAATTTTAAATTTTAGTTATAATTTAATTTATTTTTTTCAAAGTAATCAAGTTGTTATTATTTTTAAACAAATAAGTAACTAATTGTGTCAGAATTGAAAAAAATAGATTTAAGAAAAATAAAATTTTATTAAATGATATAAAATTCATAAAAGTCTATATTTCATCCAAATAACCATGATGATGTTAAATATGTGATACATTATACAATTGGGGTTCTTTTGGAACTTTATAGTAACTATATCAACCCTATAGTGTAAAAGGACAAGTTTTCATGATAAGAGTTAAATTGTTTAACTAAGGGTTAAAACCAAAATATATGGTTATTTTTTTGACCTAAACATGTCTAAAAATCATTGTTTTAGAGTATTTCAACCCATAATAATATTATCCTCAAAATAAGTCACCTTTTGAGCTATTTAAAATTTGAAACCAATTTATATTAAATTAATAGTTTTGGAGTTTCCAAAAGTGCCCCTCCCCACTCTTATAAAAGGGAACCTCTCCTTCTCTTTTATTCACACCTACAAATCCATTTGTCTCAGAAAAAACCTGACCTTTTCTCCTTCAAAATTACATCAATTCATTCTAGAGGCTATAATTTTGGCAAAAATCCAAGCTAATAAGCCCTTTTGTGCAAATCAAAAGGAGATACTCAAAGAAGAGGTAATTGTTTTACCAATTAAATTCAATTTGTTTTCTTTCTCTTCTTACTCTTACTATGTTGTTTCTATACTAAAACAATAAATATAGTATCATTTATATTCATAGATGTTATTGTGATTATTGTACAACCATATTCTTCCATTTATCTATCCCATGAACAACAATATCACTATGTGTGCATATGTACGACTTACCATCTCCACATCATGGTATAATTTTATTTTCATAAATACTTTATTTGGATGGGTACAATGATTAATATAATGTATATAAATAATTATTATGACATGATAATTATTCTTTATAATTAATATACCATGAAATTACATACCATTTAACCATTAAGGGAACGATATTGTCGATTGTCTGTACGTACGGCTTGCCGTCTCCCCGATGCGATGAGATTCATTCTCCATGTTAACCATTAAAGAATGATTAAAAAAAAATATATAATGAATAAGTATGAAATATAAGACATAATAATTCTACTAGAATAATATATATATATATATATATATATATATATATCTGTGTGGGGGGGTGTTTCATTTACTTACTTCCATGCAATATGATAAGAAAACAGAAACAACATTCATGCGAATGTATGACCTACCATATCCATGAATGGTGTATTCCATTTCATTTGTATATCTATTATATATACTTATATAATGAATATATATGATATATAAATCATGTTTTATATTCTGGAAGTAATTAAATCATGATCTATATAATAGGATCATGAATAAAAGTCAAAACACATACGATAAACAAAAAGATTATTACCTAAAACGTTTCTTTAACATGGAATTGTTGAATTAATGGGTAATTTGAAGTCATAAATGAATCATATATGATATCATAAATATTATTATGATTCTTTTACAAGTTAATAATATGTTTAAAACTATTATACATGTGTTTTGGACACGTACAGAAGGAATCAGACCCACGGTATGAGTTAATTTTTCAATCTCATTATTATCCAAGATTGTTTATATGCATGTATTTACTGGGACATATTTATTGTCTATGTCCAAGTTTCTTAAAAATATTTTTAAAAGGGGTATTTTATGGTTTTATTAAGGGAATCATTAACTAAAAAATCATTTTAAATGTTTTTAAGATTTATTCTTCTAAATCATTCACATTAATATCCATGTTTTCAAAATGGATTTTATAGATTTATTTATAAGGACATGAATATTTTAAATTTTTAATTGTGTAATTTTCTCTCAAATTTTTCAAAGTGTTATGGGACACATTGATTCAAGAATATTTTTTTAAATGAATTCTTCTATTAACGTACAACTTTTAAAGAAATGATTTGAAAGAAAAGGGGTATTTTTCTATAGATATTTAAAACGATTTTATTAGAGTATTTTCATCTATGTCAATATCCTTTTTTAAATTTTATGTTTTATTGAGATTGATATCTTATAATAAAATCTAAGTTATTTTATTTAAGGGTTTATGCTCAGTTTGACTATGGATGTACTATTTTGATACCATTCAAGGTGTATGATTAAAGTATTCACATTTCGTATGATATTTTTTAAAGATAAATTTTTATGTTGTTTATGTTTTTATATGAGGATGGAATTGGACGTAGTAAGTGACAAGTGGGGACTACTATAGCCTCTTGATGCTTTAGTAGGTCTCATGAGACAATTCAAATATATACTTGGTTGAGGCCTTGACCATTTATTTTTATATATGGATTTGGTCGAGGCCTTAACCATTTATTTTCAGATGTCTTGGCCAATGACTCAATGATATGTTTTAGATGTTGTACATTATGAATTCCCTCATTATGAGATTAGTTGTTGATATTACATGTTGTTATTAGACTAGTAGAACATCCATGTGAATGTTTGAAGAGAATTATTTGATTTACTCTTGTCATATTATGCTTAAGTTTATGTTTAAAAGGCTTGTATTTCAGTTTTATACTTTCCTTAAAAGTTTATACTTATTTATGATAGATTCTGCTATATGTTTCACCCTTACTGAGCATATCAGCTCACCCATTTCTTATGTTTTTTCCTAGGATGAAAATAAGTGTTTTATGATTGATATTTATGGTTAAGCTAGGAGAATAATATATTTATCAAAGAATTATCTATGTTGAATATTGTGTTTTGAATTGTAATGTAAAGTTAATGTATGTAATATATTTTCCAATACTACTAAACTGATCGGTCCTTTGGGATTTTATTCCTTGTAATCAATCCAATGTATTGAAATAATACACTGGCTCCGAGATTCTAGGGTTGGGGTGTTACAGTTTCTATCAAATAAATTTTAGCACCAAGCTTGGAAATTAGATTTAGAAAACAAAGATTAGGGAATATAACCCTAATATAGACTTTGAGGATAATCATAGATGAACATCCTATATTTTTTGGTAAGGTTAAATTATGTGTGTATTCCTAGAAATGCATCCAAAACTAAATACTACAAGTAGATGTGGGTCTAGTATAAATTTACCTAGGAATAATAACTCTGAAAAGGTGTTTCAGGATTGACTCAGGGTAACCTGGTACACAACAAAAAGCCTTAATGTGCACCTGGTTTGACACTCCTGGGGGATTTTCTTATGATAATTCAAATTTTATTCATAAACCATTATGAAGGATTTAAAAGTAAATATTTCCCTAAAGAAACTATGTTTATGATTATGAGATTAGCTATGCATAAATTTTTTAATTTATATTAAGAGTTTTACTAGTTTGAAACTATAAATTATGATTCATAATCTAATGTATTCCATTGATTAGAAATGGAGCCTAGTGTAAAGAATGGAAACCGTATCAACACACATAATCCATGTATGTATTTCCATTCTATACAAGATAATGATGTTGTGACTGGAGCTAAAAATAATGATGAGAATCTTATAACTATACTAGGATAGCTGACTCAGGTTATGAATAATAAGGTAAAGACCCAGAATTTACAAGTAATTTTTTTAATATATAGAAATTTTAAAAGTCTGCAAAAACTGACGGTGCGTGATTCTGAGGCCCAGTGTGCTCGGAATGAATTTCTGAACATTTTTTCGGGTACGTTCAGTTAACGTACGAGCTGGTTTTTGTAACTTTTGAACCGATGTTTGGAATTGAAATCTGAGGACACTGTTGAACATACAGCGCCGGTATTCTCTTAATGATACCTTCACCTCGACCGCAGTAGATTGAAGGTGAAAGATAGATTTTGGGGGTTTTCGTGGGAATGAAAAAAATAAAATAAAATAAACTTTTATTTTATTTCTAATAAAACTCCCATGTGAAGGCTATGGAGGTGGGGACCACGAGGGGTTAAAACCTCCCAAATTGAATGCTCGGTGGTGGGGACCACCCGAGCTAGTAAAACCCCCAATTCAAAGCTTGGTGGTGGGGATCACTTGAACCCCTCATTATGGGAGAAAAACCTCTCAAATCCCTACTTTAATTATGACAACTCTCCTTTAATTAATTATGCCAACTCTACTTTAATTAATTAAGCCAACCTATGTTGTTCCAATATTAAATTACACAACATAATCTATTATGTTGGCTACTTTTCATTTTGGTGGATTTGGGAGAGGAGAAGCTTTGGGAGGATTACTCTCTCTAACGAAGAACACCGACACACGACTTCGACTTCTTCCTCGGGAATTCCTCCAATGGTGGACATCTTCAACAATGAAGAACCACCTCCATCGAAGAGCATTTGTCCAACAAACGAGCTCGAATCAGAGGTGTGTAGTGGGAACGACGAACGTTGACATCTTCGAATTCTTTCTCATGCGAGCATCAATGAACATTTGAAGTAGGGGTTTAGTTGTGTATGATTATATATTCCCATGTTTTTCCTTTCTAAAATAAATAACACAGATCAACTCTCTAACTAGTTGATCTGAGAATTATTTCTTTTGCGGGTTTGGGAATTATCATTATAGGGTGGGTGTTTTAATTTCTTCCCTTAACCCGTTATTGACGATTCATAGTAAATCAGGAAGAGATTATAGCCGCTTTCTACTGTTCTAATGTAGAGGGTGCAAGCCAAACAAACATGGCCTGACCTCTCTACAATTCTCATGATAAATTGATGTGTCACTCACGATGGAGGAGGAAGAGAACCAACCTCAGTGGAGCACGAGAACGGTGGTCGACACCACCACCGGCCACGATGAAGGCGAAAAACAGAGGGTGATCGGTCCAGCCGGTCACCGGTGAAGGTACGATGCGCAACCGTGCCACACGGCCCGCCATGGTGGATCGCTTCCCCGCGGCCTCACCGCCCGAGGCCACCGCCACCCCGTGGCCTCTCCGCGCTGCCCAAAGACCTCATTTCATGTGGCCTCCACCGCCCCACGGCACCTACAGCTTTGTGATTCCTGTGGCACTTGCAGCCTTGCGCCACACTGCGGCTCCCACGGCCACTCGCGGCTTCCGCGACTACCTCACCGCTCTGCGGGAGGCTGTCCAGGCCGGGCCGCCCAGCGGGCCGGACCGCCCAACGCGCGCCAGTCCACCCAGCGCGGGCTTGGATGGACCCAACAGGCCGGGCCAGACCCAACAGATCGGGTCGGGTCAACCAAAACCGGGTCAGGCCAGGCCAGGTTGGGTCAGGCTATACCCGGACCCACTTCAAACTTTTCGCTCTATCAACCATAACTTTGGCACTAGACATCTGTTTGACAAAATTTAAATGGAGATATAAACCTTGGAGCGAGACGATTCCTTTGGTATACCCCACTTGAGATTTGGATAAAGTTGGGATACGTTCGGGTTGGATCGAGCACGAATCCAACCGGCCCTCGAGACTAAAAGCCTAATAACTTACAGACCAGGTTTCCGATTGACGCTCCATCTGTTACGTTGAGACCCCTATGATGTGGTGGTCCTTTGGGATACTTCTTCATGGGAATTCGTGGTAGTTAGAGTATTTACCAGTGGCTTGAGGAGCGAACTCTTCCGGAGATGAGCAAGATTAGCGTGAGAACCCAATAACCGGCTATGTCTTGAGGAAGAGATCCTTTATTGGTCAGTGATTGAGTGTCCCACATGGAACCGCTCTAGGATTCTATGCTGGAATACCCGAGCGATCCTGTGTGGGTCCACACCTAGCGATCTTGTGTGGGTCAGCACCGAGAAATCCTGTGTGGGTGAGCACCGAGCGATCCTGTGTGGGTCTGCACCGAGCGATCCTCTGTGGGTCACCACCTAGAGATCCTATGTGGGTTTGATGATGATTATATATCCTTCATGGGTCTTACTCTTAATAGAGTAATATGATTTAGTAGTTACATATAATCATCTCTATTATTGTACTTAAGTTTTACCTGGTGTGAGCTGAGTTCGTACCTGAGCAGTACTTTCCTTTGTGGTAATACCTTGGTGGTATTATTTTGAGTGGCGTACCTATGTGGTACTTACCTTGGTGGTATTACTTTATTTGTGGAACAGTTGAGATTTGGGATTTTGAATTGGAATCTATGTTTTCCTCATGATTGAGATGGGTATACTTGATAACTTAGGATATGTATGGGTATATACCTAAGTAGGTTTATCAGTTAATTTCATGTCTTGTGGTTTATCCTTGGTTCATTTTGTGAGACCTTGAGGGTATCAGGGTCCCTACTGAGTATCGTTATACTCACCCTTGCACAGTCTATTCCCACACATTGTTGTGTTTGGTGCAGACGACAGACAACACTGATCGACGTTGAGGGTACTAGGGCTAGACGGGGCTTGGAGGTGGACCATATGGTGTGACAGTATGCAGAGGAGATGGGCGGGCATGGAGTGATAAGAAGGCGATCTGTACCTACCCTTCAGGTAGGAACCTCGGAAGATGACCCAGTAGCTGCCTTTCTTCTTCTTCAGTTGTATTTTATTTTAGTTTTACTTGTACTATTACTATTAGGATTGTATTTCGTCCCCTTTTTTACTTTCAGCACTCTTTTTTCTATATAGTTGACTTGTGTTCGTATCTTTTTGTGTTCTAGGTTATGTGTGTTTACAGGTTATAAAGGCAATGCATTCCCATTTATAGGGAATACACCTTTTGGTGCTAGTCGTCAGATGTTGGTCTATGGAAGGTGGGCTTGGGGTAGTCACAGCATGGGCCCTGGGGGACGGGTCATGACAAATAACCTTTACCTATATAGAGCATCCCAATCCACAACATGAAGGATAAATCTTTGATCTCTTCATAATACAACATCATCCATTATTAAATGGGAATAAAAATCCATTTGTAGTTTAATAATGAATAAGTTCCTTAGAGAATATATTCCTTACTTTGAGAAGTAACAGAAGGGAGAAAGTTGTCATGGTAGTTTAGCATCTCTCAGGAGATGCAGATCAATGGGGTTCATTAATAGAAAAAGTGAAGGAGGATGAAGAAGTATAAAATATTGAATGGAGGGAATTTAAATAATTTTTCTTAGAAAAATAATTTCTTCATGAAAAACAAGTAGATATAGAAAGGCAATTTATGAGTTTAAGGAAAAAGGAGGATGAGAATGTTGCTAAATATGAAGCAAACTTCATAATATTAGAATGGCATGATGCATGATATATATATATATAACCCCAGTAGTAATATTGATAGTTTCATTGAGGGGTTAAATCCATTCCTCCAAAAGGAATTGGTCTCCCAAACATTCTCATCATATAAAGATATAGTATCTTTTGCTATTAAGATAGAGAAATAATTCCCTAAGTCATATGACTTCAAGGGAAAACAAGAGAAGAAGAGAATAGTGGAACAATTGAAAAATGAAGGGGAAAAGGGAAATAAGGATTTTACCACTTGTGATAATTGTGGGAGGAAACACCCTGGTGTTTGTTTAAAAGGAAACGTTTTTTTCTTCAAGTGTGGTGAGAAATACCATCAAGTTCATGATTTCAAGGAAAATAAAGAATCTACTAATATTCAATGTTACAATTGTAAAGAGATTGGAAATTATAAAAATGATTTCCCTAATAATCAAGGAAATATAACTTAGAAAAAGAAAATGGATCAAGATCAAGCTTATTTTATTACTATAGTCTAAGTGGAATAATTAATGTATTTGTATTTTTGGAATCAAGAATTATGTTATGATATTATGGTTATCATGAGATATATAAAGATTGTACTACAATACTTCTTCTTTAAGGATCTTAAAGCATGAATGTTTTCATTAAGGTTTTAATGTGATGAAGGTATTCATATTTTTGGTATATGATTATAAGATAAACATTATGTTTGTGGGAAATATGATGTTAAGATTGATATTAGAATTTAGAGACCTTTTTTGACTATTAATTTGGAAACAAATATTTTCGATGTGTCTCACGGTTAAAATGTATTGGAAATTATTTTTTGAGGTTAAAACATTTATTTAATGTTGAATATAGAAAGGTTATTTCTGGAATGTTATAAAAATATAGTTTTAGAAAAAGGAAAACCTGCAAGTCGGATGACAACCCATTGCGTCTGGAAAGGCTATGAGACTTGAACCCGCAACCGAAGGGCGACAATGGTGCATCACCTAAAACTGGGCTACATGATGTTCTGGATAGTATAGCATAATTTTATTTATTTAAAAGGAATTAATGATAATTTATAATTTCATTTTTATAATACTATATGATTAAGATAAGTTAAATGTATATATTTTTATTATCTTTTGGAGAGAAATATTAGTTTGTGGTAGAAATTGATTAAAGGATAAAACTCTACTTGTCAAGTAACTATTTTTTTTATTATGTTCTAAGTCTATGAGGTAAATTAATTTTTCAAATATAGTTAAAGGATCATGGAACCAAACATTTTATCCTATCACTTTATTTTCCGATGAATCAAATGGTCCCTTAGATCATCACCGACTTCTAGATTTGTAATTATTAACTTTCTCTTGACCATGTTCTCTAACACTCTCCATCAGAACTTGATGGTTATATTTATCTTCAATGTCCATGTTCTTCTATATGGAACCCTAATATGTTCTATGTCTGGTGACCTTCATACTTCCCTTTATTTATGTTTAAGTAGAGGTCTCATTTATCCTTTTCTGACGTGGGATTTCAATAAATATATTTTGAAAAGTCCAACCCCTAGTTTTTGATCCTGAGTTGAAATTGTGAGGATGAAATTTATTGAAGGAGGGAAGAATGTAAAACCCCAAGATTTTATATTATTTTTCTTCTTAAATAAATTCAATTTCTTCAATTGATTTTGTTGTACGCAACACTGAGTTTGAGTGTACCATGATATACTAAATTAGCCTTTTAAAAAGAGGTTATGAATAGTATTAACCACATTTTTAAATTTTTAAATTTTATTTTTTAAAATAGACTTTATTTTGTAATTTCAAATGTCAAAATTAACTTAGGTTGAATTTTTTGTAATTTTATGAAAAGTTTCAATTTTTGATGAATAATGAAAAATAATGCATTGTTGTTAAAACCCAACTTTTTCATTTGAATACTTATTTTACTTTAAATTTATTTTCAAGTAAAAAAAGATAAATAAAAAATATATTAATCCAATTTATGTTATTGGAATCATTTTTATAATATAATTAGAAATAAAAAATTGTTGAACTTTTGAACGTCGCTTTTACCCGCCATCTAGCCACATTTGTAGGATTAGCATTAAACGTAATTTTACCAATTTTATGAATTGAATTTCCAAAACAAACATAAATTGTTGTAATTAATATTAAAATTGTGTTCTAATAGGATCACATTAATTTCTTTGTGAATAGTAATTTTATTAATGTTTTATTTATTTACCACAGTTAAGGGTAAATCGGGTAATTAAAGTTAAAAATAATATTATAATATTTAAAAAACCTCTAAAAATTGTACTAATTTCATTGTATATGTGGTTTTCGACAAAAATCAAACTTATTCCAAAATTTTGATCTTTTTATGCCACTTGGGTAAGAATTAGACTTTAATTATATTTTATTTAAAGAGAATTTAAAATTTTCATACTCATAATTTTTATAACTATATCATTTTTAATATAGGGTTATACATAAGATAAATTAGAATATAAATATTCATATTAAATATAATAAATTTATCTTCATAATTTTTTTTTAATTTTTAGAGAATAAATAATTTAATTAAAGGCTTGTATAATAATGATGATATACTTGATTTATTAAAGGAAGAATCAATTAAATGATACTAATAGTATTAAAATAAATATAATTTGAATTATTTTATTCCATACATGATTTTTTTTCATTAATTTTACTTTTTAGGGATGAGTTAATGTAGTTTTGTTTTTGATGGAATCAAGTTTTTATAATTTTTAAACAAACAAGTAATAAATAGTGTCAAAATTGACATAAATGAGATTTTAAAATAAATTATATTTTATTAAATGATATAAAATTTACAAAAATATATATTTCATCCAAATATCTATTATTATGTAAAATATGTCACAAATGAACCAACTATGGTTTGTTTGTTATTTTATAGTAACTATATCAACCATATAGTTTAAAAATAAAAGTTATCACGGTAAGAGTTAATTGTTTAACTAAGGGTTAAATCCAAAAGATAATGTTAATTTTGTAACATAAACATGTGTAAAATTCCTTAGTTGAGAGTATTTATACCAAAACTCATATTATCCTAAAAATAACTTACTTTGGATCTATTTGAAATCGAAAATCAATTTATATTAAATTAATAGTTTTGGAGTTTTCAAAAGTTCCCCTCCCCTCTCTTATAAAAGGTTACCTCTCCTTATTTATTATTCACACCTATAAATCTATTTATATTGGAAAAAACCTAACAATTTATCTTTAAAACTCCCCTAATTTCATTCTAGAGTCATTACTTTGGGATGAAATCCAACCGATGAAGTTCTTTTGTGCAAATCAAAAGGAGATACTCGAAAAAGTGGTAATTGTTTTACCAATTCAATTAAATTTATTTTCTTATTATACTTCCTATTACTATTTTGTTTCCATGATGAAGTAATAAAACTAGTATAATATATATACTGAGATTTTTTATTATTATGGTACAACCATATTCCTCCTTTTATCCATCATATGAATAAAAATATCACTATGCATGTGTACGTAGAACTTACCATCTCCACACCATGGTGTAATTTGTTTTTCATCACTACATTATTTGGTTGGGTATAAATATGAATATAATATAATATAAATAAATAATATTATATGATAATTATTCTTTATAATTAATATACCATCCAAATCCATATACTTTAACCATTAAGGGAATGATATCATCACTCATGTGTACGTATGACTTACCATCTCCACGATGCGATGAGATTCATTCTCCACATTAACCATTCAAGAATGATTATAAAAATATTTATAATGAATAAGTATTGAATATATGTCATCATAATTCTACTGTAATAATATATATATATATATATATCATTTACTTTCTTCCATTCAATACGATAAGAAAACAGAAAGAACGTCCATGCTTACGTATGACCTCCCATATCCATGAACAGTGTATTACATTTCATTTTTATATCTATTATATATATTTATATACTGAATATATATGATATATAA
The DNA here is from genome assembly GCA_963277665.1 of Viscum album. Taxonomy (NCBI): domain Eukaryota; kingdom Viridiplantae; phylum Streptophyta; class Magnoliopsida; order Santalales; family Viscaceae; genus Viscum; species Viscum album. The sequence continues at coordinate 407,613,210 of OY728164.1, read as the reverse complement.
ATCATTTTTTAAATTACGTAAGTAATTAATCCATGATCTAAACACGTATGATATATAAATCATTTTTTAAATTACGTAAGTAATTAATCCATGATCTAAGTAATAGGACCATGAATAACAAGTCAAAACACGTACGATAAACAAAGCAATTATTACATGAAACATTGCTTTAACTTGGAATTGTTTAATAATCAGGTAATATAAAGTCATAAGTGAATCATATATGTTATCATAAATATTATTATGATTCTTTTACAAGTTAATAATATGTTTAAAATTACTATACAAGAGTTTTGAACATTTATGAAAGGTATCGGACCTACGGTAAAGGTTAACTTCACAATCTCATTATTATTCAAGATTTTTTATACATAAGTATTTATTGGGACATATTTATTATCCATGTTCATGTTTCTTAAAAATATTTTCAAAAGGATTATTTTTGAGTTTTTGTGTAAGGGAATATTTAACTAAAACATCATTTTAAATGTTTCTAATATTTATTCTTCTAAATATTTCTTATTCTTGTATATGTTTTCAAAATGGGTTTTATGGATTTATTTATAAGGGCATGAATATTTTAAAATTTTAATTTTCAAATTTTATCTAAAATGTTTCAAAGTGGTATGGTACACTTTGATTCAATTTTTTTAAATGTATTCCTTTATAAATGCACAAATTTTAAAAAAAAAATATTTGAAAGAAAAGGGGTATTTTTCTCAAGATATTTTAGATTATTTTATTAGATTATTTTCATCTATGTCAATATATTTTGTTGAAATTTATGATTTATTGTGATTGATCTCATATGATAAAATATTTCTTATTTTATTGAATGGTTTATGATCAGTTTGACTATGGATGTGCTGTTTTTATACCATTCATGGTTTATGATTAAGGTATTCACATTTCATATTATATTTTCTCAATAAAAATGTTTATGTTGTTTATGTTTTAATATAAGGATTTAATTAAAATTCATAAGTGATGGGAGATGCTCTCTATAGACCCTTGATGCATCAATAGGTCAAATGATACAAATTAGATATGGAATTGGCTGAGTCCTTTTTCATTTATTTTTAGATATGGATTTGGATGAGGCCCTAACCATTTATTTTCTGATGTCTTGGCTGGGGCCTCAATGATATGTTTTATATAGTTGACATTTTGAATTCCATTATTATGAGATTAGTTATTGATATTACATGTGATTATTCTACTATTAGAATATCCATGTGAATGTTTAAATGGAATTATTTGACTTATTCTTTCCAAATTATGCTCAAGTTTATGTATAAAAATCTTTAGTTTTAGTTTTATACTTACCTTAAAAGTTTATGCTTATTTATTATTTCTTCCTCTATATTGTTTACCCTTACCGAGCATCTGAGAACACCCCTTTCTTATGTATTATTTTCCCAGGATTCCAAGAAGTAATTTGTGATTTATATATATGGTTAAGCTAGGAGAATAATGGTGTTCTCAAAGAATTATATATGATTAATATTATTTTTTGAATTGTAATGTGAAGTTTATATAAGTAATATATTTTCAAAGAATGCTAAACTAATTAGTCTTTCGAGATTTGATTCCTTGTAATCATGCCAATGTATTAAAATAATGCACTGGATTTAGGATTTTGGGTTCGGGGTGTTACATTATATTCTATGATCATTTAATGTTCCTAGGAATAATTTGGCATACTAATTGATTAATATACAGAAGAAAAGAAAAGTGAAGTTCTTTACGGTGTGATCATCATTACACAAAGAATTAAGTAAGTGGTTTAAAAGTACGTGACTTATCATATACGCCATGCTATGATATTTTGATGTGAATATGAATAAGTTTTCATAATATTTAAGAAATATAAAGTGGAAAAGGGAATCATGTTCATAGAACATGATTGTGAATCCCATTCATGTCAATGTAGTTTGAAAATAATAAATGGAATTTGACATTTCTTGAAGCATCAAAATGCTAAGAATCAATAAAGTGGAGCCACAATACACTATTTAAAATATATTCTATAATATTTTATTATGATATTAATTGGAATGATTTATTTTACTATATGTGAAGTATATAATAGAGAAGTAAAAATAGGTCCACAAAGAACCTATTGAGGGATCCCATGCAATGATTTCATGAGGTACATATGAGTTTATTGAAAGTATTCATACTGGGGTTATGAAAGTTTAATATTTCTTAAAATAATATTGAATACAATATGTTTGTCACTTTTACACATTCATTCAGGATAGGACTTCATCAAAAGAAGTAAGAATTATCTTCTAAGAATTTAAATGAATGAGGAATATCTAATCATTCCCTAAAGATCAGAATTTGAAGAGAGAAAAGTAAGAATATACTTGCAAGAGAAGAATTCATGGTTTGAGAATTCAATAAACTAAGAAGAACCAGTTCATCCAAGATCTGGTGTGAATGGGTTTCAAGACCAACAAGATTACTCCAAGAATATTTTTAATATCTTTAAGTTGAAAACAATATAAAAATTCCAATATGAATTCATAGGAGGATCTATTTCAAGTTTTGTGGAAGAAACCAGGACCAAACAAAGATTTTTTTATATGTGGATCAACAACATTGAGAAGAATAGGATTTTGAGTGAAGTATATAACTATTTACTGAAGAGTGTTGAGGCTAGGGTGCTTAACCAGTCTAGAAGAATGAGATGAGAAGGCGGTTGGGACATCTGACCAACCAAGGTGAAGAGTTGGTTGCTGGGGTGTTGAATCAGGATCAACTTGAGGATTGACTATTGGGGTGTATAACCAGGTTATGCCTTATCCATTGTAATAATTTATAATATTATTAGTGGTTGGAGTGAGTATATCAAGACATGGGTGAATTTAGTACCTAATAAAAAATTCTATTCAAAACAAGTTTAAATAAATTCCCCAAATAATTAAAAACAACACAGTTAATCAAAATAGAAGATCAATATAAGTTATGATCTTTTAAGAGATTTCTCAAAGAGTGATTAAGTATCATTTAAAAAATATATGGATATTAATTTAAAATTTAAAATTAATTTACTTAATCAAAACCTTATATAAATACTAGTCAAGACTAACTATCAAAGTAGTGGTTTTTTACAGTTTAAAAAAATTCAGTTTAAAGATTAGAAAAAAACAAAAAAATAGATAAATAAATTCAAGAGGTTTAGTCTTAAGGTGATAACCAATCCTACACACTTTTAAATCACCTGTTTCTAAGAATATTATATAAATAATATTGATCCACAACCTAGATCAAGTATACACAATATCTTAAAAGCTTTCCAAGCCACACATGGACCTCCTCCAAAAAAACTATGGGAATAAATATAAACATAGGCCACACTGGGACCTCTTCCACAACACTATGGTTAAATAAAGGTAAAGAGAGTTGAGAAGATATAAATTATCTTCCAGTTAAAGTGGAGGAGATAATTTTAGTGTGTTTAATATACAGATTAAATCACACAATTCTCGAAAAGTAAATCCAAAAGATAGAATGATAAAGTGTAAATATATATAAAAGATAGAGAATCTATGTATAATGTTCTCTAAATATTGAGACTCATTAAATGTATCTTTAATGGGAGATAAAGTTATGTATATGAAAATGGTAGTAAAACAGAGCGTCTTCAGCTCTATTTTCTATGACTGTAGGGAAGTAACTAGAAGTTCTATAGGACCCACTATTTCATAGTCGATTGAAGTTAAGGATGCTTCATGTAAATACATTTTGAAAATCTCAAAACTAATCATGTTTTTCTTTTCTTATCCAAAACTCAAGTCTTCTTACACACATGAGGGAGTTTGCTTCTTATTGTATCCATAGCATGCAAGATTAAGCATCCGGATTATATGCTCCTCATAATGATTGATTGACACACACATTAATGAATCCCTGTAATAGTTTAAGAATAATCAGTAAAATGATTATTAGAATTAAATTTGATAATATTGATATTAAAAATATTTAATTCAAAATAAAATGAAGCAGTGATAATTACTTTTCTGAATGGTGAAAAAACTATGGCGGTGGCTTAGGCTAGCGATGAGTCAGGCTAACATCGAGTTATAATGATGGTATGTTATGCTCAATGGTGAATCATCTCAATGGTGAGTCATTTCAATAATTTTCAGAATTTGGAGGTGACTAATTTCTAATGGAGAGTCATCCTATGGTGGTGATTTTTTTCCATACTTTTCCAAATTCTCATCCTAACAACGACTCGTTGTTTATGGTTGGTATTTCCCATACTTATCCAAATTTTCATCTTGATGATGAATCATAGCTAATTTTAGATGTTTTCAACACTTAGATAAATTTATTTTCCTAAAAAGTGATTCATGTCTAGTAGTGATTAGAGAGTGACGGTGGGCCTTTCCAATACTTATCCAAAATTTCAAAAATCTATGTCATAGGATAAAATGATATCATAAAGCATAAAATCCATTAATAACAAAATTAACATGATTTGTTTTATCATTAAAATATGGTTTCTAAAAATATACCCCTTTTTGATGATCAAAAATCATGGAATTTAATAAATGATGTATAGAATAAACTATGATGTGAAAATAGATGAGCTTACCATATTTAAAAAGATATAGAGAGAGTTTGATCATAATGGTATTAAAGATATTAAGTATAAAATAGTATAAGATATAGTTAATTAAGTAAATACAAATGGTATCATAGGTAGTTAAATATTAAGTAGTATCAGAGGTAATTAAAAAGGAAGTATGAAATAAAATATGGTACCGGTGGAACAACACTATAAAAAGAATAAATAAATTCCATAGGGTAATTCATCCCCTTTTAGGATTTTTAAAAAGAAAAAATAAAATAGGAAATACAAAGAAATATAATATGAATAATAATATAATTTCAATTAATAAAATCAAATGAAGTAAAAAAAAGATAGACAAAATTCATAAAAAATTCCATATCAAATACTTAAAGTCTAAGGTCAACGCTTTTCAAGCTGGTTTGTAAGAACAAGTGGTCATTTTTTCCCCTTTGTTAGAAGCATAAGGTTCAGTAGTAGAAGCTGAGGTAACTGTAGGGATGGTTTTAGGGACAACAGGTAAAGAAGAAGTCTCTCTGATAATGATAGGCCCAATATGATGTACTGCTTCTCTGGGAATCAATATGAAAGGATGGAAACAATTAGGTAAGGGTTTATTTGGATATCTAGTAACTCATGGTTTGAAAAACTCTGGATCAGAAGATAGAGGGGTGAGATTAGTAGTAATTGGAATGGAATCCTAAGCCACCACTGCAGTTCCAGAAACATGAAGAAATGGCTTTACAAGAATTATGAAGTCTATAATAATATTTCCTTCCATTTCCATAGCACTAACAAAGCAAATTTTGTCTTATATAAATAACTTGATCATTGGGGTTATCACCTTCAACTGATTAGCTTGTTCTTTAAAATCTTGAGTCACTAGAGGCATCTTTAGGCTATCAGTAAGGAATATGAAATGAGAGTTAAGATCATGCTTATTATAAATCTGTGATAGATAATACTTTATAGAATTTTTAATTTTCTCTATATAACCTTTCATATCCTTCATATATTTTCTAACCATCATATGTACATGATCACTGTTATGCTATATTTTCCTCAAAATTTCTTGAGGGATGTTTGGTCCAACCCCAAAAACACCATGAATCTCTTCTCTAACCAATGACTTGATCATATCAACATCAAGTGAAGGAGGAGGATCAATGGAATTAAAATCCATAGAATAAATATTATTCACCCTATTTATCAAAGTGGGTAAAGAATATACAAAGGAAGACCTCATCTCATCCACTATAGACCTCAAAGTATTCATCTAATTTTCTATGCTCCTATTCTTTATCTCTACTTCTTGAATGTGATGCATCATCTTTGGTTGGATGTGATGTATCACAAGCTCAAACAGATAACTTACATACTTATCGCTTAAATTAGTGACATGCAATGCCATATTTTTTTAATAACAAACCAAAATTGGAGAGAACCCTATTTCTAAAGGATTCTAAGTTATCTCTTGTAATAACATTAAATTGAACAGATGCAATGACTATTGGAATAGTAGCCTATGTTGGCCTAGAACTAGAAGGTACATCTTAATAAAATCTCGGAAACACCCCTTCTTAATCTATTCATTATACCAATGATCCATTAGGATCCATGTCTTCTCGAATAGTAGGTCCACCATGATTTGTTGAACTACTGTCATCATCTGAATCTGAGTAGTCCAAGCCTAGTCTAATATAGACTGGATACAAATTCCATTCCTCAAACACTAAAACATTTAACATGGATAAAGACACACAATACTTATTACTAACTATATGTTTATAAATTTTATTCTCAACAACAACAGCTATAACACCCAACTGTTCAATAGATCATTGCACATCAGCTGTCTTCTCAACAAGTGTTGGCTCACCAGAGTCACCATCTGTATGGTCAACATGATGAATAATAAGACTTAGGGATTCCTTCCCCTCAAAATATGCTTCATTATCATATTTTAAAGATATATATACATCTTAAATAAAGCTTTGATGATCTTTAGATCTAGAGAAAACGGATAAATTGGAGAAAATATATGTGTCTGAGGCTTCTTAACATCCTCATAACCAATGCGTCCACTAGGACCATCATGGTCAAAAACAACATTAATGTCATCTATATATCCATTTACATTTAACTTATATTCCCCTCCTCCTCCTCATACTTCTTCATTTTTATAAACATTTTCACCATTTTCACCACTTCCATTGTATTCAGAAGATTTGGAAGTGATCTTAAAACATTCCTCACCAAACACTTCTGTTTCTACTTCCTCACTTCCTTAATTTAAAATATAATCTCATATAAGGATAGATCTTGGTGGGCTAGGAGAACCATAATAAATGGTTGGAGAACTCTTAGGAAGTTCTGGGTCACTACCTTTATCTACTGAGAACTCATGTTCCTCACTAGAAGAGGTAGAAACCTCATCTTCTTCCTCACCTAAATACTCAATCAACTCAACTGGATCTAAGCCCAGATCCACAAGATTCTTTGGTCTAGAATGGTGATCAACCAGATTTAAATCACCATACATACTATCAGTATCATCAATCCATTGTTTCATCGATGGGTTCCAACCTATCTTTATTATTTTTAAAATTACTTTTGTAATGAAAAATCATCCAAATTTTACCACAATTTCTTCTTCTCTATCAACCAATCCTTTGTCCTCTAGAATGGATGAAATAAAATTGGGATTAAATAGGGAATTTGATATGGAAGTTGGATTGAAAATATTCATATTGTAAAATATTAATTATCTATATAGATTGATCTTTTATCCTATATTTATAAGACACAAAACATATACATATTGATACCTCATTGTGTTAAAATCACATTTCCTTGGGAATAGAATATATTGGCTAAACATGAAAATCAATAGAAATTAACCATCAAGATCAGTAGCAGCTGGTCTTTTTACGGTCCCATCTCCAGTCAACTATTCCAAATAATCCCCATAAAAAACGTTTATCACTTGTAAATGTTCTTTGATAGTCATTTGAAAAAGCTTTCATGAGGTACTCTCAGTCATTTATCCCATTTTCTTTAAAATAAAAACCCTTTTCACCCATTTATTTTTCTTATTACCAAGTCTTCATCCTCTTAAATGATTAACTCAAAATACTAATAAAATTGGTGCACTAAACTAGGATATTAGGACCAATAATTATTAGAGAAACACTCTACCTATCCTTGTATTTTCAAAATTTTAAGCACTAAAGACTTTATTGACATCAACTAATCAACATGAACTTATTTTTTAGGTACCACTCTATGCTTAGAAATCTATAGGTTCACTGAATCAATAGATTTTAGATGGCTAGATTATCCTTTCTTCTTAGTTGGAGGACATGAATCATTTCGATAAGATTCAATGTCTCTATTCACTCTAAAAATGGAGACTGGATTATAATATTCAAGTGAAGGAGAGGGAAGGCTGACAATTGTAAGAGAAAAGGCCGAGGTAAGGCTTAAAATAAAAGGTGCAAGAGAGTAAGTGTCGAAATTAGACAAGTGTAAAATATATATCATTTAGGGATTTATAGATTTTTAAATTGAAAAAATAATATTTGAATCATAATAAAAATTAAATAAATAGCCTATAAATAGAAAATAAAAAGGTGGATTAAAAATCAATGGCGGTACATTTGAAAATGGTGATTTGTTTCCAACGGTGGGTAAACTCCAATGGTGGGTAAACTACAATGGTGGGTAGACTCCAATGGTGGGTAGAATCTAATAGTGGGTAAACTTCAATAGTGGGTAATCTCCAATGTTGGGTAGACTCCAACGATGGGTATACTCCAATAGTGGGTAAACTCCAATGGTGGATCCCAAAAAATTAAACTTAACCAAAATTAATCTTGCCTAATTCATGTTTGATGTAGTTCATTCCCTTAAAATTAAAAGGATTATTGAAAGTATCAGCAAGTTGGTTTTTAGTTCCAATGTATTCCAGTGATATATCACCATTTTGAAAATGATCTCTCAAAAAGTGATTTCTTACATCAACGAGTTTTGTTCTAGAGTCAGATATAGGATTATTAGAAATGTTTATAACACTTTTATTATCACAATTTATAGGTATATTTTATAATTGATATACATAGTCTAGTAATGTGTGTTTCATCCTCAAAATTTGATAACATAATCTACTGGTAGGTTTTTATTCAACTTTAGTAGTAGAAAAAAGCTACATAATTTTGTTTCTTACTACAACAAGAAACTAGAGACTTTCCCAAAAGGTGACATGTTCTAGATGTTCTTTTTCTATCTAACTTACAACCACCAAAACAATCATCTAAATAATTGATTATGTCAAATAATTTTCCTCTAGTATAGAAACATCCTAAATTGGTTGCATACTTGAGGTATTTAAAAATCATTTTTATAGAAATTTAGTTTGACTCTTTTGGGTTTTCTTGAAAATGAACACACATACACACACTAAAAATAATTTAAATTTAGCTAAGATTTAAGTAGAGAAGAATTCTAATAATACCTCTATAACTAGTTTGATCCACTAATTTCACAGCTTCATCAAGATCTAATTTACATGTGGTACTCATAGGAGTTTCACTACTCTTAGTTCTATCAAAAATAAAGAATTTTAAAATGTATATAGTATATTTAGATTGGTTTAAAATAGTTACTTCTTTATTTTGAAAAATTTGGAAACGAATAAGGAATTTCAGTTCACCCATTAAACTCATTTCAAATTCATTTTGCATCATTTTTGAAAAATAAATACATAAATAATTTTTAGAGGATCCAAAAATAATATCATCTACATAGATTTGAACAACTAAAATATCTTTTGATATTTTTTTTTCTAAATAGGATAGGATCATATATACCATTCAAAAATCCTTTTGAAACAATAAAATATATAATCCTATAATACCAAGCTCTACGAATTTGTTTTAGACCATATAATGCTTTTTTTAACTTGAAAATTTTATTTTAAAAATGAAGATTTTGAAATCCATGGGGTTTTCAACAAAAAAATACTCAACTATGTACCCACTCAAGAATTAAATTTTAAAATACATTTTATATTGTATTAAATAAATATGTGCTTTATGGGCTAGAAGTATTATAATAGCTTCAAGTCTGGATATAGGTGAAAAGGTTTATTCATAGTCTATACCCTTTTCTTAACTATACCCTTGTGTAACTAGTTTAGCCTTGTTTCTTACAATTGTTCTAGATTAAACAAACTTGTTTCTAAACACCCATTTAGTGCCTATAGTTATGATTTACTTGGGTCTGTCAACAAGTTCCCAAACTTTATTACTTTTAAATTTACTAAGTTATTCTTGCATATCCATTACCCAAAATTCATTATTAATTGCATCATTGATGTTCTTCGGTTCAAGCTATGAAATGAATGCCTGATTTTCAACCTGGTTTCATAGAGAAACTCTAGTATGTGTACCTTAACATAAGTATCTAACAACATCATATAAAGGATGGTATTTAAGAGTCCTAACAACTCTATAAAATGAAGTTCCAGTCACCTCAAGGTCTTCTATGGGTTCTGGTTCAGGTTCTAGAAGTTCCTTAGAATAGGATGAAGTTTTTTGCATGATTTACGGTAGAATTATAAGGATTTAAATTAATGATGAAAGTGGGTAAATAATAATTAAGGATATGTAAAGGGGTTTTGGGTTCATGTAGATATATCTTATGAAACGTGACATGGATATATTCTTACATAGTCTTGGTTCTTTTGTTAAAAACTCCATAGTATTTACTAGAAGTTGAATATCCAATGAAAGCTTCTTCATCACTTTTAGTGGAAAAATTTCCAAAAGTATCCATATTTTTAAGAATAAATACCTTTCATATAACACCCCAAGATCTCATAGTACGTTATCTCATTAAATTAATTTAATATCTTGCACTATACGCAACACCGAGTTCGAGCGCACCACAACATTACCAAACTAGTCGTTCAAAAAGAGATTATAAATAGTATTAACTGAATTTTGAATCTTATATACTCTATATAATTTTAACATCCATATTATGTGTCACTTAGACATAATATAAGAACAAATTCATTTTATTCACATAAAAGAAGTATTTTTAAAAAAATGCAATTTTGCCACCTTTTAATGGAAAACTCTTTTTAAATCCAATATTTGACACTTTTATATATTAAATTTTACAAAATAAAATTATTATTTAGAATAGATACATAAAAATTTAGTTTATATAAATTTTTGGTGTTTTTCTGATAACTTTCATATTTGGGTGAATAGTGAAAATTACTAAATTTTAACTTAAAAAAACTTTTTTAATAAAAATAATTTATAGTGTTCAATTATACATTTGACTGGTTTTGAAGTATTATTAAATAATATTTTTATCATTTAATAAAATTTTTGTCATTATAAGTAATTTCACATTTAAATTTGACATAAACACATGTCAATCTTTTGATAGTTTTTACTTTTTTAAAAACCTATTTTTTTGTTTTGACAATGGGAATTTATTTTAAATTAATAAATTCAACTTCTATGTTTTGAATTTGGTAAAATAGACTTCATTTTTTTAATTCATAATTGAAAAATTAGCTTAGGGTGAATTTTTGGTATTTTTCTGAAAACTTTCAATTTTTGATGAATAATGAAAAACACTGAGTTATTGTTTAAAATCAACTTTTTATTTAAATAATTATTTATTTTATTTAAATTTATTTTAGGTCAAAATATATACATAATACCTATATAAGTTCAATGTAATTCATTAGAGTCATTTTATAATAATTTTAGATATATAAAAAGTTTATTGAACTTTTTATCGTCTTTTACCCACCTCCTAGGAGCATTTGCAAATTTGCATAAAACATAATTTTACCACTTATGTGAATTGAATTTAAAAAATTAGAGAGACACAGTTGATATCATTAAGTAAAATTTTGTTAAATAAGATAAAAATAATTTTTGGTGAATAGTAACTTTTGACTTTTATTTACCACAGTTAAAAGTAAATAGGATAATTAAAGATAAAAATGATATTATTATTACCCTAACACATGTCCTAATTCTATTGTATAAGTTTAATTCGACCAAAAAACACCTTAGTAACAAAATATGACCATTTAGGTCCACTTGGATTAGATTAGTACATTTATTATTTTTTTAATTTAAAGAAGAGTTAAAAGTGTTAAATTCAATTTTTCATAACTAAAACATTTTAATATAGGGTTATACATAAGATAAATTCGACTATAAATATTCATTATAAAGATAAAAATATTTCATACATAATGGTATTTTATTTATAATTTTTATATATTCAATAATTTAATTTATTTATGACACAATGATGATGCAATAATTACTTTATTAATGAACGATTAAAATAATTGATATTATAAATATCAAAATAAATGTAATTTGAGACTTTTGATGAATTAAACTAATTTAATAAGTTAATATGAAATTTTAAGGTTGATTATATAATTTTATTTCAAAGTGATAAGGTTGTTATAAATTTCACAAAAACAAAATACCAAATAGTGTCCAAATTGACATAAATTAATTTTTAAAACAAATACTATATTATTGGTTGATATAATATTCCTAAAAATCTAAGGTTCGGCATAAAGACTTAAATAATATTATATATGTCATTAATGAACCACTTGAGGTTATCTTGAATGTTTATAGTAAGTTTATTAACCATATAGTGTAGGAATACAAGAAGACACGGTAAAAGGTAAACTATTTAACTAAGAGTTAAATCTAAAAGATAAGGTTAATATGGTAACATAAACTTGTCTAAAACGTATTTTTTGAGATTATTTCGACCCATAACCACCTAAATATAAAAATAAATTCATTTTGAGCCATTATAAACCTAATATTATTGTATAATAAATTAATACTTTTATATTTTCCTAAAGTGACCCTCACCCCTCTTATAAAAGGGCACTTATCCTTGTCACAAAATCACACCTCCAAAGCCATTTTTCTCAGCTAACTCCTACCCAAATTTCCTCCCAAATTTCCTCCCTTCATTCTAGAGGCCTTACTTTGGTCATAAATCCAACCTAAGAAGCCCTTTTGATCCAGTCAAAAGGAAGAACCCAAAGAATAGGTAAATATTTCATCACCTCTTTCAAGTTCTTTTCTTCTTCCACTTCCTCTTTCTTTGTTGTTTCCATTATAAAATAATAAATCCAGTATCTTATATATAATTTTATTTTATTATAAAAATGTTAAAACCATATTCATTATTCTATCCATCCTATAAATGACAAAGTCACCATACGTGTGTACGTACGGATTACTCTCTCCACACCGTAGTGTAGTTTGTTATTAAAAAATTTCATTATTTGTATGGGTATAATAATGAGTAAAACTGATGTAAATAATAAATATAACATGTTAATGATTCTTTATAGATGATATAACATCCAATTACATACGATTCTTCCATTAATATAATGATATTGTCGCTCGTGCGTACGCACGGATTACTGTCTCCACAACGCGATGAGATTCATTTCAACGTTCAACATTCAATGATGATTATAAAAATATATATTATTAATAAGTATGTAATATTATAAATAATAATTCTACTGGATATATATATATGTATCTACTTTAATATATCTTATTCACTTACTTCCGTTTAATACGATATGAAAACGAAAACAATGTTTATGCGTACGAACGACATACCGTCTCCATAAACGGTGCCTTCCATTTCATATATATATCTATTATAAATATTTATATTCTAAATATATATGATATATAAATCAATTTTTTATTCTGTAAGTATTTAAATCATGATCTAAAATATATGATCAAGAATAACAAGTTAAAACACATATGATAAAGAAAGTGATTATTACCTAAAATGTTAATTTAACATGGAAATCATTATTAAATGGGTAGTATAAAGTCATAAATGAATCATGTATGATATAATAAATATGAATATGGTTCTATTATAATTTAATCACAAGCTATGGTCATTATACAGGAGGTTAATTGTACCATCGACCAAAGGAAAGTGCAATGTAAGGGTTAATTCCTCAATCTAATTATAAATCCGAGATTGTTTATGTGTAAGTTTTTACTAGGACATATTTATTATCCATGCCCATGATTCATAAAAGAGTTTCCAAAGGGATTATTTTTAAGGGAATATTTAACTAAAAAATCATTTTAAATGTTTTAAATATTTATTCTTTTAAACTTTTCTCATTAATGTTCATGTTTTCAAAATGATTTTTAAGGATTTATTTATATGGACATGAATGTTTTTAAAATGATAATTCCTTTCAAAAGTTTCAAAGTGGTATGGAAAACTATGATTCAAAAATTTATTTAAATTTCTTCCTTTCTAAATTGTGTGACTTTTAAATGTTTTCAGGAAAAGGGATATTTCTCTCAAAGAGTTTTAAAAATCATTTTCATCTATGTCAACATCCTTTGATGGATTTTAAACTTGTTTGAAGTTGATTTATTATGATTCAAATATTCTATATTGTATTAAAGGTTTTGTGATATGTTTTACTGTGGATGTGTTATTTTTATACCATTCATGGTTTATGGATAAAGTATTGACATTTTGTATGCTAGTTTTAATACGAATGTTTATGTTATGTTTAAACCTTTTCATATGAAGAATGCATTAGACTTAGTAAGTGACTGGTGGAGCCCTTTATAACTCCTCGATGAATCGGTAGGTCTCATGAGACAACTAGACGTGGAATTGGCTGAGGCCTTTCCTAATTTGATATATGGTTTTGGCCGAGGCCTAAATCATTTTTTAGACATCTTGGTTGAGGCCTTGACAAAATGTTTTAGAATGTCAGACATTATGCATTCCCTCATTATGAAATTAGTTATTAAATGTGATTATTCAACTAGTATAATATCAATGTTCATGTTAATATGGTAATTTTTGATTTATTTTTGCCATATTATGTCCAAGTTTATGTTTAAAAAGTCTGTTGTTTTTATTACACATCTTTCCTTAAAAGTTTATAGATTCCGCTAAATTATTTACCCTTACTGAGCATCTGAGCTCGCCTCTTTATTATGTTTTATTTTCCCAGGATCATAAGAAGTGTTTTATGTTTGAGATGCAGGGTTAAGATAAGGGAACAATGGAGTTCTCAAAGGATTTTTTTTTGTATTTTAGAAAGTGTAATGTAATGTTCATGTATGTAATCTATTTTCCAAGATTGCTAAACTGATCGGTTTTTCGGGACTTGATTCCCTGTAATCATGAAAATGTATTAAAATAATGCACTGCCTCTGGGAATCTAGGGTCGGGGCGTTACATTTGGTATCAGAGGAATTTTAGAAATAACCTTGGAAATAGATTTAGATAAACTCTGATTAGATAACACTACCCTAATATAGACTTTGAGGATTAGTATAGAATAACTTCCTAGAATTTTGGTAAGGTAGATATTTTGTGAGTTTTCCAAGAAATACATCCCTATCTGGATACGAGCAGGTAGAGGAAGCTCTGGAACAAATGTACCTAGGGGTAAAACGCAAAAACACTACTTTGAGCTAGTCTCGAACGGGAATTGGTTTATGCTAATGGGCCTTGCTGCACTCTTGGTTACAACACTCTTGGGGGATATGCTTAGGATAATTCACATTTTCATTACAAGCCATTATAACAAATTTTGGAGTAAATACTTCCTTAAAGAAAACATTTTTATTATTATGGATTATATCCATAAAATTTTCAATTTACGTTAGGTATTTTACAAGTTTTGAATTAATCATCGTGATTCATAAATTGACTTAGTGTTTTCCATTGTTTAGAAATGGTTCCCAGTAGAAGGAATGAGAACTCCAACAATATGTATGATCCAAAGAGTAATAAGGATCATCTCTTTCATGGTATTAATCCAACATTTAGAAGGGAAATAGTCTCCCATGTATTCTCAACATATGAAGAAATAATATCATGTGTTAATAATAAAAGTAATGAATTATCTGAGTCTTATGGATTTGAAGGTAAGCAAGAGAAGAAAAGGATGGTATAGAGAAAGATGGATAAAGATAAGAGGGGAAAGAAGGATTTTACCATATGTGATAAATGTGGAAAGAATCACCGTAGTATATTCTTGAAGGTAATATGAGTTTATTATAAGTGTGGAGGAAAATGACACCAAGTACGTGATTTCAAGGGTAAGAAAAAGGTTTCAAATGTAAAATGCTTCATCTACAAGGCGTTGGGGCACTACGCGAATCAATGTACAAATCATCAGAGTATACCACTAATGATACTATTGGATAATAATCAAGTTATGATACTACCTCAGATGAAGAGGAATGACTAGTGTTCTTATGTTTTTATTATAGAATTATTTCATTTGAGTGTTGTATCAATAATATACTGGTTATATGAATTATGGAGATAAATAACGATTGTACCGCAGTACTATTTTATTGAGGATTTGAGATTATATGGTTCTAAGAAAAGTGACTTAATAGTAAGCTACACTTTTTGGAAAATACATGGTTGAAGGAAAGTTAATCCTTAATATGATACTAATAATGAGGTAGTGATTTTGGAATAAGAGATGGTTTATTTGGATAAATTATATTGGACATTCTTGACTTCATTGGAACTGATTAATAGTTTGTTTATTTCATCATTTTTGGAATATTCAAAAATTTTGGATATAAGAAATACATCCAGTTTTCTATAAATAATAAGGGAGCAAGAATGTAATCAATAAGGTTTTATGGTAATTCAGGGTGTTACCATGTTTTAAAAGAATACATTATGAAGGTGTTCAAATGTTATTACGTGAAAAAAAGGATCTTCATTGTGTTTAACTTCCTTATAAATTTTGGACTGTGAGTTTTGATAGAAGTATTTTGGATAAGTCTAAAGGTTGTAATGGATTAATTTTGAAATTGGATAAAATTGTTAAGGTTATTTTTGGATTTTCATAAAAAGGACAACCCAGAGGTCGGGCGACAACCAGTCACGTCTGGCAAGGCTGCGAGACTTGAACCTGCAACCGAAGGGCGATAAGGGTGCATCACCTACCACTAGACTACGTGATGTCCTGGATTGTATAATGTAGTTTATTTTTTTAATGGTCTGATAGGTGAATTATTAATTCATTATTTTTGGAACCCTATATGATTAGGATAAATATTTTTTTTTTGAAATCATTTGGAGTGAAAGATGAGTTTGTGGTTGGAATTAGTTAAAGGATGTAACTCTACTTGTCAAGTATATATATATATATTCCCTTTTATTATTTGACTAAATTAATTCTTAAACTTTAGTTAAGGGACTTCATCTCATTCTCATTTCATTGAGGCATCCTTTTATTTCTAAACAACTTTATTTTATACACTGTATAAAACCCTTGACTTTTCATTTCAAGGGAAATCTTTTTCTACGAAGCATTTTACTAAATGAAAAAAAGGAATGTTTTTTAATGTAAGTAGTGACAATGACCTTTCCACTACCATGAGTTTTATTTGATCTTTGGATTCCTTAACAAGCCAAAATGTTTTTTTTAAAAGAAAATAAATACCATATACTCTTTTTGCGTATTTTGGTATTGAAAATGGTTTTGATAATGGATTTGTTATGTCAATATATTTAAATGATATATTGTGATCGATGAGCTCAATCAATCCCTATAAATATTTATATTTTCCCTCTAATTATGTGTCTCTAATTGCCACCAATGTTCTCCTAATCAAAATCATAATTTGGTGGTAACTTTTTAATTTCCCTTTCCCTCTTATTAATACTAAATTTTATTAACCCAATATCCGATGTGGGTTTTCCACAAAGGTATTTCTCTATTTTTAACCTTTTATTTTCGAAGAACAATTTAAAATTGCGAGGACGCAATTTATTGAAGGAGGGGAGAATGTAGCACCCAATATCTCTTAGTAAATTATCTCATTAAAGTAATTTAATAGCTTGCGCTACATTCAACACCGAGTTCAAGCGCACCACAACATTACCAAACTAGCCGTTCAAAAAGCAGTTATAAATAGTATTAACTACATTTTGAATCTTATATACTCTATATAATTTTAACATCCAGAATATCAAAATTATCTTAGGGTGAATTTTCAGTATTTTTATGAAAACATTCAATTTTTTATGAATAGTGAAAAACACTAAGTTATTGTTTAAAACCAACTTTTTATTTAAATGATTATTTATTTTAATTAAATTTATTTTAGGTAAAAATAGATACATAATACCTATATAAGTTAAATATAATTCATTGGATTAATTTTATAATAAGTTTAGATATATAAAAATTTTATTGAAATTTTTACTGTGTTTTACCCACCTCCTAGGAGCATTTGCGAATTTGAATAAAACTTAATTTTACCGCTTCTGTGAATTGAATTTTAAAAATTATAGAGACAAATTTGATATCAGTATATAAAAATGTGGTTCAATAAGATAAAAATAATTTTTGGTTAATAGTAACTTTTGACTTGTATCTACCACGGTTAAAAGTAAATAGGGTAATTAATGGTAAAAATGATATTATTATTACCCTAACACATGTCCTAATTCTATTGGATAAGTTTAATTCGACCAAAAACAAACTTATGAATAAAATATTACCATTTAGGTCCACTTGGATTAGATTAGGGCATCTATTATTATTTAATTTAAAGAAGAGTTAAAAGTGTTAAATTTAAGTTTTCATAACTAAAACATTTTAATATATGGTTATACTTAAGATAAATTAGACTATAAATATTTATTAGAAATATATAAATATTTCCTATATAATGGTATTTTATTTATAATTTTTAGATATTAAATAATTTAATTTATTTATGACACAATGATGATGCAGTAATTACCTTATTAATGAACGATTAAAATAATTGATATTATAAATATCCAAATAAATTTAATTTGAAACTTTTGATAAATTACACTAATTTTCTAGGTAAATATTACATGTTAGAGTTGATTATATAATTTTTATTCAAGTTATAAGGTTTTTATGACTTTCACAAAAACAAAATACCAAATAGTGTCAAAATTGACATAAATTAATTTTTAAAACAAATACTATATTATTGGTTGTTATAATATTACTAAAACATTATGGTTCATAAAAAGGGCTTAAATTATATTATATATGTCATTAATGAACCTCTTTAGGTTCTCTTGTATGTTTATAGTATGTTTATTAACCATATAGTTTAAGAATACAAGAAGACACGGTAAAGGTTAAACTATTTAGCTAAGAGTTAAATATAAAAGATTAGGTTAATATGGTAACCTAAACTTGTATAAAACCTATTGGTTGAGATTATTTAGACCCATAATCACCTAAGTCTATAAATAAATTCATTTTTTCCATTATAAAACTAATATGATTTTATAATAAATTAATACTTTGATATTTTCCTAAAGTGGCCCTCACCCCTCTTATAAAAGGGAACTTCCCCTTCTCTCAAAATCACACCTCCAAAGACATTTGGATTGGCCAAAACCTGCCAAAATATCCTCCCAACTTTCCTAACTTAATCCTAGAGTCCTTAATTTGGTCATAAATCCAACCTAAGGAGCCCTTTTGATCCATTCAAAAGGAAGAAGCCAAAAAAGAGGTAAATATTTCATCACCTCTTTCAAGTTCTTTTCTTCTTCCACTTCCTCTTTCATTATTGATTACATTCTAAAATAATAACTCTAGTATATTATATATAATTTGGTGTTATTATAAAAATGGTACAACCATATTCATTATTCTATCCATCCTATAAATGACAAAGTCACCATACGTGCGTACGTACGGATTACCATCTCCACGTCATGGTGTAGTTTGTTATTAAAACATTTCATTATTTGGATGGGTATGATAACGAGTATAAATAATGTAAATAATAAATATAACATGTTAATGATTACTTATATATGATATAACATCCAATTACATACGATTCCTCTATCAATATAATGATATTGTTTCTTGTGTGTACGTACGGATTACCGTCTCCATGACGCGATGAGATTCATTTCCACGTTCACCATTCAACGATGATTATAAAAATATAAATATTATTAATAAGTATGTAATATATGAAATAATAATTATACTATATATATATATATTAACTTTCATATATATTATTCACTTACTTCCGTTCAATACGATAAGAAAATGGAAACAGCGTTTACGCGTACGAACTACATATCGTCTCCATAAACAGTGCCTTCCATTTCATATATCTATTTATTATAAATATTTATATTCGAAATATAAATGATATATAAATAAAGTTTTATATTCTATAAGTATTTAAATCATGATCTAAAGGATACGATTAAGAATAACAAGTTAAACAAGTACCATAATGAAAGTGACTATTACCTGAAATGTTAATTTAACATGGAAATCATTATTAAATGGGTAGTATAAAGTCATAAATGAATAATTTATGATATAATAAATATTAATATGGTTCTGGTATAATTTAATAACATACTATGGTCATTATAGAGGAGGTTAATTGTATCCTCTACCAAAGGAAAGTGCAAGGTAAAAGTTAAATCCTCAATCTCATTATTATTTGAGATTGTTTATGTGTAAGTTTTTACTGGGAAATATTTATTATCCATGACCATGTTTCATAAAAGAGTTTTAAAAAGGATTATTTTTAAGGGACTCTTTAACTAAAAAATCATTTTAAATGTTTTAAAGTTTATTCTTCTAAACAATTCTCATTAATGTTCATGTTTTCAAAATGGGTTTTAAGGATTTATTTATATGGACATGAATGTTTTTAAAATGTTAATTCCTTTCAAAAGTTTCAAAGCGGTGTGGGAAATTTTGATTCCAAAATGTATTTAAATTTTTTCCTTTCAAAATCTTGTGACTTTTAAATGTTTTCAGGAAAAATTGATATTTCTCTCAAAGTGTTTTACAAATCATTTTCATCTATGTCAACATCATTTGATGTATTTTAAACTTATTTGATGTTGATTTATTATGATACAAATCTTCCATATTGTATTGAAGGTTGTGTGATATGTCTGACTGTGGATGTGTTATTTTTATACCATTCATGGTTTTTTGATAAAGTATTGACATTTCATATTCTAGTTTTAATACGAATGTTTATGTTATATTTAAAACTTTTCATATGAGGAATGCATTGGAATTTGTAAGTGACGGGTGGAGCCTGCTATAGCTCCTCGATGCATCGATAGGTCTCATGAGACAACTAGACATGGAATTGGATTATGCCTTTCCCAATTTGATATATGGTTTTGGCCAAGGCCTAAATCATTTTTTAGACGTCTTGGCCGAGGCCTTAACAAAAATTTTCAGAATGTTTGGCATTATGCATTCCATCATTATGAAATTAGTTATTACACATGATTATTCAACTAGTAGAATGTCCATGTTCATGTTAATATGGTAATTTTTTATTTATTTTTTCCATATTATGTTCAAGTATATGTTTAAAAGGAATTTTTTTTATTACACATCTTGCCTTAAAATGTTATAGCTTCCGCTAAATTATTTACCCTTACTGAGCATCTGAGCTCACCCCTTTCTTATGTTTTATTTTCCTAGGATCCGAGGAAGTGTTTTATGTTTGCGATGAAGGGTTAAGATAAGGGAAAAATGGAATTCTCAAAGGATTTTTTTTTGTATGTTAGAAATTTTAATGTAACATTCATGTATGTAATCTATTTTCCAATACTGCTAAACTAATTGGTCTTTAGGGACTTGATTCCTTGTAATCATGACAATGTATTAAAATAATTCACCAACTCTGGGAATCTAGGGTCGGGGAATTACATTGCAACCATACACTTTAAAGTAATTAACCTTAGGATTTATACTATTCAAAAGTTCATAAGGGGATTTCTTAAAAATATTTTTATTTAAAACTCTATTGATTATATAGTAGGATGTATTCACAACATCTTCCCAAAAGTAGGAATATAAGTCATATTCATTTAGCATTGTCTGGGATATCTCTTGAAGTGTTTTATTTCTTATTTCTTCAACTCTATTCTATTAAGGGGTCCTAGGATTAGAGAAGTTATGACTATATCCATTTTGTGAAAAGAAAGGATTCAAAGTATTTATTTTAAAACTCATGTCCATGGTCACTTCTTAAGGTCCTAATTCTATGTCCACTTAGGTTTTCTAAAGATTTAGAATACTTAGTAAAATAAGAGTAGGATCCACTTTTGCAAGCTAAAAATAATTCCCAAGTATACCTTGAAAAGTCATATACAATTACATAGAAATATTTCTTACCATTTAAAATAGAAACTCTAGATGGTCCAAAAAAACCATGTGAACCAACTCAAGAGGTTAAGAAGTTAAAACTTCTTTCTTTAATTTAAATTTTTTTTTGTGTTGTTTCCCTTTTTGATAGGGGTTATAGAATTTTCCATTAATAAATTCAAGTTTAGGTAGATCTATGAATAAACCTTTCCTAGTAAGCTTTATATGTGAGTGAATTTTATAGTTTCCTAGTCTCCTATGCCAAATAAAAGATTATATATTAAACTAACTTAGGTAGGAAACATTTTGTGAAATTAATTAATCAATATTAATAGTATACACATTATCATTTCTCAAAATAGTAAACACTAAATCATTTTTGGAATTAAAAACACAAAATTAATTTTTTTCAAAATTCACATGAAATCCATCATCACATAGTTGTGATATTCTTAGAATATTGTATTTTAAACCATCAATAAAAAGTAATTTAGAAATTAAAATTGAGTTAGTGTTACCGATTTGGTGAAGGACAATTATCTTTCCATTTACATTGTCAAAAAAGGTGACATGACCACTATAAACCTTTATCATGTTCTTGAAGCTTGATTAATCTCCTTTCATATGTCTATAACACCTTTTATCTAAGTATTGCATATTTCTACAGGAGATTTTCATGCAGGTGTCTTAAAAAACAATGTTTATACCAAAAATGAATTTTGTACCCAAATTTATTGGGTACAATGATGTTAGTAATGATAGATTTAGAAACCCATATTTTCTTAAGGGGTTTCGTATAAGTAGACTGAAAAATTTTTCAAATAAAAAATTTATAATGAATACTTGAATAAAAAATTGTAGTAGAATTTCCAGAAGTGGATTTAGGGATAATAGTGATGTTAACAATCCTTCTCTGTCTAGGTCGATAACCTAGACCTGTAATATATTTAAGAGAAATTTATTTTACTATTATTTGAGTTATAGTTTCCTTTAAATTTGTATATATTTCTAAGTATTTATTTAATTTCTCATTTAACAAATTTAGTTCAGTATTTTCTTACAACAATTGATTATTTTTATCTTTTTACTATAAGATTAGTTTTATCACTAGCATATAAACACATGATATTTCTTTAAAATTTTGTATTTTTCCTTGATCTCATTAAATGTATCTTTAAGAATATTTCAATATTAAAACATTTCCTCTTTTTAAATATCATCATAATTTTTTTTATCTTCATAATGATCTGAAATAAGTATAGGAGATATAGTAGGTACCTTATATATGTTTTTCATAAAGCACATATTACTCTCTCAGGATTTTATTCATGAGGTGAGTCTAAGTCACTAGAATTGTCCTTAGAGGAATTACATATGGATTTCATGGATTTATTTTACTTTCTATCTTTTTCCTCATACTTATTTTTGTGCTTCGACTTAGAAAAATCTTCCTTAACATGTCCTTTTATTTTACACTCATAACAAGTGATATTGTTTGAATTGTTATATATTTTCCATTCCTTCTTCCAATTTCATATATTAACATACTTTCCCTTATAGCTTAGTTTCATAAAGAATTTATTCTTCTTATATAATTTATTAAACCTTCTGGCTAGATGGACTATCACCTCATTGCTATTGGCTGGTGATTCCCCATTACATGAACTTTTAGCTTGAACTTTTTCTTTTTCATTCTGTTTTGATTTAGTAGACTTAAATTATATATATTTACTCTTATTTTAATCATCTTTCTTAGGAATAACTTTGATATATTCCTCATAAATTATCAAATTCCCAATTAATTAATTAATAGGTGGTTTACTAAATTTAGAATAATCTCTTATTGATACAAATGCCCATATAAATCTCTCTAAAAGACATCTCAATAGGCACATAATTTGATATTTGTCTAACACTGGATTTTCCAAGGAGCTAATTGTGCTCAATATCTCATTGAACTTGAGATACATATAAAAAATTATCTCATTAAATTTAATTTTAAAAGTATGATATTTAATTGTATAAGTGTTCAATCGCATTTCTTTCACATTAGTAGTTACTTCATGAGAAATAACTAATGTATCCCAAATTTCATAAGAAAATTTACTAAAAAATATCCAATTAGATTATTCATCTCTTAAAGCACAGTAAAGATAATTCAAGGGTTTTCAATTATTATTATAGGAATGTTTAGTAGCATCATCCCATGTATTCCAATCAGACTTAGGTAATTCATTTTTGTCTTATATAACAGAACATATTTTAAAACCCATTCTTTAAAGATGCATTTTTATTTTTTATTTTCCATTGAGCATAGTTATTTCCATGAAATAAAGGTGGTGTGTCAGTAGTAGAACCTTATTGTCTATTGTACATTTAAATAGATAAATTTAAAATTGATAGAAATTTAAGATCTTTAAAACAAAACTAAAATCACAGTTGGAATGATTTTGAAATCCTATGATACCAAATGTTGGTCGGGGAGAGTATCTCAAGAGGGGGGTGAATTGATCATCCAATAAAAAAAATATTCAAAACAAGTTCAAATAAAATCACCCAAATAAATAAAAATATCCCAGTTAATCAAAATATAATATTGATATAAGTTATGATCCTTTATGATATTTTTAAAAGACTGATTAAGTATCAGTTAAAATAGTATATAGATATTACTTTAACTTTTGAAACAAATTTACCTAATCAAATAATTATATAAACATTAGTCAATACTAAATATCATATTAGTGGTTTTGTATAGTTTAAAACACATTCAGTTTAAATTTTAGAAAAAAACAAAAAAACATAGTGTAATAAATAAAATAGGTTCAATATCAATCTGAGACCTAATCACATCCACTTGTAAATCACCTACTTACAAGTTTATTATGAAAATAATCTTGATCCATAACCTAGATCAGGTATATACAACATCTTAACATCTATTCATGCCATGTAGGGACCTCCTCCACAACAACCATTGTAATACAGATAAACATATGACACACAAAGAACTATTACACAAATATATGGGTAAAAAATGTAAATAGAGTTGAGAAGATATTGAGTATCTTCTAGTTAAATAGAATGAGATAGTGTGTGTTTTTAATATACATAGTAAATAACAGATTTCTTAAAAAGTAAATACAAGGGATATAATGATAAAGTATAAATATATAGAAAAGATAGAGCATCTATGTATGATGTTATATAAATCTTGAGACTCCTTGAATGTAGATTGAATTAGATCTTAAGTAATGTTTATGAAAATAGAAGTAAAATAGAGCATCGTAATTTCTATTTTCTGTGAATATAGAGAAGTAATTAGATGTTATATAGGCTCCACTCTTTCACAACCAGTTGAAATTAAGGATGCTTCATGTAAAACTATTTTGAAAATAAAACATTTATCACACTTTTTTTCTCACCTAACATGCATATCTTCTTACAAGCATAAGGGAGTATTTTTCTTATTGTATCTGCAACATGCAGAAGTAATCATTTGGATTATATGCTCTTAATAATGATAGACTTACACACACTTTAATGCATACCTATAATAGTTTATTAATAATCATTAAAATAATTGTCCTAATTAAATCTAATAATATAGCCCCAAGAAATATTCAATTAAAAATAAATAGAAACAATTATGGTGACTCTTTTGAACAGTGACACTACTCTGGTAGTGACTTAGTTTGGCGGCGAGTCAGGACAATGTTGAGTCATGCTGATGGTAAGTCATGCTCAATGGAGACTCATCTTAATGGTGAGTCATTTCACCACTTTTACAAATTTGGATATGAATAGTCTTTGATATTGATTTTCCCTCTAGTGGTGATTCTTTTTCACACTTTTCCAAATTCTCATATTTATGGTGACTCATTTATAATGGTGAGTCTTTCTTATACTTCAATAAATTTTCATCCTGACAATGACTCATCTCTAATGGTAGGTTTTTTTAACACTGAACCAAATTTCTCATCCTCAACGTTGATTCATGTCAGGAGGTGAGTAGAGACTGGCTATGGGTATTTCCAATAGTTATCCAAAATTTCATCAATCTTCCTCATAAGTTAAATGATATCCTAATGGATAAAACTCATTAATAACATGATTTATATTATTTTTTGATCATTAAAACAAGGGTTCCAACAATTATTGTGGATAGTCCATGTTGGGGTGTCTAACCAACCTTGAAAGGAGTAGGTATTTGTACCAAAACTTGTAAATAAATATGTATTTTGATCTCTCATATTTTTTTCATACAAAGTGAGATAGTGAGATATCACTTAGTGGATCAAGAACCTTAACAAGTTCAAGATGTTTAATTGAAAATAAAAAAATTTACAAAATTAAACCATTGATTTACCCCCTCTCGGTGGTCAATACAAACTATGGTTCTAGTGGTGGTATTAAAGAACAGGTTCCATCTAAAGATATAAGCGAGCTTTTTTGAAGTGAAAATTTCAAGAAACGAGTGATATACCTCAGATGGAGAAAAGGAAAGTTTCTTCTAAGGACACTAATATTTATATTTATATCAAGAATCATAAGGATAAAAATAAAAGACAGGAATGGAATATGGAGAGGAATTTTATAGTAAAGGAAAAGACACCAGTAACTGAAAGATATCATAGTGGTGTATGTGTTAATAATTATTTTGATTATGATTCTTCTAATGAATTCTTCTCAAGATGTAATAATGAGTTATCACTTAGTGATCCTAAATTTGAATTCAAATAACATCTAAATAATGATCCCAAAGAAGTTTTAAATTTTATTTTTTGAGGTTTCAATGATATTCAGAATGAAAATTACAAATGGAAGAAGAGTATAATTCTATAGGAGAGAAATTGGATAAAAAGGTTATCATATCCAACACTCCCACAATTTTTTTTAAAGAAAATAAAGAAAAAATTTCTCACTTTAATGAAATATATTCCAAAGTTACTAAATAATTTAAAATAAATGTTTTTTAGAAATATTTATTTGGGATTGTTTTTTGTATAATATTTTCATGCACTTGAAAAATTACACAAAATTACTATAGTTTACAAAGATGCTCAATTAGAGGATAAACAAAACAAATTAAAGGAGCTTGATAATTCTTTATAAGAATTAAGAAATATTCATGAATATAAAAATAAATAAGATAAAGAATTATTTATAATACAAGCTAATATTAGTTAAGGATGATAAGAACTCCCTCAACATGAATTATTTAGATATGGATAAAAGATTAAAGAATTTGAAATCACCACAAGTTGGGACTTTCCATATTATTGTAAAAATAGATACTTCCACACAAGTTTTAATTGAGGATAATGACTCTAAGAATATCATGAGGTCATCCTATAATTAAATGGAAATATCCTCCAAAATAAGGTATCCTATAACCCATAAAATTTTATGTATTAATTATGTTTCAAGTGTCGGTACAGGTTTTAAACCAAACTCTATGAAAGTATGGATGGTAAAAATTAATGATAAAACTACCAAATAAAGGGTGTATAAGAAAATATTTATAGATAATTTTTCTCCAAGAATAATACAAAAGATTGATGGTTCCATTTAAAAATAGAAAGTTTAAAAATATGTGAAATCTGGATAAACTACACTAGAAAAGAAGAAAAAGAGATTCACATGCCATTATTGGTGTTGCTAAAAGTTTGGTAAGAATACATTATAATGTTGGTATAACGTGAAAATTCATAAAAATAACATAATTCCTACATATAGGGAGATAAAATATTAATAAAAATTAATAATTGTATTAGAGAAGAGAAATCCACAGAAAAAGAATATATATTTAAAGAAAATATTTGAAAGCATCAAATATTTCTATGAGTTTTGAAAAATATTTGTTCATTGTTATGATGAGTGATGGAATTTACTAATTATTCAAAAATCATATGATAATGTGAAGATAAGACCATAAAAAGGAGACATATAATAAAATAAGGTGACAAGTAAGCATTGGGATATGAACAAAATACTAAGACTGTAAAACAAACTATAATTAAGAAGACAAGTAAGTGAACCTCACCTATATAAATGAAAGAAATAATTATGTTAATAAAATAACTACCCCCTATGAATAATATGCATTAGTATGAAGAATTATAAAAATAAAAAATTTTAGTAAAAAATTCATATCACGATGGAAAATCTAGGTTTAGTGGTTTTTGCTGGTGATGTGAAAGATATGGTCACAAAGATGAAATTCCCCAGCTTTTCATCAAGGTATGTTTTCTTTTAGATTACTCTAAAACCTGTTTTAGTTCATATTTTAACATAGAATCTATTGACCATGTCCTTAGGTTGGTCATTTTTTCTTTTAAAAGAATAGGCAAAACGGTGAGTGGCTGGTTGTAATCCAAATACAAAGAGTGTATTTATAATACACGATGTGTAATGTCCTGTCCATAAACCTTTCACATCATAATTTGGTTTTCCCTAGGGGGACCTGATCATTACACACCATGGAAATTCCATTCTTATTTATAAAAAAATAGGTCAATGGATATTTTTTATAGAGCCTTATTTTCTTTTTCCGCATAGTGGGAAGTAGCGTGAGAGCGCTCCCCCTCCACCTCAACCTAGGTTCATCTAGTGTTTCTTCATGTGAGATACATTTTCTTCATTGTCAGGAATTTTAGATCCGTAATGGTTAGCTTCTTGGTCCTCTCCCTTCTTTTCAATATTTATCATGGAATATTTTATTCTATTTTGGTATGAGACGATATACCCTATTTTCAGTTTTTTGTCTATTCTCGTGATTTATCCCAATCTATCTTGATTTAAGGACCGATACTAGACTAGGAGAGTACTGAATTCTTAAGGTAGGTGGTTTAGTATTTTCCCTTAAATATTATTTATTTTATATCATGCATATTCATGCTTCATTCCAGACCCTTCCATGCACTATCTTAAAATTAACATTTTCCTTTTTATAAAATTCCATCCATGCTAGATATTCCCCTTGTACTCTTGTTTACGATTGGTGGTTTCCCACCTTGACTAGTTCAACCCATTAGGGTAAACTAATGTGATTCCTGTTAAGAGATTAAATTTTTATTTGGATGATCCACCTTTTAAGTGGTCTTGGATTGATGCCTAAGTGAAGTGAATACACAAATTTAAGGTCAAGGGAAGTGACAATGACTAATGGAATGCCTTTTAAATAAATTTTATGATAAATTAAGTATAATTCAAACCTTGGATTATGTTAAACCTTGAGTATTATTATTTATTTTCATCTGTGATAATTGGATAGGGCGCCCCACATAAGTATGATACTCAGGCATGGCGTCCAATTTATTTTTGATACTCAAGCAGGGTGTCCCACTAACTTATGATACTCAGGTAGGACATCCCATATATTTTTTATACTTGGGAAGGGAATCCTACTTACTTATGATGCTTGGGATGGTTGTCCCATATATTTGGGATACTCATGTTGGGATTCCCACTTACTTATGATACTTCGAAAGGGCGACCTATATACTTGTGACACTCGAGCAAGGCATCCCATAAATTTATGAAGAATGCGTGGGGTGTCCCTTGACAAATTATAAGGATCGTACTACTACTAGGGATGCCTGAGTTACACCTCAGGTTTAGGCTAGTATCAGTATACCTGTATATTTCTATAGAAGTCACTGCGTATATATAACATATATAAATATATATATATACATATGGTTACTTGTTCAGAGATCATCTGACTTAGGTAAAAGAAGGTAGAGTTAGTATAATGTTATTTAGATACTAAATCCAATCTTTTTACATTTTGCAAATTTTCTTATATTATTATGCATGCATTTTTCATTTTATAGGAACCATATTGATATTAATCTACACCATTGGTGGTGGCCTACTAAGTATATCTCACACCATGTTTAAGCTTCCTATAGTACCTGAAATGTACTCAAGATTGCAGATATGGACATTGGGGAGTTCCCAGGTTCTGATGTTTCATTTACAGTACTAGGATAGAGTACGAGAGCAGAGAACAGATCCTATGATTGTGATGAAAGAAGAGAAATAATTTTGTCATTTTGTATTATTTTATATCGTGTTTCATATTCATGTAATTTTTATGCCATGTACTTTGTTTTTTTGTATAGAATCATGGAATTATCATAATTTTTGTATAAGGTATTGATTTAGCTTCCTCCTATTGGTTATTGGGTTATTTCATATTCTTATTTCACTGTTGTTTATTTATTTCAGTTTTCACTGATTCCATTTATTATTTACCACTATGTATTACTCTAGTCATGGGAATATAGTCTCCCCACTATACCATCATGGACCCTCACTGCTAGTCAGTAGCCTCTAGTATATGGGTAGGAATTCTTGAGGTCATATGGACAACTAGATCAGGGTATTACTTAGTGTCTTCCAAGTTGTGATGCTACAAAGTGGTATCAGAGATTCTTTTTCTTTTGTTTTACTATTTATGTTTTATAAAATATACTAGGATGTATTGGAATTTGGAAATGAGCATGTTCTTGAGAGTAGCTAACACATGTATAGGGGAAAACCAAATTATATGTGATTAGTTATTGTTATTTTGACTTTTTCATGTTACAGTTGTTCAAATTTCATCGTTGGGTAACACACATGTTTCGTAACATTATTATTATTAATATTATTATTTTTATATACTTTTTTACTTTTTCCTAATTTGGTGAGTAATTATTATCTCATTCATCATTATAGGAACTTTACGAATTATATTCCATTCATTTTTCCATTCCATGTTTACTTTCTGCATGAATTTCCTGCTAAAAATAGTTTGTTCTTGGATTATTATATTTGGAAATGTTCTAAAATTTCTTACAGGAACAAAATAATTGGATCAACTAAAGTGCCTGCAATAATATAAATGGTGTTTTCTTACATAGATTTATAATGATAGCTTAATTAACCAAATATGCTATATTTGTGCCCAAAATGATTGGTTTGGTGGATAAAAAAGGTAGTTGATTTGATTTCTTGAATACCAATTTTAATTTATGAAGAATGTACTTATATCATTTGGGAATGGTATTTAATTCAATAAAATCATTATATATGATTTTTTACATCCTCATACTAGGCGTAAAGGTCAAGTCACAATTACATAATGTACCAATTGTAATTTATAAAGAGTACGAGCCTTTGTAAATTGGGACTAGTGAAACATCTAAATGTACTAGAATATATTTGTACATATAAATATGTACACACTTAAATGAATTTGAAATTTTAAAATAAACAGTTACCACTAAATGGGGATGAAAATTTCAAAGTAAAGAGTGTTTTTCCAATATGCCTTTCAATTGATGATCTATATACTAAAACCTCTATAGTGTGATATGAGACCTTGACCATAACCCAACCATAGTAGTGGTAAGTAGGAAGTATCTCTTGTGACTTATGTGACCTTTATTATTACCTATACCTATATTTAGTAGCAGGAAGAAAGGCGTGACACATTTATAAGAAGGTTTTTTACATATCCTTTTCCATTATCATTGATCCTATCTTTTATTAAAATTTATCAAAGTATTGTGTTTTGAAATTATAGAGCCTTTTCTCCATGAAGTTCTTGATTCGTTCACTAGGAGGGTGGTAAAGACCATGCTCTAGAGGTAGTGGGCCCTGATCTAATATTATTACCTATGATAGTTCCACTAGAGGCACCTATTGTTGATCCTCTACTTAAAACCAATGCTTGGTTTCGAGAGAGATTTATGCAGTTTATATAGTATATATATGGAGCTCTATGACCTTATGCTACTATGGAAGAGTTGACATGAGAATTTGAACAACATCCTCCTCCCATATTCTTAGGGGATGACGATCCTCAGGCTCCTGAGTCCTGGATTGAGTCCATGATATATATCTTCATGCATTTAGAGATACGTCTCGAGAAAAGGGTCAAGATCGCCACATATATACTCCGTGAGTCTACCAAACATTGGTGGGATGTCATCTCTCTGTAGAATCATCATTAGGGTATGGTCTGGGTAGAATTCCATAAAATATTTTATGTATACTTTTTTCCATAGATGCTGATAGTAGACCATGCTAGGGAGTTTATGCATCTTTAGTAGGGTCTTCTGTCTATGATGGAATATTCATACCATTTTATCGAGATTAAACATTTTACACTAAAACTAATAGGTGATGAGGAGATGACTACAAGACGGTTTGAGGATGGGCTTGCGTATGGCATTCGATCATAGGTGAAATCATTGATTCAAGTATACACATGAGGGTGGAAGTAACCAAATGAAACCTATAGATATTTACATAGTATGCCATCAATGTGGAAAGCTAGGGAACAAGAAGACCTAGTGTACGAGGAGCCCAATCAAGTGTCATGCTTGGAGCATGATGGATCATCTTTAATTGTTCTCTAGAATTTTAATTTTAGTGCTTAGTGTAAATGGATCTACACTGACACCATATTCAAGTAAATGATTTTTAGCTCTACATCAGGAAGGGAGCTGGTCTAATATCAGCTGATCATGTTGAGGAGGTGTTCATGGCTGAGTTATTTGGGTTTCAAAGGTTCAACACAAGCAGAGTGGAATTGCTCAGGTTAGTCAAGTAACATCTCATGGCCATAGCTCTGGCCATATATATGAAGTGAAGTCGACACCCAAGGAGTAGAGTCTAGGGCCTTTTATATTTTATGTGCTATTTTAGTAGTGTCTACTACAATTTTTTCCTTATTTTATATAGGAACTTTGAACTATTTTATATCTATAGCTATTATATAAATTCTAGGCCTAAAAATGTAGTACTTATTTGGCATGATGACTCTCAACCCACCTTTAGGGGTTCAATTAGAGATTATATTCTAATGTAGGTATTTCTCTCTTGATATGGATGTATATGTATTAATCTAGAATCATTTTATCCTTAAGATGAGAAGATTCGATGTCATTATCAAAATGTACTAGCTAGTGCCTTATCATGATCACGTTGATTGTTATCATCAGAGGGTGTCCTTCCCATGATGTGTATTATAAATACAGAGTATGTATTTATAATACATGATGTTTAATGGTCTGGCTAGACCCCTTACATATCATGAATTAGTTTTACTTGAGGGGGGTGGGGGAGGGGACTCGAGCATGAAATTATGTAATGAATTTACATTCCATGTAAATGATGAGATTATTTTAAAAAATTAGAACAATGGAAATTTTTGACAAATCCTTCATTTCTTCTCCCATATAGTGGGTAGTCATGCAAGAGCACTCCCCATCTGCCTCAACCTAGGTTCCTCTAGTGTTTCTTCATTTGAGATCCATTTGCTTCACCATAATTTGTTTTGGATTTGTAATAGTAAAATCTTCGATACACTTACTTCCTTTAATTGGTTACCTTGCTATATTTTATTTGGTGCAAGATGAGATGCTCTATTTTCAGAGTTTTCATTTATTCTGATAATTTCTCTCATTCTAGATTGATTCAAGGGCAGATACTTGATGATGAGAGTAATACAAGCTTAATGTAGGTTGTATAATAATTTTCCCTTAAAGATTAGTCATTTAATATCATAAACCATCATGAAGAATTCCATGCTCTTCCACACATTACCTTTAGATTAATACTTCCCTTATTCTAAATTTCCATCCATGATAGATATGCCCCTTGTACTCTTTTTTATGGCTTGTGGTTCCTCCCCTTGACTAGTGAAACCCCTCAGGGTGTGCTCATGTGATGCCTTCTAAGATATTAAATGTTTATTTATCTAAACCACTTTCTAAGTGATCTTGTATTGATGCCTAAGTGAAGCAAATACCTAAATATATGGTCAAGGGATGTGGAAGAGACTAATTGTATGGATCTTAAATAAATGTAATGATACATTAGGTATAATTAAACTGTTGAATTAAGTTAAAGCCTGTATAGTATTGATTATTTATATTTTTGATACTCATGCAGGGCTTCCCACTTACTTATGATACTCAGGCATGGTGTCCTATATATTTGTGATACTCAGGTTGGGAATCCCACTTACATATGATACTTGGGCAGAAAATCACATATATTTGGGATACTCAGCTAGGGTTTACGACTTATTTATGATACTTAGTTAGGTTATCCCATATATTTTTGATACTCAGGTAGGGAATACCACTTACTTGTGATACTTGGGTAGGATGACCCATATACTTGTGACACTCTAACCAAGCATCTGACAGATGTTTGATGACTTGTAAGATCATCCCTTGACACCTTATGAGGATCATAATACTACTGTTGATGTCCAATTTACACCTAAGGTCTTAGATAGTAGTACTATCTATATATAGGGATATATAAATCACTATGTATATAGACCATATATATGTATACACATGATTACCTCTTTAGAGAATATCTAGATTAGGATGAATTAGGTAGAGTCAGCCAGGTGTCCTTAATGAACCAGAGCATACCTGTTTATGTTTTAAATATTTTCTTATATTATTATTCATTATCTTCGAATTTTATATGTACTGGTTAGATCTTACAAGACATCGATGGTGGTGGCTATTGGAAAAAATCAACCTTTGTGGTACTTTTTGTTTGTTTTTTAAAATGTTTTAGTTTATTAAGGAAGGCTAGATGTTAAAGAAGGCATGACGATTTATGATGAATGTTTGATCTTGTGTAAGATTTAAATTCATGATCTTAGGAAAGAGTGAATTATTGATCTCGTAGATGTTTCAAATGTCTGATCTCACAGAAATGTGAAATGTATGATCTCATGGAAGTGAAAAATGTCTGATCTCTCACAAGTTCAAAATGTCTGATATCATGAAAGAGTAAAATGTATGATTTCACAGAAGAGATATATTCTTAATGTCACATAAGTGAGAAATGATTGATCTTTTAGTAGCTTGAAATGAATGGTCTTGTGGTGTGAGAGAGTCTGAAATGATCTCATAGAGCATGAGAGTATGAACTGATCTTGTGGAGCATGGATATCTGAATGGATCTAGCATAGAGATCTCATGAAGCACATGATGAAAAATTATGATAGTCAAATAACCTCACAAAGAGTTCTTGTAAAGCACATGATGAAAAAATATCATTGTATTTGGATATCATGAAGCACTCATGATTTTCTTTGGATCTCATGATAGATCACACAAAGCACAAGAAGACAATACTACTGACCATCACATGATTATAAATTGATCTCATGATGGGATCCCGAGAAGAATGTGATTTTGAGGCTGTGGAATCAATGGTTTTATGTGATTATTGGATTTAAGGTGGCAGAATATCACCTAAAAATACCTAATGAACCATACATTAGAGGTGAAAATGTTTTTCTTAAAAAGATCAATCATAAGCAACATCAGGAGAAGTTTCATACAAAAGGGTTTCTTGCCCAGATCTCACACAAAGTGCAAAAGGGTCTCACAATAGGATCTCACATAAGGGAAATGTTTTAAGATCTTGAAAAAATCATGAAAGAGTCTTTGTGACCGAATCTCGCACAAAGCATAAAACAGTTACATGTCAAGATCTCACATAAAGAGTGAAGGGTTCTCAGGACCAGATCTCTCAGAAGGGGTTATGTTCTAAGATATCACGCAAGGGTTACATGCCTGTATCTTGTGAAAAGTGTGAAAAGGCCTCTCTCTAGGATCAAACCAAGGGTTACATTATAGGATCTTGTTCAAAGCATGAAAGGGTATCACAATAGGATCTCATGCATGGGTTATCTGCTAGGATCTCACACAAAGCGTGAATCGAGTTACGCACCAGGATCTCACCCAAGGGTTATGAATTAGGATCTCATGAAAGGGGTTATCACCAGGATATAGTGTAAGGGGTTGTGTGCCATGATCTCATGTAAGGGGTAATGCGGTACGTTATCATGAAATGGTATCACACTAGAGTATTATAAAAGGATATACGCACCTAAATTACCCTATAAACAATATCATTTTCATATATGAAGTTATAAGAAGAATAATAATGTGGATTTTCACCATTCAAAAATAATTGAAGAATGAGTTTATTGACTACTACATCCAAGGTAGTCAAAGGAATACTTGGAATCCAGTGAATATCTTGCTAAAGAAAAATTGGAGATAATTACGATGTCTACATAAAAGAGAAGTTTGCTCCAGGTGTCTGGAAAGTGGAAGTGCTGCATCAAGGTGTTTTCACAGAAGTAAATAACCATCCCTAAAATAACTTCAATAGAGAATCTATCTAAAATTTAGGATGCATTAATTGTGGCTAATAAAAGGACCTAAATGTCCATAAACTATTTATGAATCCTTTCCAGAGCAGTGAGAAAAGGAAGAGGAAGTGGGTGATCCCTTCCACTGATACTAACCCATTAAAAGAATGATTGAGGGAGTGATCCTTGGGAAGCAGTGATCTATCCCAAAATCTAGTAAGGTAGTGAGCCTGAGCATAGAATTGATCTATCCTGAACATTTTATTGACAGTTAGATTTAGTGTATTTGGTAAATCGACACATTGTTGCTGCATGCTCCTTAGATGTAGCCTAGTGAGGTTGAACTAAGTAAAAATCTATGTTTCCATGTGCTTACTTTATTACTTTACATTCTATGCATCATCATTAGATAAAGTTAGAAAGGATAAGATCATTATTAACATTATAAAGAAAAATAATTGAGCCTTGTAAAAAAGAGTTCATGATCTATTGGGATAAGAAGAAGTTTGAAAAGAATATCCATACCCTGATTTACCCCCCTCTTAGGGTATATAAGCCCCTTTTGACCCTAACAATTGGTATCAGAGTATATGTTACTTTTATTTCATTTTTTCTCTAAAAAGTTTATTTGATTGTTGAAAATGAATTTTTAGTATGTTCTTATTTTGGAAATCCATGTAAAAGGGAATAACTTCAAACAATAATCATAGGTCTGGTGGAATTCCTCAGTGTGTAAGTATCCATGGAAAGAGTGTGATTCAGTTGATAGAAAGAACAAACTTATATAACTATGATACTATTTCCCCATTCAATGATTCCACATGATTGAATGAAGAACCCAACATTCTAAGTGATGTTGAAACTACTAATGATGAAGAAACTCCAAGAAAATGAATGAATAAAGAACCCGACATTCCAAGTGATGTTGGAACTACTGATGATGAAGAAATTCCAAGAAGTTTAGTAGTATATGTTGTCCACATGAAAAAGGAACTGGATCATAAATTAAAAGAGGAAAATAAGTCTTAAGATATTTGTATCTAGGTATTGGAAATTGAGGTTAATAAGATAAAAGGTGTAAATAAAAGGATTTTTGATGTGGCTACTAATATGAGGGAGAATAAATATTCCCAAGATGAAGAAATGAAAAAGATATCCATAATGATAGATAATTTTAAAGACAATGAAAATGGTAGAATTTGAAATAAAAAGAAATTTAGAATTTAGAATCTAGAAATTATTTTTCTTACTATACACCTATTTGAACTAGTTTAGGATAACTAAAGGACACAAAAGAAGAATTCATGGTGTAATGAGTCTGTTACTTAGAAAGATTATAAAATAAAGGATAAAGATAACATAATGGATAAGATATCCCAAGAGTTATAAGATGATATGTCTATCAAGAGAGAAATTAATGAAAAAATTGAATCATGGAACATGAAGATTCAACAATTAATACATGAGCTAAAATTCGTGAAGAAATAAGTGAAAAAATCAAATTCCAAAGACAATCAAAAATTAAATGATTCCTTGAATTTATTATTTGACTATTCTTCGAAAGGTAGTAATTAAATTAAAGGAAAATATTTTATTATAGAGGAAAAAAATGAAATTATTGTCTCATATTAAAGGCCATATAGGTTAGGGAAATCTAGTATTGGATATGATGACCCCCCCCCCATCCATGAGAGGAAAAGTGTTGTGAACAGTTAAAAAATAGGAAAAATACTGTTAGATATGGAAGCATATATATCAAGGTATTTATAGGAGGTAATGAAAACATATTCTATTTTTGTGTGATGCATGGTCATATATTAAGTTTTTGTTCTGAGGCTCTATAATATATTTCATACTATGAGGATATAAGTACTTATAAATTTGAGAATAAGAAGAAGGTTTTGAGAAATATGAAATAGAAGTCTCTCATAAGAATGTATTCAATAAATTATACTATTTTTGAAGATTGGGACACAACATGAGTATGTTTCAAGAATCCTGAGGGGTCAATGTTAGAATAAAAACTATATATGCATCAACATCTATGCCGAGAAATAATAACGTGAGGTATGTTTTTAACATGAGATATTTTTTATGTGATAATCATGGGAATTTGGAAAGAGATTGTAGTTGGAAGAAGTTAGGGAAGTTGAAGGATAATGAAATGAGATCTTAAACTCCAGTTATGTATAATGTGATTTCCTATATTGGAAGACAACCTATTAAGTTAAAAAGGAGGTTCAAAGTATTAGAGGGAACATAAGGTGCATAGAAAAAGTTTCACCAAGAACCACCTCTATTACACTCAAAAAATATCTTATAAAGGTTTTAAATGAACTTAGAAGAAAAATAGAGGATCTGGTCTAGTTTTAATTAAAAGTAATATACGTTCAGTGAAAGACTCACTCCCAGAACATCAGGGTGAGTTGACTCGGATAACAGACAAAATAAAACAGAAGAAATGACACCTTTAAGAATTCACATGTCATGACACAAAGAGATAAGTGAGGGTAAGAGAAAGATCCCTCTAATAGAGGATTAATAAAGAGAATATGACTAGTGTAAATATTCTTCCTTTGGGAAATCATCATAAAAAATGGTGTATAAGTAGAGAAGAAAAGAAACAAATTTTACTAGTGGGATGAAACCACAAATTTTGAAAAATACCAAGCCTATAGAATCTAAATATCCAAATAATACTAAGAATTTGGGTAAATAATGTCTAGTTATATGGAATGAACAATTGAAGTTGGATATGAAGTTGGAACAATAAAAAAATAGTACATTATTTTTCAAGAAAACATTAAAGGGTTGGTTCCTCAAGATCATCCACAATCCTCATCTTAATGATTCCAAAGGTAACTATCTCCCCATGAATTAATTGTTATAGTATTTATGTGAATTATTATAGGATGAAGGGGTAGACACAATTAATGGCGTGTTTGTGTAATGAAAGGGAACATATGCATACGTGGAATGGAGATACACGTGACTATAAGAATATGAACTCTTGAAATTTGATTATAGTATAGGATTCAACAATGTGATATCAACTGACTATTTTTAAGATATCAAATATCCTGGTGGTATTAAAATGTCATCCTATGGTGTCTCTTGGGTTAAGAAAAAATGTACGATAAAAGGGGGAAATTAATTTTCCTTTATCAACATTTCAAGAGATAAATGAATAATGTGTGAACATTATTGAAAATAAAATTCTTGGAGATCATTGAATAAGGGAGATTAAATTCATAAATGAAGGAATATCCAATTAAATTCTATAAAAAAGGGACAGTGAAGTGAAATATTTTATTGGTATCCATTATGATAATTCATATGCTATAAAACTTATTAAAAATTCATTCTATCACTCAAGGAAAAATCACATTGAAATAAATTATTATTTTATCAAGGATAAGGTGGAGTATAGGCTTTTAAAGTTAGAGTATATGCCTATCGAACTATATGTTGTAGACATTTCATTTAAGGGTTTACCCAAAGAGGCATTTGAGCGGCATCGACTACATCTTA
Organism: Viscum album; assembly: GCA_963277665.1. Classification (NCBI taxonomy): domain Eukaryota; kingdom Viridiplantae; phylum Streptophyta; class Magnoliopsida; order Santalales; family Viscaceae; genus Viscum; species Viscum album. The sequence goes on along the minus strand of OY728164.1, from coordinate 407,573,631 downwards.
GAGTTCATTCAACTCCCACACTTGAAAGAGTTTAGATTTGGTACCCCCTTTACATAAGGAATGATGTTTTCTCCCTAAAATGATGATTTATGTTGTTTACCCTATTGTAGACCATAAAAGAGTGACCTTTAGGTTTGTTGAAAAATGGGTAGAATTTGTGGCTATAAAATTGGGAGAAAATGTTTTAATCAATAAAGGGGGAGAAGTTGAAAGGGGGATAAGTGAAGTAGGGGGAGTTTTAAATGTGATGATGATAAAACTAGTCTATCAATGAAGAAGAATCATGAAAATGAGTTCATAATGCAAGAAGAAGATAAGTGCATGCTATAAAGAGATCTTGATGGATGATCTTGTTCTATATTTTGGTATCAAGTTGGAATATGGTGGTAGGTTTGAGAATAAAGTGATTCATTGATGATCCTTGAATGATACTCTTGTTTCTCATGTAGATATTGACTCATGTGTGATTATATTATGAGTTAAGGAATTCATTTATTACTATCTAGGGTTCCATAATTCAAATGGTTCCACATGAACATGATTCATCGAAAAGTTTATTCATGAAGATTATAAGTGTTTTCAACTAACCCAAAGGAGGATATTGTTGGAAAAAATAAATCAATGAGGCGATTTTGGGTTTATTTTGTTTTTTGAAAAATTTTGAGGCTTTTGAAGAAGGATAGATATCTAAGAAGGAATGAAAAGTTAGCATTAATTTTTGATCTTGTGAAAGAGAAAAATGATTGATCTTTTAGAAGAGTGAAATCTTGATCTCATGGAAGATTGAAATGTATGATCTCAGCCAAGTGTAGAATAGATGATCTCACAGAATCAGGAAATTTTTGATCCCACGCATGTGTGAAATGAATGAACTAAAAAAATATCTAAATGTATGATCTCAAAGAAGTTCAAAATGCCTAATCTCATACAGGTGTGAAATGCATGATCTCACGGTAGTGCGAAATGATTGATATCATGGAGTGTGAGAGTCTGAACTGATATCACGGAGCACAAGAGTATGAATTGATATCTCAGAGTGAGAATGTATGAAAGTATCTCATTGAGAGAACTTAATAAGTACCATATGAAAAATCATTCTTGTCAAATAATCTTGTAAATAGATCTCGTGAAGCAGATGATGAAAAAGAATGACTCTCTTTGGATTTCATAATGGGATCTTGTGAATAAATCATGATTATATTTGGATCACATTATGGGATATCATGAAGCACTCATTATTTTATTTATATATCATGATGAATCACGCAAATCACTAGAATACAACATCGTTGACCATCACATGATTGTCAATTGATCTCACGATGGGATCTCGTGAAGCGTGTGATTTGGAGGTGGTAGAATAGAAGGTTATCCTTGATTTTTCGATTTAAGGTGGTGAAATATCACCTATAAATACGCAAGGTCACATCTATAATAGTAGACTAAGTTTTTCTTAAAAATATTTATCTGAATCAATGAACAATGAAGTTTCGTTAAAAAGGGTTTCGCGCCTAGATCACTTACAAAGCATGGAAGGGTCTAACACCAGGATCTCGTTCAAGGGATACACAAGAGGATCTTATGAAAGGTGTGAAATAGGTTTCATGATTGGATCTAATGAAAATCACGATATATTTACTTAATGGGATCTCACAAATTGTGAAAGGGTCTTGTTCAAGGATCTCGTGCAAGGTGTTACGCACTAGGATCTCACACAAGGGTTATGCACCAGGATCTCACGCAAAGCACGAAAGGGTATCACGCTAGCATATCATGTATGGTTTACATTATAGGGTCTCATAAAAAGAAATAAAGGTTATTGTGCAAGGGTTACATTATAGGATATTGTGAAAATCATGAAAGGGTTTACACACTAAGATCTCCTGCAAGGGTTACACGCCTTGATCTCGCGCAATGGGTTACACACTATGATCATGCACAAGGGGTTATGTGCCAAGATCTCATCCAAGGTATTACACATTGCGATTTCACCCAGGGGTATCACATGAGAGTCTTGTTCAAGGACATGTTCCTATGTTACCCTATGAATAGTATCATTTCTATACATGATTTTATAATAAGAAGAAGGAAGAGGTTCTTCACTATTTAAAAATACTTATAGAAGAAGATTATTCACTACTATATCTAATGAAGTTAAAGGAATAATTAGAATCTATTGAAGATATTTATAGAGACAAATTGAAAATAAATGTTATGTCTACAATAAAGAGAAGTTTGTTAAAGGAGTCTAGAAAGTGGAAGTACTGCATCAAGGTGATTTCACAGAAGTGAAGGAACATCCCAGAAAGAACTTCCGGAGAGCATCTATTTACAATTGATGATGTGTTACTTAATTATAATGAAGGGACTTACATGTCCATAAACTATGTATAAATCCTTTTCATAGAAGTGGTCAATAGAATAGAAAGAAGGTGATCCCTTCCACCGATAGTAATTCGTTAAAGGCAAGATTGATGGTGTGATCTTTGGGAAGCAATGAGATATCCCAAAATATTGTAAGGTAGTGATCCTAGTCATAGAAGTGACCTATCCAAAAACTTTTATTGGTAGTGAGATTTAGTGGATTTGGTAACCTAGCATATTACCATTGTATTCTCCTTGTATGTAGCCAAGTGAGGGTAAACCAAGTAAAAATATTTGTGTCCCTATGATTTATTTATTGCTTTACTTTTTGTGCATCATCTTAAAATAATGTTAGAATGGATATGATAAAAATTAAAATTAAAGATAAAAATAAGTGACCCTTGTAATAAATAGGCCAAGATCTAGTGGATTAAGAAGTTTAAAAATAATATACATACCCTAATTCACCCCCTCTCAGGGTATCCAATCCCCTTTTTGGTCCTAGCAGTGGCCTATTGAGTAGATCTTACACCCTGTTCGGGCTTCCTATGGTACCTAAATAGACCTAATGATTGTAGGTATGGAAAAAGGAAAACACCTAGATTTTTATGTTTTATTTATTGTATTTAATAGAGTATGGAAGCAGAGGACCGAGCCTATGCTCATGATGCTAGTAGAGGAATATTTTTGTCATTTTTTATTTTTGTATAACATGTTGTATATTCTCGTGCTTTGTATCCTATGTAATTAATTTTAGCATAATATCATGGTATGATAATTATTTTTTATATTATATTGATTCAGATTCTACCTATTGGTTATTGGATGATTTATTATTCTTATTTCACTACTGATTATATATTTATTTTATTTGTTATTTCTATTTATTACTTATCCCTGTGGATTACTCTAATAATGAGGGTATATTATCCCCATTGTACCATCATGGACCCTCACTTCTAGTTTGTATCCTCTATAATACAGGGAGGCATGCTTGAGGTCATGTGACCAACCAGCTCGGGGAACCACTTAGTGGATTCTGGGTTGGGATGCTATAAAATCCAACTCTTATTGGTATAACATGTCATTTATATGAAATAGGAATGAATCAAGGGAGAGTCACGGTGAACATATGAAAAAAAGTTCTCAAATAAAAAATTTTGTGACAAAAAATCTATCTAAGCTACCAATTTAGAATAGATATGAATTCTTATAAGCAGCTTATGGTAGATTTAAGCCGAAGGGTCACACAAAAAACAAATACATGACAAGACTTCCAGGATATATTCACTATGTTGTGAAAAGGAATAACATTAAATATAAAAATAGTGGTAAGTAATGTAAAGATTTTGAGAAGACTATGAATTTCATGATAGAGCCTAGTTCCATGAAAAATTAATTAAAATTAGATAAACAATTGGAGGTAGCAAAAAATATTTATATAGTTAATGGAAAGAAAGTTACTTTAGAAGATAAAGTAAAAACCCTTGATAAGTTATCAATAAATAGAAACTTAAATAAATAGATTATATTTTGTGAATGGTTCAAGAATTTAGGACATACAACACACAAATGCTTTACAAGATTTCCTAAATAGTTTGAGTTGTTTAAAAATAAAATGAAATGACCTAAGGCTTCATGTTCGCAAATGAATACAATAGAAAAATGTATATCACAAAAATAATAAGTTAAAGGGAAGAATAAAGATAATCAAGAATATGAGTGTCAAAATGGAGATATGATTCCAATGAAATATTCCCATATTGATATTGGGAGAAAACAATGGACCACGTTGAAAGGAATTTCTCATCTGGAATGTTACTCTTAAAAAAAAGAAGGTCCCTCCTTATTCCTTTAAATATATGATTTTTATATTAACATAAAAGTAATTTAAGAATATTTAAGCATACATTGATGGGTAACATTGATAATATGAAGCTTTTAAATATTAACAACACTATAAATGTGTAACATATGATAAAATTTGAAAAATTGAAAGATGAGGTATACTAATCACTCCCAAATTTCTATTATAATGAATTGAAAATAATTATCAAGGGGGGATCTAATAATAAAATAGTAAGGGGAGCTATATATTATGTGAACTTGAACATTTTTATGTGTTTATTAAAGTGTGTATAGGATTTAATATCCTGATCACAATTTCATATGCATAATAGTTTATAGAACACATAAACAAACTTGTTTATGTCTCTCTTGTTTTATACACTAGGTTATCCCTTGTAGACTTAGAGTTGATTAAATATATACTATTCACAAAGGAGAACCATGTGATATAATTTCCATCACATAAGTGTTAAATAATTAATCTCAAAAAGGAAAATAACATATTTTTAATATGAAATATTAGATAATAATCCACAATTATAATTTTCATATTGATTGTCAATAATGGGGAGAAAGGTTACCCCACATATTGAATTTTTTTGATATGTGTTGATATTGAAAATAAAATATATCGGGGTAGATTCTTGAACCCAAGTGCTACATTTGTTCTCAATTATGTGTCCATATGTTTTTGGTTAGGTGAGACAAAGTGGTTATTCTTGGATAATTGTTATGGATTCATTTTGTGTAATTGGATGTCATTGTTGAATAGTTATCCTAATAAATATGTTTCAGTAAGTGAAGATGATGTGATGATGCTTTTAGAATTGTTATGTAATCATTTAGTGGTGTTGAATTTCATTATTGAGAAATTATCCGAATTATAATGATTATTAAACTAATATTAATGTCCAAGACCTATGCTGATGATGATTGGAGTAGCACAATGTTTGCAACAAGTGAATTCATCCCTTAATTAGGTGAGAATTTTTTAAATAATTCCTTGAAATAATCTTTTATTTCATGATGATTTTATTTGAATGTCATGCAATATTCTTATATTTTTTATAAGGAATTGATGAAGGGTTTACATGCCCAATTATCATGTACAAATTCAGGTTTCATGCAGGATCATCCAAAGATCTACAGAATTATTAAAATTAGCTAAGTATGGATTTATACAAACTATAAGAATAGTTTTTGAAGAGATACTTTGAGAGTGAAGATATTTTATATGTAGACATATGGTTTAAAAAGTTGATTATAAATAAAAAAAATCTATGATGAAGGAGGTAGTATGTGAACCAAAATGAAAATGTGTTAAAAACTAACAAAGGCACAAATTTTTTATACAAAAGTGCTATGTGATATTATTATAATAAGAATTAAATCCTTAATTTAGTTATGAATCAATAGTTCTTAAAGCATCAAACATTTGTACCAATAATATGTGACATGACACATATGTTATCCATTAATCATATGATGTCCATGATGATAATTTATTAAAATATATGAAAAATATATAGTTAACAAGCATAGTATATGATTAACATATAGTTGAGAAGTCAATTTTTTCAAAGAATATCAAATACGATAAAAGATTTTTATAATTTCAAATATTTTTTAGAATTCAGCTTAGTATACATTTTAGAGAACCATGAAAAACAATGTGTGTTCCGTGTAGTAAATAAATATCAGTTTATGATATATGCTTCATGAATGATAATTCTATGTGGGGAATGAAATATGTGATGTCCATGTTGTTTGTAGAGAGAGGTGATGCATTTTTTGGTGTCACATATGTTTGAATAGTATAACATAATCTTTGGGATTATCATGTGTTAAAAACATACTGATTAGCCTATAAATATCTAGTTAACTATCAAGTAATTATATTTAAGAATATTGGGATAAGTTTTTGATAGAGAGAAGAAGCTCATATTTTACTATGATTGAGTTCTTTAAAGAAAGTTGTGTTTTTAGTAAAGGATAGAATTCTATGAAGTAACGTGATATGTTAAGTTCTATGTAAATGAATTGGTATGTAAATTATAGTTTATTATAACTACATAAATTAAGTGTTGCGTACTCACTACTACATGAAAAAGATTAAAAAACATTTTTTTTGAAGTGTCTGTATACTAAGTAGTAATGAAGTGGGCCAATAGTAAGTGATAAGTCATATATTCTATGATATAGTAACATTATGTGAAATGGAATAATTTAATGTACTATTTGAGTAATATAAAGTGTAAAATAAAAGTGAATTTCAATAATATGTGAGCATCAGTACGCTAAGAATCAAGGAAGTAGTCCAACAGTGTAGAACTTATCATATATTATATGCTATGATAATTTGATGTGCATAGGAATAATTTGATGTATTAGTTGAGTAATATATAGTGTAAAATCAAAGTGAAGTTCTATATAATGTGACCATAAATATGCTAAGCATCAAGGAAGTGGTCTGAAAATACATGACTAATCATATATGATATACTGTGATCATTTAATATACATAGGAACAATTTAGAATAATATTTATGAAACATATAGTGTACAAGAAAAATAGGTTCATAGAATATGATTGATAATCCCATGTGTGTCGCATACTTGAAAAATAATAAAATGAATTTAACATGTTTTTGAAGCATCAATACACTAAACATCAATAAAGTGAAGTTGCAGTAAACTATTTGACATATATGTTATGCTATGTTCATGTGATGTAAATTGGAAAAATTTAGAACATATGTGAAGTATATAGTAGAGAAGTAAAAAATGGTTCATAGATAACCATTTGAGAGATCCCATGAAATTCTTTCATAAAGTACATCTAGGTTTACTAAAATAATTTTTATTGAGGTTTTACAAGTTTAATCTTGTATAAAATAATATTTAATAAATTATGTGAATCACTTGAACACATTCATTGAGGATAAGATGTCATAAGAGGAAGGAATAATTATTGGCCAAGAATTTTACTAACTAAGGAATATCTGATCATTCAACAAAGATCAAAATTTTAAGAAACTGAAGCTAGAATATACTAACAGGAGAAGATTTATAGGTTTGAGAATTCAATAAACTAATAAGAACCAAATCATTCAAGATCTAGTGTAAACACGTTTCAATACCCAACGAATTATTCCAATAATATGTTAAATATATTGAAGTGGTACATAAGTGAAATTGATCCATTATGCATGTGGAGGAAGTTATATTTCAATTTATGTAGAAGAAACTAGTAGAAGACAATGTTCTTGATATATGTGGATAAAAAACATTGATAAGAAGAAGGAACTTGTGACTCGAGTGTCTAACTAGTTACTGAAGAGGGTTGAGGTTTGGGTGTCTAACTAGTATAGAATAAGGAGAAGATAAGTCATTTTGGGTGTCTAAACAAACAAGGTTGAAGATTTTGTTTTTGGGGTGTAGAATTGAGATCAACTAGAGGATCAAATACTGGGTCATATAACCAGTTATTGCCTTATCCATTGTAATCATTGATAATATTGTAGTGGGGCATCCAAGTTGGGGTATCTAACCAACATGTAAATAAGTATAACTTTGTACCAAACCTTGTAAATAAATGTGTTCTGTTATCTCTTACATTATTTCTGCATATCAAGTGAGACTGTGAGATATCATTAAGTGGATCAAGAACCATAACAAGTTTAAGAGGTTGAATTCGAAAGATGGAAATTGTAAAAAGTAAACCAACCTTTCACCCCCTCTTAGTGGTCAATTCAGCCCGGGGTTCTACATATGATCAATGGGTTTCTATTTCATGAATAATATTTAAAATTGGGGTTTTAAAGTGAAGTAATGAAAAAACAATTATATTAGTGTTCTTTTTCTACTTCTCCATAGAAGTATTTTGATTCAGACTCCCAACATTATTCATTGACTTATACTTAGAAGACAAACATTTTTTTCACTCATATCTACTTTAATAATATTCCCCATAAATCACATAATCATTGGAGCAAATATGTATTATAGTATAATTGAGGCCAATTTTTTCAAAAAACTTTATTCATGTAATAAAAATACTCAGGGGTCTTAGCTTAAATAAATGCATCACATAATAATTCCAATATCATGTACATTGATTTATTTGTAATTACACATAGGAATTTGATATAGAATAACTTTAGTAGAAAAGGAAGTATTGATTACTTCTGAAATACTTCATAAAACTCTTGATTTATATCTATAACTAAATTATGAATCACATTTATCTACTCAATAAAGTTCTATCTTTATTTACTACCCACAACATCAGGAAGATCATCCACTATTATGTTACAATCATGATCTAGTTTTCCTAAGATCCTAAAAACTTTATTTAGAAAATTAATATTTATAATATCCATGACTGGTTTTACTGATATGTTTTATGTTTATGATGTTTAAATACAATGCTTAAAGTATAATTTATAAGTTTCTAAATTTTCTTCCATAGTTAAGGAAGTTGCGTACTCATTATATTGAATGTCATCAGTACTCAAATGTTCTATAACGTTCAATTATTGATGAAAAATATAACACACTTATTTAACAAGAATTTTTTTTCAATGTGAAGTTCTCATAAACTTTATATCTCTTTAACCATCTCTTAAATTTACATTTAGGATATAAACATCTTATTCTACCATTAATGGATAAGTTGGAAATTAAAAAATATAAAATCTCCACCAAACCCTTAGCATATTGAGGCATGTTCTTGGGTATTGCGATCTAGATTTTATCCATATATCACTAACTATCAGCATTCCTTTCATGTAATAGTTAATTAAAGAAGAAAAAAAGAAATAATTTAACCATTAATTTTTTTATTAGATATATATTATTATTACCACTTTTTATAACACTAAATCCATACATATACAGAAAAATAAATATAAAAAAAATTAATGTCTTAATCAATAATTTAACAAATAATAAAATTAAGAAAATCATGATCCTTAAAAATGACACCAAAATATTTACCATGCATGTTTTTTAATGGTTATATCATTTGTGAAAACCTATGGTTTCTATCAACAAAAAATATATTAATTCAATGATTACAACTTATGTATCGGAAAAAATAAAAATATTTTTTTGGATTAATAATCATTTCAAGAAGAATAATATATGTAACACACTTTCAAATAAAATAAGGAATATATTTAAGATTTATCTAACCTCCCATGTGATTAGTGAGCGAGATAAGATAAATAAAATGAGGCAAAGGGTGATGATGAGGTGATGAATTTGGAAGAAGTAAATTCATGGAGGGAATCAATGGAAGATAGTGAGGGTGGAGGTGAGGGTGAGGGTAAGGGTAAGGGTGATCACATGTTCAAGGGTGAGGGAATGAGTAATAGGGATGAGGGAGATTAAAATGAGGGTTTGGTGGTGATGGAGCGAGAGGGAGAGGGTGAACGCAAGGTTGAGGGTGAGGGAGTGAGTGGTGATGGTGAGGGCTTGGTGGAAAGGGATTTTTGGATATGAACTTAGAAGATAGATCTAGGGTGGGGGGAAATAGGGGTAAGGGCTTGGTTTTGGGGAACAAAAATTAGGGTAAAGGATAAATAACATTTTTTAATTTTAGTAAATATTTAGTGGAAGTTTTTAAAAAACCATCTCTAAAAATTTACATTTATTTAGTGATGGTTTATAAAACTGAAACTAAATAACTATTATTAAATTCTTATTTTTATATAGTTAATTAAGATAGGAAGTGATAAATATATCAAGAATATCATTTCACCCTTAGTAAAGAAAACCATAATATATGGGAAGAAAATTACAACAATATTCTGAATATAACTGTTAGTAGTTTGAAAGATCAAGGATTATAGGATATTACTGGTGTTGTGGAATGTTTGGACACAAATACTACTGATGCGTGAATAACATTTCACAATCATATATGAGGAATGAATTGATGTGGGGGTTATTTTGAGAGAATGGGAACTAATTACCAAAGTTAGAAAGTTGCAAATAAGAATTTATATTTTTTACTAACAAAGAATGAATTTATCGACTTAAAATAAATTAATGGTAGATGTGATTAGTAGGGTCATATTAATAAAGATTTAATGACTAGTATACATAGATATATTCCAAATGTTGAGAAATTAAAGGATATTCGTAAGATAAAGGAAGAAAAATCATGTTTTTTCTGAAGTTTCTTTGAAGGATAATAGGATAACCAAGTCATGGATACTTGATAGTGGGTGTTCCTCTCACAATAATGGGGAAACAAGAATTATAAGAAACATTGAGAATCTTGAATTGGTTGGGGCGACATTTACAAATGATTATTCTATAAAAATCAAAGGATTTGTCTTAATTAAAATTAATGTTAAAAATCTAAATTCCAATGATGAATTATTTGTTGAAGGGATGGATCATAATTCAATTAGTTTCAATCAACTTTATGATTATGTACATAAGGTGGTATTAAAAAAATATTCATGTATCATAAAAAGAATAAAGGATAGAAGGATCATTTCCCAAGGAAGAAGAAAAAATGGTAATATATTTCAAATTAGTGATCCTACCAATTCTTGTTTCTTGAGTGAAAAGGTTGAAAAAAGTTATTGTATAGAAGGCTTTTTCATCTTGGAAAAATAATTATGAGTAAAATTTTAAAACATGATATTGTGAAATATTTTCTTAATATAAATAGATAAAATTATGATATTTTTGAATATTGTAAAAAAGGTAAAATGTCTCAAGGTTTGCATAAAGGAGTGTAAATTCTATCTACCATAGAACTTGATCTCATTCACATTGACTTATTTGGTCCCATGAGATAAAAGCCTATGAGTGGCAATTTTTATTTCATTAAATTCAATTATTATCATACATATTTAACTAGTTTCATGTTTATCAAGAATAAGTTATAAGCTATTGAAATGGTCAAAGTCCTTAGAAGACATGATGAGAAGGATCCAGGACTCTAAAATAAGAAACTGAGATCAAATAATGGAATGGATTTTACATGAAATGTATTTGAAATCTATATTGACAGAAATAGAAAAAAATCATCAGTAAAACAAACCATATACTACCCAACAAAATAGTATATAAAAATGAATAAACAAGCATCCTTGAGATATGTAAGACCATGTTAGCTGAACATAACATCTCAAAATATTTCTGAAGAGAATTTGTATGTACAATTGTACCAAAAAATAACATATTTTTAAGGCCCAAGACACAAAAGACACCATAAAAAATTTCGTACAAGAAAAATCCAACAGTTAAATATTTAAGATTCATTAGAATTATTTTCATTATAAATATCTAGAACAATAATCTAGGAAAATTGAAAAAAAATAGAATAAGTGATTTTTATTTTCTACTTATCTAATGGTAGTGGATACATATGTTCGAAAAAAAGAATAAAATATATAGTTGAATGTTATGATTTTAAAATTATTTAAAACTAGATCAAACCATATATAGTAGATGAATCATAATTGGAAAATTTTAAAGAAAATAATATGCAATTTTTAGAGCAGAAGAATGATTAAGTAACTTAAAAGGAACCCATTATAGCTGATATCGATTCTAAAAAAGTTTACGATGAATATAAAACTACTAGAAATTAGATCATACTATAAAATACATTTAATAAACATGTTGAATTTAAATATATCATTGGAAATAAATAGGCACCAATTCTAACTAGAAGAAGATTGATATTTGAAGATCAAACTACAGTCATCTCCTCATATAGTAGATAAAGCCATTTAGAATGAGAAGTGGATACAAGTTATGAATTAATAACTTGATAAAATTGAGAATAACTCCACTTGGAAGCTTGTTCCAAGACCTAAAGATAAAAATGTAATTGGAACTAAGTGGGTGTTAAGAAATAATTTGAATAATAAATATGAGGTATCAACAAATATAGCTAGAATAGTGTGTAAAAGTAATTTTAAAATATAGGGCATTTAATTTTAAGTAAAAATTTCACTAGTTTAAATATTGGATACTATTAGTGTAACACCCTGGGATTTTATGATATATTTCTCTTCGAATAAATTTAGTTTCTTTTTTATTTTGCAATACATGCAACCAAGAGTCTGAATAAACCATAATATAATATACCATTATAACCTAATGCTTAAAATTGGAATAATTAATGGGAATAATAACATTTTAAAAATTATTTATAAAGGTTTTATATAAATCAAATATGTTGATAAATAAGTACTCAATTTTTAATAAAGTCATAATATCTTAAAAGTACATTTTCCCTCAAAATGGTTTTTATTGTTTTTTGAGAGAAAATAAAAAAAAATTTATTCCACTTATTAAAACATTAGTATAAAAAATTAAATTAATTTTTGAAATCAAAATTTAAAAAATATATTGTAGTGAAGTTTTGAGAATTTTTTGAAAATATTGATTTTTGATGAATAATGAAAATATCAATTTTTATTGAAAATTGTATCTTAGTTTCAAGAATTTAAAAAGTTAAAATTTGTTTTGAAATGGTTTTAAAAGTAAAATTAGTTCATTTAAATTTTTAATAATCCAATTAATGTTATTATAATTAATTTTATTTCATATTTTTTTATAAAAACTTTTTATACTTAAGAAAACATTTTTCTTGGAAAAATTCTTTTCATCGTGTTTTGTGGGTTTAATTTAAAATTAAATTATAAAAAAAATTCAATGAAATTTGATAAAATTTATTCCATATTTTTAATCATCATGTAAATTTTTTTTAATGAGTAATCTTTCATATTTTGTCACGGCGAATAGTAAAAATAGTAAAAATTTGTCATCGTACTTATGGTTAAAACTGTTTTAGCAGGTGGTAAACAAAGATATAAGGGTAAGTTTGGACATTAAACTTTTATAAATCCTATTATGTAACCATATTTTGGCCTAATAAAATCCCAACTTATAATATTTGTCCATTTGGTAGAATTTGGCTTGGTAATTACTTTATTATATTTTATTTTTTGAAGAAATTCCATGTGTGTCCTCTCCCCCACTTATAAAAGGACACCCATCATTTCTATTATTTACACCACTTTGATCCATATATCTTAAAAAAAACCTACCCAATTATATTTTTAAATTCCTTATAGGTTAATTATAGGTTTTTTCTTCTTAAAAGATCATTCCAAGGGTCTTTAAGAAAAGATATAAAGAATTCCTACCGAAGAAGAGGTAATCATCTTACCCAACCCCTTTCAATTTATTTCTTATTATAACTCCTATAAAGATATGTAAATAATAATATAATATTATCTTAAGTATCCTAAATATTATAAAATTTTATTATTATTATTATTTAACTACAATTATCTATCATCTTTTCCATCAAATGGGAAGTGAAAGTATTTCTTGTGCGTACGTGTGGACTACCTCCTCCATATAGCAATACAATTCGTTTTACATCACCATATTTTATAGATGGTTATTTTTATGGTTTTAATATTTATAAATTATGCTTATGATATATTTATTATTCTATGATCATAATAACATATCTACATTCTTACCTTCCAATCCATTGGAAAATGATAACGCCACTCGTGCGTACCTGTGGACTACCGCCTCCACAAAGTGATGTGATTCATTTTCAATTATTCATAAAATAGACAGTAATAAGGTTATATTTAGTGAATATAGATGATATAATAATTATTCTATAAAGGTAAATTATTATATACCTTTCTTTCCTTTATCTTTTAAAAAGTAAAAACAACATTTATGTGTACGTACAGCCTACCGTCACCATGAATGTTGTAATTCATTTTTCGATATCTACCATTTATGGATGAAGCTAAATATATATAGATATAATAAATATGTTTTATATTTATATCATGATTAAAACTATGGATATTATGTAACCATGATTTAAATAAAAGTATTAAAACCACCAAACTAAAATTCTCATAAAAATTATATAATTAACAACTAAAAACATTGATTTTAATTGGGAATTACTAATAAATGGGTGTTGAAATTTTTTAAATGAATACTATATGATATTATAAGTAATAAAATTATTATTTTATATAATTTTAATAAATTTATGTTTATTATATAGGAGGTTAGAGTGTTTTCAAGGAAATTCACACTTAAGGTAATGGATGTATGATACAATCTCACTGTTTATCAGGATTGTTAATGATTAAGTTTATTATAATGATGAAATTTTATGAACTATATATCAAGAATCACATTAATTTTATTCTAATATAGTTGTTTCCATATATTACAAGTTTTTATTTCATTTTACCCTCTTTAAAAACCCAAGATAATGAATGAATATTTTTAATGAAAACTAACTTTATTTTTCTTTTTGGTCGAAAATCCTTTTTCTTCAATATACATTTTCTCTATAAATATTTTCAAGAATTTTTTTAATATTATCCTGTTATTAATTAAATTAATTTCTACCCATAATTTAATTTTTAATTTTTTTTAAATGAATATTTTTGTCGTTTTCTAAATGGGGTAATTTTGACTAAAAATGTGAAAGGAATTTTTGTTTTAACATACATGGAATGAATTAAATTTTCTACCATCAGTAATTCTCAATTATCTGAATATTAATTTATAAGTTTCCAAGTTTATTTTATAATAAAATTATTTCATTAATATTTGGGAAATTTTTAGATTTTAAATAAGTGATTTCAAAGTGAAAAAAGGTATTTTTATCAATAATTGTTCCAATGATATTTTAAAAGATTTTTTCATCTATGATAACAGAATTTGATGTTAATTGTGATTTAATAGAGATATTATCCAATTATACTATCCACTTTAATTATTTGGATGGATTATGATAATTATTTAACAATTATTCTATTAAACTCGTTTCTTTTAAATAGGTAAACTAAGTTATGATGAAACCTTTTTGAAACCCATTTCTTTTCCATGGGTTATGTTATGATACTATAATTAAAAATTTAGGAATCCTTTTTGTTTACATGGTTTATGATATGATACATATTTTATGATCTTATGGTGAAAATATTTTGGATTTTCATTTTGTGATTGGTAGTCTGGGAATTATATATTCCTATAATGCATTGGGTAAATAAACATATCTTATGAGATATTAAGGACTCGATTGGGGGAGTCAACCTAATTTACTAAGGGAATATTTCTACTATGATAATCTAGGGAGTGAACCTCAGATAATGATATGATGGAATGGGTGTGAACCCAACCCACTAGGATAGTCTAGATAGTTATCCTTGACCCAAGAAATTATTTTTCATGCTTATTTTTATGAGAAAAACTTATGTCTTATGCCAATGTTTTGATCTCATGGCTTATGTTATTTGATTCCATTATGATTCATGTCATATAAACTTCCACGATTTATTCCATGACTCAATAATATGATATATGATATGCAAGGGTTGTTTTTCAAATGTTAAGATCATGTTATGATACCATTATGCTTATGTTATGTTTATGTTATCATTGTTATATCCTTCGTTTACACTTATGAAGAATTTGAGCTTATGCATTCTTATGTTTAATTTCTCTAGGTTATGAATAAAAGTTTTATATATGATATTTTTATGAAGGGTGATAGTTATGAATAACTTAGTGGGAGATTATGAACTTCTATTATGAAAAACTTGTTTATGTATCCATTTTTCCAAAGACACTAAACCTATAAAATTTTATCATGGATCAAAATGTTATGTAGTGAATATTCATCTATTAAGGTGTAATATCTATGTATGAAATTTATGGGTCACTATAGTTTCTATCAGATCAATGATTGGTTATATTTGGAAAATAGGATGAGAAAACATTAGTGGGAACCCTTAGGATAATGCTTATTATAGGAGTATAGTGACACATACTTTTCATAAATAAATATTAATTCTTATTATATTAGTATTCATTATAAAAAATTACAATCACTGCTATATACATAAAGGTTTAGTGTATTTGGAAGCTTTGATACATAAAAAACTAGTTCATAAAAAATCTATATTATCTACCACTTAGTACTGAACAACTACCACCCTTCTAAGACACACCACACTTAAAATTTTTCTTCATATCCCGAGGAAAATAAAATATAATATAGGGTGATATCAAATTCTTAGCAAGGTAAAAATGGAGATATAAATGATTAATTAAATATAACATGATCACAAAGGTTATTAGAACATGATATTAACATTTTAAAATCATACCCAATTATTATTTGATCATAAACACAAGTCATTAAATAAATAATAGTAGTTCATAAGACACAAATCAAAAAGGAATTAGAGAATATTTCCATGAGAAAATAATATTGTCGTAAGATAATTCCATAAGAGAGTGTCATAAGGTGTGGAAAAATCATAATCATAGAAATATTATTTAAATTATTCCCACCAAGACATTTATAACATGTTATTCTTGGTAAAAATAACTATGTACCTACTTAGGGCTCATGATAACCTCCAGTGTTCCCTATTTTGGGTTTGAGACCTCTCATGTACCCTCTTTAAATCTTGGAATAACCTTCCATGTACTATTTAACCTCATATAACATTAATATTTACCTAATTCATTGGAGGGATATATAATTCAGTGCCTACCCATCACATAATCATAAATCCATTCATATGTATGCTACAAGATCATAAAAAAGTCATCATAACATAACCCATGGAAAAGAAAACATGTTTCATAAAAATTTCATCATCATAACCATAAATCATCTCGAGAAATAATAAATCTAGTATTATTGGATCATATCCCTAGTAAATCTGACACAACATTAAAGGATATTATCATAGAGAAAAATCTGTTAAAATATCACTGTAATATTTCTTAAGGAAAATAACCTTTTCATTTTTAAATCACATATTAAAATATATATTTTTTCAAATATTAAGGCAAATATTTCTTTTAAAAGAACACCAGAAGAATTTAAATTAAGTATCAAATCATTTATCATCCATAATGGGGGGAAATTACATTCAACCCGTGTAAATTAAAACAAATATTCCATTCACGTATTTGGTAAAAATTAAAAAAGTACCACATTCAAAAAATTACAAGAAGATTCCTTTTAAAATAATTTCTTAAAATTAAGGCATGGGAAAAATGACTTTAAATGATCATAGAATAATAGTAAAAATATCCTTGAAAACATTTTTAGAAAACACATACATGGAAGGAAAAGGATTTTCGGCAGAAGAGAGAATTAAAGTTGATTTTTCCCTAAAAATATTCTTTTGGTCTCTTAATTTATTAAAGAGAGAAAAATCAAAGTTAAAAATGTATTATCTAAAATTAAATATATTATAAGAAAATTAAGGAGATTCTTGAGATATAGATAATGAATTTTCTTTGTCGGAAACATAATCATAAAAAAACCTGATAAAAAATGAGATTGTAACATAAATCCATTAAGTCGAATTCAACTAACTTATAAATAAAATAAAACTATTTTATAATAAATTTAAATGTATTATAATTATATAATTGAGTTAAATATGTACTCTTAATACCATATATTATCCCCTCATGACATTTTATTTATGGGTGTTAACTATTTCAATTTTTTCATAATTTCAGTTCGATAGTTTTGATTCTTGTACTTTGATCAAGGTTCAACCATATAAATTTTTTTAATAATGATATAAATATAATATATATTCATTATATTTATATTTATATTCATCCATAAAATATAGATAAATAAAAACGAATTACACCATTCATGGAGATGATAGGTCATACGTACACATGAATGATTTTTTCACTTTTTGAAATATGGAATAAAATAAAGGTAAATAATAATTCACCTTCAAAGAGTAATTATTATATCATGCATATCACATATTTTTAATTAATCTATTATTATTACCATACACTTAAATCAAAATATAAAAATTAATCACATCGCTTAGTGGAGGTTATAGTCCACATGTACGCATGATCGACGTTATCATTTTCCAAAAAATTGGAAATTAAGAAGTTAGATATGATATTATAATTAAAAAATAATTATTATTTTATAAATATCATATATAAAATTTAAACCCATCATAATAACCATATATGAAATTTGGTGATGAAAAATGAATTGTATCGCTACGTAGAGTCAATAGTCCACACATACACATGCGTGATAATTTCACTTCCCATTTGATGAAAAAGAGGGTGTGTAATGGTAGTTACATAATAATAATAACATTTAATAATATTTAGGATAAATAATTTATTATTTTATGATTAATACCACATATTTATAGAAGGTATAATAAGAAATAATTTTAAAGTGGTCAGGTAGGAAGATTACCTTTTCTTCAGTATGCCTCCTTTAGATCCCTTCTTAAGGACCCTTAGAATGATATTTCAAGAAGAGTAAAACCACTAATTCATGGATAGGGAAGTTTAAAAGAGAAAATTGTAGGGTTTTATTGATATATATTTCTCAGAGTGTTGTAAATAAATGATAGAAGGGGTGTCCTTTTATAAGGGAGGTAAAGGACGCACTTGAAATTATAAAAATATTAAAATAAAAATAAGTAATTCTTAAGAAAAATGTTTCCAAATAGACATATATTAAAATAAAAAGTGGATAAGGTTTAAGTTTATCATCATCAAATTAAATTTATTTATATTTTTGAGTTATTTTAAACATTATCTTTCAGTTTAACCCCTTTGTTAACCAATTTTAACCTTAACCATGGTAACAACTTTTTCAATCTTAAGGGGTTCTAATTTTACTTACTTGTTAAAAATTATATCATAAATTTAAAATGATTGAAATTTTAGATAATTAATAATCATAATATTACTATTTAAATATTTTTATAATTTTTAATTAATTTAACAAAATATTATTTAACAGAAAATGTAATTAATGTCATTCTTGACATTATTCATTTAAATTGAATTTAAAGACATAAAAATAGTTATGGAATTTGAATATAAACCATTAAAACATATAGAAAATTTTATATTTATCTATTTTTTGTAACATAATAATTCCACAAAATGTATTACTTCTAATATTTTTAATATCATTTATTTTATTTTTCTATTAATTGAATAAATACTTTTTCTATGTTGTGAATACATTTACGGTAATTTTTAAGTAAATAAAATTTTAAATAAAATAATACTATGAAAAAAATAATTTATTTTAACATTTATAACTGAAATTTTCCTCTTTTTATCCTTATGTAATAATTTTAGAGTCATTAAATTCAAGAGAGTGACATTTTGTATTTATTCTCTTATTAAATTAAAATTAAGGTCATAATCAAAGAAAAATGACACAAAGTGGACATATATTTGAGACATGAATATAAATGGTAAAAATAAACTCATCCAATAGTATAATAGAAGGTTTTTAATACATTTGAATCCTTATCACACTATTTTTAGTCTTAATTAACACATTTTACCTTTACCATGGTAACAAAAATGTATTATGGTTACTATTCATACTAACCAAAAAATAAAAGGGGTCTATTTAAAAAAAATTAACCTAATAATTAAAAATATGGAATACATTTTAAGGATTTTATTTCTAGAAGTGATATAATTTAATTTAAAATTAAACCTACAAAATGTGATGAAAAACAGTTTTCTATAAAAATGTTTTCTTAAGTATAAAACGTTTTTATACAAAAACTCAATATAAAATTGATTCAAATGTCTTTGAATGGATTATTAATAATATAAATTAACTAATTTAATCATTTTAAAACAAAATTAAACTTTATAAATTCTTTGAAACAAATAGACAATTTCAACAAAAATCTGTATTTTTTACTATTAATTGAAAAATCAATCTTTCCAGAAAATTATAAAAATTTAAATTTATGATAATTATGGAATGATGATTTTTAAAATTAAGTTAATTTTTACAAATTTATTTTCAAAAAGTGATAAAAATAATTATTTAATTATTTCATAAAAAATAAATAAAAACTATTTTTTAGGGAAATTTTATTTGTAAAGCATATATGTCTTTACAAGAAATTGAGTACTTATTTATTAGTATATTTGACTTACCAAAAAAATTATATATAATTTTAAAATTTTGATCATTCCTATTCATTATTCTAATTTAATGGCTAGGTTATAATGATATATTATATTTTGGTTCATTTAGACTCGGGGTTGCGTGTATCATAAGCTATCGAATAAATTTTATTTGAAGATGAATATATCATAAAATCTTAGGGTGTTACATTCTACCCCCCATAAAATTAATTTCACCATTAAAATTATATCACTTTGATATAAAAAAATGAGGATATATTTGTTTCATCACATCCTTGGGTTCCCAAGTAGGTTCTTCAAATTTCTTATTCCTCTAGAGAACTTTAACTAGGAGATGATTCTCATTCCATAGAAATTTATATCTATGATCCAAGATTTCTACTAGTTTTTATTCATTATAAATATCATGATATAGTGGTGTCAACTTCATGTTTAGTACATATGAATTATCAGGTATATATTTCCTCATGAGAGATACATAAAACAAATTGTGAACTTGAGAGAGGTTTGGTGGAAGTGCCAAGAAATAAGCTTCCATCCATAATTTATTAAGAATCTTAAATGGGACAATATACCTATGGATAATATTTTATTTATTTTTAAATCTCATAACCTTGTTCCATGGAGAAATTTTTAGGAAT
Organism: Viscum album; assembly: GCA_963277665.1. Lineage (NCBI taxonomy): Eukaryota > Viridiplantae > Streptophyta > Magnoliopsida > Santalales > Viscaceae > Viscum > Viscum album. The sequence goes on along the minus strand of OY728164.1, from coordinate 407,552,755 downwards.
TCCTTCTCATCAACATCAAATTTCAGATTTCACTGATGATTGTTAGCATAAATTTTCTATTGACTCTGAGTTTCCATGATGTTCTTCTGAATGAATCTGAATTTATATACCATTTCTTGAGTAATATTATGTCTCATTCACTTTATTTATATAACTTTATCCCACCACATTGTATTTCTACAATTCATTTTAGAGGGGGATTTATAAGGATCCATCTGAATGCTCGAGTGAAATCTATTTTTTAGGAAAACTTGACTAGTGGTGTCACGACCCCCTCCCCACAAAGTGTACCCCTCCTGGGTTGGCAATGTGAAAAGGGAGATAATGACCCCTGAGTACCATTTCTAGTAGGCCTCGAGTTGGGGACTAGCACCAAGGGTATAATAAACACACAAATGGGTGGCATTACCCTCTAAGAGAACACATGCGGAAGAGGGAGATAAGATAGACACCAATCAACTCCAACTCAGACTGAAATATAAACAAAAAAACCAAGTACACATATGAAATTCCATGAAAAAGTACTACAACTGAAAGGGAAAAACTGAAAGTACCCAAAAGATAGTAAAAACAACAGCAACCACAAGCCCAAATAGCTCCTGTAACCACAAGCTAGTAAACACCAGCCTGATCTCCAACCTGCTCCAAGTGACCCAAAAAATAGTTTATATATACATATGGTGAGTATAATAGTATACTCAGTAGGATCTCTATGAATCCTCTCGTGAAAAAGTAAATAAATCATGCTAAATCACAGTGAACAACAAGTGAAACTAACTCGTCATCTAAACAGGTATACTAAGTTCCCAACCTCACCATGGATACTCTCACCAAGTAACGCATACAAGAATATATCATATAATAAAGAATATTAAGGGTACCCTGCTACTACTTCCCCACTAGTTTGCATCTTTTCCCCAACGTCGCATGTCCTGAGCATCTCTCCCCAAAAAGGCTTTCCCGCAGACACCTGGGCGAAGCAACACAATATGCACCTCGTGTAACAAAACCACAACGTCCACACACCAAATTAACCAGGTAGTTTCTAGGAGCCACCACAGCTCGCATAACGTGTATCATACATCAGGTATTATACCTCAATCCATTGTATCCCATACACCGAGTAAGGATCCTTAATCCATCACAACCTATACACGTTCCACCTATAGTATGACATAGAAAACTATATCCAGAATATATGTGTCAGAATAACCACAAGACATTATAGCCCTCTACACACATATATGAGGAAAACTAACCAATGTTCCTGCCAGCACTCGTAACTACCAAGAGAAGAGATCAGGTCCAAAGGGGGGTAGTCAGCCATCCATCCTCCCACCAGAATGTTAGAGGAAAAACCCCCCAGAGCTCAGAATCCCCGAGGTGTCAGTTGCCCTTACTGACAGGGTGGAGTAGCATATATAAACACAAAAAGTATAGAATATATTATATCTCACAACCATACTATGGGCATTACCTAGTCTTAGACACAACTACAGCTAACGTGTCTCAAACTCTGGGATGCTACTTCTAACACTATGTATCCTATAAGCACACAAACATTTAAAGAGATTTATTAGATTACTTCATTCCCTTTCTATCAGTTCCACTGTACGTTAATTAATTCTTTAAATATTGATTAACCATGAACAATTCCACATTAAATTTCATTAGTATCACACCCAAATTCAATTGTTCCTTCAAAAATTACAACCTCATCATTATGTTCCAGAAACTCTATCCCCATTGGTTAACACCATTTATTCAATTAGACATTAAATAATCACTTTCCCACATTCCCAGGCATTCTATAAAAACATTATATGCTACTAAACACAAGGGGGCTCAACATGGTGAGTAGATGTACTACCCGTCGAGAATTTTCCGCTAATAGAAATATCATATACCCATCCTTCCTGGAGAAGCTAAACACGGAAAGCACATGGCATACTCCGTGTGTCTTCACCTCTTTTGGAAGAAGGGTAATTAAGACCAGCTGCCTTGAGTAGTGGGGAAAATTAAAGAAGATAAACAACCAATCAAAATCACTAAGCATTCAAAAATCACATCCATCCCATTCCATCACCCCTGTTGTCCTCCCCAACACCCACATGCATAAACCGATGCATCTCGCCACTCTAGGCGTCATCTGCTTCCAGAACCAAAAGCCTCCATGCCCCCACATATCACAATATCCATCTAGGATCACATCACAACACAAGAAGCAGGAAAAAAACACCACATTAATTGGGATCTTGGCCCTTTAACAAACAAGAGAGTAACTCAGGGCCCCTTAAGGAATTATCAAACAATCAGTTATTTAATATATCTTGAATTAACAGGTTTATTATTCATAGGTTCCAAATTTGGGAAACCAAATCAGTAAGCTGTCACAAATAAATAAACATGCTTACTGCACTAATTTGATTAACATCAAATTACAACAAGAACCAGATTTGTTTTAATGCCTCTTTATCTTTATCCAAAAATTATCAATTAATCCTGGTTTATGTTTTTACCAATTTCCATCAAGAACAAATAGCTAAGAAAAGCAAGAATAGATATCACACTATCTAGAAAAACATGAGGCAATAACATACAATCGATATCAATTTATTTATCTTGTTAAAATATTTATTATATTAATTACATTGTTATCTAGTGGGATAAAACATGCTAACGATACAGTTTCATGGAAAAGAAAATAGAATCAATGAATCCCCTACCTCAAACAGGTTCTTAATGTTCTTTATATGAGAACAATCCACTCAACGGATCATGATCGCCTCCTCTCGTGACAACTGCATCCACCTGAGGATGCCACGGTAAGACCGCACTAACCGAAACCCAAGAAAATTCCATTAGGAACATGGAGATAGAATTCCATAAAAAGGAAAGGAGGAATAGAAGAATATAAACCCAAACTAATGACAAAAATATCATACCTTATATCAAAGATTGATCGATACTGCTTGGTTACACCAAAAACAGAGCGGAGCCGATCTGAGGAGTAAAGTTTGATTATGAAACTCCTACAGGAAGGATTGAAAGGTTCTAGCATCTCATAGCTGAGAACAAGAGGAAGAAAAAGGGAGGATGATATCTTTTCCCTTTTGAAGATTTAATGGGGCGGCAATTTAAGATACGCTTAATTCCCCATTAAAAGAGGATCACATTAACCCACACAGTTTGACCAAGTAAAAACATCCTGAGCCATATGAATAATTAATATAGGATTTATGGTCTTTGAATCGTCCATAGAGCCCTTAAAATAAGGATTTAAATGTATTTTATGTCAAATGAAACGTCAAAGGGGTGAAACTGTAGGAAGTTGGAAACACTATTCACCGACTGAAAATTTGGAAAAGGAAATAAAGGTTGTTGTTAGAAGGTTACCATTCTGGAAACACTGTTCATGGTCACTATTAGAAGGTCACCATTAGAAGGTTACCGTTCTGGAAACACTGTTCAAGCCTACTGTTAGAAGGTCACCATTAGAAGGTTACTGTTCTGGAAACACTGTTCAAGTCTACCGTTAGAAGATTACCGTTCTAGAAACACTGTTCAATCCTACCATTAGAAGGTCATCGTTAGAAGGTTACAATTATGGAAACACTATTCAAGACTACCATTAGAAGGTCACCGTTAGAAGGTTACCGTTCCGAAAACACTGTTCAAGCCTACCGTTAGAAGGTCACCGTTAGAAGGTTACTATTCTAGAAACACTGTTAAAGCCTACCGTTAGAAGGTCACTGTTAGAAGGTTACTGTTCTGGAAACACTGTTCAAGCCTACCATTATAAGGTCACTATTATAAGGTTACAGTTCTAGAAACACTTTTCAAGCCTGCCATTAGAAGGTCACCGTTAGAAGGTTACCATTCTGGAAACACTGTTCAAGTATACCGTTAGAAGGTCACCGTTAGGAGGCTACCGTTCTAGAAACACTATTCAAGTATACCGTTAAAATTTCACCGTTGGAAGGTTACCGTTCTAGAAACACTATTCACAAAACTAAAAAATTGGCAAAGTGTTGGAAAAAAGGCACCCTAACCTCCCAGAACACCTCAAAAACCATAATTCAACAAGGGAAAGGACCGGAGGGGTCCGGGCCATTACAAGTGGAAGGTGTTGATACCAACCACATTTGAAATCCATAGAAAAATATCTCATAATATCCAATAGGATTTGAATAGTTCTCATATACTGGCCATTTTTCTAAGCATGATAAGAAATATTGAACTATACATTGTTTGCATATCATGCTGAAGACTTTTCCAAAACATTGAGGCAAACACTGAATCCTGATAAGATATAATGAAATTTGGTACTCAATTCAACCTTACCACATATTTAATTTATATTTTGGAAAACTAATGAAGAGATATTTCTTCTCTCATAGAAATGAAGTGTTATCAATTTTTAAGGTGATCAACTATAACTTAAATAGTATTATGGACTTTAGATGTTTTGGGGAGTCATATGATAAAATCCATGGCGTTGGTTTCTCATTCACATTATGGTATGGGTAATGGTAATAACATACCCATATAATGTTTTCTCTTAGAATTAACTTGATGACATACCAAGCATTGAGATTCATACTCTGCAATATCTCTCTTTATGTTTTTTGACCATAAATATTATTTTCTTTATCTATACATCTTTTTACTTCAAGGATAAATAGAGAATGTTCATCTATGAGCTTCATAAAATAACACATTCTTTATGTCTAGTATTGATGAGACTCAAACATAGTTTTTAAACCTTATAATTCCATCCCAATGAAGGTTGGATTTAGAAACATTTATGACATTTTTATGCATCTACACATCTTCCTTATGCACCTCTTTTATCCTCACTTGGATAGATAGTTGAACACTCATTTGAGAAAGATAGTATTTCACCCATTTCATAAATATTTATAGATCCATACTTTGAAAATATATAAATACCAGATCTTTTTCTATCGTCATAATGTATTTTCTAGCATTATCCTTTCAACTCAGATCATCTTTCACCTTGTTCTCTTTCCTAGGTGGTAAAGTATTGAGAATTCATAATATTAAATCAACTCTAACCATATTATCTAGTTCATATTCATCCATTTTGAGTGAATATATACGCATGATCAGTATATATATCACATGTTTCTCCATAATGATAATACCTCCCTATATTTATTGAAAAAAATACCACAACTAACTCCAAATCATAAGTTGAGTAATTTTTCTCAAAAACCTTCAATTATCATGAGATATAGGCTATAAAAATATAATTTTTCATAGGGAAGCATCCCATTATATTATTCTATACATTAATATATATCAAAAACCCCTACCCACTATAGGTTAATGTAAGAATAGGTGTATTAAAAGGCCTTCTCTTCAGTTACTTAATATTTTATTCACATCCATCCATCTAAAGGAACTTAGCAGCCTTCCATGTTAACCTAGTGAGTGGATTAGATATCCATGAGAAATTATCTACAAATAATCTATAATATCCATAAAAACCAAGAAAACTATATATCTTAGTCACAATTATTGGTATGGGATAACATTAAATAACATTTTTCCTTGATGGATCAACTAATATACCCTCACTTGAGATTATATGACCCAAAAAAATGAAACTTTTTATATCTAAATTTCACACTTTGTAAATATTACATATCGATTATCCTTCCATAGGGTATTTGGTATAGTCCTCAAATGATCTTCATACACTTCCTTTATCTTTGAATATATAATAATATAATTTATAAAGACTACCACAAACTAATCTAGTTAATCCCTAAATACTCTATTCATTAAATCCATTAATATAGCATGGGAATTAGTAAAACCAAATTACATCACTATAAAATCATAGTGTCCATACCTTGGGTGGAATTTGTTTTTGGTATACCCTCATTATTGATCCTCAATTAATGATTCTTGAATGAAGGTAAATCTTGGAAAAGTATTGATCTCTGCACAATTTATCAAAAAAGTTATGAATATAGGGAAGAGGATACTTAATCTTTGTTATGATCTTGTTATGTTCTTATAATAAATTCAGAGTATCATTAATCCATATTTTATCTTAATAAAAAGAATAGGTATGTCCCAAGGTGGAACACTTGGCTAAATACATCCCTTATCAAGATTATCCTAGATTTTTTCTTCAATTCCGATAACTCAATTGGGATCACTCTATATTGAGTCATTGAAATGGGTGTAGTATCGGGTATGAGTTTTGTTGAAAATTTAACTTTATAATTTGGAGGAAGTATATGCACTTCTTTTTTAAAAACATTAACAAAATCCCATACAATAGGAATATCTTTGATGTTGATTTTCCTCCTAACCATTTGAGATAAGAACCTATTTTTAATAAGAATCATAACCCTTACAAAGGTTGAAATTTACATAGAAAGTTCATATTTATCTTTTCACTGATAAATGATCACAAGTTGGTTTAAAATATTAAACATGACTTTACTACCTTGAAAATTGATGTGATATTTTTGTAAATAAATCCAATACATGCATATGATAGCATAAGATTTAATTAGATAGAGAGTAATGAGATTTTTCGGAAGAAAAAACACGCAAAATTCAATTAGATAAGAATCATAGAATTGATATGAGATCATCATATCATTAGGGCTTTTCACTACTAATTAAACATCTAATTATTGAGGTTGTATTGTGATAACAATAGAACATTCTTTATATTTAAAATAGTGGGTATATATAGAATTAAATAGGACACCATAATTTCTATAGTGGATTGTAAGTTTACCTTCCACCACTTCATTATCATACCCTACCTCGATAATAGTTATCTCATGATATTTTCATTTTTATGTGGTGTTAATAGGTTACTGATGTTGATCAACACCAGAAACCTTAAGAATTGAGAACTTTTTAGCATAATTCACATAATACTCTCATTTGAAACACTGAAGTGTAAGTTGTTCGTTATGTTGTTATTTTTCTCCATAAATAGCTAAATTTTTCCCATTAATTCAATATTCTATTTCCTGATGACTCTTCTTTCCACACTTAAAGCATTTACTATTACCCTTAAGAAAATTTCCTCCTTGTCTCCTTCTATACTTCGAGTATAATGGAAGGATCATCTTCATCCCTCCATGGTTTTCATTATTATAATTTCCTTTGATTTATATCTTTCTTTTATTATCAAAACTAAGAGATTTATGAGTAAATCCAATATCCATTTCTTCCTTGGTTCCACATTGAATGATTTATTTATATCTACATATTTCTCATATGGATAACGCACTTCAAATACTTGGTTTTAGGTCACTAAATATGTAATTTCCCATTTTTTCCATATAAGACTTTTGGAATATTTATAGGAATATTTCTGAAACTAGGTGCTGAGATCACATGAGATTCAAGGGACCAATGATCCCAGAATAAGTTTTTAAAATATATTAAATATATTAATTTCAAATGCCTGGATTTTCCAAAAAAGTGGAATAACTCCTAAATGAAGCCTCATATCAGAAATCTAAGGAATCTATTGAGTTCAAAGTGTGGGTTTTACTCTAGGTGTGACATAACCATGGAACACATAGGATGTTCAGGTTGAGTACTGTCAAGAGAGAATTATTTAAAAAATAAATAATTTTATTGTTTTAATTTAATTTAATTTTTCACCATGACCTAAAAACTCTTATAAATACACTGCAATTCCCAAATCCCAAAAATATCTATATAACCTCGGAGTTTTAAGTATAAATCATTGTAGGATCATTCTATAAGGGATGATGATTAGATAAATCATCAACAAACAGTGTGCAGCACAACTTGTGGATATAACCAATGAAAAAGATATAGATGTGTTCATTATTAGGGTTGATCCAAATTGAGGTAGGATGTTTTCCTTTTGTGAATTTATCCCTGTTTGATTATTCCTATCATAAATGTGAATTAGTAAACTAACAAATTGATTTATAGGTCCTTCATATTGTGGGTATGGAATAGATATTATCCGGGATTGGGTATTTCTCTGTTGATTATTTTATATCCCTTAATTATTCAAATAGAAATGAATTGAGCCTAACGTGAATATTGGCTGAGGTCTTTTTCTTGTGTTTTTGTTTTGTGCATTTAATTTCCCATTCTTCATTCATAGAGGGAAATTAATTTGGCTCATGGTTTGAATAATACCATAAAATCAATCATTGAACACCTGTCTCTTGGGACAAAGAATTTATATAATAGATTTAGGATCAGATTGGGGATGATATTGAGCTATGAAGACAGATCAGGAGACTATGAAATTAGTTTGGGAATGAAATACTAGAGAGGCATGATGATGGTGGATCCCAAGCACCAAATACAATTTTAATCCAACCAATGAAAGTGGGGGAGGTTCGATTAACCTCAGATCTATGATGAATGAATCATTCCAAAACAAAATAAAATGGTTTGGGGCATGGCATAAGATTCATAAAGAATCCCATAGATTTTTTTTTGAAAAAACAAAACACATGGTGTGTAGTCCTATAAACACACACCATGTAGTCCCTTATTATGCAGTGATAGGGTTTTGGCACAACAATAAGTATCACACACCGTGTGACTTGAGTCACATGTCGTGTGACCCTTAGTTGACCAGCTCTGTGTGTAGAGGAAGTACATGCCCAGGAGTCTGAGTGGAGTTACATGACATGTGGTCCATGCGACACACTGTGTATGTCGTAGCAGATGACTTGAAGTGTACATGGAGTACACACTTAAGATATCATGTTTCCCTACACACTGTGTGTAGAAAGATACAGTTCATGTACTTAGGAATACACATGGGAAAGGGCATGCTACATATTGAGTTCCAGCCCGAAAACCTACACGTCATGTACCTTAAGGACATTCCATGTAATGTTGGAAAGTGCATTCCATGTGAGCACGAGACACAATAATTTCTAGGCTTACTGAGGTCTGTTGTGTACCTTTATGGACATAGTGTGTACTCTTATAAGTATGAGTTGAGTTCCTATTTTTTCTTAACTTAGATTAACTATGAGCTTGTGTGATATTTCTTGGATTAGTATCAGTTTAGTGTGTTCCCTTGGTTTATTCTTATAGGGGTTCAGTGCGACATCATGTTCCCATCATAGAGGGTGACCCCTATGTAGCTTCTTGATGGTCAGTGCAGTGTGGGAGTGATCCCTTATTCTGGAGTGAGTTGTCTCATTCTTCTTTGACAAATACCTCAGCATCCTAGAGAATGTATCCCTCCGAGATGCCTAGAGTGATCCTCATGAGCTTCATGTTTCCTTATATGGGTTTTTTTGGAATTAGCATGACCAATATTTTTACAGGCATCGACCCCCTATCTAGGAGGATATTTCCAATAGGGTCCAGTGTCCCCCCAGTGTGCCCTAGGTATTGAACACATATCTGTATATCGATATCTAATATTTTTGATGGGGTATTAGTCTGATGGAGTGTGTATCTTGGATTAAGCCTATTAGTTTCCTATGTGCTTCCTCTTAGCTAGACCCGACTAGCATAAAATCTAGGATGGTGGGAATGTGCCATCGACATAGCGATACCTTATGAGTGATAACTATATATTGAGTTCTATTAGGATGGTAAGGTCCATGGGGTGAGATCTCCTATATAAGAATTATCTTTAAACCTCACAGTGGAACTATAGCTGGCAGTGGTTGAGACCCTTGAGACTTGGAGTCATCTATGAGTATATTTTCATGTTTTTGTTGTATGTCTCATATTATGATTGATATATATTATAATGAGATGAAAATATTGATTCTTTATGCTTAGTGATTTTGGGGTATCCTATTGGGTATTTTTATACACACCCCTACATGGGATCTTCCCACATATGTCGTGTATTATGCATATGACACATATTTTATAGATTCCCTGGAAGACTAGGTGTTGTCAGATCTTAGTTGGGATAGACATATCGAGGTGTATACTAGTTTTTTACATGATAACATTACCCTCCTATGAAAGTACGAATTTATTTTCTAGTTTTGTGTTGGATTTTATTTGACCACATTTTATTTTTTCTAGTAATTTATGCCACAATATAATTGTGGAATTATAGATGTATGCATTCATTATTATCATTTGTTTTATATTTCAACATTGTATGGTCTTGGATATGTGTGTGTACATAAAATTACATTAGTTTAATGTCTCCCATGTGTGTGATATGCCATCTTGGATCTAGTCTCCAGTCCCTATCATGTTGGAGGTGGGATTGGGGTAGTCATAGATTGGATTCTGATGGGTTGGGTCATGGAAGAATGGTATCGGAGTGGTACCCAACCTGAAGTGTTATGGAACTACCTAGGTTTAGGACCAGAGTTTAGAGTTTTCTTTTGTCTAGTTGTGAGGTTTGGTTTATGAAATATGGAAATAGTGTTAAAGTGTTTCGAGTTTGGCTCTTGGACAAGTTTATCTAGAGTTGATGTGCCATATAGCGTATCCATTCACTAGGACCCTGATAACCTATTTGTTGTATCGGTACATGTAGGAACTAGTTGCAGGAAAAAAATTGGTACATGCATTAATATAGGAATGGGTTGTGGTTTTCATGTCCTTCTTGAGTCATCTCACTAGATATACTCATTGACCATGGTATGTCTTGTCTTATTTCAGGATATATTCACGACGATAGCTAGTGAGGTTTCTATAGTAGTTTCACGAGTTATACTTGATGAGTGATATGGTCTCCAAGAAGTAGCCTGGTCACTAGACAGTTTTTCTTCTAAGTGGACAACTGGTAGAGCTTCCACTTATTGAGTAGTGTGTAGACCCACCTCCAAGGGATTAGGTGGATGCAGCTTTTCAGACCAAGCTATGGATGTCTCTATTGGTTCTAGATGATGATGAAAAATATTTTAGTCCTTATTGTGTTCTTCCGAGGTAGGGATCACCTAGGATACATGGTTAGTAGGACCTACCAATAGCATAAATGTGATGTAAGTCACAAAATAAGAGGTTTTATCAGATATCTCAAGTACAAATCAATTCTCTAAGGATGAGAAATTTATATTCTTACAATGGGAGAGGAAATATTGCATAGTATTTTCTTATCCATTAGGTTTTAGTTAGAGTGATGATCGAGGAACTACATAGGCAGAGGTAGTAGTTAGAGAAATGAGGTTTTTGGGGTGGTAGAGCTGGTACAGGAGTTAGGATAGTAATAGGAGGTGGTAGGAGCTTGAGTTTGATACTACCACCACCACCCCTAGGTGGACCACTCTAGGCTAGGGAAGATAGTGGTAAAAATATTAGAAAACTTTAGAAGTTGTAGGTTCTTACCTAGAGGCTCCAAGAGTGTTTCAAGGTATATTTTGTGTCCCATATACTATTCTATTTATGAATCATCTAGATAGGACTAGTGATTACACGCTTCTACTGATAGTTTCACATGAATATGGGAGGAGAAAGAGAGCCTCATGTGGAATCTATTCATAGTGGTGGTGATACCCTATTAAGTTTTCCTTCAGTATGGAACAGTTCCCTACTATCCATGTTCATATCCTTACTACCTTTATGAGTAGAAGGGATTCCATTTTGTTGGGATGAAGTTTTACTCCTTTGAAAAGGAGTGATCCCTGACATAGAAGGATGAGCTCATGTATAGGATGTTATAACCAACTTCTTATCATTTGGCTAGTGATACCTTTATAGTAGTGGATTCTATGAGATTTTTTTTCCTATATTTGTGGTGGAGTATGAGGATATGTTTCTTAGGGACGTGTTGGGTTCATCTCCACAGTGAGATTTACGCTTCTACAAGGACTAACACTAACGATTTACCCTAATTATTTTGATAGCACATCAAATAGAAGCCATAGAGCTTCATGGGATGAAGGTGAAATAAAGAGTATATAGAGAAATGGGTTTTCTAATACCCATTGTGTTCAAATAGGTAACCAATTATTGGTTTTCATGAGAGGCAGATGAATGCTTGAGTTTGGGTGTGGATTAGTGTCACATGGACCAATGACATGAGGGAAAGTACCAACTCATAAAATTTGATGGCTTCTTTGACCAGTGGTTTGGGACAAAGTGATTCTCATATTTTGACCTCGTGACAGGTTACCAATGACTGTATTTTTAGAGCACGATATACTAGAAGTGGATTTCTAAAGACACTGTGGTTGTTTTCAGTTAGTGGTGATACCCTTAGTGAGTTGTATGAAACAAAAGAATTTTGAGACTTATGGATTGGATCCTTAACCCTTCATGGATCATTTAATAGTAGTCTTCTTCTATGGCATCCATTTTCACTCAATATTATAGTTTGAGAGTACGAGACACTTGAGGATAGTGTGGTTTACATCTAGTTGATAGTTGTTACCCCATCACTTCTTTTGAGATCTAAGGAGGTACAACATAGGGATATTGATTGATATATGTTATATTAATATATATCCATTAGATACATTATACCTTGATTATATGAAGTATTTAATCTCATCAACTATGTTCAAGGATGGATGGTGACACTGTTCATGTTACAGGAGGTGGTGTTGAGGTGAGTGTTTTCCCTTAGCAGTACATATGGTGGAGGTGAGGATGTACTTGGATCTCTTATAATCAATTGGATGGCCATGGGATTTTCAACTATTTTTCATTTTAAAATTTTTATTGTCTCACCTATCTATGGGTAATGACCAATAGATATTTTTGAAGAGTTTGAGGTACTTGTGCATATAAGAGGAAGTCCAGCTATGTTGAATTCCATTAATAATCATTGAAAATGTGATCATTACTTCACAGAATGATTAGGTAGATGATGTGGGAAGCCTTTGGAGACCTAGTTCCAGTTGATTAATATGTTTTACCCCAATCATATAGCCCGGTAAAGTGGATATTTCATGTTCCTGGGAACACAATTTGGGTTTTCATATCAGTTTTGAGCCACTACAGGAAGGATCATCTACCATCGATGGAGTTTTTATATCATGATGATTAACACTACACCTATTGTGTATCACCTTTTAGAGGCCATGTATGAGGAAAATTTTAGGTCACTGTTATATTGGTCAGAGACAGTGGGTAGAAATTCTTGGGTCTAGTTTTGGTACTACTGATCGTTGTAAGGGTGAAATTCATCTCGAGATGGATGGGAAATTCCATAAAATTTGATTATATAATTATGGACCAATGAATAAGGCATTTGGAGGTCTATATTTGTTATGTTTTATCCAAGTAATTAGGATATCTCCACAGATCTTAGTACCTTTCTTTTCTTATTTCTATTTTAGGTTAGTGAGGTGGTGTATCACTTTACCCCATGAACACAATAATTTTGGTTTCTTAGGGTTCTCCATATGTCACTGTAGATAAGTTATGTGCACAAATAATTGTATGATATCGAATTGGGTAAGCTAGGACATTAGAGTGGAGTTTCCATTTTCAAAAAACTGATGGTGTTGAGAAATGGAAAATAAAGAACCTTTATGGGAAAGTGCTTTCCTTGGGTTCATGTTTGTTAACAACACATGAAACCATCAGGAGGGCTCATGGAAATGAGAGAATTAGTTGAGAGCTTAGTATCCCCGCCTTTTTTGTCTTGTGATTTTTAGGGATGAAAATCATTGAAGGTGAGAATAGTGTAATATCCCTGTTTTTTCATGTAAGACCTTATAATATTTTCTAGGAATATTTTCTGATCCTGGTGCTAAGATGATGTGAGATTCTAGGGCTAGTGACCATGATTTTTTTTGAAATATAATAAATATATTAATTTCATGCACACACAGTTTTCCTAAAAAAGTGTAATAACTATCAAAAGGAGTCTCAGATCAAAAATATAATACCTTCATTGAGTTTAGAGAATATATTTTACCCTAGGAACAACATAACAATGGAATGTGTCGCATGTTCAGGTTGAGAACAGTTGCATGTGGATTATTAAATAAATATAATAATTTAATTATTTTATTTTAATTTTTTCCCATGACCTAAAAATGATTATAAATACACTACTATGCATAAATCCTAGGTTTATCTACATAACCCTATATATTTAAGGAGATATAATTGTAGGATCATTCTCAGAGGAACGATGACCGGATCATGGATCAATGACTGGTGTGTAGTGCCACTTGAGGATCTCACCAATGGAAATGTCACATATTTATTCTTCAATAGTGATTGATTGAAATTGAGGTAAGATGTTTGTTTTATGTGAATTTATCCCATCCATCCATCCAACTTTAAATTTTTGTTATTCAAACACTTTTAAGGGAAATGTAAGAACCCTTACATCTTGTAAGATTCATCACCAAATGACACGCTAGATTTGTTGAAAAACAATTTATGTTGGTTGGAAAAAAATTTCCTAAATGATATCCAAGGGATAGAATGAACCTGGGAGTCAGGGTAGTCCTTTAAGGTGTGTTCATATAGATGAGCCAAGTTGTCCCATGATTTTCAATATTCCTCTTTGTTGATCTTCCCCATGTTTAACACTTTAAGAAAAATACGGCCCTGCTTATCTATCCATTTGCTTTTCTCTTTAGTAGTGGGCACCTGAAACGGTCTCATATTCTTTGATGCCTTAATATCCAGCTCTTTCTCTACCATTTCATCTGAATGTATTAGAAGGTCCACATGTTCCAGCACCGATGATGCTTGAGGGGCTTCATTGAAGCCTACATCGAGCTACTTCCCATGATCAAGAAGCCTCGTATCACCCGAGGGAAAGACAGGGGGAACATCCTTCTGTCCTACATCCACTAGGTCCATGGAGATGTCATCCACCTCTAGCTGGTTAGGACCTTTTTGTTTGTTCAGGGGGAAGGATTCGCCAACTGTAGGAACATTCAGTGTCAACTTACCCTTGTATGCAGATCTAGTAACTGGAGGACTAGGAAGATTGGAGTATTCTTTCCTATGTTTTGGCCTCCAATTTTCCATAATGAAGCCGTATAAATCCATAATTTTATTATTTATCTTCCGTGAGGAGGATCTAATGTAATCCTCTTCTATGATCTGTTCCTTGGACTCATCAGAATCTGAGGCCTCATCCATTTCCTCTTGAGGTGCTTCCATATCCACCCAGGGGTCCTCTCCATTATCCATCTCTTCTACATCCTGGAAAACCTCTTCCCCTAAAACTACAAATCTTTTTTGAGAATGCAAGGTCGAAACCCCAGACTTAAGCTTCTCTGCATAATAATTCTAGCCTGCATGACCTGCTTTGGTTTTTCTGCATCTCCTGTCTGTTCAAAACCTTAACCCATGAATTGGAAAGCAACTGAGTTGGCCTCCAGAGCCAGGCACTGGGAAGCCTCACCAGTGTCTTGGGGACCTAATACACCCCCTCATCTTCCCTCACTATTCCTTTCACTAAAGCACACAGTATAGGCTCCTCCTGCTCCCCAGGATGCTCAGCCTCCCTCCCCTCATCAAGACCTCTTTGGTCCAATTGGAACTCTTTATCACTTTGAAAAGACGCCTTCTGTACTAAATTTCCCAGAAACTTGTCCCCCATACAGTTACCAGCCCTTTTAGTAACACTACCCGGGGCCCCTTGAGTCACCACCGGAGCACTGACTGAGGTCATCTGCTCAAGCTCAATGCATGCATGCTATCCAAGAAACTGCTCAACATTAGCACCTGTATCATGCGACGGTAGTCCCATGTCTTGTTTCAGATGATTGAACACAGCTTCCACCTTTGGGTTCCCACTCGACCCTATTTCCTTGTGTTGTAATGGAGCCATAACTCGTGACATAGACTCCTTCTTCCCCCACAAACTTCACTGCCTCTAGAGAAGCCAAAGGAGGCCACTGCTGGTGAACTTCCCATGTACTAACCTCCGCACCTGGACTAATTTGGTCCGAACCCTCAAGAGAAACCCCGCGCCCCTCCATTTTCTCCTCCATACCATCAAAATCCTACACGTTCTGATTCACAATAAGATAAACCTGCACCACATGCCCCTCTATTGCACTGATATCAGTGTGCGCCACCCTATTCCCCCTGGTGACAGATTGAGACCGGATGTCCAAATATGTGACACCCCAGGAAGAAAGTGGGCCATGTTTCAAAGGCTACCCATTGTCTCCAGCAAAAATCTTCTCTGACCGAAATCCATATCCATTCCGTGGGAGCCTTTGAAACACCCGCCTCGATGCATACGCGAGGGGAGATTGGGTGATAGACCGCAGACGTCTGGATATCAGAACACAGGTATCTACTAACCATATTTCCTAACATTTGGATAATTTAAGGGTTCTGAAAATGGAGAAGAAGGCTGGGAAAGCTTACCCAAACAGCGGATGAAGGCTCATTACGATTCATGTTGAATTCAAAAGACCATTGAAGAAGAAATAATCCGCACCTGTTGATTGCACATGGGGATCTGGACCAGGTGGAAATCAGGTCGTCCTCCAATGTGAAATGAATCATCAGATGACGTTGATCGAGGAGATCCACCACCGTGCGTTCTTGGAGATCCCATGAGTCAAAGACGAACTGATCAAAGGCATAAATGGATGGATGACGACCCCTAAAATGGACTATGAGCATCAAATGGTGAATATATGAGGCCTCATTGAACTCTTTTGTAGAGATCATAAGCTTGGGAGAGCCGTTGAGTAGATCAGGAACCTTAGGGCAGAGTGGGATCGAAGGAAAGGGGGAAAGGAAATCCGGGTTCGTGAAAGGGATAAAGGTTCATTTTTCATGTTTGTGTTTTTTTTTCATTTCCTCACCCGTTATTCATTCATTTCGAGCAATTACTTTGTCTCGTGATTTGAAAAATACTCAGAAATCAATCGTTGTGCACCCTTTTCTTGGAAAAACAGATTGATACTACATATTCAGGTTTTGATTGGTGGTGATATCGAACTAAGATGAAAGATTAGGAGACTATGACTACTATTTGGGAATGAAAAACTAGAGAGGTATGACAGTGGTGGTTCTCGAGCACCAGATATAGACAAAATTCAGCCAATGATGGCGAGGGAGGTTTTTTCAACTTCATATCCATGATGAATGATGCATTAAATAGTGGAATCAAAAAGTTTGGGGAATAAAATAATATGCATGAGTAATCTCATGGATTCTATGAAAACCCCAACTACACAACATGTATTATTATGAACACATGACGTGTAGTCCATTTTTATTTGTCACTAGGGTTTTGACATAGTGATAAGTATCGCACGCCATGTGAGTTGATTCAAAAACCTTGTGAACCTTAGCCGACAAGCTTAGTGTGTACAAAGAGTACACACTTAGGAGGCCAAGTGATGTTACATGCCATTTTTCCATGCCACATGTTTTATACGCCCTGGAATACTGCTCAATGTGTACAAGAAGTACACTCCATTGAGATCTTGTGTCCCCACACACTATGTGAAATATGCTACATGTCATGTACTTATAAAAGTTCATGGGTATGGGAAGGATACCCACTGAGTGAAAACCTGGAAACCTACACGATATGTACCTCAGGGACACACTGTGTATTGTGTAAAAGTGCATTCCATGTGAGTGAGAGACATGTCCAGCACTGGGCTTAGTGATACATGCCATGTACCCCCACAGACACACCGTTTACTCTTTTGAGGGTGGATTAGATTCCTCTTTCTTCTAATCTCAGCATTTTTGTGAGGTTTTTTGAGATTTCTTATACCTTTATTGGGTGAGTGTATTCTATTTGTTCATTTCTATAAGGGTTAAGTGTGGCATCATGTTCCCATAATAAAGGGTGACCCCTATATAGCTTTCTAATTGTTAGTGAAATGTGGGTGAGATCCCTTATTCTAGAGTGATTTGTCTTAGTCTACTTCAATAGATACCATAGAGGCCTAAGGCATTTATCCCACTGAGTGTCCTAGAGTGATCCTCATGTCCTTCATGTTTCTCTATATGGGGTTTTTTGGAATTTTTGTGAACAATATTTACATGGTCATCAATTCCTTATCTATAAAGATGTTTCTAGTAGGGGTTGATGTCCCCCAGTGAGTCATGGGTGTTGTATCCTATATGTGCATCATGATCTGACCATTCTGATGGGGTATTAGTCCAAAGGAGTTTGTATCTCAGATTAACCGTCTCAATTTCTATGTGATTTCTCTTGGATATACCTAAGGAGAGTTACCTCTAGTATGGGTAGAATGTTCCATCATCTTAGTGATAAAAAATGAGTGATAACTCTCACTTGAGTTCCATTTGGGATGGCAGGGATCCTGGAGTGAGATCTCCTAGATGAGCGTTATCTCGAAAACATGTAGTGGAATAATGGATGCAAGTGATTAAAACCCTTGAGACTCATAGTCTTTATGAGTATATATTCATGTTTTATTGTATGTATCATATTATTATTTACATATCTAATGATGATTTAACTACTCTTGATGCTTTATTCTAAGTGATTTTGGGGTGTCATACTGGGTATTTTTTTATTCACCCTTACATGGGATCTGACCGCACTTGTCGTGTCTTATGAAGATGATGCATCTTTTACAGAGTCTTTAGAGGACTGGGAGAAGGGTTATCTTAGTTTTTCTAGAATGACCACGGTGTATAATGGTGTTTCATTTGATAGTAGTCCCATCCCAATAAGGCCATACTTATTTTCCAGTTTAGGGTGTTCTTATATTTGGCCACTTTTTTGCTTTCCATTAATTTATTTCATAATTTTATTGTGGTATAATATATGTATTCTATCATTCCTATTGGTTTATTTTACATTTAATCATATTATGGTCTTGGAGATGTGTGAATCCATACATGTACCTTAGTCCAATGCCTCCCATGTGTGTGATATTCCCTCTTGGAACTAGTCTCTAGAACAAGGCCTATTGAGGGAAAGATTGGGGTGTTTATGGCTTGGATCTTGATGGGTTGGGTCATGAAAAAATAATTGACCAATCTTACTTTCTATTTCAATGATAATACTAGAATAATACCTCACAAGTGTTGAAATAATTTCCTTATATGTTCTAATGGATTCATTGTCCTTCTTCCTTATCTCAAGGAACTACTTCTCTTTTTTTGCAAAGAATATGAAGAAAGTACTTATTGAAAAATAACCTTCTAAACTCATTCCACTCCATAGATTCAATTTCTTCCTCTTTCCACATGTTATTGATGAGGGTACACCATTGATATGCTTCTCCTTCCAAATGATAAACATCCAAAATGAAATTTTCATGCTCCAAAATCTAGAGAATGTAAAATATAATTTCAATGGTAATAATAAATTTCTAGGAAACTATTGGATTATAATACCCACTAAAATATGGTGGATATTTTCTTATGAAGGAATCAAAATAATTTTGTTCCCTTCTTTGATCATTTGGAAGCACAGTATGATTCATGGATTGAGAAAGTTGAAAAATAACAACAATTAGATTTTTTATTCTAGTTTATGTAACATTTAATTTCTTAGGAGAATCATTGTATTTTCCACCACATTCTGCATTAACATGGTTCCTTTGGGTTCTAACCATTGAATAAAATATAATAAAATAGCGTGAGAAACAATAATCATAATGGGAAGCCACATAATCAAGAAAACCCTTTTATAGGATGTTTAAATCATGACACCTGCATTTCAAACTAGGCCATCATAGGTTTTTCAAAGGCCATTCATGGTCATAATCTATTAAAATAATTCATAATGGTTCATAAAGAAAATTTGAATTATCCCATGCATATCCCTCAATATTTTCAAACTAGGTGTGTAATAGCGACACACTCACCATGCACCAAAATGATGGCTAAGATATTCTCGACCAACTCTTTTTGGGGTTATTACCCCTAGATACATCTATGACAAAACCATGTCCACTTGTAGTATCTATACAGGGATTATTTTCTTGGAAAACCACACTCATTTCTTTACCAGAACTTAGGAAACTCTCTTATATATATAATTATCCTAATGGTTCTCACTAAATTTTCCTTATCCTAGTTTTCAAAGGTAACTAAACCATACTCTGATACGAACTATAGTGACACATAATTTTTATAAAAAAATATTAAATCTTCTTCAATTAATATTCATTACTTAAAATTATGATCCATTCCAAAACTACAAATTTTTCGTGTCTTTAGAAACTTAGATACATAAAAAACTAGTTCATAATAGATCTACATCTTCCCCCACTTATTTCTCCAAAACTACCACCCTTCCTAGACACACCATACTCAAAACTTTTCTTCATATCATAGGTAAAATAAAAATATAATAAAGATAGATTTTAGATGATCAATAAGGGTAAATAAGGGATATATAAATGTTCATTTAATAATAAAATGATCATAAAGGGTATTAGAACATGACTTTAATTTCCTTATCTTTATTCTTAATGATTTTGTAAGCTTGTTTTGTGGTTAGAATTATATGTTGACTTTATTGGTTTCTCAATTTTTCCATAAAAGTATTATCAAATAAAAATTAATGATGAGGTCAATTAGTTGATCATAAACATGAGTTATGGAAGAAATTTTGACAGTTCATATGACATGAGTCATAAAGGGATCAAAGAACATAATCCATGGGAACATAATATTGGCATAATATCATGTCATAAAAAAGTTACATAAGATATTTCATGATCATAATAATATAAATCTTATGTCAATGCTACCCACCAAGACATTAATAACATGTTTGGCTTAGTATAACCATATGTGTACCTACTTTACGCTTGGGATGACACCCCATGCACCCTCTTTTGAGCATAAGATAACCTCCCATGTAGCCTCTTTCGGTCTTGGGATAACCTCCCAAGAACCCTTTGATATCATAGAACATTATTCTTTATAAAATTAATTAGAGGGATATATATTTTTTATCCCACCTATCACATAATTAAAAATCCATTTATATATACACCGCAATATCATAAAAACATTAATCATAACTTAACATGTGGAAAGGAAAATGGGTTTCATCAACATTTCATCATTATAACTATAAAACATCCATAGAAGGAATAAATATTGTATCATTGAATTATATCCTTATTAAATAATAGGTACATCAAAGGATGGTATCATATATGAAAAATTCCTTTAAAATATTATAGGAATATTTTTGTGGAAAATACCCTTTACATTTTTAAATTACATATTAAAATTGAAGACTTTATGAAATATTAAGTAAATCATTTTATTTTAAAATAACTTTGAAAACATGTAAATTAATCTTCAAATAATTGATTGTTCATGATGATGGAAAATTTGTTTTATGCCATGTGCTCTAAAATAAAGATTCCTTTCACATATTCGGTAGAAATTCAAAAGAAACTTTTTTATAAAACTAAAAGAGAATCCATTATAATTTTTTATAAAAAATTAAAACATGGATAAAAATTAATTTAATTAATCATATGAGAACATAAAAAAATCTTTCACACGTTTTTAGAAAAAAAATGACATGGAAGAAAAAGTAGTTTTGACCAAAAAGAGAAATGAATTCGATTTTCATTAAATATAATCTTTTAGTATCTAGAGTTTTAAATGATAATAAAATGAATAGAAAACATTTAATATCTTGAAATAACCAAATTAGAAGAAAAATGATGATATTTTTTAGATATATATCATGAAGATTCGTCATTATAAACTTAATCATAAACAATCTTGATAAATAATGAGATTGTAACATAAATCCCTTAACTCGAGTTTGACTTGATTCAAAATATATTTAACCTATTTTATAATAAAATTAAATTTATTATAACCTGATAACATAATCATTTATATACTTATGATATCATATATTATCCCCTTATAACATTTAAACATCCATTCCTTATTAAAATCATCATTTTTGAGTGTTACCTATTTCTTTTTTCATGGAAATTTCTGTTTGGTAGTTCCAATACTTGTACTTTTATCATGGTACCATTATATAATTTTTTTAATTATGATATAAATATCCCACACATATATTCATTATATTTATTTTTATATTCATCCATAAAATATTAAGGTAGTAAAATGAATTACACGGTTCATGGAGACGATAGACTGTATGTATGCATGAAAACTATTTTCACCATTTGATGGATAGAAAATGAAAGGTAAATAATAATTAATCTTTATAGGATAATTATTATATCATATATATCCCATATATTTATTATATCTATCCTTATTACCATAAATATAAAACATAAATGAAAAAATAATCACATCACTCTATAGAGGTGGTAGTCCACACGTACGCACAAGCAATGTTATCATTTTCAATGGATTGGATGGTAATAAGTTTAATATGATAGTATAATTTAAAAATAATAATTATTTCATAAATATCATATATAAACTTTACACCCATCATAATAACCATCCATGAAATATAGTGATGAGAAATGAATTGAATCACTATGTGGAGATGATAGTTCGCACATATGCACATGCGATACTTTTGCATCGCATTTGATAGAAAAGAGGGAGGGAAATGGTAGTTACATAATCATAATAAAATTTTATTTTATTTATGATACTTAATTTATTATTTTATCATTAATTACATATATTTGGGGAAGGTATAAGAATAAAAAAATTGAAATTGGTTAGGTAGGAAGATTATCTTTTCTTTGGTAGGTCTCCTTTAGATCACTTCTTAAGGAACCTTATAATGATATTTAAAGAATACCAACACCTATAATTCATGTATATATAAGTTTGTAATGAAATTGGGTAGATCTTGGTCAATCTAGATTGCTCAGATTGGTGTAAAGAAAATAGATAAGGGTTGCCCTTTTATAAGTGAGGGAAATGACACATTTGGAATTACTAACAAGATAAAAAAATAATAATTAATTATCTATAAAAATGGTTCCAAATGGACACATATTTGAAATAAAATATTAAAAGGTCAAAATATAATCATAAAATAAAATTTATATTGTTTTTGGTAGAATTTTAAACCTTATATTTTGCTCTAACCAATTTGTTTTCCAATTTTAACATTAACTGCAGTAATGCATTTTTCAATATTAGGGGTTATAATTTAATGTATATGTCGACAATTAGAACATAAATGGAAAAGGTTTGACATTTATGACCATTTCTATTCCTAATTTTCCTCTTTTAAGATTTTTATGTTTTCAAAATAATTTAACAAAATATTATTAAACTTAAAATAAGATTAATGTTATTTTTTAAACTATTCATTTAATTTAACTTTAAAGACATCAAGATAGTCATGTAACATGAATCTAAACCTTTCAAACACACCTAAAATGTTATATTTATCTATTTTTTTGGAACATAATAATTCACCCAAATTTTATTACATTTAATATTTTTTAAAATCAATTATTTTTTTCTATTAATTGAGTAAATACTATATCAGTATTGCATAAGAATTTAAGCTAATTGACGCGCTCACACATATAATTGAATTCTAATTGGTGGAAGTAATTTTAAAAATTTATAGTTTCAAACTACACTTTCTAAAAAGTCACAGTAAAGTGGCCATGTGGGGTCAAACCCACGAGGACTACTGGAAGGCCAACAACCAATCAAAGAAAACCCTCGAATATCATCATCATCATCATGTAATTTTTTATTGAAAGGAGGAAAGGAGTACAACGAGGAAAGGAAAAAAACAACTAGAAGGAATAGAAAAGAAAAAAAACCCAGAAAGACACAAGGTTAGAGCTCCCCCCCCAGTGTCCAAGGAGGTATCTACGGAGGTCTGAAATAGTGAAGACTGAGCGCATCCCCTTTGATACATTCAATTCCATTGGGTTGGATACTACCCGTTGTGTGAAGGAACACCTCCTCCGTGCCATGGAAGTCCACTGAAGCCAAGTGGTCTGCGACCTTGTTCCCCTCTCTCCATGTGTGAAGGATACTCACATTGGAACTCATCATTTTTCTACATTTCCTGATGACATAGCTAATCGACAATGGGGGTTCACCATACCCTTTCAAGGAGTTGTGCACGATTAAGGAGTCAGTTTCGATTTCAGAGATATCCAGGTCTTTTTGCATGCAGAGTCTAAGCCCGATGAGAATCGCCTTCGCCTCCGCCTGCAGAGAAGAGCCCTGACCCAATCTGGTCGAGAAAGCTAAGTACACTGAACCGTTGTGGTCCCTGACAACTCCTCCTCCACGTAGGTCCCCTTGGACGCACGAGCTGTCCGTATTTAGTTTCAATCCCACAGTTGGGGGATGCCAGCATACCCATTTGCCTTCTCTTCTTCTCGGTGCCTCGTCCACAATGGAGGCCGCTTGGAGCTGGCGGAGAGTAGGAGTGACCTTCCATGTCCCCATTGTCGTGTTCAGGTCCAGTGGCAAGGTTTTCGCCCAGACAATAATACTGCGAGCTGACACCCCCGCTCCCTCGTGTTTCAATTTATTCCGCGCCTTCCATATGGTCCAGCACCCCACATGCAGTAGCACCGCACGGGCCCCCCTCTCCGGCCATGCTCCCTCCGAGCCTTGGAACCATTGAACAAGAAATGCAGGAGTAGACCCATCTGAGGGGAGGGGCGCATATAACTCCCCCAGGACGTTCCACACCTCTCGTGCCCAGTCACTGCTGAAGAAAAGATGGGCAGAGCTCTCCTCACTAGGGGTGCTACAACATAAGCACCTGGATGCAAGCTGAATACCGCATCTACGGATATTGTCATCAGTCAGAAGGGCTCTGTTACGAATTCTCCATGTGAGAAAATTGTTCTTAGTGGGGATGCTTTTCACCCAAAGGAGATCATCCCAACCCTCTGCGTGGATCTGTCTGTTAACGATGCGACGGAAATCCTTCGAAGTGAGCAGGACCGAGGAGGAGGCCGTGAATACACATTTGTCCTCCTCTTCATTAAGATCAATGAGTTGAAAGCACTCATGTTGATCCTTATCCAAAACCGAGAGGGTGAAGCTGGGGAAGAGACTGGCCTCCTTGAATGAAATATCTGTAGCCGGGCATCTGGGGAATCCCAGCATAGTACCGCTCCAATCCTGATACCAAAAGGACAGATCCCCCTTCCCCACCACCCATAGAGAGAAGGGACGAAGCATATCCATAATCGGAG
Organism: Viscum album; assembly: GCA_963277665.1. Taxonomy (NCBI): domain Eukaryota; kingdom Viridiplantae; phylum Streptophyta; class Magnoliopsida; order Santalales; family Viscaceae; genus Viscum; species Viscum album. Next base: position 407,527,727 of record OY728164.1, on the reverse strand, counting down.
CTATCACCAACCAGAGGGCAGAATGGTTCCTCTCTCCTGAGTCACAGAGGCATGTCGCATACGCTTTCATGGTAGTCCCCCATAGGGTATGTCATTCCATTACACTCCATGCCAGCCTGGCATGCATGTAGTAAAGGGTTTCCTCGAGATTACGAACATCAATACCTCCTTCATTCACGGGCCGTGCCATTTTCCCCCAGGCAACCCAGAGCTTCTTCCTCTCTGAAAGCGGATCCCAAATGAAATTGGCAAGGAACCTGTCGATCCTTTTGATAACCCCCTTTGGGACTTTGATGGAGGACAGACCGTGAATCAGAGATGCCACCAAAACGCTGTTCACCAGGGCAATACGCCCGCCAAAGGACAAGAATTTGTTTTTCTAGTTAAACACTTTATCAGAAATCCGGGTGTAGAGTGCGTCGAAGTCACGGATCCGAAGTCTCCTAGGCGAGACAGGTGCACCTAGATAGACCATCAGGAAGTCGCCCTTCTGGAAGCCGAGTATTCTACTAACAGTTTGCACTCTCTCCGCGGGGGCACCTATTGGAGATAAAGAAATTGCTCTTCCCCTTGTTAATGGATTGCCCACTCCAACGACAATACTCCTCCAGCACACTGATCAGGTTCCAAATTGATATGCTCTTACTGTTCAAGAATAGGATGGTATCATCAACAAACATAAGGTGTGATATTGTTGGGGCCCTCGACCGGTGGCGATACGGTAGGATGTCTCCCTATGCTCCTCTGAATGAGTCGGCTCAGAACGTCCTGAATGATGATAAACAACGATGGCGAGATAGGGTCTCATTGCCTGATGCCTCGGGTAGACTTGAAGAAACCATAAGACTTTCCCATAAAGTTCATAGAGAGCCAAGAGGAACTAAAGCAGTGAAAGATAAGATCAACGTTCTGAGAACTGAGACCCATACCTGACAATACTCTGTTAATAAAGCTCCATTCCACCCGATCATATGCCTTGCTCATATCCAGCTAAATGACCAAGTTAGAGCCATGGGTTTTGAAGTTGATGTCCTTCAGCATCTCTTGGGTGAGGGCGATGGCTTCTTGAATCGAGCGGCCTTTGATAAACCCGTGTTGCTCCGGGGATATCCACCGAGGGAGATGCACTGCCATCCGGGAGTTGATGATACTAGCCAAGGTCTTGTAGGGTACGTTACACATACTAACCGGGAGGTAGTGCGATATGGAAGAAGGGCTTTGATCTTGGGAAGGAGAATGAGGGAGGTGGAACATGCAACTCTGGGGAGGCACCCCCCGCGAAAGAAATCTTGAATGGAAGCAATCAGATCATCTTTAACCGTGTCCCAAGTGGTTCTGTAGAAAGAAGCAGGAAACCCATCAGGCCCCGCGGCACTGTCCAGGTTCAAATGCATAAGCGCACCCTTGATCTCAGGCTCCTCCGGCATGCCTTCCAGACTTCCATTGAACTGGTCAGACGCCAGGTTGGGGATCACGTCAAAAATGTTTGTGGCCTCCGAGGGATAACCTATTGGCAGGCGTTCATTAGGACCAGCTAGGAGGTCTTGAAAGAAAGAGAAAGCCATGCGCCCCACCTTGTCCCTGTCATCTGTGAAGGAACCATCCTCCAGCATGATGTTCGCTTTGACTCGCATCCCCCTCTCCTTAATACATGCATGGAAGAAGGCCGAGTTCTTGTCTCCCTCCTTCAGCCACTTGATCCTAGCCCTCTCCCTGGCCATGCGTTCTTGTTTTAGGATTAAATCCGACATGATACTCTTTTTTCCTACGAGCTCCTCATAGGCCTGATCATCCCACACCTCCTCAAGACTCTTCTCCAGGCGTTCAACCTCTTTCATCACGGTTTTTAACTCCTCTTCTGGGGAAGCGAGGTCTCTCGAGCACGATTGCAGCTTAAGTTTCAACCTGCGGAGCTTACAGTGAAGGGATAACCATTTATTCTCCTGTTGGGGGCTGTCCCAAGCCGAACTAACCAGTTCATGGTACCCTGACATATCTGCCCAAAGCTTGCTATACCTAAACCGCTCTTGAGATTGGTGGGAGGAGTCCACGGAGATAAGGAGAGGAGAGTGGTCTGAGATCCCCCGCACCAGATGGGTCACCGTAGTACTTGAGAAAACAGATATGGCGTGAATGTTGGCCAGGCAACGGTCCAAGTGCCCCCACGAGCGGTATAGCCCCCGCTGGTTGTTGCATCAAGTAAAGTTGGCTCCCACGAAGCCCAGATCAGAGAGGCCCTTTTCACCCATAAAGCGAACAAAGGCAAGGCTGGCTCCCCTGTTAAAAGGGTCTCTCCCCTTCCTTTCATCTGGATCAAAAACAACATTAAAATCCCCCCCCACACAAACCACGGGTCGGGTCCAGGGTCGAACTTCATGAGCTCCTCCCACAAGGATTCTCACAGGTGGCAGTTGCAACTTGCATACACAAAGGAGACATAGAAGCAAACAAGGCCAAGAGTTACCTTCACCGTAAGGAACTGGTACCCAGCTTGGATCATGTCAACAGTGCACCTCCTCTGCCAAAAGATCCAGTTATGTTTATTGATCGTTTCATCCTGTATGATCCCCTGCATGAGAAGCTTCTTGGAGAACTCCCCAATCTTGGCGGGATTCTGTTTATGTTCACGAACGGCCACCAGTGCCGCTTTGTGACTGGAGATTTCGGAGGAGAGGAAGTCGGACTTAACCCGTGCGCCTATCCCTCGAGCGTTCCGGATTATTAAGGGTATCATTTAGAAAGAGAGCGCCCTGGGACTGGCTCTAGAGCGTTTAGCCTTCTCAAAGAGAGATGCAACATTCCCTTGGAGACTCTTGAATTTAGATCTCGTACACACCCCTGACTCCTTGGGCAGCAATACAACGGAGGATGTCGGACTGTCGGACCTGCTCAGGTTCAGTTTTCTCCTGCTGCGAGGCACGGGGATATCCCTACCTTCCCTGGAGACCTCCGAGTAGGGGGAAGATCCTATTAGGTAATGCTCTTGGGAGTCCCATGAAGGGGGGGAGGGAACACCCCTAGGGGATCCTCCGGAGTCCTGAGAAAACATCACCAAGGACCACTGGTTCTGCTCTGCATCACAAACCGAAAAAATCACAACCTTGGAGGACAAGAGCGATAGTCCCGGGACCCTCGTTCTTGAGAGACTACCCATAAGAGGGTATCTTGAACGAAAGTCAAGGGACAATAGAGAAGAGGAGAGCCGAACGGAAGATACACTCCTCGGGATGCGTGGGACGAGATACTTGCCTCCCGCGTAGCTGCCTTCGACCCCTGTCTCTTGAAGGGGCTCCGGGACGCCCTTGGAGGGGGAAGATGGTTGGGCACCTGAGATCTCCAGAGTTTCCACCGGACCCGGCACTGAAGCAGCCGAGGGAGAGGCGCACCTGCGACCTCCACCCCCAGAAATCGCTCCCGGATCCGTGCTACGCACCTTGCGCCCACGCCGGCAAACTTGGACGGAGTGACCTTGTAGGGTGTAGTGCGAGCAGAACCTGGGGAACATCGGGAACGCCATATCTTGCACCCAGGTGAAAGAGCCCTCCACCTTCAGGTCTAACTTCTCCAGTAAAGGACAAGAGATGTCAAGCTCGACACAGATCCGGGCCATTGCGGACGATAGAACCCTCCTCGTTGCGTCATCGGAGAATAGAAATATCCCGATGGAGTCACCAATCAACTTCAGGAAGCCCTCATTCTGAAACGGCAACGGCAACCCCGGGAGGCTGATCCAGACCTCCGCCAACGAGCTTTCCTTGCCTCTGTGAGCTGCCATGGACCACCTGGTCAGGTTAAAACTCCAGCGGCCCCAGGTCCGCGGAACCTTACACCAGACCTTAAGGAAATCCTCCTCCGAGCCGAGAACAATACAGAAGGAGCTTCTATGGAGGACAGAGACATATGCCTGCTGAAGAAGGCCCCAAGACGTAACCCACCGTGGAAAACTGCGAGCGGCGGTTTGGACGCTCCGAATCAGGCCACCAGAGTCCATTTCAGGCTGGATTTGGCCTCCTCAAACGCCTTCGCTGGCACGTTCAGCTTGATCCGGTTACCAAATCTCGACAACTGAACCGCCGACACAGAGATCGACGGGAAACAGGGATGGATAGGAGTCCGCGCCGAGCCACAGAGCACCTCCCGGAAGGAAGCTCCCTCTCTGAAGGAAGGAGAACCTCTAGGGGGGGTGGGGGGGGGGGGGGGGGGGGGGGGGGGGGGGGACGCAGAAACTGGTGTCGGCTCTGCCAGACATCCGTCCAAGGGAAGGGTGAAAGAACCCGGGTCAAAAACCGTCGGGGGAGGGGGCGGCGGCCGGGAAGGGCCGTCCGTAACCGTCGAAAAATTTGAAATAGGAGGGGGCGCGTGGGGCGCGTTCTTACCCATTAGAAAATATATAGGTTTGTAGATTGATCAGGATCAATGATAATCTGATTTCAACCCTCGAATATGATTCCTCACATTCACTCTTCATGTTTGGTTTTTACTAAATATAACTAGTTTGGATTTAATTCAGATAATGAAGGAATGTATTAGAGTTAATTTCAATGTATAAGAAAAGGGGTAATCCTAAATCTAACATGGGATAAACCTATGGTGTAGGCTGTGAAGCAGTGAAAAGAACACCAATTGACCTTATTCCAGCCAATTAGATAAACCTAAGCTTGAAAATAATCCTTGGTCCTGATTAATTGACAAACTAAGAATAGGATGCTTGGCTTATAAGAAGAAAGAATTACAAGCTATCAGTCCTACCCCGATCTTCTCTAACTAGGTCATGGTCGTTCTAATTTCACCTCTGATGGTCAAGGATAATGAAAAATAATTAGATTAAAAATTATTATAAACTTAGATACTATCCAAATGGTTACCCAGTTTTAATCATCAGATATTCATTAGGTTGAAACCACCCCTACTCTCAACCCCTAACCCTAATTAGATTAGCCTCATATTATGGTGGTGATCAAAAGTATGAAAACAAAAAAAACATTCTACTCATAATCATAAAATAGTTGACAACAAATAAATCTAGGGTTAAAATAAGAAAGAATTAATGTTAAACAATTAAGACCAAAAGAAATCCAGTAAAGAACCTATTTTTAATGAAGAAACAATGAAAGAATGAACAATACAGAATCAAAACAAGTAAGAATCAATCAAAAACTCACTACAAATGAAGAAATGATGAATATAGATGCATGTGTTGGTGAATAATGGTAAGTGGTGTTGAAAAAAACATCAATAATGTAAATAGGATTGAAAAAGATGTTTAATGGGTGCATAATGATGATTAAATCAAAATTATTTCCTAAAAAATTAAAGGAATTAATTGAAATAGGTTTGTAATGAAAAAATAGAAAAGATATGGAAGTAAACGATAGAAAAAATAAGTAAAACCAATGTTCTATAAGTGGAGGGTACTCAAAATATTAATATACCTGAGAATTACAAGACATGAAAGTAATGCATGTCGTATACTAGCTTAAGTGGTCTTTTCCCAATATCGTCACATCATGTAAGTTGTATGGAGGTCATGTATTTTGAATACAAATTTACCACTAAATAATCAATTCATATCATTGATAGGGTGAGCCATATAACATTGCACATAATTCAATATATTCATGTCATTCATGTGATTCACTTTTATTAAGATTTCGATCTTTGAAATTTGCACATCGTGTAATGAATGTACACATTATGTGTTGGCTTTACATCATGTAAAGGCTTAATGGACTGGTTTGTGGCTCTGTAGGCATGTTGTGAATGTGGTCTACATGTCGTGTATGTGGAACATGGTGTGTAAATCCTATTTTCGTAACTTTTTCATCATTTATTACTTCAATTATAGAGTTTCTAAATGAAAACAAACCAAAACCCAGTGCATTATCAAATAAATCAATAATAAAACTTAAATAAATGTATCAAATATGCATATATAAATTTATCTAATCAAATTTCCCCAGAATTCAACAATTTCTTATCCTCAAGAAAAAATAATCTCAATAGGTATTACAAAATAAATAGTTTTTAAAACCAGAAACATGTATTACAACACAAAAAATAAAACAAAGAGTATGTTGAAAAAGTTATTTCTCCAAAATCAATCCTTTAGATAAAATAAATCATGACTCATAGTTTAGTTATTTATCCAAATTCTATATTCTTTTAATTAAAATTTCATAACTATTCCTTAAATTACATACCCATTTTTTAATTTATCACACATTTAATTTTCTCTCATCACTCAAGGAAAAATATAACTGGAGTTATGCTGATACCTTGAATACATGTTCCTATCCTTAGGCTTACATTGTTTATATTATCTCCACTTCATAAAGAAAAATACAAAATCAATCACAAGGTATTCAAAAAATGGTTCAAATGGCTCTGAGGTTGAGGGAATGTGGGTAAAAAGTAAAAATAATCAAGCTAAAAAAGGATAAGTTCTAAATTATAATTCATGATTAACCAAAACTATGCGACAAAGTAACTCATCCAAGATCAAATGGTGTCCATTCTCCAAATATCTCAAAGTGGATCCATGAATATATCATGTAAGTATAAAAAAATTACAATGTTTTATTATTTTTCTTTTTATTATTTTTTCAAAAATAATGTTTAGGCCAGATCTCATATTCATCCCCAAACCACATATGATCCATCAGATGATTAATCGGTCTAGAAATTGTTATTTTTTACCTTACTAATACATAACCCTATATATATATATATATATCAAAGGAACCGGATATGCATAGAAAATTCAAAAAGTAATCATGGACCACATCATATTAGTCAGGTGGAAATACCATAGTACATCTCCTCAATAACAAAATCTCATGTCCATCAGCAGTGAAAATTCCGCCACACTTGTTCAAAGTATAATCATGCATTGTACTAAGAGTAGGGTAGGAAGGGATAATCAGATTTAACAAATCCATCCTAAAAAGGTTATTCATGTATACGACTAGCTAAAAAAGTAAAAATTTAAGGTGGGTCTCAAAAAAAATTGGATAAACAAATATTTCCACAATATTAAAAATCTATTTGTTTAATAATTGCCTCAATAATACCTCAATGAATGTTCTAGTAGATTTACATTCCCCATTTTTTCTCAGAAAAGTATATGAAATTGTTGGTCCATAATCCTCTTAGTAATGTTTGTATAAAAAAATATCTGGAAATCAATTAGATTATAAAATTAGTAATAAGTCAATCAAAATAAATTGAATGTATCTAAGATTATAATTAGAGTACTAAACTCATCAATCATGCTAAAAATATAAATAGCAGTAAAACATGGATTTAAAAAATTTCCAACATAAATGTTTCTTTTTTTAATGGGTGTACTGAGTTTTCATTATGGTATATCATTAAAAATGAGCTCATGAGGATCATCTATGCCTTTTTTTGTGGTGGAGGTATGCCTAGGGTTGCTTTTGAAACCACCCTTATCCTCATTCCTAAGGTCATGAAGTCTTCCTCTCTTAAACAGTATCACCTAATCATCATGTGCAACTTCACTTAAAAATTACTTTCAATGGTTATCAACAAGTGACTCTCCATTCACATTCCAAATTTGATCTCTAAGGAACAAAAAGGCTTTGTCTTTGGTAGATCTACTCAATTTTCCATTGCCATTGCTCATGAAATGATAAATTATATTAATAAGAAGGTCCCTATGTCTAATATTTCTATCAAGACAGATATGGATAAGGCATAATATAGGATGGATTGGAGCTTCATCACTAGAGTGATGTGCTAAATGGGGTCCTCAGAGCAATATATTGATCCCCTCTTTAGGTGAGTTTTCTCTGCTAGTTCTCTATCCCTTTTACAGGGAGAATTTATGGCTTCTTCATGTCGGTTCAAGGAATAAGCAAAGAGGATCCTCTCTCCCCCAGTGTCTTCATTTTGGCATAGGATGTTTTTTGTAAATATCTCAACAAAGTCATTATTTAAGGCCACATTAACCCTTTCCATTGCAAACATAACATCAGAGGGTTCCATCACCTTTTCTTTTTGGATGATATAATTCTCTTCCTTTACAGTAATATTAGTTCCATCTGGGAGCTTGATCGTATCCTTGATTTATATTACAAATGGAGTGGCCAATCCATCAACTAGGTGAAGAGTAGTGTTTACCTCCCCAATTAATGTTCTGATGAAAGGGTATAAAGGATTTTGGATAAACTAAAAATACAAAAAAAAATCCCAATGAGTGTTTGGGGGCACCAAATTCCCTCGGTATATTTCAGATCCCCCACTATGATGGTGTTGTTGATAAAATCTACATCCACATCCTCAACTTGAAAAGTTGTCTCCTATATTTCGATGGCCACATTAACTTAGTTAATAGTTTTCTCTCATCCATCCCCATTCATTTCTTGTCTTCTCAAATTATTCCTAAATATGTTCTCCATAACATTGAAAAAAAAAATCGGCTTCATTTGGGATGTGCAGGGTGAAGGAAACTTCCATTGGGCATCACGGAATAGGATGGATCATGATGTCGAGTGTAGATGCATTGGCCTAAGAAGTGTAAAAAAACCATAAACAGTCTATAAGTGAGGTTGGAATGGTATTTTATGGAAGGTATATTGTTGTAGGAAAATATTATATTCAACATATACAGGGAGATTTTGGTTGGATCATGGGTTAAGAGCTCCATGTTGGGGAACTCAATCTAGCGTTACTTACGTACCCTTCATCAACACTCACATTGGATCATTGGATATGGTTCTATTAACTTTTGGAATTATAACTGTATGGGGAGGGTTTTGGATTTTCTAGAATTCCCTGTACCGAATTTATCCTTTACACAGGGTGAGAAACTATCCTTATTTTATCCATTTTACTCTCAATCATCATGAAAAGGAAACCTTTTGTAATATTGTGACCATTTCGGATCCTGACAGGCTGGTCTTTACCACATACTCATCCAGGTTCTTCTTAGAAAAATAATATATATGGATCCTTCATGGGGATTATGTTTATGATACATGGGGAGCTTAACTATGGTGTAAAGAAATTCTAGTTAAACTAAACTTCCTACTATGGTGCATCCATAACCATGAACTACCTACAGATGAGTTGGGGTGTCGAAGGGTTTTTCTCTCACCTCATAGTGCAACTATTATTGTCATCCTAATAAGGAGACCACCACTCATCTCTTCTTTTAAAGGTATTTGGTGTTATCTTTATGACTCATCCTTGGTCATTATTGTGGGTAGATCAGTCAGGATCATCCTAGCACCAATTTTCCTCACACTTGGTTCCACAATACACCTAACATCTCCTAGGAAACCAAATATAGGGCATTGTTCATGGTAATTAGATGATAGATTATCTAGAACACCTAAAAAAAGAGGTGTCATGAGGGGTACTTGAGTTCTACACTAGCAGATATGGTCAAGGCCCAATCCATGATGGTCTAACTGGCCCCACTAATTAAGTGTTGGGATACTTCGCCTTCCCTTCTCAAGCTACTGTATGGTGAAACTTATGATAACATGCTTAAAATACCTCTTTATCAAGGAAAATGGGTTTGATATATCCCTCTAGGTTGTGGTCTCAAAATGAATATTGATGGGTCGTGTAACAATGTTAAAATTAGGGGCCAAGGTATTGTTCTCAATCATGATGGATTTGTCAACCTTTCATTTAATGATTCTCTTGGTCAAGGTGATTCTCCCCTAGATGATTCTTTGTACATGCTCAAGGGACTGGATTTGTGTCTCTCTCATGATATACTACTAGCTGGGGTGGAAACAAATTCAACCATTCTTCATGGGTCCATCAAAACATCTATCTCAATTCCTTAGGTTATCACCTATATTGTACAAAGATGTATAAATATCCTCTATAGTGACATGAGTTTTACCGACACATGGAGAGAGGGTAATATGGTTGTGGACTTTTTGGCCTCCTGGGACACCCCTCTCAACTCATGTATAATATTTAATACCACTGGGTCCCTTTCCACATAATGTGAGAATCTTGTGCGAGATGATTCTCTCATGATCCATTATTTTATCCCCCCATGACCTTTTCAGGTGTTTCCCATATCAATAAAATATCTTAATGTTGGATGGATAAGTGTAATGAGTTTTTTGGTTTAAATCATTCTTTTAGTGAAAAATTTCTCATATATAAATGAAAAATGGTAATAATTAAAATGTACCGACAATAAAGCTTGAGAGAGACTTCCCCACACATAAAATGAGATAGTGTCCACATTTTACTATAAGGAATTGTGGGAGGGATATAAATAATGGCATATAAAAAATAAATAAATGATAGGTTGAAATTGAATTTTAAGGAATTGAGAGAACCTTTTGATAAAGTTTTGTCCATGGGGAATGTTGTTGGATTTTGAGTGGAGTTCTTTCAACCTGAAAAATTGGTTAGAAAGATAAAACATTTATTAGAGAAAACTTTAGTATATATGGTTTTTACAGTATTAAATTAGTGAAATAGGTAGGTTCACATAGTGAATGGTAAAGAGAATCAAATAATATAAATGTAGATAGATGAGTACAGTGATATTATGGAATGAAGAAAAAGAATGATATTAAATGGAAAAAATACTAAGTAAAATACTAAAATAAAAGAAACAAAAATATGGATTACCTCCCATAAATCTAAAATAATTATATATTTATCCAAATAGATGGTAAAGGGAATAAATCTATGTCATCTATCTACTTAGAAGTCTACTACCTCTTATAAGAACTGGTGACTGTGTCATCGATCTCATAGAGGCACTTGGAGGGATTTACCACCTTAGGAGAATAATTAGAATGAATCTTATACAGAAAGAATATAAATTGTTCTCTTCATGTAAGTGATCTATACTTAGCACAAATATCAAGTGAGATCTCCTCCAGTTGGCACTCGACATCATCTAGATGCCAATTCATTCAAAGTATGATGGAATATCGTGGTGGGATAGGCGGGTCAATGACCATAGATGAGGGATAAGATCTAGACATGGATAATTTAATATGGTAATAAAATAAAAATAAATCAACCAGTATTGAAAGAAAAATCTTTATCCCATATATATATAGATCAATGATACATTAGTGAGAAATGAAATACAGCAAGTATGATGAAATTTCCCCCAAATAGAGTACAAAAAATAGGGGAGGGGACTGGGAAAAAACTAGGTAGTAATCTCTAAGTTTTCAATGTCCACATCTACCATCCCCTCTTGATCAGTGGTTGGATGCATCTAGACTACCCTATCAATATCATTGATGGAGGAAGGGAATAGAGGATAAATTGATGTATTGGGTGATGAGGTGATGGAAGTGATACCAATGGATATTGGATGTGAGGTATTGATCCTAATAGTGGGTGTTTTTTTTTGAAATTAGTGTATATTAATGACATGTTAGTAGATATTGGGATGGATAGGACCTTTCCCTAGTGGAACCACTCTTCTAGATACTCCTACTAGGCCACTGAGTTTATCATATCATAGGGTAAAGTGGTCTAGGTGGGAGCTAGTGATGGTATGGATGAGGATGATGGGCCTTCCAGTGGTGGTGGGTGGGAGACTTTGGTGGCTAGTACAATGTAGAGATGGTAAATAATGGTGGTACAATGAATGGAATGTCTAGGTGGTGGAATATCTGATGCATGTTCTCCAGGATATACTAGTGCATGATCCATAGATCTACAAGGTAATATGGGGTGGGTTATGGTGTAGGAAAGGGAGTGGTTGATGAAGAAGGGAAATGGGTGGTGATAGAGTAAGGTATGGTAATGGTAATTGGTTGAGTAAGGGTGGTTTAAGGATAATGATAAATGGATATGATAGGGTCAGAGGATGAGGTGTTGGTAGAGGATGTGGTGGTAGAAGGAGAATGACTATGGGAGGCTAACACTACTGGGTCCACTACATGCTGAGTAGGGGCATCATCAACATCATCCATATATACTGGTGCCCATTAGTAGACAATGCCATCCATTGTGAGCTACCCCATATTATGGAGTAGTAGTAGGGTAATGACCTCCATTGGGCCGAGGGAGGTGTGGGGTTAGGCAGCCTCAAATGCACCAATATTCATAACCAAGTGAGTAATGAAAGAATAACCCATCAATCTACCGCAAGTCATATTTTCCAGGGGCCTATATAACTCTTTGTATAGATTAGCCATGTCAATGACTAGGCCACCCATGGATGATACGAGAATGATGACAACAATTTGGTTTACTACGCCATGAGAATCACCATAGGCCATCCAAGAAAGAGCAAGGGCCTTGTGTAGGATCTAAAGGGAATATCCTCGGAGCAGGGTTCTCTTCATGGTGTGAGGATCTTACATCCTCGGATGGTATCTTGTGATCCTAGCCAAAATCTATGTATCCACATCCTTATTAGGATCGAGTTGTAATTTTAGTAAGATAGGGGAGGTTATGAACTCATATGAATAGATGTTGAGGCCAACGGTAAAATTTCTTAGACTGATCTCCCAAGGTATACCTCTATTTATAAAGTATAGAAAGTCGATGCCTAGCTCAAAGGTGTCTAGGAACTAGAGGAAGAGCTTCCTAAATGTCTCCTCATGCACCTAGGTAATCATGGTTAGGTGTAGATAGCCGATGAGGTCAAGGGTATCATAGTGAATGTGGGTGCACTCTTGTATGGTGAGGTTGAATGTCTTGTTGGACCGTATCGTCTTGGCCTACTAGGGGACCAATTGGGCCTAGTGATGTAGGTTGGCAAAAATTCAGTCAGGGATGAATGTGAGGAAAGGTAGGGCCCTATGATATACCATAGGATTACTATGAGTCTCCATAAATAGAAGTGGGTATAGAGGATAAAGTAAAGTTTGATAAGGATGGATCTATGGGTGGTGAAGGTGGTGCAGCCTTCCACCACTTTGGTGGTGGTGGTGCTTCCTCACACTCAGGTGTGCAGTTAGTGGGAGGCAGTGCATATAATCTTGGTTCTATCCATTAAGGATGAAGGGGAAGATTCAAGGGGGTGGGGTGGAGAAGGTGTAGGATATATAGAGGAGGAGGTGCAGCCTTGGGCAAGGGAGCTCGTAGGAGGGGAGGCATTACGAGAGGGGGTGTGCGAGAGAGGAGTGATGGGGGGGGGTAGCGTGAAACCTAGGTTCACAGGATTTAAATGCCACAATAATTTCACACTGTGTATTTCATATACATCATGAAAATATTTAATTTATTTTTTAGTCGGTCAACTTTTACATGTCGGGTGTTGCTTACACTAGGTTTATTTTTCATTTTGTTCCTTTTTTGGGGAAAGTTTTTCTTGAAAATTTTGTTATCAACCCTTAAGATTACTAAAGAGTATACTAACCAATCCTAGCCAATTAAAACTACCATGGGTTTCCTCCCATTCCGTGCTTTATTTATTATCTAGAGATAGAAATTTTTCAAAGAATAAATCTTTATCTTTGAGTTGATACCCCTTTTAGAACGATTCATGAAATAAAAGGGGGTGAAAGGTGGGACGACCTCCCTTTTCAGAGGTGTAATGAAATTTTCATTTGTGGGAGCACTAGATACCTTATCAATAGAAGGTAGTTTCTTATTATCATCATCACTGGTCACATGATCATATACCTTATTAGTGAGAGAGATAGATTTAAAATTTAGTGACTTATTGAAATTATTAGAGGATTTCATCAAATCAAACACAACTTGTTCTTTATTATCTATAAAAATCAATCTTCCTTAGTTCACATCAATAAGTCAATTTCTAGTGGTGATAAATGGTCTTCCTAAAATTAAGGGAACATCATCTTCATCTTCTTTGTCGAGAATGAATAAATCAGCATGGAAAATGAATTTTACTACTTTTACCAAGACTTACTTGGGAAATCCTTGAGGATACTTGATTGAGTGGTCAACAAGTTAGAGTGCTAGCATTGTTGGTTTTAGTTCATCGAGACCCAGCTTCTTGTAAACATTCATGGGCATTAGATTGATACTTATGCCTAAATTTCAAAATTCTTTTTCAAAATTAAAGGTATGAATAGTGAAATGGATTGGGAAACTTATGGGGTATATCATTTTTGGAGGTAGGTTCCATTGAACAACTAGGGATAATTCTTTATTGAGTGAGATGACTTCTAATTCCTCCATTTTCTTTTTTATTCTTGAGAGAAAGTATTTAAATAATATTGTATAAGTGGGAACATGATAAATTGCCTCTTCAAAGGGAATAATGAAACCCAATGGTTTAAATATCTCTAGGATTTTTTATATCCCTCTTCCTTTTTTACTTGTTGTATAAATTAAAGAAAGGGGAGAGGTGTATTATTTGTTGGTGTCCCTTTTACCTTTTTAGTAAATTCTTTTATTAGAGGTTTTTAGTTGGTTCTAATTCATTAGTTGTCCCTTAACCATCTATATTAGACTCTTTAAATATAATATTTTCAACTCCATATGGTTGATGAAAGTCCAATATCTTTATACTTTTAACAATTATTTCTTTATACTCTTTCCTCATATGAGATTTGGTATTACTGAGAAAAGTACCTAGTAGCCGATCAGATATTTTTTAGATATCTTCCCAATTTGATGCTCTCGGTTGCATAGTGTAGCCTTGTGATTTTTCATCTTTATCTCATGGGTTTTCATCCATTGATATTTTTTCTGAATGATGGTAGTGATTAGGTTTTTAAGATTGGTCTAAATATTTTGGGATTATTGTGATGATCTTAGTAGAGATTTTTGAAATTATTGTTGTTGTTGTGCAGGTGAAATTTTTTGAGTTATTGGAAAAGGTTGTTAGAATTCCTACTGAGGTCTAGGTGCTGGAACGTTTAGTAGGTACCTAGGTGGTCCTTGATTTCTTAATGGCACCTATCCATTCCTCTACTAAAAGTAACCTTTGTTTTTCTACTGTGGTTGTTGAGCCAACCTTTCCTGGTAGTTTTTCTATTGATATGGTTGGGGATGCTGGTATTAATATCCTTGTTGATTATAATTTATGTAATTAAAATATTAGAATTGAGGTTCCTCTATGACTGCCCTATAGTCTTGGTAAGAATATGTACTTCTACACATTTCATAGGATTGAAAATTTCCATCCCTAGAGAAAGAGGGGGTGGTGGCATAGTAGGTAACTAAAATGACTCTAGATTATTTTTAAAGGCATATACTTGATCCTCTAGGTTGTTAGTCTCCTCCACCTGATGGATTTCTTGTCGAGGTGGTCCTTAATTTTTTTTCCATAGACTAGCATTGTGAGAAATTCTTTTAAGAATTTCTTGGTGGACTTATGAAATCTTAATCATGTGTCTATCATCATCATCATCAGTATCAAATATTGTTTTTGCAACTGATTGAAGTCCCTGGTAGAACATTTGAAGTTGTGGCCACACATCTAGTCCGTGATGTGGGAACTTGTGGGTTAAATCCTTGAATCTTTCACATTATTCCCAGACTGATTCTCTATCCACCAGGGTGGAGTTTTAAATTTCATTGTAGAGATTCTAGGTTTGGATTGGTGGGAAGTATTTGACTAAGAATTACTTTTTATTTTTTCTAAAGTCATGATTGACTCAGGATATTGACATTTTAGACAATCCTTGGCTCTATCGCATAAGGGGAATGGAAAAAATCTCAATCAAATGGAATATAATAAAAGAACTTTATTAAAAAGGGTATTAAAACCCTATAATAAATTTGAGATATATTCATGGGGGTCTTCACATTGAAGTCTACTAAACTACCCCATGTTCTGGATCCTATGAATGAGTCCAGGGTTAATCTCAAGGCTTGCACCTGAATTAGATGGTACAAAATGTTGGGTGAAACACCACTAATGGAAGACAATCCATAGTCTATAATGTTTCACTTATGTAGTGATATTATCTCTCCCTGATTGTCAGGTGTAACATATTGCATATTTTACTAGTGTGGTGTCATAAGATCATTATTCTTATCCATTGAAAAGAAACATCATGAAATGATTATTCTATTCATTATGGAACTAAATAGAATTTATTCTTGTGCATCCTAGATTCTTGAGTGATTGAAGGGTCCCAATCACATGAACTAGTTTAGAAGAAGAGAGTGAGATAGAGAGAGGGAGGTAGAGGTAGAGAGAGGACATAGTTTTGTCTGAAGGAGAAAAATATAAAACAAAAAAGGGGAAGGAAAAAAGAATAAAGGGAGTGGGTGAGTTAATCTGAGGCTCTATTAAAAGGCCAAAATGCTTGAGAAAAAGTAATTCCCATAAATGGGGAAAAAATTTAATGTTCCCTCACACATCATTGAATTCATGTGGGTGAGAATCAAATTATAAATTTATAAGAAAAATCTTTGAGCATGGTGCTCTTCATAGTGTGATGATTATACAAGATCTGATAGTTTCTTGCGATCTTGGACCAAATTTCATGTAACCTCATACTTGTTAGGCTCGGTCTATTAATTTTGAGGATAGGGTAGGTGGAGAACTCAACTAATTAGATACCAAGGACAATTAAAAAATCTCCCATGTGGTGATCCCAAGGTATACCTTCAAGTCTGAAGTATAAAAAAGTTAGTGCCTAACTCAAATGTGGTCAAGAACATAAGGAAGAGATCCCTAAATTTATATTCACCCACCTGGGTAATTAGGGTCAAGTGACGATGGCTTGTGAGGTCATGGAACTCATGGTTAATGTTGATGTGCTCTAGTACGGTGAGGTCCAATGTCTTATTGGACCGCATCAGCTTGGCCTGCAAGAAGACCAACCAGACCTGGTGTTGTTGGTTGAAAAAATATAGGTAGGGATGAAGGTGAGGATGGGAAGGTCTCAAAGATACAATGAAGTATTATTGTGAGTTCTAAAAATTGGGAATGGATGTAGAGGTGGAAGCAAAGGTCAAGGAGGATGGATCTGCAGGTGGTGGAGGAGGTAAAACATTCCATCGATTTGGAAGTGGTGGTGTTTCCTCACTCTCGATCATGTGGGAAGTAGGAGGGGTATAAAAGTTCTTGGTTTTTGACATTATGGATGAAGGGGAAGGTGCATGTAGGATAATATTTATATGATAGATAGGAGGAGGTGTGTCCTTGGGCGAGGGAGCTCGTGGGAGGGGAGGCATTGCGAGAGGGGGTGTACAGGAGAGGAGGAGCGACATGGGAAGGGGTCAAAGTGAACACTAGTTTCATATGATTTAAATTCCTCCTTTATAATTACACACTATGTATTTTATATATATAATGATAATATTGATTTTAACTTTTAATCACTCGGCTTTTACATGCTGTGTATTTATTACAAAACATGTATTTTACAGTTTGTCCCCTTTTTGGGTAAGGTCCTCTTGAAAAAGATTTTAGAAACCCTTATGATTACTAATGACTAAACAAACCAATCATAACCAATTAAAATTACCCTGGGTTTCCTCCTGTTTAGTGCTTTATTTGTTAAATATATTTATAATTTTCTCATAGAAGAATACTTTAACTATGAGTTGATTCCCCTTGTAAAACAATTCTTGAAAATAAAGGGTATGAAATGTGGGACGGATTCCCTTTCCATACGTGAAATGAAATTTTCATTCTTGGAAGCACTGGATCCCCTATAAAAAGGAGGTTGTTTCTTACTATCATCTTTAATGGTCACATGATCTTCTATCTTATTATTGGAAGAGATAGCTTGAAAATTCCGAGACTCATCACAATTCTAAGTGGATTTACCCAAATTGAACACAAATTGTTCTTAACCATCTCTATAAATAAATATTCCTTGGTCCACACCAATAAGAAACTTTCTAGTGGTGAAAAATGGTCTTCCAAAAATTAATAGAACATCACCTTCCTCTTCCGTGTCCATAATAAGGAAATCAGCAGGGATAATGAATTTGTCAAATCTTACTAAGAATCCTTAAATAAACCCTTAAGGATGATTGAATGAGAACTCATAAAGTTGGCGTGCCACCCTTGTTGGTTTTAGTTCACCAAGACCCAGTTTCTTGTTAACACTCATGGGAATCATATTGATACTTGTGCCTAAATAACACAAGGATTTTTCCAAAGTACATGTCTCTATAGTGTAAGGAATTGATAAAATTACGGGGTCACACATTTTTTGGAGGTATATTCCATCAAACAACTATGGATCATTCTTCATTAAGCGAGATGACTCATAAGTCATCTATTTTACTTTTTATTGAGATCAAGTCTTTAAATAATCATTCATAACTGGGAACTTGAGAAATTGTCTCTGTAAAGGTAATAATGTTATGAAAATTTTCAACATATCTCGGAATTTTTTATATTTCCCATAATTTTTACCTTAAAGAATTATTCCAAAAAAGGGGAGACATAGCTTTTATATTGGTGGTCCTTTTTCATTTTTAGGTTATTATTTTGTTGGATATTTCTTAGCTGGTTCTACTTCTTTAGTTGTCCCATGACCAACTATATTAAAATATTTTAACTAATTTTTCTTAACATGGTATGGTTTATAAAAATCCAATATCTTTTTAGTTTTAACAATTATAGCTTTAGACTCTTACCTTATATGATCTTTGGTAATAACATGAAAAGTACTCGGTAGCTGATCAGATAAGGTTTTAAAGATCTTCCCCATTTGATGATATATGTTGTGTAGTGTAGCCTTGTGGTTTTGAATTATAATATCTAGGGTTCTAATCCTTTTATATTCTCTCTTCATGAAGGTAGTGAGCAAGTTTTCAAGATTGGTATGGATAGGTTTGTCTTGTTGTAGTGGTCTTAGGTGAGATTCTTAGAATTGCTGATGTTGAGATGGTGGAAACTATTGATCTCTAGGAAAAGGTTCTTAGAATTATTGCTAAGGTTGATAAGGTACACCTTGTGGTGGGTACCTAGGTGGCCTTTTATTCCAGGGTTGTACCAATCTACTCCTCTACTGAAAATAACCTTGGTTATGTCGCGGTACCTGATGAGCCAGTCTTTGTTGGTAGTTTTTCTATAGATACTGTTGGGGTTGCTGGTACTATTGGCCTTGTTGATTTTAATTTATTTAATTGAAATTTTGTAATTGAGGTTTTTCTATGAACACTGTACAATATTGGTAATAATGAAGACCTTATCACATTCCATAGGATTGAATTGAAGTCATTGGAGAAAGAGGGGGTGGTGGCACAATAGGTAGCTGAAATGACTTCAACTTATTTTTAAGGGATTCTACTTGATCTAACAGGTAGGTAGTATCCTCCACCATATTGATTCCTTATCTAGGTGGTCCTCTATCATATTTCCATATAATTTAATTGCGAGAAACTTCATCTAGATTTTTTTGGCACAATTCCAACATCTTAAGCATGAGTCTTCCATTACCATTGGCATCTACTAGAATTCATACATTGGGTTGATGTAACTGGTCGAACATTTGAAGTTGAATCCAAACATTTAGTCTGTGAAGTGGGAACATGCAGGTCAATGCCTTGAATCTATCCCATACTTCCTATGATGATTCTTCATCTTTCTGGGTGATGTTTTTAATTCATTGAAGAGTTTCAAGGTTTGGATTAGTGGGAAGTATTTTTCAAATAATTGTTTTTGCTAGTTTGTCCCAAGTCATGATTGATATATGACTTTGACTTTTTAGATAATCTATGGCTCTATCACACAATTAAAATGGTAAAACTCTCAGTCAAATGGAATCTGATGATACTTCTTGGTTTCAAATGGCATCGAAAACCTTTAAGAAATTAGAGATATGTTCATGGGGGTCTTCACTTTGAATTCCACTAAACTGGACCATGTTCCAGATCATATGAATGAGTCTATGCTTAATCTAAAAAGTTTGTACATGAATTTATGAGAGGGAAGTGCTAAGCGTAACACTTCTAATGGATGATAATTCGTAGTCCATGATGGTGGGCTCCTCCAGTGCTAGTTACTCACCCTGATTATTAGGTTCCTTATGTTGCATATTTTACTGGTGTGGTGGTGCAAGATCGTTATGATAATCCCTTGAAAAACATCAGTGAAAAAGTATTATTCTATTGATATTAGGATTTAATAGAAGTTTTTCTTATATTTCTAGGATTCTTGAGTGAGTTAAGGGTCCCTGGAACATGCACTAGCCAATAAGAAGAGTAAGAGAGAGAGAGATAGGAAGAGAGAGAACACAAGTGCGCCAAATGGAAAAAAATGTAAAATAGAAAAGGGAAGGGAAAATGAAAAAATGGGGATGGGGTGAGGTAATCCAAGGTTCAATCCAAAGGTCACTATGCCTGAGCAATAGTAATCCCCAAAAAAGGAACAAAAATTTGACCCCATCTGTCCACCATCATTACCTAGCCAATTACCATTCCCATACATGAACTTATCACCACCCATTTCCCTTATGCATCCACCACTACCTTTCCCACACTATCACCTACCCCATCCTACCATCCCGATATTTAGACCACGCAGTAGTATATTTTGGATAACTTACATCAGATCTACTACCACATAGACATCCCATTCAATGAACCACTGTTATTTACCATCTCTATACCACCACTAACCACCAAAACCTCTAACTCACCACCATCGGGAGTCCCATAATCATAATCCATATCATCCAAAGCTCCCACCTAGATCACTCTTCCCTCAAAGAGGAAAGACCTTACAACCTATCAGGTGCATCTAGCAGAGTACGACCACTGGGGAAAGAGACTAGAAATCCCACTATATACTAATGTGTTGTTTGTCGGCCCTATTTCTAGAAACATGGACACCATCAAGATCATAACCTCACCTCCACCATCTATTGAGATTGCTTCTAGCACATCATCTCACACCACAATAGTTGATTCTCCAGTCCCTTCTTGCATTGCTAAAATTGATAGGGTGAACAAGATGCAGACACCCAATGATTGGGAGGGAATAAATGGTGTGTACCTTGATGACTTTTTGTTTACTTCCTATTTTTTTCTGGTCCCTCCCCTATTTTTTCACTTTATTTGGGTAACTTGTTTTTGGACTGATTGTATTCCATTTCTCACTAACTTATCATTAATATATATATATATATGGGATACATATTTTTTATTTACTGTTGGTTGGGTTATTTTAATTTTATTAATGAACTAATTTATCCATGTCTATCTCTTCTAACCCATCTATGGTCATCGACACACTTTTACTATGGAATCCTACCTTTTATTACATAACTTTTCATTACATTTTACAAATAAAGAATCTTTAAATCCTAGTGTCTTGGAAATTAGAAAAAATATACATGAAAACATTATACATTATTCTAATCCACTTGTAAGGATTACTCAAAGGTTAATCCTAAGTACAATTACTATATCTCATAACCTGGAGACATACATCAAAGGAAAGAGTGAGCAGAAGACCCAGTAAGGAAAGCAAGGGAATCAATTTACTTGTGATATCAATAAGAACTTGATGAAAAACATAAAGACATGATCAATTGAAGTATAGGATTATCATAATGAAAATAACATGAATCATAACTTGAATATGTGGCTACAACATTTAATTTAGACATTCACGAACATATCACGAAGGTTCATTCCCAAGGTGTCATAAAAATTACCAAGGTTATTCACCAAGGTATCATGAAACTTGTCATCTATAGAGATTAAATTATTTAACCAATGAATTGGTTCACTATTAGGTTGAACCCTTAATATGTATTTATTTTTATGTGATCCACATAGATCATAATCAAACATTTCATAAATAACCCAGAGAGAATAAAAGAAATGAGTTTCATGTCAAAATCGTGGAGTTTAAAAAGTGCTTAAAAATAAGATCATTATGTCATTTATAACCCATGGAGGGAGTGAGGGTTATATATTTGTCAATTCCAAAATCAAATAGGTAAATTTTATGTCTTAATGAATACCCATATAAATGAAAATGTATTTGGGTACTCACATAAATAAAACAATAGAATTTCTTGAGAAAAAAGAGAGAGATTTTGAGATGAAAATTCTACAGCATAACGGCTACATAAAATGTTTTTAGAAAACATTAAAAAGAGGGGAAAAGAAGAAAACACTCAAAAATAACTCATAATAAAGTAAATGGATAGAATAAAATAGAAATAATATCATGGTATAGATATTTTAATGACATACCACATGAAAAGGATACTTGAAAGAAAAGAGAAGATGCGATTTCTTTTACAAAAAATTTGGGAGCCTAATGGCATCGCTTAAAATTTAGAAAAATAAGTTGATGAGAGTGGAAGGGGTCTATAATAATTTGGAAATAAAATGAACAGAAATAAGGACATAAAATAACATAACCCAATATAAGAATATGGAAACTATAAGATATAACATAAAGGAATTCATGACTTAAAAGAGAAGGGTGAAAGGTTCCCTTACCTTGAAGAGTAACTTCAAAAGCTATAAGGTTGAGACCTTGGGGGTATGGAGGGCACCTTGGAAGAACTCCTTGGGAGGTAAAAAGATCAGAGATTTTTTGAGGAGGAATTTGGAATTAAAGTAATGAAGGAATGGGTTGGTATTTATTGTAAAAGTGAGGGGATATTTTATTATTTTCCAAGAGACACCTCATTAGTGGTATTTGCAAAACCATGGGCTTTCCCATGGTGTTTTCCCATGGTATCGTCCACTTGGGACACCAAATAACATATCTTACTATTCAAAAGTAGACCAGAATTATTAAATCATGATTACATTATTAATGATGTCATTAAACACAACGAAACTCAAAACTGTATTTTTACTATTCATCAAAAAGCAAAATATTTTATAAAAATCTCATAAATTCACCCTAACCTAATCTCAATGCTTTGAATTCAAAAATGAACTCTATTTTACAAAAATAATTTCCTAAATATTTTTAATTTAATTTTTAAATAAAATCATTATTTATTTAAAAAAACAACTCTAAAACTATAACCCGTTTTGTAACACCTTGAGAAATTAATCAAGGTGACATAAAATTATCGTATAACCATAAGGAAATAAAGTAACAATTTATGATTTCATTTTATGAAAATAAATTTCCATTTTAAATTATTAAATTAATTATAAAATTTTAAATAAAATATTTATGACATAAAAAAATACCAAAACTTATATTGTGATCGTTTTTTCACTTTTAAGATGTCTAAATTGTATTTATACATTCAGGGGTGAAATTTCTGTATTTTTAGCCGATTTACTATTCATTACTATTCCTAAGGGTATGCTACTATTCACCAAAAAATTATTTTGATCTTATTTAACTACATTTTCCTCCCTGATTAGAACCATGTATGATGGATTTTTGAAAATCATTTCACAGAAAAAGTTATTTAATAATAAAATATTTTTTACTATTCATCAAAATAATACTATTCATAAAATACTATTCATCAAGAAACCACTATTCATCCAACATTATTCATCAAATAAAATACAATTTATCAAAAATGTGATATTTCTTAGAAATCTTCTAAAAATTCAGCCTTGGTAAGTTTTGACATTTGAAATTCAAAAATGATGTTTATTTAACCACAATAATTCTCTAAGTATAATAAATTTATCTTTAAAATATAAAAATACTTATTTATTAAAAATAAGAGCGGATAGAAAAGGAATACTAAAATTACATAGAGAAATTATTGACACTTAAAAAAAATAAAATTATTTTATCATTTACATTTAAAAGGGGAATTTTAATCATACTATTTAATTGAAATAATAATTATTCCATATAACTTAATTTGTTATAATAATTACATATTTTTTGAAAACTACAATTTGGGTCTGAAGTAATTCGATGTACTTTTATTTTAAAACATAACAAAGATTTATTATGAGAAAAGATATCCATAAATAAAAGAAGTACATTTTTTAGGTCGTTACATTCTTCCCCCTTAAAGAAACTGCGTCCTCACAATTTTCTCGTCTTATAAATTTGTTACTATTATGAATATTATTATTATAAAGTAATTTCATGTCTTAAAAAGTATTATTATTTAACAACAATTTCAATTTTTTTCACATACACAACTTATTTTAAATGTATTTTTATTTTAATTTCCATTAATGCTTTGTTTTGGGGGTTTCCAAAGGTTTTATGGAGAATAGGCGAGTTTTCATGAATTGGGTCAAACCTGAGCCCAATTCCAGATTTAAAAATAAATTTTGTTTCTTTTATAAATTTTTCATTTTTTAATATTTTCACTAATTCTAACTTCTAAATGTCTTCCCCTGATATATTAACACCAAAATTAAAATTTGGATCCTTTAGAAATACATAACCAAGGTTTATTTTGGTTTTTATTTAAGGGAGTGGGCCTTCCCGGAAGCCGATATCCAGTTTTAAAAATGAATTTTATTTATTTAATAACTTATTCAATATTCTGTATTTTTTGGTGATTCAAAGTCTCACACGAGCCCATTACACCCAGCAGCGCACCTAGCCTCTCTCACCCCTCTTTAGAGCTCTTAAGAATCGCGATTTAGGGACGAACTTTTTAGGGTTTCTAAAATCGGCCATATTTGACGAGGTAAGTTCATTCCTTTATAAATCTCTCAATTATTACTCTTTTACCTCCATTCCGGTTCCAAAATGACCTCCTAATTCTTATTCGAACAACCCATGAATTGTGGCCATTTTCAATTTTATATACTAGTGTTTTGGGGAGATTCATTCAAGATTTATCAAGTAAGTTAGTCCATTTCATTCCCCTTTCAAATTGCTTAGGGTTTCATTCTATTTGTTTAGGGTTTTGTTCCCTTTTCTTTGAATTGAAAAATGACCAAGGGGTAGGGTTTCGAACCTAGGGTTTAACCTTGGGGTTTCTTGGTCTTTTATTGTGGTTTTAGGTTTGATCTAGGTCCCTCTTGGTGCGGCGGTGGTGCGATTTGATTTTCGCACAAAGGAATCAAGGTTTTAACTAATTTGGTAGGTGATTCCATATGTATGAAATCTATGTGAATTTACTTTCTTTTTTATGGAATTTTCATGTTCATTTAATTTTATGGTTGCAGCATAAAATATTTTTAGTGGTTTTTGTAATGAAAATGAATTTTTAATGCCAATTTTAGGTGAAATTGGGGGTTTTTTCATGGAAGTCTCTTGTTGGTTCTTTTGGGGCTGCCCTATCACTACTTATTTTATTTTATTGGAATGTAATAGGTATTAAAATACTTTTTTGAATGTTTATAATTTTTGTTTGTTTGTTTAAAAGTTGGTTTTAATGGTGTTTTGGAACTTGTGAACTTTAAGTGTCATGTTTGTTTAAAAATGGAAGTTTTACAAATATTACATTTCTTGGTTCACATGGGGATACCCTAAAATTGATTTGTTGGTTTAATTGAAATATATAAGACTACAGTTTTTGTTTTTGTAACTTATATGTGTGCATATAGTGTGCAAAGTGGAGTTTTCAGGGAGTGTTGGGTGGAAAACAATGCGGATTTTTGAGAAATTGTTTTATGGAAAATCAAAGTGTTTTGTTGTGTGTTTTAAATGGTATAAAGTGTTTATAACTACTGTATTGCTTTTAAGTAACCAGTATTGGTGTTTTTTATATGAAAATGGATGCATGTGGCATGCTGAATTTTTTTGAGCACAAAGGGGGAAGCTCGGGTACCTAGGTGGGGCGGATGTGAACTATTACGACTAGTGGACCGGATGGGTTTTGTCCCTGTTACACCTAGAATTTGGATAAATACAACTCTAACTAAACTATGTGGATGATTATTGGGGACCACTATGTTATGGGTATGTTCCCTACTAGTGGCTCGTGAACAAGAATAGATTGTACTATGGTTACTTTACACCGAGGTATGAGGTACATGGGGCCCGAGATATCTAGTGCCTAGGGGTGTTCCCGATTTTGTTGCTCATTGTGTTTGTGGTATTTTCCATTATATTTTGGTGTTTTTGGAAGTAATTTACATTATCTAACATTTCTATTTAAATTTGTGAAAATTCTGAAAATTTTAGCTTGAAAACTATTTTCAATTGAAAGTTGCATTTCTTGGATTTTATCACTGCCTTTCTTTGTGTACTAAAACTGCTTGCTTTTTCACATTGTATTGCATCATCTTTGGAATCATTGGGTGGTATCCTATTGGGATTATGATCACACCCTACTTACACCTCTTGGGTGTAATTATAATTGGTTATGTTTGACTCAGGTAAAGGAAAGACTAAGGGTGATGGCGGTTCAGGGTGTTAGTCCCCATCCTTGGGGCGGAGTTGTAGAGATGGCTTGTGGGCGATGAACCCTAGTCATGTGGAGTCCTTGGTGCTATCTTTCTGAAATATTTATTTTTATTTGGAACACTTGTATTATCTTTAAAACAATGTATTCAGTTTTATTTTTTTTCTTAAGACTTGTTTGGATAAAAAATTTCAGATTTATATTATGGATTGTTTTTAAGGTTTTATGCTTTCATACTCGGGTAAATCGTCCCCAAACCTAAATTAATGATACACGAGAACTTGTTCCAGACCGTGAGGATAGGGAATGCTTTTCGGGCCTTGGAACAGGCTGGGTTTGGTGCCGGTAATAGTGGAAACCAGATTCGGTTCGTGAAAAAATGGTATCAGAGGAGGTTCTCTCTCTTTGGGTCATGTTATTTGGGGAACAGTCAGGATAGTATGGAGTTAAAATTGTCAGGACTTGGAATTTTAGTTATGAGTAGTGTGGCTGATCACCACACCTCATGATTGGATTCAAGTCTCTAGGGGAAGTCGAGACCTTTCAGAGTCCTTTGGTTTTCTTGGTTTAATGATGATTAGGGGAAATGAAAAGAGAGTTGGGTTAATGGTCTCAGTAAGCTCGCAGGGCCTGGAATGCCATGTGGAGCTGGGGATATTCCCTAGAACACTCTTTGTGATAGTGAAGTGATTGGAATATGGATGCCAACCATATGTCCAAGTCACCCACTGAAACTAGTTTCCTTATGCATTGTCTTGTGTTCTTTTGTTTTGAAATCTTGGAACTTTGGTTTTAAAGTGACTTGGTTTTAAGAAGTGTAAAGTGTTTGTGGAATGATTTTAAAATAAATATGGAATGGTTTGATTTATGAAATATTGGAACTGAATATTCAGAATTATTTTGAAATGTAAAATGGTGTGCTTACACCTCTTTTGAAAGAAGAAACTATACTGAAGTTGGTTTTGAAAAAGTGTTTCCAATAGAGTTTTCTAAACTATCATAAGGTGTTTTGATGGGATGATATGTTATGAAATTGATGTGAATAACATGAAATTGAGTTCTTTTATAAATTTCTGTGTCTTTCTGAAAATTTTAGTAATATTTGAATTGGGATTTGGATCTCATGGTTAACAATTTTGAGAAAAAGGATGTGTTGGTAGACCGTTTTGGTTTTAAAAAGTGGAAAGAATCTTTGTTTTAACCTTTTGTATTTCTTTGAGTGACCACATGCATTGGGTTATATGGGATTATGGATGGTTGATGGAAATACTGGATGAGTTCTGAGATGGATGTGAGGAGGGTTCTCGGTGTGGCACAAAAACATACATGTGTGAGGCCCATGGGGTACAATTGGTGGATACACTTACTGCTAAACTGTTTGTTTTCAAAGAAATGGTTTTAAAGAAAAACATGATGCCTTGATGAATAGTTTGGTATGGTTTGTATTATGGGTTTTTGAAAATGTTGATGTTGTGGGATGTTTTGAGTCTCCCTCCTGTTTGAACTGTGTTTTGGGTTTGTGTTTGGTCGGTAATCTGTGTTGTAGGGACAGTTAGTGGTCTCTTTTGAAAAATGTTTTGGGATGCCTTTACGGTGGTTCCCTTAATGTGTTTGGATCTGGTTTGTGGTATATCTTGACCAATGGACCATCATTGTTGGGTCCTTTGGTTTAATCATTGGATAAGGTACGCCCCATTAAGGGTTATTGCACAACTAAAGTGAAACTTGGATTGTTTCACCGTTTGAAGACCCTCTAGTTGATCAATATAAGGAATCTTTTTCTTGAGTTTTTTAGATTGAGTCTACACCCTTTCCTTTATTTGTTTTGTGTATCCTCTTGTAGTGGGAAAGTGATCATGAAAGGTTTAAAGATACCTTAGCTTCTTAAGTTTCCTGATTTTCCAAAAGTGGAAGTGTTCTGGAGTTGTTAGCCTAGATGAGTATCTGGATGGTGTCTAAGAGGTCCTCTCAGTCCTTTGTAGTCTCTTAAAATAAGGAGTTCATGTTAAACTACCTATGTGAGAAATGTGGTCACGAGAGGATATTTTGGCCAATTTTTAGAATTGTGTGTTGTTTGTGGATGTTGTATAAGGTCCCTCTCTATACATTGTTTATATCAATCGCAATGGTCATGTTCGGTAACGCCTTGTGATGTCATGTGCTCGATTCACCGTAAATGTGAAATTCATAAAATCATATGATACTCTCTGTTATGTTGGGTGAATGTCTCCCTTAGGAAAACATCAAAATATTTCATTTTAGAGGATGGTGAGTATAAGTGTTCTTTACTTCTATTGTTTCTCACCTGAAGAAACAGGGTGTGATGTGTGTGCATCTTCTAAGCCCCTGTTTCAGTGAAATATCGGGTTAGGGTAAAGTGAGTCTGGAATGTGTTATGTCTTGGAAAACTTATTGGGGATTGTGGTGTAGTTGTTGGTGACACCGAAAGAAGAATTCTTGTTCAGGGGGTTTCCAAAGCCTAACTGCGAGGCCAAAGATTCTTTAATCACTTGAGCTTTAACCATAGGTCTCGAAGAAAAGTTGGCTCGTAGTTAGGGGAAATCCCAGGGTTGTTTAAACCCTTGTACAAAGTTCTATCCTCAGTATGAAATATAGGAAGAGTTTAAACCTTTGGTGTCATCATATTTCTTTTTTTGTTCCCATTCTGTGGAAATAGGTGGAGGGTCTTGTACCCATGTCATCACACAATGTTATTCCCTCCACCTTTGGTTTCCATTGAATCTTTGGATAATGGTTGGAAATTTGGCTAGACAAGTTGAACGCATGGTTTTCACATGGTTAGTTCTAACCGTGAACAAAAAAAAATAATTATACAGATAGAAGAATCCACACAATTATCACACAGTTTCCCAAACTGTGTATACCCCTTGTACTAGGGATACTGTTTGGGCCTCCCCCTGTTAGTGTCTTGATTCTGTCTTAGGAAAAAAATTAAGTTGTCTCTTATGGTGGGGAGCCTATTTGTGTCTCTTCATACGAGTAACTCGGATTTTTCCTTAGTCTTGTATGGGAAATAGGTATTATCATTCGGAGATATCTAACTACCTACATATTCCTTGGGTAAACATTGATATTGGAGATTTCCCAATGGTTTAGTTATAGTAGGGTAAGTGTAACTTTGTTTGATGTTGTTGTTTATTTGGGTAAATTGATTGAGTATTGTTCAGATTGTGTTTGAGGAGTTTTCATTTTGGATAAAGCCTGAATTTGCTTGATTGTTTCAGGAAAGTGGTGTAAGTTTGGTTTGTGAGAGTATTCCTTCCTTCATTGATCACTGGAGGTGTTTGGCCTTTGGGGGAGAAACCTGACAAGGGAGTACCTCTTGGTTTCTCAGTTGGGTTTGGTTGTTGCTTTGTCCTTATTGTGACTTTACGGGGTGGAATGTTTTTATGGTGGGGATAATTTTCACATACATAGCTTATTTTAAATGTATTTTTATTTTAATTACCATTAATGCTTTGTTTTTGGGGTTTCCAAAGGTTTTATGGAGAATATGTGAGTTTTCATGAATTGGGCCAAACTATGAGCTCAATTCCAGATTTATAAATAAATTTTGATTCTTTTATAAATTCTTCATTTTATAATATTTTTCACTCATTCTAACTCCTAAATGTCCTCCCCTGATATATTAACACCAAAATTAAAATTTGGAGTGTTTAGAAATCCATAACCAAGGTTTATTTTGATTTTTATTTAAGGGATTGGGCCTGCTTGGAAGCCCATATCATGTTTTAAAAATGAATTTTATTTATTAAATAACTTATTTAATATTATGTATTTTTCTGTGATTCCAAGTCTCACACGAGACCATTACACCCAGAAGATCCCCCAGCCTCTTTCCCCTCTCTTTTGATCTCTTAGGCATCGCGATTTAGGGACGAACTTCTTAGGGTTTCAAAAATAGGCCATATTTGAGGAGGTAAGTTCATTACTTAATAACTATCTCAATTATTACTCTTTTCCCTACATTCCAGTTCCTAAATTCTCTACTAATTCTTTTTATAACAACCCCTTAATTGTGGCCGTTTTAAATTTTATCTACTGGTGTTTTGGGGAGATTCATTCAAGATTTATTAAGTAAGTTAGTCCATTTCATTCCCCTTTCAAATTGCTTAGGGTTTCATTCTATTTGTTTAGGGTTTTGTTCCCTTTTCCTTGAAGTGAAAAATTACCAGGGGGTAGGGTTTCTAACCTAGTGTTTAAACTTTGGTTTTCTTGGTCTTTAATTGTGGTTTTAGGTTTGATTTATGTCCCTCTTGGTGTGGCGGTGGTGTGGTTTGATTTTCGCACAAAGGATTCAAGGTTTTAACTAATTTGGTAGGTGATTCCATATGTATGAAATCTCTATGAATTATTTTCTGTTTTTATGACATTTTCATGTTCATTTAATTTTATGTTTTCTGAAAAAAATATTTTTAGTGGTTTTTGTATTGCAAATGAATTTTTAATGGAAATTTTAGGTGAAATTGGGGGTTTTTGATGGAAGTGTCTTGTTTGTTATTTTGGGGCTGCCCAATCACTACTTATTTTTTATTTTATTGGGATGTACTAGGGATGAAAATACTGTTTTTAATGTTTATCCTTTTTGTTTTTTGCTTTAAAATTTGGTTTTAATGGTGTTGTGGAACTTGTGAACTTTAATTGTCATGTTTGTTTAAAAATGGAAGTTTTACAAAGATTACATATCTTGGTTCACATGGGGATACCCTAAAATTGATTTGTTGGTTTAATTGAAATATATAAGGCTGAATTTTCTGTTTTGGTAACTTATAGGTGTGCATATTGTGTGCAATGTAGGGTTTTCAGGGAGTGTTGCGTGAAAAACAATGCAGCTTTTTGAGAAAATGTTTTATGGAAAATCAAAGTGTTTTGTTGTGTGTTTTAAATGGTATAAAGTATTTGTAGATACTGTATTTTTTGTAAGTGACCAGTATTGGTGTTTTTATATGAAAATGGATGCATGTGACATGCTGAATTTGTTTTATCACAAAGGGGGAATCCTGGGTACCTAGGTGGGGCAGATGTGTACTATTACGGCTAGTGGACCAGATGGGTTTTGTCCCTGTTTCACCTAGCATTTGGATAATGAAAACTCTAACTAAACTATGTGGATGATGATTGGGGACCACTAGGTTATGGGTATATTCCCTACTAGTGGATCGTGCACGAGAATAGATTTTACTATGGTTACTTTACACTGAGGTATAAGGTACATGGAGCCCGAGACTATCTAGTGCCTAGGGGTGTTCCCGATTTTGATGCTCATTGTGTTTGTGGTATTTTAAATTGTATTTGGGTGTTTTTGGAAGTAATTTACAGTATATAACATGTCTATTTAAATTTGTAAACATTCTGAAAATTTTAGCTTGAAAACTGTTTTCAATTGAAAGTTGCATTTCTTGGATTTTATCACTACTTTTCTTTGCGAACTAAAACTGCTTGCTTTTTCACATTGTATTGCATCCTCTTTGAAATAATTGGGTGGTATCTTATTGGGATTAGGATCACACCCTACTTACACCCCTTGGGTGAAAGTATACCTGGTTATGTTTGACTCAGGTAAAGGAAAGGCTAAGGGTGATGACGGTTCGGGGTGTTAGTCCCCATCCTTGGGGCGGAGTTATAGAGACGGCTTATGGGCGATGAACCCTAGTCGTGTGGAGTCCTTGGTGATATCTTATTGATATATTTATTTTTATTTGGAAAACTTGTATTATATTTAAACCAATGTATTCAGTTCTGTTTTTTTTTCTTAAGACTTGTTTGGCTAAAAAATTTCATATTTATATTATGGATTTTTTTAATGTTTTATTCTTTCATACTCAGGTAAATCATTCCCAAACCTAAATTAATGATACCCAAGCACTTGTTCCAGCCCGTGGGGATAGGGAACTCCCTTCAGGTCTTAGAACATGCTGGGTTTGGTGTCAGTAATAGTGGCGACCAGATTTGGTTCGTGATAGTTTCTATTAATCCTTCATAATGATTTATAAAAATCTTGTCATTAACCAAACTTATACCCTAGGAGTGTCAAATATGGAGTGTAGAAAGGCCCATTTTCATGTACTGGGATACCCCGGGTCAATCCTGAAACTCCTTGTTGGAGTTTTCACTCCTAGGTACATCTGTGCTAGAGCCACATCCACTTCTTAGTTTCTAGATAGGGATTCATTTGTTTGGAAACCACTAACTTAATACTTCACCAAAATACAAGGAATTTTTCCTATATTTAAAATTTTCTGAAGGCTTATTCATAAAGTTTTTATATCATAGTTTCCATAAATAACTAAACTATCCTTTGAAACCAACTATGGAATCCTGCCTTTTATTATATAACTTTTCATTACATTTTAAAAACAGATGATCTTTAAAGTCTAGTGTCTTGGAAATCAGGAAAGATATGCATGAAATTATTAAAAAAATTTCTAATACACTTTTAAGCCTTCATAAAAGGTTCATCATAAGTAAAATTATTTCATATCATAACCCGGAGACATACATCAAAGGAAAGGGTGAGCAGAAGGGCCAGTAAGGACATTAAGGGAATCAGTTTACTTGTGATATCAATAAAAACTTGATGAAAAACATAAAGACATGAGAAATGGAAGTAGAGGAATATCATAATGAAAATAACTTGAATAATAACTTGAATATGTGGCTAAAATATTTAATTTAGACATTCATGAACATATCACCAAGGTTCATCCCCAAGGTTTCATTAAAATTACCAAGGTTATTCACCAAGGTATCGTGAAAATTGTCATCTCTATAGAATAAATTATTTACCCAATGCATTGGAGCTCTATTAGGGTTATCCCTTAATATGTCTTTATTTTCATGTAAGAAACATATATAATAATCAAACATTTCATAAATAACCCAAATAGAATAAAAGAAATGGGTTTCATGTCAAAATCGTGACACTTA
Source organism: Viscum album (assembly GCA_963277665.1). Lineage (NCBI taxonomy): Eukaryota > Viridiplantae > Streptophyta > Magnoliopsida > Santalales > Viscaceae > Viscum > Viscum album. The sequence goes on along the minus strand of OY728164.1, from coordinate 407,494,656 downwards.
AAAATTGCTTAAAAATAAGATCATTATGTCATTTATAACCCATGGAAAGGGAGTGGGGGTTATATCTATGTCAATTACAGAATCAAATAGTTCACTTTTATGTCTTGATGAATACCCCTAGAAATAAAAATGGATTTGGGTACTCACATAAATAAAACATTTTAATTTCTTTAGAAAAAGAGAGAGATTTTGAGACGAAAATTCTCCAGCATAATGGCTACATAACATGTTTTTAGAAAACATTAAAAAGAGAGGGGACAAGGATAAACCACTCAGAAAAAAATCATAATAATGTATAGGGAAATAATAAAATAGAAATAATATAATAGTATGGGTATTTTAATGACATACCACATGAAAAGGAGACTTGAAAGAAAAGAGAAGATGCAATTTCTTTTACGAAAAATTTGGCAGCCTAACGACGTCGCTTAAAATTCAGAAAGATAAGTTGATGAGATTGGAAAGGGTATATCATTATTTGGAAATATAATGGACTGAAATGAGAACATGGAATGACATAACTCAACATAAGAAGATGGAAACTAGAAGACATAACATAAAGGAAGTCATGACTTAAAAGAGGAGGGTGAAAGGTTCCCTTACCTTGAAGAGTAACTTCAAAAGCTCAAAGTTCAAGAACTTGGGGGGCTTGAGGGAACCTTGGAAGAACTCATTGAGAGGTAAAAATACTAGAGCTTTGTTGAGGAATAATTTTTAATGAAAGTAATAAAATAATGGGTTGGTATTTATATCAAAAGTGAGGGAATATTTTATTAATTTCCAAGAGACACCTTATTAGTGGTATTTGAAAAACCATGGGCTTGTCCATGGTATTTTTCCATGGTATTGGCCACTTAGGACACCTCATAACATATCTTACTGTTCAAAAGTCTACTAGAATTATTACATCATGATTACATCATTAATGATGTCATTAATCGCACCGAAACTCAAATTGTATTTTTACTATTCACTAAAAAGCTAAACATTTTATATAAATCTCATAAATTCACCCTAACCTAATATTGATGCTCTGAATTCAAAAATGAAATCCAATTTATGAAAATAATTTTCTTAACACTTTTATTTAATTTTTAAATAAAATCATTATTTATTAAAAAAACAACTCTAAAACCATAACTCATTTTGTAACACCTCGAGAAATTAATAAAGGTCCCATAAAATTATCATATAACCATAAGAAAATAAAGTAAAAATTTATGATTATGTTTTATGAAAATAAATTTCTCCTTTAAATTATTAAATTAATTATAGAATTGTAAACAAAATATTTATGACATACAAAATACCAAAAACTTATACTATGATCACTTTTTAACTTTTATGATGTCTAAATTGTATTTATACATTCATGGGTGAAGTTACTCTTTTTTGGCCAATTTTATATTCATTACTATTCATAAAGGTATGATACTATTCACCAAAAAATTATTTTGATATTATTTAACCACACTTTTCACCCTGATTACAACCATGTATGATGATTTTTTGAAAATCATTTCATAGAAAACGTTTTTTAATAATAAATTTTTTTTACTATTCATCAAATTAAAACTATTCATAAAATACTATTCATCAAGAAAACACTATCCATCCAACACTATTCATCAAATAAAATACTATTTATCAAAAAAAATTATATTTCTTAGAAAACTTCTAAAAATTCATCCTTAGTTAATTTTGACATTTGAAATTCAAAAATGATGTTTATTTAACTACAATAATTATCTAAGTATGATATATTTATCTTTTAAATATAAAAATACTTATTTATTAAAAATAATAGTGGATAGAAAAGGAATACTGAAATTTCATTGTTAAATTTTTGGCACTTAAAAAAATAAAATTATTTTATCATTTATATTTAAAAGGGGAGTTTTAATCATAATATTTAATTAAAATAATAATTATTCCATATACCTTAATTTTTTATAATAATTATATCATTTTTGAAAACTAAAATTTGGCTCCAAAGTAATTCTATGTTATTTTATTTTAAAACATAATAAAAAGTTATTAGGAGAAAAAAGATCCATAAATAAAAGAAGTACATTTTTAGGTCGTTACATGTACAGACACCATTTTACCTCCTACTTCAGATGACTCATAATCTAGCTAACATTGAGCACACTTTAGAGGAGATATCACTTGATATCCATGATCAATAGGGACCCCCACCATGATGACCACATATGTTATTATTTTCTCACATGATTCATGCTATTAGGCTCATGAGGTGGTAAATCCTGCCAAACATCCCCGTGAGATCGATGAAATGACAACTAGTTATTATAGGAGGCAACAAACTTATTAATAGATAGAAAAAAATGATTGGTTCCCTTTCCCATCATTCTAGCTGATGATTTCATTATTAGGGATTTATGGGAGGAAACCCATATTTTTGATTCTTTTATTTTAGTCTAGTACTTATGATTTTTTACTTTCAGTAGAATTCTTGTTCAAAGGTCATTATAGAACATCACTGTACTCTCTTATTTGCATGTATATGTGATTATTCTATTAATTGTTCACTGTGTGAACCTTCCCATTTCATTTCTTTAATAATGTTAGTACCCTATGGTCTATGTTTTATCAAGTGTAGGTTTTATCTTTCTAAAAACAATTTAGGTCACACAAACTCCACTAAAAATCCAACAAGTTTACCCATGGCCAAAAATTTATCGCAACAAGCTCTCAATTCCCTAAAATTCAATTTCAACTTTGCATTTCATTTTTTCGTATTCCATTATTGATAGCTCTCCTACAATTATTTCTAGGAAAATGTAGACTCTTTCTCATTTTAAGTGTGTGTGGGGGGGGGGGTATCTCTTGAGATTTGTTATTAATACACTTATATTAATTCTTATTGTCATTTATCAAGGAGGCATTTTTTATTAAAAGTATGCTTTAAACTTGAAAAATCATGACACCCATTTAAATAAAAGAAAAATTTGGGTTGGAAATTTTTGAAATCCAAGTTGTACTTTTGTTTATATTTTTAACATTATTCTTGAGTTCAGTACTTTAATTCTAATTCTATATCCTTACAATTACTTTTTATTAACTTATTACTGATTTTATACACTGATTGATTGCCATATATTTTTGTATAATACTATTCCCAAGAATATTTTGGACCCATTATTTAATATTATTTTCAGATCATATTTCTTGAGAGACACTTGGGGAATATAAATCTATCATAACTCCCATTGAGATCTTATTGAGGCTATGATTTAACAAATACCATTTTAATATGATTGAGGTGATATTATTTAGCTAGTTTTTATTGAGACTTACCTTAAATTTTTTCTTCTTTAGACCCTAGTATCCATGAATTACCTTTTTAGGATGGATCCATTCAAGAGGATTATCCCTTCTTACCTAGATCTTGGTACAATTAATGATTTTACTTTGAATAAGTTTGGGGGTATTTTCACTACTAATGGACAAAAAATGTTGTTTTTGAGGAGATGTATTGTACAATTTTTACCAAGCTAATATGATGTGGTCCATGATTACTTTTTGAATTTTTTATTCTGACTCTATTACAATGATATAAATATATATATACTGGGTTTTGTATTAGGAAGGTAAAAAATAACCATTTTTAGAATAATAAATCCTATGATGGGTCATTTGTGGTTAGGGGATGGATGTGAGATCTGGACATGGCATGATTTTAAAAAAGTAAACAAAAATAAAAATAAAGAAACATGGTACAATTTTTATACTTACCTGATATATTCATGGGCCCAATTTGATCTGTTTGGATCATAGACACCATTTAAAGTTCGAACAGTTACTTCATTACACTATTTAGATTAATCGTGAATTATAATTTAGAGCTTACCCTCCTTTTGACCTTGATTTTTTTACTTTCCAACCACCTATCCTCAACCTCAGAGTCATTTGAAACTTTTTTTTTTCTGAAGCCTTGATGATTGATTTTGTATATGTATTTATGAAGTGGATATGATAGAACCAATGAAATCTTATCATTAGGAAAATGTATCCAGGGTATGCGCATAACTTGAGTTACGTTTTTCCTTGATTTATGAGTTAAAATTTATTGTAAGATAAATTGAAAAATTGGTATATAATTTAAGAAATAGTTATGAAGTTGTAATTAAAATAAAAAAGAATCTAAATAAATAACTCCACTATGTGGCATTATTGATTTTCTCTACTAGATTGATTCCAGAGGATAGAATTTTTTCTGTTTATACTTAGTTTTTTTTCTGATTGTAATTCATGTTTATTATTTTAAAAACTTTTTCTTTATCCCTATTGGGATGTTTTTTCTTGATGATAATAAATTATTAAAGTGTGGAGGAATTTGATAAGATGAATTTATATATACATATTGAATACATTAATTTAAGGTTTATTCTTGATTTATTTGATAATAAAATGGGATTTGGATTTTTTTCGCAGGAATTAGGGACTCCGGAATTAAATTAAGAAATGATAAAAAAGATCAAAAAATAGGAGTTAAATTCCATGGACCATATACACAACCTGTAAACCTCATTCACATTATATATGTAGAGCCACATACTAGCACATGAAGCCTTTACATGAAATAAATTCAGTACACAAAGTGTAAATTCATTACACGACATAAAAATTTAAAGACTAGAATCCCACTAAAAGTGATTCCCATGCATAACATGCAAAGATTGAATGATGTGAAAATTTTAAAGGCTCTCCCGATCAAATATAAAATCCGATTCTTAGATGGGAAATGTGGATCTCAAATAAACGACATGTAGAAAATATACAAGACATGCTTATTTCTAGATGAATACACTTAAACCAGTACATGATATGAATTACTTACATGTCATATACTTATTGGGCCTATTAATATTTTAAGCACCCTCCACATATAGAATATTGGGCGTAGTTATTTTTTCACTCATTTTATTTGTTAGTTTTTATCTATTTTTATTCCAACCCTATATAAATCCATTCCTTTAATTGTTTAGAAAATAATTTTTAGTTTTTAATCATTCTACTCCCATTCTACATTCCTTTAAATCTTGTTTCCATTATCTATGTATGTTTCAATAATTCTATCTATTCATCATCAATTCATACATGGTTATTTAATGTCTCTTCATTCACAGTGAGTTTTTGATTGCTTCTTACTTGTTTTTATTTAGGATTTTTCATTCTTTCATTATTTCTTCATTAAAATCAGGTGCTTGATTGGATTTGTGTTATTAATTTTTTAACATTGATTATTTCTTATTTAAAGACCATATTTATTCTTTTTAAACTATTTCATGATTATGATTATCATTATTTGTATTTATTTTATTTTGATCATCACCACCATGAACGGCTAATCCACTCAGGTTTAGGGGTTGAGAGTAGGTGTTTATTGAACCTAATGAATATCTAATGATCAAAAGTGGGTAACCCTATGGCTAGTAACCAAGTTTAGAATAATTTTAAATCTCATTCTTTTATATTATCCCAGACCAAGAGAGGTTTAATTTGAATGACCATGACCTAGTTAGAGGAGATTTTGGTAGGACCAACATCCTATAATTATTTCTTTCTATAAACCATGAATCTTGAACTTAGGTTATCAATTACTCTATACCAAGGATTATTTTCTTGCTTAGGTTGATCCAATTGGCTAGACTAAGGTCAATTTGTGTTCTTTTCACTGCTTAGTAGCCTACAACATAGGTATATCAAAAGTTAAATCAAGGATTACCCATTTCATATACCCTGAAATTGACCTCGATCCACTTCTTTATTATCTGAATTAAATCCAAACTACCTATATTTAGTAAATACCAAAACTAAAGAGTGAATATGTGGAACCCTTTACAAGGGTTTTTTTTGATTGGTTGATGAACTTCCAGTAGTCTTAAATCCCACTTGGGATAGACCTATGGTGTAGGCTATGAAGCGGTGCAAAGACCACCAATTGAACATAGTCTAAAAAATTGGATCAAACTAATCTAGAAACTACTCCTTGGTCTATAGTAATTGTAAACCTAAGAATAGGAATCTTGGATTCTAGGAATAAAAAATTACAAGCTATTAGTCATATCCTAGTCTTCTCCAATTAGGTAATGATCGTTCAAATTTCACCTTTAATGGTTTGGGATAATGCAATAGAATGAGATTGAAATTTTTCCAAACCTGGTTACTAGAAAAAGGGTTACTTAGTTTCGACCATTATATATTTATTAGGTTCAAACCAACCCTAATCTCAATCGCTAACCCTAAATGGATTATTCACTCATGAAGATGATGATCAAAAGTAAGGAAATACAAAACATGCTACGTATAATCATGAAATAATTGCTAAAGAATAAATACAGGAATAAAATAAGAAAGAATCGACATTGAAAAATTAAAAAATTAAATAAATAACCTATTAGAAATAATGAAATAATGAAATAATGAACAATATGAAATAAAAAAAAGTAATAAGAAATCAAAAACTCACTACGATTGAAGAAATGATGAAGAGAAACACTAGGGTTGATGAATAATGGAGAGTGGTGTTGAAACAGATTTCAATAATGGAAATATGATTGAAATAGATGTAGAATGGGTGTAGAATTATTAACAACTCAAAACGATTTTGTAAAATAATTAATTGAATTAATTGAAATAGATTTGGAATGAAAAAATTGGAAATAAAAAAAAACTATGGAAGAAAATGAGATAAAAAAGAAGTATACCCAAAATTTTATATGTAAATGTTTCTCAAAAATATTAATTGTCCCAAGAAGTAAACCTCATATAAGTCAGGCACATCATGTACTGGCTTGAGTGTCTTTTGTCCATACATCTACACATTATGTTAGTTGTTTTCACATAATGTATTTGAGATCCACATTTCCCATCAAATAATTGGTTAGTATCTTTGAATTGGAGAGCCTTAGAATATTTCACATCGTGAAATCTCTTCACATAATGCATTTGATTCACTTTTAGTGGAATTTTGATAATTGAAATATGCATTCCATGTAATGAATGTACATGTTGTGTACTAGATTAATATTATGTAAAGCCCTCACAGGATGACCTATGGCTCTAGATAAATGATGTGAATGAGTTCTACACATTGTGTATGTGGTAAACTATGTTTAAATTCTATTTTTGTAACTTTTTCATCATTTATTAATTTATGTACAGAGTTCCTAATTCCTAAAAAAACAAACCAAAACCCAGTGCATTATCAAATAAATAAAGAATAAACCTTAAATAAATGTACCCAATATGTATATATAGATTCCGTTTATTAGTAATTATTTAATCACTAACATTATAAATAAATTACCATGAAAAAATATTAATTCTTATTTAAAATAAACATCACAACCAAACTTATCCTATTTTTATCCACACATAATAACTTTAGAGATATTAAATTCAAGAGAATGAAATTTTTTATTTATTATTTTCATAAATTTAAATAAAGGCCATTATCAAAGAAAAATGTAACTAAGTGGCTGTATATTAGAGACTTGGATGGAAATTTCTGAACTACACTCATCTAATGGGATAATTTAAAGTTGTTTGAATTAATTTTAAGCCTTGTCACATTTGTTTTAAGACTAATTAACCCATTTTATCAATACTATGGTAGCATAAAATTACTATGGTTATAATTCCTATTGATAAAAAATAAAAGAAACCTATTTACCAAATTTGTACCTCTTAATTCAAAATATGAGATCTATTTTTTGAGATTAAATTTCAACAAGTAGAAAATTTTAATTTAAAATTACACCAAAAAAATGTGATGAAAAGTAGTTTTCCAAAAAATTTGTTTTCTTAAGAATAAAATTTGTTTAAACCAAAATACAACATAAAATTGATTCTAATATCATTTATTAGAATATTCATAATATACGTGAACTAATTTTACTTTTAAATCTTTTTGATACAAAATTACAATTTGTAAATTCTTGAAAAATAATTATCAGTAAAAATCATTATTTTTCATTATTCATTGAATTTTTTTTCTAGAAAATTCTAAAAAATTAACTCTAAGAAAATGTTGGAATGATGAATTCAAAATTTATGTTTAGTTTTTCAAATATATTTTCTAAAATTATGGAAATTAATTATATTATTTTCTCACTTAAATGCATTGTTGGAGCCAAAATCTTGCACGCAAAGAAGGGACAGAAAAGAAGCCCCACGCGCTACCTCATGAAGCGATGGTGCGAAGCACCCCCCGATCATCGAGCCCGTAGCGAAGCACAGGAGGCAGTAACACTCCGCGAATTCCCTGATGTTTGTGAGGCCTCCGTGAAGCACATGAGTTAGTAACAATCCATGAACTCCCTGACGTTCGCGAGGCCGCCACAAAGAACAGGAGGCGGTAACACTCCACGAATGCCCTGACGTTCGCAAGCCTACCGCGAAGCACCAGAGGTGGTAACACTCTGTGAATGCCCTGACGTTCACGAGCCCGCCGCAAAGCAACCGCTGCCCCTTCGCGCCGCGTGAGCTCTACTTCGCGGCGCCCCTTGCCTATAAATACTGGGTTCCCCCTGAGCCTAGGGGACAGATGATCCGACCTTTCAGCTTCTCAGCTCCTGAATCTCGAAGCACCCTTCACCCCACGGGAATCATGAGCTCTGCGAGGTACTTTTACTTCGCAAGATGCCTTCTCCCTGTCTCATCTTGAGACCCTCTTCCTAGAGGGATGCCCTTCGCAAAGCCTAAGGGCATTCGCGGAGGAAGGGGATTCCCAAGGTAACTCGGGCAACCGAGGAGCATTTATGCTTCGCAAAACACCCATCCGGTACTAGTGATCCACATGCCAAGGCAGGGTCGCTGTATATTGCGAAGCACACTGCTTCTCAACACCTTTCTCCATGAGGCCCCTCTGCTTCGTGAGGCAGTGATCCGCAAATACTATTCCAATTCGCAAAGAACCTCCCAGTCACACCCCTGCCCCATGCTAAGGCAAAGGCACTCCACTTCGTGAAGCATACTCCTTTTCTTGGAAATTCCTCTTCCCGTGCGACCCTCTAGGTTTGCACGATGTAATTTCAAAATCCCATGGACAACACCACCCGTAGAATTTCTTCGCCTAATGATTCTTCGCATAGGCACGCTAACGGCTATTGCTTCTTCGCATAGCCATGCTAACGTGGACCCCTCTATTGTTCGCTCCGCGACCCCCTTTTACCGCGACCTTACTGGTACCTTCCCTCCCCCAAGGAGCAGAGGGTGCCGGTCATGTAAGTCCTAGGGGTGTAGAGGGAACCCTTCTCGTCTGAGCTGCAGGACGTTAAACTGCCAAGCACCTCATCCTCAACACATGACGTTAAATTATGATCCGACCTCGTGCCTCGCACGCAGGGTCCACCCCATCTCGGACATTATTTATGCCACTCGTCTCCACGGGAATGGAATCACCCTCACACAGGATGATATCCTCCTTATCGGAGTAGCATATGTCCATGGGGGAAGGTAAACCACCCAGGTATAAGTCCCAAGCCTCTCTTTCGGAAGGTAGCACCCATGCACCTCCACACTTCCCCACTGCCAAGGCCGATGGTGGGTGCAATAGGGAATGAGGCACCTTCCATATTTGGTCCCAAATCCCTCTCCCACCGTGCTTTGTCGCACATCGGGCCTCCATCCTGGAGTAAGTCCCAGCACCATGGTCCACCCAACGTGTAAGCCCCTATTCATTTCTCACGGACGCACCCTTCGCGATGTGATCGTCAGGTCTCTGCTGCCTCTTGTTTCTCACACCGAGCACAACTCACATGGGCTTAGAGTAAACATTGGCCATGAAAACACCCCGTCCAACATGACATTAAACTGTATGCCCTCGTCCAGCATGACGTCAAACTGTATGCCCTTGTCCCGCAATGACATTAAACTGCACACCCACTCTGAACTACGAGGTCTTTGATCCATGTCACGACATGGTACGTAGAAAGCCTCCATGAGGTTCAAGACCATCCATCATTTCTTCACGTCAGGTTCCACCCTAGTCCAGCATGACGTTAAACTGCATTCCAGTCTGACGGCAAGCCGTTGTGACCAACCCGAACTACGAGGACTTTGATCCATGTCAAGGCACGGTACGTAGGAAGCCTCCCTGAGGTTCAAGCCCATCTCCCATCGGACCAAGGTCCCTTCTTCATGTCGGTTCACCAACACCCACCACAAGTGGAACCCTGGGTTCACCTTCATGTTGGTTCGCCGATGAAACCCCTTTGAACTACGAGGTCTTTGATCCATGTCAAGGCATGGTATGTAGGAAGCCTCTATGAGGCTCAATCCCACCTCTCGTCATTTATTCACGCCAGGGTTCATCTTCGTCCCACATGACGCTAAAATGAATTCCGGTCTAGCGGCAAGTCGTTGTGACCAACCTGAACTACATGGTCTTTGATCTGTGCTAAGGCATGGTATGTATGAAGCCTCCACGAGGTCCAAGCCCACCACCAATAGGACCCCCCTGGTCCTCCTCATTCACGTCAGCCTTCCGGCGTCCAACCTGAACTACGTGGTCTTTGATCCATGTCAAGGAATGGTATGTAAAAAGCCTCCCAGAGGTTCAATCCCACCACCTGTTGGTCACCCCGACCTTCTTCGCGTCAGTTCACCAACACCTGGGCAGCCTAGTGTGTAAGCCACACACCATCTGGACCAAGGTCCTCACTCGCGTCGGTTCGCTGACACACCCTTTGAACTATGTGGTCTTTGATCCATGTCATGGCATGGTACGTAGGAAGCCTCACGAGGTTCAAGCCCACCACCCGGTCATTCTGACCTCATTCACGTCGGTTCACCCCCGTCCCTCATGACGTTAAACTGTATTCCACACCTCATCTGAACTACGAGGACTTTGATCCAAGTCAAGGCATGGTACATAGGAAGCCTTCACGAGGTTCAAGCCCACCACCAGTGGACCCCTGGGGTTCACTTTCACATTGGTTCGCTGATGATATCCATTGGACCAAGGTCCACATTTACGTCGGCTCGTCAGCACCATCCTGAACTACGCGGACTTTGATTCCCTGCCACAAGGATACGTAGGAGGTATCTTCGAGGCTCAAGCCCAATCTCACTGTCCCCCTTGCGATAGTCCCATATCAGTCCATCCTCTACTTCATCCACATATCCATCATCCACCCTGATTCTCACCCGGACCATCATATCCCTGTGAGATCATGCCATTCTTCTCCTCTTCACAACATTCAGGAAGCCGCCTAGAGGTTGGCCCCGATATCAGCATCCCTTCAAGGGAAATTCGTCAATTTGATTCACTCCAGCTAGTGTTTTGATCAGGCCGACCTGTCTCCACTGGACGTTAAACTTGCGACCTACCTCGTGATAAACATGAGATGCCTGAGGAAAACCTCGGATGGCACACCCTTAGCGTAACCCTCTCCGCTGGACGTTAAACCTGTGACATACCCTGTGTCAAACATAGGAATCTGAGGAAAAACTCAGATATATACCTATGGTGTATGATTCCCCGCGCTCGATGTGGGATGCCTCAGGCTTCCACGCCCTCGAGAAGCCCCATGATAAGGGACAAAAGACAGACACTCCAGTTCCCCAGAAAACAGACATGCTATTGATGCCTCGACGTGACTACTCCCCCGACTGAAGGTTGATGCCCTAACCAGACCCTTTGGAATGTCCTGACAGAAGCAGTGTAATTAACCAGCGTCCATGGAAACATGGCACTGAGAAGAGTTTCACGAACATCGTATTAAATCTATGAGGGAGACCTGGACTAGGTGTTGAGTTCTGGGGAGGAATCCACAGAAGGAAGAACCGACATCCCATCATCCCGGTTTCAATCAAGAAGCAGACATCCCTGAACAAGGAACGAATGCCACCCGCCTTTGGAAAGCGGGAATTCGGGGCAACAGCAGCGCGTCCTCCTCCACAGATAGATGCGCGTGCCCCGATGAAAGCGTCAGAAACAGAAATGGTGAACCCGATGTGAAATTCTTCTCCTCAATGTGGAGATTAGTAGCGTTCGAGACACCAGTAGATTAACGTGTCACTGGATCTAGATATCCAGCGCTGGGTCTCGCCAAGAAAATAGTGGGTCTGACGCGAAACTCACCGGATGTTGGGGCAGTAGAGCATGGGGAATTACGTTCTGCAACGTGTTGGCGTGGATCCTTCTTACAGACGTGGAGAATGGAATGACACTAGGGCACTGGTTTTCAATCCTTTTCCTCACAGTGCTGATGAGTTGATCCCTCCATTTCCTAGGAACCAGGTTGCTACTATGGAGACATGATCATCGCCCGCTCGCCTACTCAGGGGCAGGGGAAATACAGGCACAACCGCCCCGCATGGCTCCGATGCCGCCACGACGGCCTCTACATCTGTGAATACGGGGCGCCCACATCCCCTCTCCCCTTCAGAGATCATCCAGCGAAGGGTGATCAACAACCTTGTACGCAGGTACGAGGAGGAAGGGGTCATCCCAACTCTGGATATGGCCCGCCTGGACCTGGAGGCATCCAGGCCCCTCCATCAACGCCGCCCTCAAAGGCCGCGCGGGGAGCCCCTGCTCCCCACCCTAATGTTTAATCATTTCAGGAGCCTGTCCCTGGAACGCCTCGACGACTTCTCGCCTTACGCTGATGAGGCGGGTGATGTCCGGCTCGACCCGCTCAGAGTCCCATGTCAGGGGCTCCAGGAAAGGGCTCCCACCTGGATGCATCAGCGCCGCTGACCGGCTTCGCCAGAAGAGCAGGTAGGCTACGCCCCTGCACCACCTGCGCCAGCCCGTTTGACCTGACGTCAGCGTCGGGCCTGAGCTGAGGACGCTCGTCAAGGTGTGTCGATGTCAACAACTACTGTGGCCTGAGCCACCGCCGACGTGCAGCATGGAGTCCCTGTATACACTGATCAGGGGCACTCCTTCACCCAACCAGGACCGAGGCTCCAACCGCCCCATGGGAAGGTCGGGTTGGCTCTCGGGGTTACAGGCCTGAGTGGTGATCTCCCCAAATCAATTCGCGGTAATGTCACCCCGTACAGAGGGCCTCCCCGTACCACTATTCCATAGAGCGTGGGCCTCCCCCACTCCGAAGCTCGTCATAGAGACATGCCTTGTGCTACCCCCATCTCGAAGAAAGACCTACCCTGCGGCAGTGACGCTCGGCGCAGAAACCTCTCCCGCACCCACCATGTAGGGTATGGAGTCCCTCCTCTTACCCCCGACCGTCGATGTGAAGGCACTGCCCATCCGGTCCCTCTCCAACATGGGGTTCCTCTCTACATCCTCTCTGTAACTGGAGAAGGTCCTCCTCGCCCCGGTAACTCGAGGAGTGAAGGTCAGCCTCACTCTGCCCACGTGGGTACTGTCCATGGAGGCCTTCCCCATGTTTCCTTCGACATTTTCCCTGGTGCCCCTCACACCCCGGTTATCTCAAGCGGGATCCCTCTCCGCCATGGCGTCAGCGCCGCCCTGAGACCACATGTTGAGGATCAACCTTATCCCGAAAATCCATCTAGGGGCAGGAGAGCGGGTTGTCGCCGCCACAAGAAGAGTCCTGGGAAGGCCTGGGTGGAGATCAAACCTGCCCGCTTCTCGGATTCTGAAGCAGAATGCGACTCAGCGATGGAACCTTCTCCCAGCTCCTCCGTGTCAAGGACTAGGGCAGGGACCAGGCGCGTCATCCTCATTCTCCCAGAATGTGAGGTCCACCGGATTCCCACCTCCCTCCATAGGTAAATCCAGGAGGAAGAAATTGTGGAAATGCCGCATGTCCCGACTGTGCAATCACCACCGTCGTCACCAGAAGCACCCTTTACCTCTACTAGAGATCACGGGGAGCTGTTTTGGGGACCAAAGACGGTAGAGGAATGGCGTAACCCATCACCGGTGGCCGCAAATCCCGCGCCAGAATCTGTGGCTATCAGCCCATCATATCATGATATCGTGGTCAGGTCACCTCACTCTTCAGAGGATGGCCCGAAATTCAGTGTCCAGTCAACTCGTTCACAGTATTCTTTGCCGCTAAGTTTACTGTCCCAGCGGTCCGCCTAGGTACCGCTACCAGTTCCTCAGCCACCTCCGGTTGACGAGTGGGGCAATACAAGGCCAGACCCTGAGTCCGAACCCAGGTGCTTCTAGAGCATTCTCGCAGTGGATCACTTCCCGGAGAAGTTCTGTCCAATGGCAGCGCCGAACTTTCATGCACCAGAGTCCCTTACCCCAGAGGAAGTGGGGTGCTTCTACCAAACCCTATGGGCGACACACTTTCGCCTTCGTTACGAGCGGGTGATGTACCCCAGGAGTCGAGAGCACTTTGAAGAAATCGGCGAGCAATGGTGCCTGATCGATTTGGCCGCACTCCCTGTGGCCCAGCACCCTGAGTCACCAGGCCATCAGATCACCCTTCAACGGAAATGCGTTCAGAGTTTCAAAGTGCTCCGCAGAGTCATCAGGGAAGCTACCCCCCATGTGGAAGTCCGTGGCTGGGGACACTATGACGCTCTCCTCTTCAGCCCTATCCGATGATAGCCCGATTCGTTATGCGACATTGAGGACATGCCCTTGAGAGGGGTCGCGGTCCACATGGTTGACATAGTGGACAAAGAAGATGAGCTTGAATTTCTCGATGGAGAATTACCCCCCGAGGGCGTATTTCCACTGCTGGACCCATCAGGGAGGGTTACTCGTCAGTAGAGGAACCTTATAGGCCTCCCTGTACCCACTGAGTCACTGGTACTCAGTTGAAATGCCGGTAAGGGTAAGGAGCACGTCGGAACTATCAAGCACTCCGACCCGTCCGCCTCTGTACAGAAGACGGACGAAGATCCCGAGAAGGCCACGTTATGCCAGTAGCTTACTGAGCAGAATAGGCTGGTTGATGAACTCTTGGCCAAGAACGCTGCAGAGCGGCGACCTGACTATGGTAATCCCAAGCTAGGGCAGCAGGGGCAGGAACAATCCCCCCCGGTGAGATGCCTCAGGGCAACCATGATCATGCTACTTTCGCAGACAGGGCAGAAGCCAGAACTTACGGCAAGAGGGCGCGATACATCTCGCCAAACCCCCTTGAACGACGGGGCAATTTGAGGAATCCAGCCCGGGTTCCCTCGGTCGGCCCGCAAGCCATTCCGCTAGTCGCTCCATGAGCTATTGAAGCCATCTACCATGTCGAAGACCCTGGCAATGCACTTGTGATTAGGGATACCCATCAAGACAGGGACCCCCACTCAGATGATCTTATAGCGGCACTCATCGCCCGCCTCGAAGCGTTGGAAATGCGGTAGGTGGCGGTCCCACCGGATGGCAAGCCATATCCCTCATGGGTGGATGATATTACCGCACCCCCGAGTTTTGGGAACCCCACTTTCTCTCCCTTCAATGGGACAGGGGATCCGCCGCAGCACTTGGACCACTTTTCATCCAGGTGTGGCCCCATGTTAGGGACTTCGGCCCAGCAAGAAGCCGCCAAGCTCCGATGTTTCGTACAAACATTGGAGGGCCCCGCATTCATCTGGTATAGCCTGCTCCCTATCAGATCGGTGACCGGTTGGGAGGATCTCCGCTGGCAGTTCCTGTACCAATTCAGCTCCACCACACAAAAGACCAGCATCACATACCTCTTCAAGTGAAAACAAAGGCCTAATGAGCGAGTCGTGGACTTCATCGCCCGATGGAAGGGACTTACATACTCCCTCGACATGCCACTAACTCAGGATAAATTACTGACGATGTGTGTAGGGAACGTTAAACCAGAGCCAGTTCCTTCCCTGATCACCCATAACTACCCTAGAGGGTTCCGAGATTTCTCAGATAAGGCTCATCGCCTTGAGGAGGCTCTGCAACAGGATAGTCAGGCACGTTTGTTGCCCCTGTGATCCCGTCCAGGAGGGATGCCAGAGCCGAACCCACCGCGGTGGCCCAAATTGAAGCCCCCATGCAGTTGTAATTACTGCCGGTGGTACCGTCCCCACAACCCTGCAGAGGTCCTCCACCTCAAGCGTAGGCTCCTGCCTAGCAGCGACCTCCTCAGAATCGACAGGTCCCCCCGCGCAATGTGCCACCACCACCTAGGAGAGACAATCAGGCGCCACCTCCTTGGCAAGCCCCTCCGGCCCCTCACCAGGGCCATGACCCCAGGGCCCCCTATCCAGCAAGAAAGCACTAGACCTATTCATTCAACGAAAATCAGGTCCCTGGCTACTTCCAAAGTGCTCTAGAGCAAGGGATTGTGCGCCTACCCGAGTGTAGAAGGCCGGCAGAGGCAAATCTCACCAATAACCCCAAATACTATCCTTATCATTGGATTCTAGGGCACACCCTCAAGCAATGATATGTGTTTAAAGACTGGCTTCAATACCAGGTCGACAACAACATAGTCAGGTTGGGCTCGACACCAACACAAGTAGCGGGTGTCTTTGTAGGGTCAGAGATCGGTAGCGACAGCGAAGGCGAGTGGAAGCAGGTTCCCAGCCGTGGGTCCCAGAAATTGGACGACCGGATGGCTCAAAAAACCATCGCCCGTGCCCGTGGTATCATTCAGGCATGCCTGAATCAACCGGAGCCTTCGGGGGAAGTAGCTAGTACCTTAGCATCATCTTCGCAGCCGACCTCTTCCCAAAAGGGCAAGCAGTGACGACGCAAGAAGAAGCAACGCGCTCCACCACTGCCATCGTCATCCCGCACTCTTGGCGACTTTATGCCCCCTGAAATGGGTATTCCTCCCAGAATCTGCCCGGTGGTGGATGACTCGTCGAGCGACAGCCAGGGGTACGCTTCGGTTAACATCGTGGAGCTGGTAAAGCCCTATATGACTCCCGACGAAGGGGAACGCCAGGAGAGCCTCCCCAACGTCCCCAGCCGACATCAACGTCAGCGGAACCACAACCACTTTGGTCATCGAGGAACGTCAGCTGGCACTTTCATCCATTCCCTGCATGCTACTGAGACCAGACAGCAGGCTCAACGTAGAGCTCCGCATGCACAACCTCATCTAATGCCCCCAGTTCTACCTCCACCACCGTTTGTGCTACTAGATCAGGCAAAGATGCCTCGTCCGTATCACAGTCATTCTTGCCCGGCTACAAGCCAATCTCCGTTTTCCGATCCTATTCTGGTGACTACTCTCCAGGCTTCAACTAGTAGGCAGTGGGATATACCCAGCACTACCCAACCGCTAGTTCAACCGGCAGGACCCGCTATGCCTCCAACTGCAGAACGACCTCCTGTAAGAAGAGGCTCGCGCTTGGCATGAAAGTATGATGCCTTGAAGCACCTGGCTGGCATTCCATCAAGTCTTTCTATCCTTGAGGCCCTTCGCTTATCGTCTGAAATGCGCGAAGCACTTGACGAGGCCCTAAGGAGCCCCCTTCAGTTTGAGACGGAGGTAGTAGCTGCGGAAGCCTCCAACGCCGAGGTAATTGAGAATGCTGAATGTCAGGAAGTTATCTCATTCTCTGGTGAAGATGAAGACCCTCCCATATAGGGTCATATTTTCCAACTGTACATCACTAGCCACTTCAAGGGCATGGAAGTCCGCTGCTGCCTCGTTGACACGGGTTCCGGGATCAACCTAATCCCGACTCGGACACTGCGAAAGATGGGTCTGTCTGAAGATGATTTGACACCCTCCGACCTCAGAAACTAGGGATACGACAGGACCGAGCAATCCCCAGTTGGAAAGATCCTCCTAAAGAACCAGTTCGGTGACCTAATTTCTAGCACCAAGTTCATATTTGTCTCTCAGGACACCGCCTACAACGCATTAATGGGTATGCCATGGCTCCATCTGCAGGCAGTGGTCCCTTCGTTGTATCCCTAATGCCTCAAATACTCCCTCAATGGTCGAGTAGGAGTTCTCCAAGGAGATGCGTCTCCTTTTGACTCTTGTGAAGCCCTCTATTTGGACGCCGATTATTACAAGAGAAAGGATAAGAAAATTCTAGTAAGTGAGAATGAACCCGCCCCGGTCACAAGTGATCCATGGGCAGGCCTGGATGATGCCTACATTTTCCTGATCCATCGATTGGAGGACACGACCCCAGACATGGGGCAGTGTTTTTACGCAAGGAAGGCGTGTTCCCATGTCCAAGAGACGATGGAAAATCACCTCGTACTCCTACACCAACCAGGATCAGGTGATCCTGGAGCCTCCTACGCCTGTGTGGTACCGGAATGTCAAGCTTATGACAAAGGCAGTACGTCATACGTGTCTCTTCCGCCGGGCTGGAATCAACCGACTCAGGCCGATGCGTCACCACTACTTTGATGTCATCAAACATGGCCCCTTGGGCCAAAGGCCAGATGGGATAGGATCAACTACCTTCATTGCTATGGTCTCAGTGGCGAGTGGGTTTCCTGATACGATGACCACTGCTTCCCAAGCTGGCACCAGCTGCCCGTCAGGGTTTGATAGCTCAGAAGAATCCCCCTTTGCGAGAATCCCCTCCACGTGTGGAGAGGAAGATCTAGAGAATACTCCCCCCGCCTTTGAGGAAGGCATCTCTACCACAGTTGATGAACTGGTACAGGTGAACCTTGGTAGCGAGGCAGATCCGAGACCCACATTGATCAGGGTAGCCATGTCCCCCGAGGAGCAGCAGAGGTACGTAGACTTTCTCAAGCCACACCATGATGTGTTTTCCTGGAGTTACAATGAGATTCTAGGACTAGATCCCCAGGTAGCCGTTCACCACCTGGGCCTCCCGTCAAACCATCGCAGGTTTAAGCATCCCCCCAGAAGGATGCACCCTTCTCATGGTGCTATGGTTGAGGCCGAAGTTGACAAGCTTATCAAGGAAAACTTTGTAAAGTAAGTCCAGTACCCCAAGTGGCTTGCCAACATTGTGCCAATCAGGAAGAAGAATGGGCAGATCAGGGTATGTATCGACTTCCGCGACCTCAATCGCCACTGCCCAAATGATGACTTTCCCCTCCCGGTGACCGAGTTATTAATTGATTCTACGACCAGGTTCCAAGCCCTCTCTTTCATGGATGGGTATTCCGAGTACAACCAGATCCGGATGGCCCCCGAGGACAAGGATTCAACTGCCTTTAGGGATCCCCAAGGTACCTTTTGTTACCAGGTTATGCCCTTCAGCCTAAAAAATGCTGGTGTCACTTATCAGAGGGCCATGCATCGCATATTCAGGCCAATTCTCGGGACGCTGGTGGAATGCTATGTGGATGACCTAGTGGTCAAATCGCGCCAGCACCAGGACTATCTCAAAGACCTTGAGAAAGTGTTCAGTATCCTCCATTCCCGTGACCTGAAGATGAACCCGTTAAATTGTGCCTTCGGGGTCACCTCTGGAAAGTTTCTTGGATTTGTTGTTAGGTACCAGGGCATTGAGATCGACCCAGAGAAGATCAAGGACATCAGCCAAATGCCTCCCCCGAGCAATATTTGGGAACTTCAAGGTCTCCAAGTCCACTTATCCTATATACGACGATTCATCACGAATCTAGCCAGAAAGTGTAAGCCCTTTTCCCAGATCATGAAAAAGGGCGCCGCCTACGAATGGGATGAAGAGTGTTGGACCGCCTTCGAGGAAATCAAGCAGTACCTACTCCAACATCTGGTTTTGATGCCACCCATCTCCAGAAAGTCATTGGTCCTTTACGTGACCACCCTAGAATGATCCCTCGGTGCACTGCTCGCCCAGAAGAATAACGAGGGTACGGAGAAGAGTCTCTACTATCTCAGCCGCAAGCTTCTCGATACGGAGATCATATACTCCCCTATCGAAAAGGGCTGTCTTGCGCTCGTTTTTGCCGTACAGAAGTTGCGACATTACCTGCATCATCATGAGGTGAAATTTGTCTCCTGGATAGACCCACTAAAGTACATCCTGAACCGACCCATGTTGACTGGCCGACTAGCATGGTGGGTGGTGATTCTCCAGCTGTTTGATATCAGGTTCGTACCTCAGAAGGCCATTAAAGGACAGGCATTGGAAGAATTTTTAGCTGCCCATCCAACCTCCACGGATTAATCCCTGGACCTGGATTTTCCTGATGAGACGATCCTCTCAGTCGATCATGTCGTCCCATATTGGAAAATTCACTTCGACGGTTCCTCCCAGAGCCCCACTATTATGAGGCTCAATGATCCTAAGCTCAACAGAGTGGGACTGGGTATCGTCTTCATTAACCTGGCGCAAGCTGTCCTACCATACTCGTTCCTATTGTCAGAAGGCTGTACCAACAATGAGGCAGAGTACCAGGCTCTCATCACCGGCCTCGAGTTGGCCCTTGAGATCGACGTGCCCCATATACATGTGAAAGGAGATTCCGAGATGGTAATCAAGTAGGTCAATGGAGATTATGTTGTTAGGAAGTCGGAGCTTGTGCCATTGCTGGAGTGCACCCTCCGCCTAATGGACCAGTTCTCCTCTCAGCCAGAGGTCACCCATGTCCCTCGGTCACAGAACAATCGAGCTGATGCTTTGGCCGGCTTAGCTGTGTCACTCGCGAAACCCGAGAAAGATGATTTGATAATACATGTGGCACAGCGGAGAGTCATTGCCCCCGTCACCCAAGTGGATAATGACGACCTTTGGGTAAGTCATCTCACCGCTGGGACCTCTACGTCAGGGGTCCCGGGTTCGTCAGACACAGTGGTTGAAGCCACTCCTGACTGGAGGGCACCTTTTGTCGAGTATCTCCAAAATTGTTGCCTCCCAGATGATCGGGCCGAGCGCAAGAGAATCCGGCGCCGTGCGCTGCAATTTATCCTCCAGAGTGGTACCAGTCTTGAGAAGATCCTCTATAAGCGGAGCTTCAATGGCATTCTCCTCCGTTGCATTCAAGGAGTCAAGATTTCTCAGGTTATGCAAGAGGTCCACGCCGGTTCCTGTGGTTCCCATCAAGTTGGGCCAAAGCTATCCCATCAAATCCGGAGGTTGGGGTACTTCTGACCCTCTATGATCCATGATTGTATCGAGTTTTCCAAGAGATGCCACACGTTCCATGTTCATGCCAACTTCCTACATCGGCCGCCAGAACCCATCCACTCCACCAGGTACCCTTGGCCATTTTCGGTGTGGGGACTTGATGTAGTGGGACCATATCCACTAGCGACAGCTCTCCAGTGTAGGTTCATCCTAACTGCTACAGATTTCTTCTCCAAGTGGGCAGAGGTAGTTCCACTCAAAGAGGTCAAGGCCCATTCCATCGTCGACTTTGTGAGATCAAGTATCATTCACCGATTTGGGGTCCCTCATGCTGTCCTCACCGATAATGGAACAAACTTCCGAGCGGATGAGCTGAAAAAATTGTACGCCAAGTACAACATCCGTTCGAACCATACCTCCCGCTATCATGCACAGGAAAACAGATAGATTGAGGCGTTCAACAAAACCCTCTCTAACATTCTGCAGAAAATGGTTGGTCAGAACAAGAAAGGTTGGCCGGACAAGCTCCCCAATGCTCTCTAGGCTTATCGGATGACGACTCGCAATTCCACCCAGGTGACCCCATATTCCTTGGTGTATGGGGCTGAGGTCGTCCTACCCATTGAGATTCAGCTGCCATTGTTACGCACTGCAGTCTACGACCAGCAAGCGCCAGATGAGGTGGCCGAAATCCGTCTAGCTGAATTGGAAGCACTTGATGAGAACAGGCTTCGTGCACTGCACAATCTGGAAAGACATCAGAATAAGATAGCAAGGTCCATCAACAAGAAGGTTCGCCTTCAATATTTTTGGCAGGGCGATCTGGTTTTGGCCCTTCAAACGCCAATGATCCCCGGTAGGAAACCACCCAAGATAGAGCCCAAATGGGAAGGACCCTACGTTATCCACAAGGTTTACCCCAATAGAGCATACTCCTTGGAAACTACGAATGGTGAGCACATAACTCCTCCCACCAATTCTAAGTTCCTCAAGCGATACTTTGCCTAGGGAAAAAGGGTCTTGCACGACCTTAAACTGAATCTTCGTCCTACAAGATGATAAACTGCAAAATGGTCCAATCTCTATGACCTTAAACTATGATCTCCCCCCATCCTCACTGTAAGACGTTAAACTGCAAGCCAGTCAGGCCTTCCTGACCAAGGCTCAGCCTCAGGCCCCTTGGCCCCGTCCTTACTGTAAGATGTTAAACTGCAAGCCAGTCAGGCCTTCCTGACCGAGGCTCAGCATCATGCCCCTTGGCCTCCTCAGGCCCATGGCCCCCGTCCTCACTGCAAGATGTTAAACTGCAAGCCAGTCAGGCCTTCCTGACCGAGGCTCAGCCTCAGTCCCCTTGGCCTCCTTGGGCCCACGGCCCCCGTCCTCACTACAAGATGTTAAACTGCAATCCAGTCAGGCCTTCCTGACCACGGCTCAACCTCAGGCCCCATGGATTTCGTCGACTCAGGTTCTCTTATGGGATTGTACGGTGTGGTGTGGGACTACATCCTCATTCATGTCAGATTACTTTTCGTACCGTACATATCCCCAAATGAGATGCATCCCTTGTCCAGCACGACATTAAACTGCATGACACTTCCAGAACTATGTATGGCTTGATTCACATTCTAATGGGATACGTAGGAACGCCCGTACATTTCCTCTGTTGGCCCATCCCAAAATCCAAAATCTTCCCCTTGGGTAAAGACATACGGTGTGGTGTAGGATTACATCCTCTTTCATGTCGGGTTACTCGTCGCGCCGTACACCTCCCCAGATGAGATATAATTATCTCTTTCTTCGTCCTTATCGCAAGTTGTTAAACTGCAAGCAGGTCAAGCCTTCCTGACCAATGCCCAACCTCAGGCCCCTTGGCCTCCTTGGGCCCCTGGCCCTCATCCTTACCGCAAGACATTAAACTACAAGCAGGTCAGGCCTTCCTGACCAATGCCTAACAATCAGGCCCCTTGGCCTTTTCGGGCCCCTGGCCCAGGTCCTTTCTTATGAGAGTGTATGGAGTGGTGTGGGATTACGTCCTCATTCATGTCAGTTTATTCGCTGTACCGTACACCTCCCCTGTTTGGGGGTATATTACTCCTATCATCGTCCCGCATGATGTTAAACTACATCTAGAGAATTTCATGTGGCTTGATTCCCATCCTCATGGGATACATAATATCACCTGAATGTCTAGGCTTTGGGTCCAGTCCCATATCTCAGGAATCTTCATCCCACCTTGGCCCCTTGGTTTACCCTTCCTCCATGAGGGGATTATATGGCGTGGTACGAGATTATGACCTCATTCACGTCGGTCTTGTAATAACCACGCTATGCGCCTCTCATTCTTGAGCTGTTTCGTCGACCCTTTCCGACGGTTCACCAATGTGCCTAAGGGAAATCCGGTTTATTACCTGGAATGCCAGAATTTACATGGACACGTCCGCACCCATCTTCCAGGCTTTTCATATCCCTTCATCAGGGCTTCCATCATCTTTCACACCTGGAGGGACCCCCAAGAACGGTCTGGATACTATTCCCAAGGGATCTCTTACCGTTACGGGCCAACGTCCCCTAGGGTTTTGGACAACAAATTGATAAAATCCCACGTTGTAAATACGGTCAGCGGTCGATGCTCGTTTGTTGTTCCCACTTCATGGTAACGCGATATAGATACCGTTTTCCACCACGGTCAACAGTTATTCTCCATCACCATGCCAAATCCCCATTAAGCCCAAAGTGTCAGGTACACGATTCACATCCTTCTTCACTTCATCTTGTCCAAGTAGATTTTCTAAGCTCTTGGTACTATTCCTCCGTGCACATTTTCACGTTGGGGGAACAATGCTGTGTCAAAGGCATATTTCGGGGCTCTTCACCGACTTCCCCCCGATGGATGTTTCAGGTATCGCGATAAGGATCTTCCCCTATTGTTTCCCACACCGAGTTTAACTCACATGGGCTTAGGGATAGGGTCGAGGTTTGCGCTTACCTGGAAAGTTGTCATCCACCCCTGGTCTAAGCTCTAGGACCATAAACTAATATCCATATAGAACTACGTTCAGCTTGATTCCCATCCTCATGGGATACGTAGGACCGCCCGAATGCCTTTTCTTCAGGTCCAGCCCATTTGGGGAGCTAGTCTCTCCCCTCTTTTCACCTCTTACCTCTATATAGGCCCCTCAGCCTGAGGTCTCCCTCTCGGAGTGGCGTACAGTGTGATGTGGGATCATTTCTCCATCAATTTTGTTTCATGGCGCTTTGCACATTCCCCGCCTAGCATCGCCTCTGCTACGTCTGCGCTGCATGACATTAAAATTCATGCTTGGTCCTGTCACGCGACCCTAAACTGTGACATTATATTACTGGTTTCACGACGAAAAATGACACTTCATTGTGATGACCTCATTGTAGAGGACATAACGTTGGGTATTGGTCACGTGCCATGCCATTTGTCAACACCTATCATGGATTGATTCTTATGGCGACACCAGGGACTGCTACCCTAGGCCTGTCGCTTCACAAATAAACCACTCACCTTAAAGGACAAACAAGATTTATCAAATTCCGCTTCTTTCAGTTCAAGGGCCGCGCCCGCACTTCCATTTTTCCCCTGTCACTGGTATATCACCATGCCACCCTTCAGAACTACGTATGGATTGATTCTCATACTCATGAGATACGTAGGAGCGTCCGAGAACTTCCCCGTAGGCCCATCCTAACCTTCATGTTTGGTCCCTCGACTCGAGCATTTCCCCAGAGAACATATGGTAAGTAGGGCTTAGGTCCTCATTCGCGTCGGGTTTTGTAACCGCCTCTCCATGTGTCCCCTGCCCCCCTTTACCCATTCATGGTCTGAATTCTATGACCCTAAACTAAGATCTCCCTATTGGAAAAGACTCTGCCCCTTCTATCTAATACGTCTCGTTGTCATATTCAGATGTGTTTTGACAAAGAGCCCGAAGTGCGGGATTTTCATGGGGACATTCCCCTCGTCCCATGACCAAGCTTCGTGAGCTCGCTATTTGGATCCTCATACTCTTCCACATCCAAAAGGACCCTCGGACGACATGCATACTAGGCTTAAGGGATCTCCATGGATGCTGGACCTAAGGGCCCTCCAATCATTTTGGGTCAACGTCCCTAAGGATATTTGACAACATTTGCGACATGGTCCCGTGTTTCGAACATGGTCAACGGTCAACCCTCATTTGTCTGTCCCCATTCTAGGATAACGCGATATGGACGCTACGTTTCCGCCATGGTTAACAGTTATCCTTTATCGTCATGCCGCCGTCATTGTGATCCAGCTCTCAAGTGACACGATTCACACATTTCCACTTCCTCATGTTCAAGTGGAATTCCAACATATTCGGCTCTATCTCTTCATGCATCTAAGTGCGCCACATGGGCATTTTAGTATCATGGGGATAGTATTCACCAAGTGTCCCTTCACCCTAACCTGCCCTTTTCTATGTCGGGAAAGTCCCACCACTACTTCTTGTTTCCCACACCGAGCATGACTCACGTGGGCTTAGTAGTTTTGGCAGGATGTTTACCAACACGGCCAGGCTTCTCATCGTCCTGCATGACGTTAAAATACACTTCCAGAACTATGTATGGCTTGATTCCCATCCTCATGGGATACGTAGAGACACCCTGGTATTTTTCCTAGGGTCCAGCCCATATGAATTTTCCTATCTGTTCTCCTCCAGAACTACGTATGGCTTGATTTCCATCCTCATGGGATACGTAGAGACACCCTGGTATTTTGCCTAGGGTATATCCCATAGGAATTTTCCTATCTGTTCTCCTCTAGAACAATGTATGTCTTGATTCCCATCCTCATGGGATACGTAGAGACACCCTGGTATTTTGCCTAGGGTCTAGCCCATAGAAATCATTAATCCCATCCTTCCCCTTTCTGCCCCCCTGGCCGGACCCCTCGCTAGAGAGGCCCTGTCCCAAAGAAGGAAGGATCCATGAACAAACCAATGTTCCCATCTGGCGTACTCCCATCACGGTGGTGTAACTACCTAAGTGTTGGATTATGTTTGGACAAACCATCGCTCCATATTCCACGCTTTGCGTACCCCTTTTTCGGACCCTCGTCCCCTTTCATGTCTGAAGGGACCCTCTAACGGCCTGGTCTCATGCCACGTCGGCTCACCTACCGTCCTGGGCCAACATCCCGGAAGACTGGTCATGTTTGGAAAGACCCCCTAACAGTATGGATGCTTGACCTAGGGTCCACCTACTATCCTGGGCCAACATCCCGAAGGATTGACCGACAACATTTATGACCTGGTCCCATGTTTCGAATATGGTCAATGGTCGACCCTCATTTGTTGTCCCCATTTTAGGCTAACGTAGTAAGGATATCGTTTCTCCGCCACAGTTAACGATTGTCCTCTATTGTCACGCCATCCCCACAGTGTTCCGAATCTTGGGTATCGTGATCCACACTTCCCATTTCCATCTGTTTGGACCGATTTCAGTGCCCCTGGCATTGCACCGTTCGTGCATAAGAGCACGCTAAAGAAACGGTAATTCAGCTATTCTAAGGACCTCCTTCTCTGGCCAGTCCTCTCCCACCTTTTGGAAATACGGACTGGTTATCCAAACCCCAGATACCTGAAGCTTGTTTTCCACTCTCATGTTGGGAGGGATGATGAGGCAACTATCTCTTGTTTCTCACATCGGGCTTGACCCACGTGAGCTTGGGGAATTATCGTCGGACGTCCCGCCAATATTATAGGGATGTAATGAACCGATGAAAACAGTGGAAATCATTCATGCTACAGTAGTCAAGAAAAAATTGAAGCGCAAAAGTACCATTAAAAGCTTTTTAATTTGTTACAATACCCGGGGGTCGACTCCCCCCATGGACGGGTTGACCCCGTCAAAAGAACATTGCAGCTCCTCCACCCTTTGGCTTGTGGCATCCAAGACTTGTTGTCGCTGACTCAAATCCCGCTCCTCCTCAACAGCGGTGGGGCATAGTTCGTCAGCCTTGGCTCTGGCCCTTTCTACGCCAGCCTGAATGGCATCCATATTTCTAGAAGCCTGCCTCATATGCTCTTCTGACTTTTCCAGCTGGGCCTTCAACCGTAAGATCATCTCAGATTGTGCATTAATATAGGTTGAGTGCTCATATGCCCGGGTATGCATCTGTTGTACCTCGCTTTCAGCCTCCTAGAGCTTCTTGATGTTGGTCGCCTTCCTCCACTTCTAGCCCACACTGAGCCCGCGATCATACTCCCGGATCTGCTCGACCATGAGATCTCGGATGAGCGCATGAGGATGTTGGGCATCCACTCCCCCAGCGCACAGTTCGCGCAGCCGCAAGCGAAGTCTGTCCATTTCGTTCTGCCATAGCATTTGGGGGGTGTCCTTGATGAAGCGTGTGATCAGCTTCCATGATCGGTGGCGGAATATGCTGCTGTCCTCCTCGTCAGAGGTCCTTTCGTCCCAGTCTGCGCGATTGGCAGGCTCGTACGCAGGATACGCCCGCAGGAAATCCTCGACAGGATCTGCATCTGGTGTTGAATCCGACACGACATTTGGTGTCGGAGCAGGCGTGATGGGACTTGGGTCGGCCGATTGATCCTCTTCATCAGAGTCCACTTCAATAACCTCAGGCACGACCCTACTGGTGGCCCCACTAGTGATAGTGTGTGTAGCAGCTCGGGGAGATTGGGGGACTATCTCCACCATCACCGGCTTGCCCCTAGGAGGGATGCCACGAGACATCCCAACCAGCCTTGCCACAACAACCCATGTCAGTCGTAGAACTGTACAACAGAGAGAGACACATACATTAGTTGGCACAATCTACATGTGACAATAATGAATCTAGTAGAGGAAACTTACGAAGATCGATCGCCTGGTGATGCTCTTGAGTCGATGCTGATGGGACCCTGAGGCGTGGCCCTCCGTATACTGTTGGAAGGTCTAGAGACTCCTGAGGAGCCACCTTGGGTGCTCTGGCCCCACCAGGCGTAGAACTGGATGCAGCCGTAGGGGCGAGTTCTGAAGGTCCTACATCGTCACCCGCCAAGGGGTGAGAGGGAGGCCTGCGTACAAGTTCCTTCTGCATGGTTCAAAAATCGGTGAGAAATTTGTGATGGCCCGAGAATGGACCGTAAGGAAAGAAGTTAGGAATTCTACCTCGAGAGCCTCTACGAAATCATTAGAATCTGAGTCTTGGTCTCTAACTTCGCCCTCCTCTAACGGGCTCCCTCCACCAGCCTCATCCTCTCGAGAGAAGTCCTCTGATTCTTCCGGTAGGGGGAAGCGCTCCCTCAGATCGGCGTCTGATAGCTGTGGGGGGACCGTCCAATCCAGCAGTACCCTCACCCGGTCTGTCATTGGGCGTGGGACACCACTGGAGTGGACGTAGTCCTCCAGCTCGTCTAGGTATTGCTACGCCTCCGCCAGAGATGCCATGAAACCAGCCCAGACTGGCCCTATGCCCGGTAACACCATCCCAAGGCGATTCAAGTGCGCCCATATCTCAGGTGGGTTGAGGAATTGCCGGTTGACATCTTAAATGTCCCAGGCCTCCGAGAAGACCACATCCTCTACCACATCGATATGACGTAGCTGCTTCCTCGGATCCTGGGTGGATATCCTACGAAATTCCCTCGGTGGTCGCCCCTCTAGATGGACCTGCTATTCCGGAATCACTGGATCCACTGCCACACCCTCGGCCAGCACGGGTCTCGCCGCCACAGTGGCCCCACCACTGCGAGAGGCCCTTGCTGCCCTCCGACCTCAACCTCGGGATAGAGGAGGCCCGACGTCACCAACCCGAATAGTTGGCTGCGTTAGCATCTCCCCCGGATAAGTAGCCTCCCATCTAATGGCATACTCCCTCACCAATCCAAAAGAAGTGGTGGATGGAGGCAATGCAATTCACATCTTCCCATATTACCATGTGAACATGAGCCACAACTGCCTCATAACACATGGGTGCTCCTTGTGACGCACCTCCCAGTAGACCTGCGGGGTCAGCCGCTGGAGGCACCAGAACTGCCTCGCAGAGCGATGCGGGGTGTATGGTTCACAGAGCGGCTCACGATCCACTCGTGCCACCAAAAATCCGCCTTGAAATGCCAGGAGATAAGTTCGGTGCTCTTCCGTTCCCCACCCATCATCAGTAAGTATCCCCGTCGGCAATGGAAATGGGTGGAAGTTAAACTCATCCGTCCTCCACACCTAGTTCATCACCATCAGCATGGTTAGTTTGAATGGGAAGCTCCAGGCCGCATTCAGAATGGAGGGACGGAAGTTTGATCCCGGCGGTGAGATAGGGTTTGGATACTCATAAATCCCCCTGATGTTTGCCGCAATACACCCATACAAAAGGTGGAAGGGACCGCATATCCTTGGCGGCTTCTTTCCCTCACTAACGTGTCGTAGCATCCTGTACAGCATGGCGAGCATTGGAATCCCCAGATTGACCCGTTGCCCCATGGCCAGCACCGATGACATGATAAACGAGCTTGGAAACACCCCCATGCTGGTATCCCTCACCGGTAGAATCCAACCGCAGATAAGGGCCGTGATGAATGCCGCCAGCCTGACTATCGGCTGCTGTTCAGTGCTGACACTGAAACCCCAAGTCTTCCATTGGCTGTCCTCCAAGACCCGCCAGTACGAGTGCTCCTTGACCCGTTGGGCCGCCTTCGGACAAGTTCAAGGCCTCGGAGGAAACTCTCAATTCTCCGGGAAGTTCAGGAACCGCTCGAACCACTTCTTAAAGTGGACATCCCTCACTGGTTCCTTGTCCTCTCTAGGGACCAGTGCCATCAGCACTGACACCAGTCGTGGAATCTGCTCCGTATCCTCCCATGCGCTCATGACGGGGAGGAACTCATCATACATGGCCCCCAAGATCGGAACCTCTGAAATCTGGTGGACATCCCACAGGCTGATGCCCACCTCCCCATGGTGCAGGTGAAAAGTATTGGTTCTAGACGACCATATGCTCAGCAGCTCCGACATCAGCTGTTTGGGTTGGTAAATGTGGAATTGGGAGGCCCATGCCGCCTCATAAAAACCCACTCTCCTCAGCTCAGAAGAAAACTCCTCACATGAGGTGCCTACCTAGTGTTGTACCTCTCGTTCCCCTCGTTGTTTGATTTTCATGATAACAATCACCTTATTATTTGTCTAATATTGTTTGAAGTGTTTTTGAATGATAGGCACAAGGTTGCCAAGAAAATGGCCCAAGAAAGAATCAAGAAGTGGACTGAATTTCAGTCCACCGGCCAACCGGTGGACCTGGCAGAGGCATTGCCCACTGCCAGGTTCCACCGGTCAGCCGGTGGCTCTGTCACCGGCCAGCCGGTGGCAACCTGATGCAACAGTGATGGCTACTGCCTCACCACCGGCCAGCCGGTGGCTCTGTCACCGGTCAGCCAGTGCTGCCTGGGCAGAAGGCCTTCTCAACATCCAAGGCACCGGCCAGCCGGTGGCCCTGCACCGGCCAGCCGGTAGCCCAGTCAAACTAGCCGTTGGCTTTGACCAGTCAACTCCCATTTGGCCTCCAACGGCTCCGAGGCCCTTTACAACGGCTCCGAAGACTCCCCAAGGGTTCCATGCCTATAAATAAAGGCCAAGGAAGCCCCGGACACCTAACCGGATCATATACGAAGCCAACAGACATATTTTGTATCAATTGGCCAACCTCCGGCGACTTCCTTCAAAGGTACCTCAAGTGCTCCAACAACTTCCACATCCAAGGAGCTCCACCAAAGAATCTTGGAAGCGGCCTTCAACATCTCCAATCATTCAAAGGCGCCCAAGGCTTCTTCTCATATACGATTTTTATTGTATATTTATTTTGAGCTTTAAATTTGGGTTTGTGCCTACAAACCCCAACACCTTTTCTCATCCCTCTTTCTTTTGGGTTTCACATCACCACTAAGGTGTGAAGAGGTTTCTTCAAGCCTTTCCTTTTAAAAGGCTTGTGTCAAAGGTGAGCTATCCTTCACCTGTAAGAAGGCTAGTGGGTTCTTGCTCAACCATTAAAAGCAAGTGGGTTCTTTCTTAACCACCAAAAGCAAGCTGTAATAGGTTCTAGTGATACCTCAAAGCCTAGTGGGTTTCTTGCTAAAACCATTGAAAAGAAAGTGGTAGAATCTCTCAACGGTTTAGTTGGGAGCGGAGACGTAGGCCGGGTTTTTGGCCGAACTCCGTTATCAATTGCGTGTCTTGCCTCTTTTATTTCCGCTGCATTCTTTACTTTGATTTTAATTTGTTAATCATTTTTTAAAAGGCAATTCACCCCCCCCTCTTGCCATCACTCCCTTTTTCTCCGCCCAACAATTGGTATCAGAGGAAAAATTTGAGTAATACCCTAACCGGTTTCAAATTCAAGATCTTTTTTGATGGCTTCAACCTCTTTCGCCCCCGAGGGCTACTCATTGGGTCGGGCTCCATTTTTTGATGGGACCGACTATAATTATTGGAAAACCCACATGACCACTTTTTTAAGAAGCATAGGATATCCTATTTACAAAATTGTCATGCAAGGTTATTCTTTGTCTTCCCCCGACGAATCCAAATGGACCCCCGCCGATATTAAGAATTTTGAGCTTGATGGTAAAGCCATGAATGCTCTTCATTGCGGGTTAGATAGAAATGAATTTAATCGTGTATCCACTTGCACCACTTCACATGAAATTTGGAAGCTTTTAGAAGTAACCCATGAAGGTACTAAAGGCCATTACAATCCCGATTGCCCACTCAACAAGAAAAAGACCAAGAAAAAGGAGAAGAAGAAGGTCCTCAAGGCGACATGGAGTGACACCTCATCATCCTCCTCCTCCTCCTCCTCAAGCGACCAAGGTACAAAATGCCTAATGGTAAAACATGAGGTATCATCATCCTCTTCCTCTTCTTCCTCCTCTAGTTCTTCTAATTCTTTTAATCATTTATCATATGAAGAACTCCAACATGCTAGAGACCAATTAGAAAATGGTTTTCATGAACTTTCTTCCAAATTTGTTGCTTTAAAAAAGAATTTCAAAAAACTCTCTTCCGAAAAAGAACAACTTCTTAAAGAGAAGGAAGAGTTGACCCTTAAAATCCAAAATCTTCCCGATGTTGATTCCATGGAATCAACCATCAAGGACCTTAGAGAATCCTTAGCCAAGTTCACCCAAGGTGAACAAAATTTGACCAAATTATTGGGTTCTCAAAGGGTTTCTAGGACCACTCAAGGACTTGGCTATACCAACCAAGCCTCCTCCTCCCATGCACCCACTGTTTTTGTAAGGGGGAGCTCTAGTTATAAATTTTGCAATTATTGTAAAAAACCTGGGCACCTAATTTATGAATGCGATTGCAAAAATGCCCGTTATGGTATGCCTAAATCTATTTACTTTTCGGACGAATTTTATAGGAGAAGACCCGCCATGAAACAAATTTGGATTGAAAAATCTCTTTTGGCGAGTCTCTGCGGGCCAAAATTTATTTCCTATCCCCGGTGACTTATTGTTTTTATTTAGGGGGAGAATTTTCAAAACCTTGTCTTAGATTCAAAACTTTCAATTCAAACTGTTATTCAAATTTTTCAATTCAATTTTCAAAAATTCCAATTGATTTAAAAATCTTGATTTTCAATTTTCCCTCAATCAAGTTTTATGCCCCGAGCTATTTTGATAATCACAAAGGGGGAGAATTTCTTGATTGATTGGGGGAGAAACCTTTTGATCATGCTTAGCACTTATTTTCAATTTATTCATTAAAAGCATGCCTTTAATTTTTGTTTTTACTTTAATTGTTTTGGTGATTGTGATCATCAAAATATGGGGAGATTGTTGTACCTCTCGTTCCCCTCGTTGTTTGATTTTCATGATCACAATCACCTTATTATTTGTCTAATATTGTTTGAAGTGTTTTTGAATGATAGGGACAAGGTTGCCAAGAAAATGGCCCAAGAAAGAATCAAGAAGTGGACTGAATTTCAGTCCACCGGCCAACCGGTGTGATAGCACCGACCAGCCGGTGGACCTGGCAGAGGCATTGCCCACTGCCAGGTTCCACCGGTCAGCCGGTGGCTCTGTCACCGGCCAGCCGGTGGTTCTGTCACCGGCCAGCCGGTGGCAACCTGATGCAACAGTGATGGCTACTGCCTCACCACCGGCCAGCCGGTGGCTCTGTCACCGGTCAGCCGGTGCTGCCTGGGCAGAAGGCCTTCTCAACATCCAAGGCACCGGCCAGCCGGTGGCCCTGCACCGGCCAGCCGGTAGCCCAGTCAAACTAGCTGTTGGCTTTGACCAGTCAACTCCCATTTGGCCTCCAACGGCTCCGAGGCCCTTTACAACGGCTCCGAAGACTCCCCAAGGGTTCCATGCCTATAAATAAAGGCCAAGGAAGCCCCGGACACCTAACCGGATCATATACGAAGCCAACAGACATATTTTGTATCAATTGGCCAACCTCCGGCGACTTCCTTCAAAGGAACCTCAAGTGCTCCAACAACTTCCACATCCAAGGAGCTCCACCAAAGAAACTTGGAAGCGGCCTTTAACATCTCCAATCATTCAAAGGCGCCCAAGGCTTCTTCTCATATACGGTTTTTATTGTATATTTATTTTGAGCTTTAAATTTGGGTTTATGCCTACAAACCCCAACACCTTTTCTCATCCCTCTTTCTTTTGGGTTTCACATCACCACTAAGGTGTGAAGAGGTTTCTTCAAGCCTTTCCTTTTAAAAGGCTTGTGTCAAAGGTGAGCTAGCCTTCACCTGTAAGAAGGCTAGTGGGTTCTTGCTCAACCATTAAAAGCAAGTGGGTTCTTGCTTAACCACCAAAAGCAAGCTGTAATAGGTTCTAGTTCTACCTCAAAGCCTAGTGGGTTTCTTGCTAAAACCATTGAAAAGCAAGCGGTAGAATCTCTCAACGGTTTAGTTGGGAGCGGAGACGTAGGCCGGGTTTTTGGCCGAACTCCGTTATCAATTGCGTGTCTTGCCTCTTTTATTTCCGCTGCATTCTTTACTTTGATTTTAATTTGTTAATCATTTTTTAAAAGGCAATTCACCCCCCCTCTTGCCATCACTCCCTTTTTCTCCGCCCAACACCTAGTAGGCCCATGCCCAGTCATTGGTGAAGTTGCTGCCCTGGTGCAGGTCCCACTCATCGGACCACCCCTTCTTCAGATCCTACAACGCCGCCTTCAGCATGGTACGGTACAGAGGAGGGGATGTCTCTGGTTGCAGTGGCGTCCTGTAAATATTTTTCACATGGTTGTAGAGACATTCGGTAGTGATGAGTTTGAAATCCTCTCACACATGAACATCGACCGCCCTGAACCACTAACGCTGGCATGGCGTGCTCCTGAACCAGCAAGCTGGTTCGTCCCTACTCACCTCAGGGATGTTGACGTCATCCCTCAGACCGAAGCCATACAAGGGAAGTTTCTTGCACTGCAGATAGTTCTTCTGACCCTCTAATAGTAGTTCTGTCAAATAAGTATGGTCCAAGTGGCTTCGGACCATCTCCCCTAGACTCATATAGTTAGCCATCTTGTCCCTCTAGGAAGCGTCTGCAAGGACCCCCAATACAGCCTCTCGACGGGCCATTTCGATTTCGGCACTCGGAAAAGGATTTTTGTTCGAACTGGATCGCAAAGCTTGATCATGAAGATCCCTCGTGATGTTCGGGCGCAAAAACAAGCCGCGGAGTCTGGCCTAGGCTGAAAAATAGAAGTTCTCTTGGCGCGGCCGTGGAGTCAGAGACCCGCGGTTCGCCGCGAAGCTTGATTCGCGAAGAGCAGACGCGGATTACGCGGAGCTTCGCGAAGTCGAGAGCGCAAGAGGACAAGACTCGTGAGAGGACAAAAGAGAGGTCAGCCCCCTAATTATAGGCGGTGACCACGGAGCTTCGCGGAACGTCCTGCCCGCGCGGAGCATCACGGCGTGTCCGGACCGCGTGGTCGCCGGCGGCTCGGTGGGGCCCTTCGCGAGGCCGCATCGCGAACCACCGATAATTTTGGCGATTTTCCCTCAGACTTTGACACTTCGTCCCTCCGCGACTCTAAGTCTGAGGGGGGGCATTTGTTGGCGCCAAAATATTGCACACAAAGAAGGGACAAAAAAGAATCCCCGTGCATTGCCTCGCGAAGCGATGGCGCGAAGCAGCCCCTGATCATCGAGCCCGCCGCGAAGCACATGAGGTGGTAACACTCCGCGAATGCCCTGACGTTCGCGAGGATGCCGCGAAGCACAGGAGGCGGTAACACTCCGCAAACGCCCTGATGTTCGTGAGGCCACCGTGAAGCATAGGAGGCGGTAACACTCCGGGAATGCCTTGAGGTTTGCGAGCCCGCCGCGAAGCACCGGAGGCGGTAACACTCCGCGAACGCCCCGACGTTCGCGAGCCTGCCGCAAAGAAACCACCGCCCCTTCACGCCATGTGAGATCTACTTTGCGGCACCCCTTGCCTATAAATACCGGGTTCCCCCTAAGCCCAGGGGATGGACGATCCGACCTTTTGGCTTCTCAGCTCCCGAATCGCGAAGCACCCTTCTCCCCCCAGGAATCACGAGCTCTGCGAGGTACTTCTACTTCGCAAGATGCCTTCTCCCTATCTTGTCTTGAGCCCCTCTTTCGAGAGGGATGCCCTTCGCGAAGCCTAAGGGAATTCGCAGAGGAAGGGGATTCCCAAGGGAACCCGGGCAGTCGCGGAGTGTTTATGCTTCGTGAAACACCCATCCAGTACTAGTGATCCACATGCCAAGGCAGGGTCGTTGTACATCATGAAGCACACTGCTTCTCAGCACCTTGATCCACGAGGACCCTCTGCTTCACGAGGCAGTGCTCCGTGAATACTATTCCACTTCACGAAGCACCTCCCAGTCACACCCCTTCCTCATGCTAAGGCAGAGGAACTCCACTTCACGAAGCATACTCCTTTGCTTGGAAATTCCTCTTCCTGTGCGACCCTCCAGGTTTGCACTATGTGATTTCAAAATCCCATGGACAACACCACCCGTAGAGTTGGTTTGCCTAATGCTTATTTGCATAGGCACGCTAACGACTATTGCTTCTTCACATAGCCACGCTAATGTGGACCCCTCGATGGTTCGCTCTGTGAACCCATTTTACCACGGCCTTACTGGTACCTTCCCTCCCCCAAGGAGCAGAGGGTGCCGGTCATGTAAGTCTTAGGGGTGTAGAGTGAACCCTTCTCGTCTGAGCTACAGGATGTTAAACTACCAAGCACCTCGTCCCCAACACATGACGTTAAACTATGATCCGACCCCGTGCCTCGGACGCAGGGTCCACCCTAGCTCGAACATTCTTTACGCCACTCGTCTCCACGGGAATGGAATCACCCTCACACAGGATGATATCCTCCTTCTCGGAGTAGCGTATGTCCATGGGAGAAGGGCAACCACCCTTGTATAATCCCCAAGCCTCTCTTTCGGGAGGTAGAACCCATGCACCTCCGCACTTACCCACTGCCAAGGCCGGTGGAGGGCGCGATAGGGAACAAGGCACCTTCCATATTTGGTCCCAAATCCCTCTCCTGCCGCACTTTGTCACACTTCGGGCCTCCATCCTGGAGTAAGTCCCAGAACCACGGGCCGCCCAACGCGTAATCCCCTCTTTGTTTCTCATGGACGCAACCTTTGCGTCGTGATCGTCAGGTATCTGCTGCCTCTTGTTTCTCACACCGAGCACAACTCACGTGGGCTTAGAGTAAGCATTGGGCATGACAACACCCCATCCAACATGACGTTAAACTATATTCCCTCTTTCAGCTTGACGTAAAACTATATGCCCTTGTCCCGCAATGACATTAATCTTCACAACCACTCTGAACTACGAGGTATTTGATCCATGTCACGGCATGGTACGTAGGAAGCCTCCACGAGGTTCAAGCCCATCCGTCATTTCTTTATGTCAGGTTCCACCCTCGTCCAGCATGACGTTAAACTGCATTCCAATCCGACGGCAAGCCATTGTGACCAACCTGAACTACGAGGACTTTGATCCATGTCAAGGCACGGTATGTAGGAAGCCACCCTAAGGTTCAATCCCATCTCCCATCAGACCAAGGTCCCTTCTTCACGTCGGTTCGCCGACACCCACCACAAGTGGACCCCTGGGTTCACCTTCACGTCGGTTCGCCGACGAAGCCCCTTTGAACTATGAGGTCTTTGATCCATGTCAAGGCATGGTACATAGGAAGCCTCTACGAGGCCCAAGCCCACCTCTCGTCATTTATTCATGTCAGGGTTCATCTTTGTCCTGCAAGATGCTAAACTGCATTCCGGTCCAGCGACAAGTCATTGTGACCAACCTGAACTACGTGGTCTTTGATCCGTGCTAAGGCATGGTACGTAGGAAGCCTCCACGAGGTCCAATCCCACCACCACTAGGACCCCCCTGGTCCTCCTAATTCACGTCGGCCTTCCGACGTCCAACCTGAACTACGTGGTCTTTGATCCATGTCAAGGAATGGTACGTAGGAAGCCTCCAGAGTTTCAAGTCCACCACCTGTTGGTCACCCCGACCTTCTTCGCGTCTGTTCACCAACACCTGGGCAGCCTAGTGTGTAAGCCCCACACCATCTGGACCAAGGTCCTCACTTGCATCGGTTCGCCGACACACCGTTTGAACTACGTGGTCTTTGATCCATGTCAAGGCATGGTACGTAGGAAGCCTCACGAGGTTCAAGCCCACCACCCGGTCATTCCGACCTCATTCACGTCGGTTCACCCCCGTCCCGCATGACGTTAAACTGTATTCCAAACCTCATCTGAACTACGGGGACTTTGATCCATGTCAAGGCATGGTATGTAGGAAGCCTTCAAGAGGTTCAATCCCACCACTAGTGGACCCCCGGGGTTCACTTTCACGTCGGTTTGCTGACGATGTCCATCGGTCCAAGGTCCACATTTACGTCGGCTCTTCGGAACCATCCCGAACTACGAGGACATTGATTCCCTTCAACGGGGATACGTAGGAGGTCTATTCGAGGCTCAAGCCTAGTCTCACTGTCCCCCTTGCGATAGTCCCATCTCAGTCCCCCCTCCAATTCATCCACCTATCCATCATCCACCCTGATTCTCACACGGACCGTCATATCCCAGCGAGATCATGCAATTCCTCTCCTCTTCACAACATTCATGAAGCCGCCCACGGGTTATCCCCGATATCGGTATCCCTTCAAGGGAAATTCTTCAATTTGATTCACTCCAGCTAGTGTTTTGATCAGGCCGACCCGTCTTCACTGGACATTAAACTTGCGACCTACCTCGTGATAAACATGAGATGCCTGAGGAAAACCTCGGATGGCACGCCCTTAGCGTAACTGTCTCTGCTGGATGTTAAACTTGCGGCATACCCTATGTCAAACATAGGAAGCTGAGGAAAACCTCAGATATATACCTAGGGAGTATGATTCCCCGCGCTCGATGTGGGATTCCTCGGGATTCTACGCCCTCAAGAAGACCCATGATAAGGGATAAAAGACATACACGCCAGTTCCCCAGCATAAAGACATGCTACTGATGCCTCGACGTGACTACTCCCCCGACTGAAGGTTGCTGACCTGACTGGACCCTTTGGAATGTCCTGATAGAAGTAGTGTAATTAACTGGCGTCCATGGAAACATGGCACTGGGAAGAGTTTCACGAACAACGTATTAAATCTATGAGGGAGAGCTGAAGTAGGTGATGAGTTCTGAGGAGGAATCCACAGAAGGAAGAACTGATATCCCATCATCCCAGTTTTGATCAAGGAGCAGACGTCCCTGAACAAGGAACGAATGCCACCCGCCTTTGGAAAGCAGGAATGCGGGGCAACAACAGCACATCCTCCTCCATAGACGGATGCGCATGCCCCGACGAAAGCGTTGAAAACATGCATTAAAAACCATTTTGAGGGAAAATGTATTTTTAAATCATATAATGGATTTTAAAAAATTGATTACTTATTTATCAATATATTTGATTTATATAAAAAATTTATACATAATTTTCAAAATGTGGTTATTACTATTAATTCTTCCAATTTAATAGCTTGGTTATAACAAAATATTATATTGTAGTTCATTTAGACTTGAGGTTGTGTGTATTGCAAACTATCAAAAAAATTATTTGAAGTGAAATATATCATAAAATCATAGTGTGTTACAATGAAAACTTCTTTTTTTATAATAAGTAAATTAGTGTGGATGAAGAAAAATATTCATGTATGGGTACTATTAGTGAATGCAGTTTTGAAATAGATTCATATTGGTGTAATAACTATGAAAAGAGTTGGTTGAGCATATGTCGATTGTCATTCTAGTGCATAGTTAGTGTTCCCTCACCATGAAATTGGTTTGACACTCTTCAGGGATATGCATAATCTAAATCAAGTTTTATTTATAAACCATTATGAATTATTTAAATAGATTATTTCCTCAGATGACCTAGGTTAAATATAAGGTTTCATAGAAAGAAAATATGATGTCATGATTTGGACATCCAATAAATAATTTTTAATGATTATGTGGTTTCAAAATGTGATTATTGTTTATCACACTATTATTTTTTGTTTTATTTAATGTATTGAACCTAAAAGAACCATATTAATACCGAGTGTGATAGAAAATACAATGATTTTCTTCCTAAATAACCAAATATTATGGGATCTGGATTGAAAAATCTTATTTCCATGCTTATAGAAATTTCTTATGATATGAATCATACTGATCTTAAAAACAATTAAATCAGGGAACAAAATTATGTTTATTTATTTATTTTAATATCCTAAGAATTTAAAAGAAGTCTATATTCGATACTTTATATGATACACAACACCGAGATAAAATGAGGCACACAATATTATTATTACAATATGACTGTTATAACATAGCTAATGAATACTCTGGTATGAATAGGATTAAACACATTATAAAATATATATACAGGCCCTACTCAATACATGTTTTTTAATTAATTCTTCAGAAACAAGCCCTCAATTTTTAGTAAGTCATTTTATTATTTAAAGGTATTCTTTTTTAAAAAATGATTTCTATCACTTTTTAGGAGAGAATATTATAGTTAATTTCTAAAAATTTTAGAAACTATATTTGAAAAAAATCAGATCATTTTTTAATCATTATGTAAAAATTATCTTAGATTTATTTTTTGGGATTCTTTTTGAAATTTTTTATTTTTTAATGTATAGTAAACAATACATATTTTTATTTTTGATTCTAGAATTTTGAAAGATCCATTTAGTTTTAAAATGGGATTAATAGTAAAATTAGTTCATTTATAATATTAATAACTCAATTATGTTTATTTTAATTATTTTAATATGGATTTTGGTATAAAATCATTTTATACATAAGAAATCATTTTTTTCAAGAAAATATTTTTTTCATTTAATTTTATGGGTTTATTTTAAAAAGAATAAATTTCAATTATAGAGATTAAAAATTGAAAAATGGATTACCAAGTTTTAGTTATGAGGTTTGAATTCGGTAAATCATACCCATTTATTTTTAGGCATTATGAATTGTTACCGTGGTAAAATATATCACCTAGGTAAAGGGTGAATGGGTTAATTAGGGTTGAAACTAATGTGATAAGGCTTAAAATTAATTCAAAAGCTATAATTTATTTCTTTTTATGAGTATATATCACCTATAATAA
Source organism: Viscum album (assembly GCA_963277665.1). Taxonomy (NCBI): domain Eukaryota; kingdom Viridiplantae; phylum Streptophyta; class Magnoliopsida; order Santalales; family Viscaceae; genus Viscum; species Viscum album. Next base: position 407,454,098 of record OY728164.1, on the reverse strand, counting down.
TCCTATTATTAAAAATATTACCTTTTTCTCATTTAACTTTGATTTTTACCTTTTTAATATTTAAGTAAAAGATGAAGTAAGAAATGTCACTTTAGATTTTAATTTCTATAATATTTTGTTAAATGGATAAAACAACTTATTTTTATTTCTAAATGGTTATATAAATTTTAATGAATTTTTTATCATGATAATTTTTTAAAATCTTTTATAATGAAATAATTACCTTAAATTTTTATGCAATACTCACCCAATGCTTGTGCAAGGAGTATAATAATAAAGAAAATTATTTTAATAACTCTGAAAGTAATTTTTTAGGTGATTTATATTATCACGTGAATTTTATAGATCAATATAACATATTAGGGATATATTAAAGGTTTATATTTTAATTCAATTAATATATTTTTGGAATTAAAGTCAAATTTAATGAATAGTGTCAAAAATGACATTAATGATATTTTATGTTAAATAATATTTTTTAAAATTATTTAAAATTAATAAAAATATTTAAAAAGGACACTTAGGATTATAAATGTTCAAAAAAATCATCATTTGAACATTTAATATCAAATATTTATATTATAAGTAAAATTTTAACCCTTTAATATTAAAAAAGTCATTACTCTGGTTGAGGTTAAAACTGATTAACCAAGGGGTTAAACCAGAAGATAAGTTTTAAATTGATATCTAAACCAGTATAAATTTGATTGGGTGATTATAATAAGTACAATTACTCCTTAGTTTTTAATTTATGTTATTTTGAACCATTCTATAGGATTTATAAACATATTATATTATGGCATTTCATGTATTTCCAAAATTGACATTAATGATATTTTATAATAAAAATATTTTATTAAATGTTTTAAAATTCATAAAAATATTATATTCATCCAATGGAATGGTATATGGTTTAAAATGTCAACAATTTTCAATATTTTATACACTTTTCCTTTTTAGTAACTTTCTTGACACCTAAAGAGTAAAAAAATGAAATCAGAGTAATTGTTAAAAGGGTTAATGAGGGTTAAAACAAAGAGATAAGGGTGAAAGAATTACCAAAACATTTCATAGTTTTATTTTATTATAGGATTTAAACTAATAATCATCTTATATTTTAATTATATCAATTTGGAGCCATTTTTTCATGAAAATTAATTTATATTAATTTAATACTTTAAGTAATTCTAAGAGTTCCCCTCCCCTAACTTTAAAAAAGACACCCTTTTCTATCTTTTCCTCACACCATATTAATTCATATAGATCAAAAAACGCTAAAAAAGTATCTTCTAAATATACCTATACCTGAACCAAATGTTTTATTAGTCTAAAATTACCATCCCAATGGTCTTTAAGAACGAATCTAAAGGAAGTCTATGTAAGAAGTGGTAATCATCTTTATTGATTTTATCAAGTTTATTTCTTCTTATAATTTCTCTAAATATATTTTAATCAACACAAAATAATAACTCTAGTATCATAAATATAATTATATGTTATTATTATTATTTTATAACCATTTTATATCTCTTTTCCTACATATAGGAAGATAAAACATCCCCCGTGCATGCGTACATCTTACCATCTCCATGTAGTAGTGTAATTCATTTTTCATCACCACATTACTTTGATGGTTATAAATATGTAACTAATGAATATATAATATTTAATAAGTAATAATTATGATTTAATTATAATATCATCTCTACCATATTACCTTCTCATCCATTGTAAAATGATAACGTCGCCCATATATACGTGTTGACTACCACTTCCATGAATCGATGCGATTCATTTTCCATTTCTGATTTACATGGATGATAATAATGATAGATTTAATGAATATATAAGATACATATGATTTAAAAATTAACCTTTAAATATGAACTATTTTTTACCTTTTTTATTTCTATTCTTCAAAAGGTGAAAACAACATTTATGCATACGTACGACCTACTGTCTCCATGATTGATGTAATTCATTTTTATATCTATGTATTTTATGAATTAATATAAATATATATATAATAGATATATATATTGTCACGACCCGCCCTTGGGGTCCGTGCCATGACTACCCCAAGCCCGCCTTCCATAGGCCAGGGGCTGGCGACTAGCACCAAGGCGTAAATCCCCGTAAAAAGGGAAGGCATTGCCTTTGTAAAGTAAACACACACCACAGAGTAAACAAGAGGAAAGTAAACACTAAACAAAAACAGAGTACAACTGAAGGTGCGGAAAAGTAAATGGGCCAGTATACAAACCCAAACTGAAAGTAAAGTACAACTCGAAAGGGAAAACAGCAACTGAAAAGTAAAAGCCGCTACTCCGAGCTGTCCACTGGAAATCCCACCTGAAGGGTGGGTACAGATAGCTCCTCTGCTCCACGGGTCCCGCCGTTCGCTCTGAGCACGTCCCGCCCAGTGGTCCACCTCCGGGTACCGTCCCGCTCTGCAAGCCTCAGCTAAGGTCAACGCTGTCCGTCGTCTGCAACCAACACAACGTAGTGCGGGCAAAGCCCGTGCAGGGGTGAGTATAAGCTACTCAGTAGGGACCTCGAGACCCCTGAAGGTCTCTCAAATCCACAAAGGATAAACCACGAAGAAAAGTAACAATCATGAAGTAATAACCGACACTGCTTAGGTATATGCCCATACATATACCTAAGTCATCAATTCAAATACTCTCTATCCTCCGAGCCCAAGTACAACTCAGTCCACACAGGAAAGTAAACGTATTCCACACAGGAAAGCAAAACGTAATCCACACGGGATTGCACAACACAATCCACACAGGAAAGCAATAGGATTCAGCTCACACAGGTATACTTCTTCAAGGACGATAAAGATGATCACTGATCCATCTAAGTCGTCGGACCCACGAAGGATCGAAAGGTAACTAACCCCCGCAAAGACCACACAGGATCGTGCCCACACAGGACCTGTAGGCGCTGGCTCACACAGAACCGCTGAGCGCGGATCCACACAGGATCGGACCCACACAGGATCGGGCCCACACAGGACCTGTAGCACTGATCCACGTAGGATCGCTGAGTGCTGAAGTCGTCGTCGTCGAATCCACACAGGATCTCTGTACTGTCGTCGTCGCAGTCACAGTAGCAGTCGTAGCAGTAGTAGTAGCAGTAACAGTCGCAGCCAGCACTAGGGTTCCCGCACACAGCAAGCTCGTTCGGAGGGTCCGCTCCACGAGCCGAGAGGCTGATACATCAACTGTCACAAAGACCAGAGTTGATGTATCCAAAAGTTCTGTATCGTAAACAGGAACTCAACGCAACAGACGGCGCGTCGATCGGACGCCCGGTCTGAGAGTTATTGGCATTTTCGTCTCCGGGGCCCGGTTGGTTTTTAAGGCAAAACCAACCCGACCGTACTCCACCTGCGTCCAAACCTCGGGCGGAGTATGCCAAAAGATCTGTCTCACTAAGAGGAACACAACGCGATTGACGGCGCATCAATCGGACGTTCGTAGCTCAAGATATGAGCGTTTCCGCTCCGAAGGCCCGGTTGGTTTCGTGAATGAACCAACCTGACCGAACTCAAAGTAATCCGAAACCTTGAGTGTGATATACCGAAACGACCGTCTCGATCCAAGGATCGCGTTGCCGCAGACGATTCGTCATTCGGAGGTCCGAGGCTCAAGATATGGCCAAAAGACCGGAACTGGTTCGAAACGGGGGGGTCCGGGTCCGGGCCGACCCGGCCTGACCCCCCCCTGGGCGGCCCGGCCGGCCGGCAGGCCGGCGGCGGCGCGGCGGCACGGCGGCGCGGTGGCGCGGGGGGCCGCGGCGGCTTGGCGCCGCGAGGTGGCTGCACGCGGGGGCTAAGCCCCCGCTGATTGGAAAGGTGGCGCGGCCTTTGTGCCGCGCCATTTGCAAGAAACGGCCCCCGCACGTGGGGGCCGGCTGGAAATAAAACCGGGGGGCTGCTGCCCCCCCCTTTATATGAAAACCGCCCCCCTTTAAGAGGGGGGTTTTTATGCGCTGGCCGGGGGATTAATTCCCCCGGTTTAACGTTATCCGGCCGGCCAGCTGGCCGGCCGGTTTTCTCCAACGGGACCGGAAATTCCGGTCCCCTCTTCGGCTTCCGACGCCGGCGGCCCGGCCGCCGGTCTTCTCTTCCCGCCGCGGCCCGGAACCGGCCGCGGTCTCCTCGTCCCGCCGCGGCCCGGAACCGGCCGCGGTGTTCGTCGTCCGGCGCGGTGCGACGGCACCGCGCCCCTTCGCCGTGCCTTGATTCCTTTCAACGCGGCGCGACGGCGTCGCGTTCTTGAAGATTCTTCCTCGGCGTGGCGCGACGGCGCTGCGTAAATTAATTGTACGATTATCCGCGTGGTGCGACGGCACCACGCCACTTTGCTTCCACCCGCAAGAATAAACAACAAGAACGATGGAGGGGGTTCGGCCGTGTTCATGCGGTCCGGCCCCCCTCACGTTAAGCAATAACGCATCTTTAAATAATCCAAAGCCACACGTTAGACTTGCTAAAAATTCATGATCAAAAAAAAGAATAACTAAACAATAATCAACAACCCCTACCTCGGGTATAAGGTTCGAAGATTGTCAACGTTCCGCGGAAGACGACGTCGCGGAGGTCGGGCGTCGCGGTAGCCGTTCGTCAAATCCGATGACGAAGGGATGCGTCCGAAGAGACACGTCGTTGGCGAAACTTCTTTTGTCGACGAAGGGAATCCGAGGAGGAAGCGGCGTTCCCACTCGTTGACACGGAAGACGAAGAAGAGCGGAGCGGCGTTCTTCGTCGGGGCTTGAGCGTTCTTCGTCAAGTTGAGCGTTCTTCGTGATCTTCGTCAGAGATGAAGAAGAAGAAGAAAAAGCTATCCACCTCTCAAGAAGACAAACAATTAACCAAAATAAAATAAGACAACATCTTATTTTATTAACACACAACACACTAGAATTTCAAATGTTTGAAATTCAAAAGGATTAACTCTTATAATTAAAAAGTAACTCAAGTCATTTATTGAGGCGTTAAGGGAGTTGAGAGAAAAGAAAGGTTTAGGGGTTCGTGTGGGCCCCACCACACTTAATCCTCCCAAGGGAGGTTAAGTGGGTGTGGGTCCCACTTCCAACCCCCATTGGTAGGTTTTATCAAGTTATAATAAAATTTTTTCTTCACAAATTTTATTTAACTCAAACTAAAAACCCCAAAACTAACTTTCAACCCGCAACAAACGCAACTTCCGAAAAGGTCTCTTTAAGCGAAAATCGGTGCTGCGAGTTCATCGGTGCCCTCGGATTTCAATTCCGAGCACCAGATCAAAAGTTAGGAAAACCCGCTCGTTCGTTCACTGAACGTACCCGAGACAAACTTCAGAAATTAATTCCGGGCACTCCGGGCCTCGGAATCAGGTGCCGTCTGAAACCGCGCTCTTGTAAAATTCTAAAGAAAATTAAGAAAAAATTTCCCTTGAATTTTACGGGTCTTTACATTACTCCCACCTCAGGGCTTTACGTCCCCGTAAAGTTACATCAAAAACTAGGGAAACAAATGAGGGTACTGAGCACGCATCTGAGCCTCCCGTTTCCAGCAAACTCGGCCTTCAGCCAAGCTGGCAGCGCGCCCAGCGCGCTGCCTTGCGCCGAACTGGCGCGCCTGGCCGGTTCGCCACGCCGGGCCGCGCCGCGCCGGGCCGGGCCGCGCTGCGCCGCGCCGGGCCGCGCCGCGCCGGGCCGCGCCGCGCCGCGCCGGGCCGGGTCGACCCCGTCCGGGGCGGGTCGACCCGGTTCGGGCCATCCAGGGGGTCTCGGGCCGGGACGGCCCGGGCCCAAAACCCCCGTTACCGAGCGGTTTGGTCAAATGCCCGTATTTTGGGCTACGTGCCTCCAAATGACTCGTCGTTAGCGGCAACACGATCCTTGGATCGAGACGGTCGTTTTGGTATACTATACTCAAGGTGCACCTTCCTTTTCGGGAGCCTACGTGGTTAAAACTCCGTAGTTAAGCGTGCTTGGCCTAGAGTAGTGATCAGGATGGGTGACCTCCTGGGAAGTTTCCCAAGGTGAGTGTGAGACGAAAAAGCCAATAACTCTCAGACCGGGCGTCCGATTGATGCGCCGTCTGTTGCGTTGAATTCCTGTTGACGATACGAAACTTTTGGCATCCTCCGCCCGAGTTTTGGATGCAGATGGATAGTGGCCGGGTTGGATCGCACCGAAATCCAACCGGGCCCCTAGAACGGAAAAGCTGATATCTTTCTGACAGAACGTCCGTTTGACGAACCGTCAGCTGCGTTGGTGATCGCGTTGAGAAACGGTCCCTATGAGTTTACCCTATGAGAGTTCGGGGTACATTTGAGATACGGCCGGGTTTTGTTTGCTCACGAAACCAACCGGGCCCCTGGGACGAAAAGGCTAATAACTCACAGACCGGGCGTCCGATTGACGCGCCGTCTGTTGCGTTGAGACCCCTATGACGTGGAGGTCCTTTGAGATACTTCTTCATGGGACTTTGAGATACTTGGAGTATCGACCTGTAGCTCATGGAGCGGACCCTCCCAATGACGAGCGTGCGGAGTACGGAGACCGTGTAGCTGGCTGAGACCCGACGACTGCTGATCGAACGACTCGGAGTGTTATAGAGGTGCGCTTGGTTGTAGCGGCACATGGGAGCGCTTGGTTGTAGCGGCAGACCCACGACAGAGTTGCGCTTGGTTGTAGCGGCACATGGGAGCGCTTGGTTGTAGCGGCATACCCACGATAGAGGTGCGCTTGGTTGTAGCGGCACATGGGAGCAGTTGGTTGTAGCGGCAGACCCACGACAGAGTTGCGCTTGGTTGTAGCGGCACATGGGAGCGCTTGGTTGTAGCGGCATACCCACGACAGAGGTGCGCTTGGTTGTAGCGGCACATGGGAGCGCTTGGTTGTAGCGGCAGACCCACGACAGAGGTGCGCTTGGTTGTAGCGGCACTTGGGAGCGCTTGGTTGTAGCAGCTGGCCCGTAGTACTCGATGGGTGGAGTTCTTCAGCAGTCTTAGGTTAGTGAGCAGTACCTCGGAGTCGTGACAGGACCACTGTACACTCCAGAGACGGAGCTCTTCAGCAGTTACGGTTTCGATAATGAAAATCCTGGTTTGAGCTGAGACTTTTGACCTTGTGTTGACCTCATGATTGAGATGGGTCACTTGCTAACTTAGGTATATGTATGGGCATATACCCGGGTAGTAGTTATCCGTTGATTTCACAATCCTTGTGTTTCCTCATGATTGAGATGGGTTACTTGATAACTTAGGTATATGTATGGGCATATATCTAAGTAGAGGCTATCTTTTGAGATCTTCTTTGTGGTTATCCTTGTTGGTTTAGTGAGACCTTGAGGGTCTCGGGGTCCCTACTGAGTATTGTTATACTCACCCCTGCACGGGCTATGCCCGCACCTCGTTGTGTTGGTTGCAGACGACGGGCAGTGCTGACAGAAGCCGAGTGTTCGAGGACTGGACAGTACCTGGAGGTGGACTATACGAAGAGATGGTACCTGGAGGAGGACCTCACGACGAGGCGGTACCCGGAGGTGGACCACTGGGCGAGACATACTCGGAGCGGACGGTGGGACCTGAGGAGCAGAGGAGCTATCTGTACCCACCCTTCAGGTGGGATTTCCAGTGGACAGCTCCGCGTAGTAGCTTTACTTTTCAGTTGCTGTTTTCCCTTTCGAGTTTTACTTTACAGTTGGGCTTGTATTTCCGGCCCATTTTTACTTTCCTCACTTACTGTTGTACTCAGTTTTTACTTAGTGTTTACTTCTTCCGCTTTTACTCTATGGTGCTTGATTTCTTTTATAAAGGCAATGCCTTCCCAGTTATCGGGATTTTACGCCTTTGGTGCTAGTCGCCAGCCCCTGGCCTATGGAAGGCGGGCTTGGGGTAGTCACGGCACGGGCCCCGAGGACGGGTCGTGACATATATGATATCTATATCATGAATAAAATTATATAGATTTGAAAACTATGAGAAATATGAAAGTACCAAAACTACTGAATCAAAACATACATGAAAAATGAAGTAGATAACACCTGAAATAATGATAATAATAAAATATTGTTAACAAACAAGTCATAAAATGTTATAAATGGATCATATATGATATTATATATATGTATATGGTTATATTATATAATTATAATAATTCAAAATTTATTATATTAGAGGTTGAAATTGATTATGAGGAAAGTAAGACGTGAGGTAAGGGATTTCATAACTCAATTTCTTTTCATTGGGTAATATTACTTCTTCATTGTATTTGCTTTGCTAAGATTCTGTGTGTAATGAAATTTGACTATTTTATGTTTTATTTCATATTTTTATGTGGATTTATATTTTATACACATAATCACTTCATTGATTAATTCTCACTTCAATGTTATGATCACTATAAGTGATTTCATCTCAATTTCTACTCTATTGAGAAATATTTGGAATTTTGAACCAATTTGCTTTTATGTGATGTATATACTTCCCCTTTTATGTATTTAACATGAATACACATTTATTCACAATGATTAAATTTCCAATTCATTTTTAATCTTTCAATAGGTTAAAAGTTCAAGGTTCCCAAAGTGGTAATAATTTATTTTATAATCTCATTTTTTGGGATTGATTTTATTTTAATTAAAGGAATATTATAATATATCCTTCTTAAAAACCATATATTTTTATTATCCACTAAAAATTTAAGGATTTTATATGTTTTATTACAAATTTTATTGTATTTGGAACTTGAATAATGCAAAAAAAAAAATTAAAAGAAAATATGATCTAAATTCTCTTTTTAATTTGATATATTTTTCTTCTATGGGAATATTTTGGGAAATTATTTTCTAAAATTCCAATTTATTCACTGAAAAGATTTAAGAGGGAAATTTTATGTTATATTTTACTTTTTATGTGTTTTAAAATGAATACTTCTATTTTTTTTGGAAAATTTTCCTTTTCGACTTTCTTTTATATAAATTCAAAAGGAATGTTTTTTAACGTATACAGTATTAATATATTTTCCCACCAACATAACCATTTTACTCTATTTATCTTATTATAAAATTTTTCAATGGTTTTATAAAGAAAAATATTTAATTAAATATTGTTTTAATATTTTTCTTCTATTTTATTTATTTCTCCAAAAGACATTACTTTGTTACAAAAACTATATTTTTGATGAATTAATGGTCATATTTTATCTCTTATTAATTTTGTTTCCATTAAATTTATATTGAAACGTCCACTTTATTATGATCATTGGACATTACATTTATCTTAAACATTCATATTCTTTTTTATCATATATATGATTATTTAATAAAATTTATACAATTTCTACACATAGTGTTTTACTTTGAAAGATATTTGAATGACTGGGGAAATATTGATATTTTATATTCTTTACTAAATATAAACATTTATTGGTGAGGAATTTTTTTATGAATTAAAATAATAATTATGTATATGAGGAATACATTGTAAATGAAATAATGTGTGGGTTCCAGTTATAGATATCCCCTCGATACATCAACAGATCTTATGAGATAACTATTGTCTATCCTTATTAAATGGGTTTTTGGTTTATACCTACCCACTGATTAAATTGTCTTGGAATAAGGCCTTGGTGGTAAATAATTCATGATGTTTAAGATCATGATGTCCAATGTTATTCATTCCCTTCATTTAGAATTTAGTTATTATTACTATTTGATATTACAACATTGATATTATCCATAGATATATTTCGTACTTAAGTTATTGATTAAATGGAACGTGTTTTTAGTTATTTACCTTTCCATATTAATTATGCTTTATTTATTCATGATATATTACACTATATGTATCCCTTATTGAGTATCTGATCTCCCATTTTCTTTTGATGTTTTCCTTTTTCTAAGATCTTAGGATGTTTACTATAAATTATTTTCAAGTAAGTATATAGTTTTCCAAGAATACTAAAATATTTGTCCCTTTATGATGTGATTTATTTCATCCAGTGCCAATGTAATAAAGTATAAAATGAATATGGGTTACTAGAGTTGGGGTTGTTATGGTTAGTATTAGGGGATGTTTAGTAAAAACCTTGGGAACTATATTTAGTAAAATATAGATCAGGGGAAAACCCCTATGATAGAATTTGAGGATAAGTGTAAGTCTAGTATAACATCACAAATTTTTGAGATTATATGGTTTTCCTAGAAATACATATATTTATAGATACTAAAAGTAGATGTTGTTTTACCAAAGATTAATCTAGGGGAAGTAATCAAAAAAAGAGTTGGTTGAGTATATCTTGACCATCATTCTAGTGCATGGTGAGTGTCCCCTTAATGTGAAATTGGTTTAACACTTATGAGGGACGTGGTTGGAGTAATTCATATTTTATTTATGAACCATTTTGAAGCATTCGAATAAATTATGATCATGTATGGCCTATGTTAAACTGAATTTGTCATAGATTTTAAGGAATATGTCAGGATTTTCAGTGTTTTTTCATGATTATATGATTAAAAAATTAGTGCTCACACTAGAATTTTTATTTTGTTTAGTTAATGGATGGAACCTAAAATAATCATTTTAATCCTAAATGTGATGGGAAATGGATTGATTTATTTATTGAGAAATTAATGAGATGGTATTTAGAAGGATAAACCTTGTGATTATGTATAATCATATATAATGATATATGATTAACAACATAGTCTTTGGTGAGTTTCCTAATAAATAAAATAATTAAAAGATTAACTTTTATGGATGTTCATGTGGTAATGACCATAGAGGAAAGAGAGTTCAATTTCCTTCATGTTAAAAATTCAGGAAGAATCACTTAGGAGAATGTCTCAAAAGAAGGGTATGATGTTTTCTATATGAAAATAAAGGTCATATAGAAAGTAATTACCAAGGAAAATGAATAATTTAATAGAGGGATATAAATTTCATCATAATGTACCATTTATAGTTCAATGTATTATGTACGTGTAACTTGTGCATTATTCAATTCAATGATCAAATCCAAGGTTTAACTCCTAAACTAGGGAAAAAATTGATGTTTTTCCAATCATTGAAGTGAAAAGATTAATGTGTTTTTGTATTTTTATTCCATAATTATTTTTTAGAATTGTTATATTAATGGTATTCTGGTTATAAGAATAAAGAAACAATTAAGGATTTTTTATAATATTTTTCCTTTAAAGATTTGAAAGCATATATTGAATAGTACCAATAACCAATAAAAATTATTGGGTGGTAAGGCAATATTTTTTGAGAAATCATATTTAAAGTAATGATAACCCTTAATATATTCCGAATTTTTATTTCATAATGTTTAGTTTAGTTAAAGAAATTATTAAAATTGACGAAGTAAATTGGATAGTATTGGTGACCTTCAAAATGATTAGAAATTTAACAACAAAGTAATTTATGAGGGAGTTTACCATATTTTTGGATTTATGGAATATATTTTATAATATGTAATTTTATTTATAAAATAATGATAGAGTTATTTTTTGGAAGAAGTTTAGTTTTCATTTAGGTTTTACGGTGATTCAGAGTATTATTATGTTTTAATGTATTTACATGGTTGGTATATGACATTATGTGCTACTTCATGCTATCTGGGGATAAATGTTAAACTTGATCTTGTAAAAACATGTGATCAAATGTTTTTGATTTTTGTGTTTTAAATTTGGTTGGAAATATTTTGGTGGAGTCCTAAGGTTAACTATTTATTGAATGGATTAAGTTGAAATCTAGGTGTTATTATTTAGGTTTTAGAGAATAATGTATTATATTTATCCATATTAGAAAACATTTTCTAGTTATTCTAATCCTAGGATATATTTATAAAAATAAGGAATGAATTTTTAAGTGTTTTATAGGTCATATAATTTGTTAAAAGCTAATTTTCATTCTATAGGCATGAAAAAATCATCTTGAATATTCATTTTATGGAGTAAGTGGTGAATTTTAAATTCATAAAAGAACAACCAAATGATTAATTTTTTCTTATGAAATGGAAATAAATCATCTAAGTAAATTTTATCATGGTCTCTCTCTTTATAGTAAAAGAATAACTCATCTTTATGAAAATGACCTTGAAATAAAAAAAATTTACTTTTACATTAATTTATGATAAATTGATGGTCTTTAAATCCCTCACTAATTTATGGATTTGTGATTTTTAACATTCACATGAAAAAGTTTTCTATCACTCTATATTATTATTGGAAATTATTATTATCTTCTATGTTTGTATTTTAACGTCCCACTAATGTTCTCCTTATCTAGGAACCTAAACAAGTGATATTTCATGTAACCTTTATGTTTCCCACATTCCATTTTCAAAACAGGTTTTATTATACCTTTGTATGATGGGGCCATTCAAAAAAGGATAAAAATTTCAGGACTAAGATAAAATTGTTAGGGAACAATTTATTTAAGTGGGGTAGAATGTAATAACCTGTGATTTTAAAATAAGACTATATTCGATAGCATACATGATACACAATACCGAGGTTAAACGAACCACTAAATATTATTATTAAAATATAACCATTATAACATATACCTTGAATTGGGAGGTATGAATATGATTAACCACATTATAAAATATATATTAAGGTATCAGCCAAAAAATTTTTATTGATTAATACTTATGAAATAAGAAAACAATTTTTTAGTAATGTCATTTTATTCTTCAAAAATTATTTTTATTGATTTTTGTGTGAAAATTTATTATTATTAATTTATGGAAATTTTATAAATTATATTAGATAAAAATCATATATTTTTTTAATCAACTTTTTTAAATTAACTTAGTGTTAATTTTTTTGAATTTTTAAAAAAGTTTATTTTTCAATGAATTGTGTAAAATACAATTTTTTATTTTTTATCAAGAATTTATAAAGTTCCATTTTTTAAATAGTTTTAAAAGAAAAATTAGTTAATTTATATTATTAATAATCCAATTAATTACATTAGAAGAAATTTTATATGTATTTTGTTATGAAATCATTTTATACTTAAGAAAACATTTATTTTCTATATAACTATTTTTAATTATATTTTTCAAGTTAATTTTGAAAAGAATTTCTGAAAATTTTAAATATTGAGTCTTGAAAAATGGATTCCAAATTTGGAATCATGATATTATAATTTTACAAATTGGCCCCTTTTATTTTTAGGCACTATGAATAGTAACCATTGAAATATTTATCACCTCCGTAAGGGGTAAATGGGATAATTAAGATTAAAATTAATTGGATAAGGCTTAAAATTAATTCAAAAAATTAATTTATTTTATTTCATGAGTATATCTGATATTTAATCATCCAAAATTTGAAAATATTACATTTTTTCATTTAATTTTTTTTGACCTTTTTAATATTTAAGTAAACGATAAAGTAAAAACCTTCACTTTATTAATTTTGATATCTATAATATTCAAGGAGAGGGATAAAAAAATATTTTAAATTATAATTTTTTATTTGAAATTTTAATAATTTTTGTGTCATGTTAATTTAATTTTAATTTTTTGTGAAGAAATTATTATATTAAATGATTACGCAATGCTGACACAGTGCTTGTACAAGCTGTAAGAAAATTTGGAAAATTATTTTAAGAACTCTAAAAGTAATATTTATTGGTAATTTATAGTTTTACATGAATTTAATAAGTTCATATAACATATTAGGGGTACATTAAATGTTTATATTCATATTCCTTTACTATCTTGATGACATTAAAGTCAAATTAAAGGAATTATGTCAAAATAACATAAATAATATTTTATGTTAAATAATAAATTATCAAATTTTTAAAAAATCATAAAAATATTAAAATAGGATAATTAGGATGATAAATGGTCTAAAATTCTATAACTTGGCTATTAATGATCTAATTTTCAACTTATAAGTAAAATTATAACCCATTAATATTGTAAAAGTCAACCACAGTTAAGGTAAAAACTGGTTAACCAAGGGGTTAAGCAAAACAATAAGGTTAAAAATGATATCTAAACCTATATAAATTTTATTGGGTGATTATAACAATACCAAATACTCGTTATATTAAAATCCATGTCATTTTAGAAACATTTAATAGGATTAAGACATATATTATACTATAATATTCCATGTGTTTACAAAAATGAAATTAATGATATTTAATCATAAAAAATATTTTATTAAATTATTTAAAATTAATAAAAATAATATATTCATGCAATTTAATTATAAATAGTTTAAAATATCAACTATTGTCCATTTATGGGTCACTTTTCCTTTTATAGTAACTTTATTTGTAATGCCCCGACCTGAGAAGCTGAGAGCCAATGCATTATTTTTTTAAATTGGTATAGATATATGATTCAAATTTTAAGGGACCAATCAATGTAGCTATTTTGGAAAACATATTACATTCATGATATCCATATTAAATTGTTAAATTGAAAATAAAACATAATATATAACAAAGACTAATAAAATACATCCTTGAAACTCATTCAATGGATTCCTCTTCATAACCTAGGGAAATGAAGAAAAAATAATGGTGAGTTCAAATGCTCGGTAAGGGTAAGTACAATGGAAAAAATAATGAGTCAATAATATTAAATCAACATGAAAAGGTGAATAACTGAGAACACATCCAATTTAAATAACTGGATAAGGAATAATCAAAATAGAACCTTAAGAAACTAAAAACACATTCCATTAAATAAATAATCTGAGAATGAAATGAATCCATAGATTTTTTTTTCATAGTGAAAATCTCATGGACAAGAAATAGTGAATCAAAATGAAGGTAATGGTCAATTATTTGAATCCATGTATCAAGCACATGAAAACCTCTACTATCAAAATCTATCCTATGAACATTTTAAAACTATAGGTAGAAACCATATTAATTTGGCTAACTAATTTATCTCACAAGAACCTATTGATTCATCTAGGTGTTATATAAAGTTTATGCCCCACCAATCACTCTATTTCCAAATCATTTCTCATATCAAATAATCTATTTAATCAATATGACTTATCAAATATATGTATTGGATAAAAGACATGGATTTATCAATAATTCCCTAATTAATCAAATAACAGTCAAAGTAAAAAACATATGTAGAAATGGTATGATTTTTAGGAAATAATAATACCCATCACCAAATAATGTGGATATTTAAATGATCATAATAAATTGATTATTTCAAGATAAAGTTAATAATCATAAAAGAAAGTGACATTACAAAGATTTCTTTTACCACTTGGTAATTTTCAAAATAAACTCATTGGGTGAGATATTTCAAAGTGAAACATAAAAAAACAATAAGTATGAGAGAATAATTATATTAAAATACAAATGGACAGTATATACACCACATTAATGTGAATTGGTTCATAACAATAACTAATTCTCAATGGAATGTAAATTGAGATGAAATCCATTACTACGTTGAAACATTAAAATCATAATTCACATGAAAGAAATAATTTCAAATGTACAATTTAATACCATAAATATAAATTAATCCATTATATAAAATAAAATTGGGGGTAGTATATACATCACAAAAAATAAATAAGTGGTGAAAATGGTGTATTCCTCACGCAAAGAAAAGTTAGAAAAGAATCCATTACCTTGCATTTACTTTTGGGTGAAAATCCTTTAACCTTGTTTATAATGGTTTTAATCATGTTAATAACACATAATAGAACCATAATAATATTTATAATGTCATATATTATCTTTTTATAATGTCTTATTTCCTGTTTGTTAACAAACTTTCATTATTTTCACTATTTTGGGTATCAATTGCATAGTTTTTTTAGTATGATTTGCATTTTTAATTTTTGTTCTTGTTAATTTGATTATGATTTTATCATATCCAAAATTTGAACCATGATGTAAATATCATATATATCTATTTTATATTTATTTATAATAATCAATAATATTTTGAGATAATAAATGAAATGTGTCGTTCATGGAGACGGTAGGTCGTGCGTACGCATGAACGCTAAATCTACTTCTTTATCATATCAAAAGAATGAAAATTAAATTATATATATGTATATTATAATTAAAGTATCATATTTATTTCATATATTTTACATATATTTATTAAAACCATCCCTAAAACATTCTATGTATAGAGTGAATGAATCACATCACTTTGAGGAGGCGGTATTCCACACGTCCACAAACGATGTTATCATATTCCCACAAATGTAGTAAATAAATGTTTGTGTTGTTTAAAAATTAAAAAAGCACAAATAAATTATAAATATAATATATATCATATATAAACTATAAATATATCATTATTCCAACCTTGAAAGGTGGTAAATGGAAGAACTAATGACAATAGTTTGTGAGGCGGTAGCCCGCCGTACACATGAATGATGATTGTGTATCTCATTTGATGGATGTGTGTGAAAGTGTAGGTGAAAATCATAGGAAGAAAAATCATAATATTAAATATACTGGGGTTATTATATAATAATTATATAAAAATAATATAAGGGTAGGAGGTGTAAATGAGATAAAAGTGATCATTGGAAAATGTTACCTCTCAATTGGGTAACTTCTTTTGGTTTATACTTAAATACTTACTTAGTTTGATTTATTCCCAATATTAGGATTATATGATGATGAGAGGTACTTTGGGAGATTATTTTAGAATATATTGGGCTATACAAAGGGTTTTAGATATGTGAATAAGTGGGAGGGGTGAGTTCATTGTTATAGTGGAGGATGAGTGGCATTCTTGTAAATTTTTGAAAAGGGAATTCCACCCACATTTTACCAATGAATAATTGATACAATAATGATATAAATTAGATCTAAGAGATTATAGTGTCTAAATATTAATATAAAATGGATTTTTTAAAAGTTTCTAGGTCATTTTGGGCCTTAATTTTAAGGTTTAGTCATTTATTATTCTATTTTTCTCTTAATCCCTATAATTAGTTTTAATCACTTTCACTAATATTATTTCATAAAAAACTAAGTTTAACTTATTATAAATTTAAAATTTTTATTATTAAAAATATTTAATTATTTTTTACAGATTAAAATCATACATTTTGAATAAATTAATTTAAATTTCATCCCATAGACGGGACAACAAAACAGGTTTTAAGGTAAAACTGTTCAAATTTTTTCTATTTTTTCATATCCAATTTCAAAGTTAAATTGGTTCAAGTGACTTAAATTGGATTAATTAATGTAAAATTTATATAAGTAAGTTTTAAAAAAATCAAAAATATAATTTACCCTTATAAATAAATTATACAAAAAAGCAGTTTTGAAATAAAATTCAGTATTTCTCACTATTCATCAAAAAATAAAACTTCATAGAAAATTACAAAAAATTCACCATAACCTAATTTTGATATTTATCTTTCCAAAATGATGTTTATTTTGTCATATTAAATTTATAAAAGTTTCAAAATTCATATTTAAAGTAGGTTCCCCATTAAAAGGTGATAAAACTGTTTTTATAAAAATATAGGTTTTCATGTGTAAAATTAGGTTTATCCTTATTTTATGACTATCAAATATTTTATAAGAATTTAAAAATATTTTATTAGATATATAAAATAGAAATTTACTATATAAATTCTCCAAAATTATTATAATTTAATTAACTGTGCAAAGTGTGATGAAATAGTGATTTGTTTAAACCCGATGTTTCTTACATTGCTAGCTATCAACAAAATTAAATTTATTATAATAGGGAAATAAGGTAATGCATTAGGGTTACACATTAATCCCTTCTACAAAAAACTATCCCTAAAATATAAGGGGTGTTACCTTCTAAAATAATTTTGGTGGATCTTCTTCAGAGATACCTTTGGTTCCCATGTTACTTCTTCCATTTTGAGATTTCTCTAGAGTACCATTACCAGACGAGTCATCCAATTCCTCAAAACTTTATCTATGGTATTAAGAATATGGATGGATTATTCATAGTATTAAAGGTTAATTTACATATCAATTTCCTCAGATATGATCACATACATTGGGTCTAGCATGTACTTTCATGGCATAGATATATGGAACTCATCATGTACTTTTGAGAGATTTGGCGGCATTGTCAGATGATAAGTGAGAAGTCCAAATATTTCAAGAAAATCGAAGGGTCTGATGAAATTGGGTACCAGTTTCCATTTTATTACAAACCTAATAAAACCCTTCCCGGGATATACTTTCAAGAAAACATGATCTCCCACTTGGAACTCTAAATATTTCCTCTGATTTTCAACATAACTTTTTTCCCTACTTTGAGACGGTTTAATATGATCCTGGATAGAATTTAAAATTTTCATCATATCTTCCTTAAGTTTTGGGCCTAAGAGTTTACTTTCACAAACATCATCTTAATAAGTTGGACTATAATACCTATTTCTATATAATTCTTTGTACGACACCCTTTGAATACATGAATTGAAAATATTATTATAGGAAAACTCTACCAAAGCTAAGAACTGATCCCTCATACCTTAAAAGTCGAGTGAGAATGAGCTCAACATGTCTTTAATTGTTTTGAATTTTTATTTTAGACTATCCATTAATTTAAGGATGGTATGGAGTTCTCAAATGTAGTTCAGTGTCAAAATACTTCTGAATACTTTTCCAGAATGATGATGTAAAGTGGGGATCAAAATCAGAAACAATTGATAAAGGTGCACCATGAAGTCTTACAACTTCATTATTATGGATCCTTACAATGTGCTCAAGAGGTAGGTATTCTCTTATATTAAGGAAATGTACAGATTTGGTAAGGCGATCGATGATAAACTATATTTTGTCACTATATCTATGAGTCTTTGGTAGTCCTATGACATAGTACACATTAATTTCATCCAATTTCCACATAGGAATAGGAAGAGGTTTCAGGACTCATTTTAGATGCTTCTTCATAACTTTCACTTATTTAAGAACCAAACATCTATACATATAATCATATTTTTCCCACTTCATGGTATACCACCAAAAATGAACCTTCAATTCCCTATACATCTTTGTGATGCTAGGGTGTATAGGGAAATTTGAGCTATAAGGATCATTCAACAATTCACATTTTCTATCAGGTATAGAAGGAACCCATAGTATCTTTCCAAACATTAGAACACTATATTTACAAAAAATGATTCTAATTTTTCTTTATTCACACCATTAATTTCCTTCTGAAGGTTCTCATCATGAGATTGAGAATTATTTATCTTCTATAACAAAGATGGTTTTGTAATCATTTTAAAAAATGATTAATGTATCCCCTTCCATATAAATTACCATATCCTTTTTTACTGAATCCTTGAAAATAAGATCCTTCTCAATCCTCATTTGGGTTAGAAATCTATGATCATTCTTGGTTAATGAATATGAAAACTTATTTACTTTCCCTGGGTGGTAGTGTTCATGCAATCATAATCCTTGAGTAGATCAAGAAATCACCTTTGTCTCATGTTGAGCTCTTTGTGTGAGAAGATGTATTTTAGGTTTTTATGATCCATGTGTATCTAACATCTTTTACTATAGAGATAATGTCTCCAAATTTTTAAAGTTAATATTACATTATCTAACTCATGATCATGGGTTTGATAGTTTTATTCATGAATCTTCAATTACCTTGATGCAAATGAGATTACTTTATCATTTTTCATTAGTTAACAACCAAGTCCCTTCTTTGATGCATCACTATATATGACAACCCATCTCTTCCAGATGATAGAGTCAAAATAGGAGCATTGAATAATCATCTCTTTAGTTCATTAAACCAATCTTAAAATTCCTTTTTCTAAAAAAAACTTAACCCCTTTTACATATAAGATTGGTTGATAGATTATCCAATCAGGAAAAATTATGAAATAATCACTAACAATAACCTTCAAAACAAATAAAACTATGTACCTCAGTTATATTTGTTGGTGTAGGACATTCTATGACTAATATTCCATCCTTGGAGCCTATATGACCAAGAAAATAAACTTCTTGAAGCCAAAAATCACACATACTAAATTTACAATATAAATATTCCCTTATAAGAGTCTTAAGTATAATATAAAAGTGATTATCATGGTATTAATTGGTTTTAGAATAAACCAGAACATCATAAATGAATACCACAACAAAATCATCACAATTTTAAATGAATAATTTATTAATTAGGTCCATAAAAATATTGGTATCATTAGTCAAACTGAATAGAATTACTGTAAACATGTAATTTCTATACCTCATCCAAAAATATTTCTTCATAATGTATTCCATCTTCACTCACAATTGGTGATAACAATAATGAAGATTAATCTTTAAACAATATTTAACTCCATGAAGTTGATCAAATAAGTCATCAATTCAAGGTAGAGTGTACTTGTTATTTATTGTAATAACATTGATTTCTCTATAATCAATGCACAACATCATGGATTAATCTCTCTTCTTAAGAAAGAGAACATGGGGAACCCCATGGAGAAACAGTAGGGGGAATAAATACCTTATTACCCAAATCCTATAGTTATTTCTTCAATTATACTAATTCAATAGTTTCCATTATATAGAGAGACATTAATATTGTCCTTGCATCATGGATTAAATCAATCAAAAATTTAACTTCATGCTCTAGGGGATGTTTATGTAATTCCTCATGAAATACATCAATGTATTCCTGCACAATTGGTACATCATCAATTTAAAGATTACCTTCATCATCACTAGAAGTTGTTTTCTATTTTTCCACAATAATTTCACTCAGTATAGCTATAGTGTGTGTATCTAGATAAGAATCAAGTGAAAAAACATTTGATTTAAAGAAAAAGTAATTCTATATCTTCCTCACAAATTGTAATTTCCTTCCCCTTACAATAATTTTTTGCATCGTATTTTGAGAGACAATCTATATGGAGGATTATATAAAATTCCACAATAAGTATGATAACCAGGTTAGCAAGTAAAGAAATTTTATGTATTATAATTGGTCCTAAACAACAAATATTTATTGAAATGAGACTTCCCTTAGAGGTTTTGACTAACAAATCACTTATTAAATAAAAAGTAAAATGTCTAATTTTCTTGGAAAACATGGTAGATATAAAATAGTGTGATGATCCAGAATCAAATAAGGCATTTTCTAAATTTTGAGATATTATTAATGTACGTTTCACCACATCATTGGATACTTCTACCTCCATTTTAGTGATAGTATAAGTTTGGCCATCTCCCCTTGGCCTCTTATAATGAAGATTTCATTTACACATGGTGAATTCATTTTAATAGTTCCCAATCTCCCTATAGTGGAAACATTTAACAACAATGTTTTCCTTATTCCCTTTTCACTCACATTCCTGGTGACCCCTATCTCTGCACTTATAAAAAATTCGTAGTCCCTTTAAACATTTTTCTGGGTGTTTTTTCCACAGTTTTCACAAGGTGGAAAATGTTGAGTTTTCTTAATCTTATTTGACACATTCTATATTGCATGATGCTTATATGACCTCTTATTCTCTTGGTTTACATTGAATATTTTTATTATGGAAAATTCATTCTTTGTTTTTATGTCACATAAAACTATTTATTTGTATGATGAAAAACTCTAAGAAACTAGTGAACTTTATATATTTGGATTAAGACCTTCAAATAAGTTATTTTTCTTACAATTCCTATTTTACATGTAATCCAAAACATACCTGGATAAACTTATAAAGGTAGCTTCAAAATCTACAACACTTTATTTTTTCCCTTTTCTTTAAGCTAAAGAACTTTCTATTAATCTCAATTTGGTAATCCAAAGGTAAGTATTTATCCAAGAATATATCCTTAAATATTCTCAATTCCATGATTTATATTTATTTTTCTTCCCTAGTATTCTGGATCAAGGACTACCATTGATCAACATCACCTTGGAGAAAATACACAATAAGTATAACCTTTTCCATTTCACTACATCCCAATGCCACAAATATCTTCTATAGAGACTTAATACATTAATCAGCTACAATTGCATTAATAGTTCCACTAAACGATCTGGGTTTATTTTATATAAAGTGATATAGTATATAAGATTCTCTCCATGGAATATGTTTCCCTATTCAGTCAAGGTTATTTTTTTAACCTGATTAAGTTTCCCCAATATTTCCATAACTTCATCTATTCCAATACCATCTATATTGGTTTACTCAATAAGAAAATCTCTATATTTTTCACTAGTATTGAAACCATTCTTCCTTCCATGTTACATTCCTAATAAATTTCATATAATGGATTAGATCATAAAATAATAATTTATAATTCCAGCTATGGTATAACACATAAAACTAATTTATGCATCATAAATATTAGAATCATAAACTTTGGAATTTTTTGGGGACATATTTAATTTAAAATAATTTATAATGGTTATTAAAGAAAATTAAAATTATCCTAAGTGTTTTCCCAGGTATTGTAAAACTAGGTATGTAGTAAGACCCATTTTCATGTACCGGGTTACTCTTGAGTTAGGCTCAATTCACCTTATCAGAGTTCATAACCCTAGGTACATCTGTGTTAGAACCAAATCCACTTGTAGTATCTATACATGGATGTATTTATAGTAAAACCCATATAATACATAACATACCAAAATTATAGGATGTTATTATATTATTATCCTCAATATATATCTTTGGTTTATGTTCCCTAATCCATGTTTTCTAAATCTAGTTTCTAAGGTTATTGATAAACTTAGTCAGATACCAACTATAATGCCCTGAACCCATAAGCATAGAGCCCGTGCATTATTTTACTAAATTAGAATAGATACAAGATTCAAACCCCAAGGTACTGAAATATTTAGTAGTTTTGGAAAACCATATTACATACATGATAACCATATTACATTGGTAAATAGAAAAAAAAACGCGATACATAATAAGAACTAATAAACTGCATCCTTGAAACTCATTCAAAGGATTCATCTTCATAACCCAAGTAAAGGGAAAAATATAAGGGTGAGATCAAATTATCATTAAGGGTAAGTAATGTGAAAGAAATAATGAATCAATAAGAATAAATCTACATGGAAATTTGAATAATTGAGAACACATTCCATTTATATAACTAGATAAGGTATAATCAAAATGGAAAGTAAGAAAATGAAAACACATGCCATTAAATAAATAAAATGATAATGAAATGCATCCATAAATTTTTTCAGAGTAAAAGTAACATGAAAAAGATATATTGAATCAAAATAAAGTAAATGATTAATTATTGGACGTCATGTCTCAAACACATAAAAACCTCTACTGTCAAGATATATCCTCGAGATAGTTTAAAACTACTGGTAGAAACCTATTTAATTTGGAAAATTGATTTGTCTCATATGAAAATTTTGATGCAACGAGGGGATATATAATGTTTGATCCCCACCCTTTATAACATGTTCAGATAATTCCTTATATCAAATAATCTATTTAATTTATATTCCTTATCAAATATCTATATTGAATAAAAGATATGAATTTATCAATAATTCCCCAGTTATTCAAATAACTATCAAAGTAAAACCCAAATTTAAAAATGGAATACGGTATTGAAAATAATAATACCCATTACCTAATAATGTGGATATTTAAATTTTAATAATAAATTTATTATTTCAAGAGAATGTTAACAGTCAAAAAAGAAATAGAGATTACAAATGTTACTTTTACCATTTGGTAATTTTCAAGATAAACCCCTTGGGTGAGATATTTAAAATTTAATCATAATATACCATGAAGTATGATACAATCATGATATTAAAATACAAAGGGAAAGTATATACACCAAATTAAATTTAATTGGTTCATCAAAAAAAAAATAATTCTCAATGGAATGTAAATTGAGACGAATTCCCTTACAACTTGGTAACTTTTAAATTATAATCCTCGTGAAAGAAATAATTTGAAATGAAACATTTAATACCATGAAGATAAATTTAGTCATGATACAAAATACAATAGGTTCAGTATATACACCTCACAAAAGAAATAAGTGGTGAAAATGGTGTATGCCTCAAAGAAAGAAAAGCGAGACAAGAATCACTTACCTTGTGTTTTTTTTGGGTGAACATAATTTAAACTCATGTATAATTATTTTACTAAATATTAAAAACCTAAATAATAACCATAATCATATTTATAGTATAATATATTATCTTATTATTATGTCTTATTACCCATTTGTTAAAAATCTTTCATTATTTTCACTATTTGGATGTTAATTGCCTAGTTTTTAGAGTATGTTTTGACTTGTTACTTATTGTCCTTATTAATTAGATTCTGATTTAATCACCACAAAAACATGAAAAGTTATTTAAATATAATATATATCTATTATATATGTATTTATATTAATCCAAAATATTTTGATATATGAAATTAAATGCATCATTCATGGAGATGGTAGGTCATACGCACTCATGAACACTACTTTCATTTCTTTTTCATATAAAAAGAATTAAATGAGAATAATATATATTTATATTATAATAAAAATATCATATTTATGTCATATATTTCACATATTTTTCTTAAAACCATCCCTAATACATTACATGTATAGCGTGAACGCATCACATCGCATTGAGAAGGTAATAGTCTACACGTCCACAAACGATGTTATCGTATTCCCACAAATGGAGTGCATAAAGTCATGTGTCATATAAATTTTCCAGAAGAGTAAATAAATTATAAATATAATATATATCATATATAAAATATAAATCCATCATTATTCAAACCTTGAAAGGTGTTAAATTGAATACTGAATGACATCAGTTCACGAGGTAGTAGTTCTCCATACACATGAACGATGATTGTGTATCCCATTTGATGGATGTGTGTGAAAGTGTAGGTAGAAATATTAGAATAAAAACATATAAAAATATTAAATAAAATAATATTTTTATAAAATAATGATGTAAATATAATTTAATGCATAGAGGAATAAATGAATAAAAAGTAATCGTTGTAAAACATTACCACTTAATCGGGTAACTCCTTTTGATTTATACTGAATGAATTACATGGTTTACTTTTTTCTGAATGTGGAGAATATAGGATAAGGATAGGAATTTTGGGAGATTATTTTATCATATATTGGGTGAAACAAATGGATTTAGAGGCGTGAATAGGTGGGATGGGTGATTGCCTTTTTATAGTGGAGGAGGAGTGGCATTCTTATAAATTTTTGAAAAGGGAATTCCACCGACGTTTTTCCTATTAAAAGTTTCTCAAATAATATTAAATATTATATAAAAGGGATTATAATGTCTCAATTTTAATATAAAATTTATTTTGTAAAATTTTATAGGTCATTTTAGGCCTTTTGTTTAAGGTTTAGTCCATTGTTATGCTAATTTTTCTCTTAATCACTGTAATTAATTTTAATTACTTTCACTAGTATTTTTTGTCAAAAACTAAGTTAAAATTACTAGAAATTATATATTATTATTATTAAAAATATTTAATCCATTTTTATAAATTATAATTACCTAATTTTTAGAAAGTATTTTAAATTAAACCCTAGAGACGGGACGACCAAACGTGTTTTAAAGTAAAAATGTTCACAATTTTGCTGAGTTTTTATGTCCAATTTCATAGTGAAATTGGGTATAATTTCCTAAATTATATTAATTTATATATAATTGATCTAATTTTGTTTTAAAAAAAATCAAAAATATAATTTAACTTTAAAAATATATTAGATAAAAAAGCAGTTTTGAAATAAAATTTAGTATTTTTCACTATTCATTAAAAAAATAAAACATCACATAATTTTACCAAAAATTAACACTAAACTAATTTTTACATTTTATTTCAAAAATAATTTGTTATTTCATATTAAATTTATAAAAGTTTCACAATTAATATTTAAATTAGGTTCACAATAAAAGGCGAAAAAAATTGTTTTTATAAAAATATAGGGTTTCATGTGTAAAATTGAGTTTGTTCATATTTTATGCATATAAAATATATTGGATGAATTTAAAAATATTTTATTGGTCATATAAAATATAAATTTACTATGTAAGTTCTTTAAGTGTTATAATTTAATTAACCTTGAAAAACATGATGAAATAGTGTTTTGTTTGAACCCGGTGTTACGTGCATTACTAGCTATCAACAATATTAAATTTATTATAAAAAAATATGATACTTTCTTGGGGTGAAACATTATTTAACCCAAAAGAATAAAAAAAATTTATATCATGGCAGTTGAAAAAATTGTTAATTGGGGGGGGGGGGGGTTAAAACTAATAGGTAAGGGTTAGAACATAACCAAAGCTTGTCCAAATTTTATTTTATAATAGGGTTTCAACCCATATTCATATTATAATAGAATTATTTAAATTTAGATCCATATTTTAATGAAAATTAATTTCTATTAAATTAATAATTTATTGAATTTGAAGAGTACCCCTATGCTCACTTATAGAATAAAACATCTTATCTCTTTTCATCGCACCACATTGAGCCATATATCTTGACCAAAAAATCCCATATTTTCTTCTAAACATTTATATAAACGAATTAGAAGTATTTTTAATTTCATAATACCATTACAAGGGTCCTTAATAATGGATCTAAATGAAATATACTAAATAAGAGGTAGTCATCTTTACTGGATCTTTCAAGTTTATTTATTCTTATATTTCCTCTAAATATATTATACCCAACCAAAAATTATAAATAAAGTACAATAAATATAATTATATATTATTATTATGATGTTAAATCCATTTTAAATGTATTTTACATCCTATGAAATGTGAAAACACCACTCGTCCATACGAAAGGCTTATCATCTCCACGTAGTGGTGTAATTCGTTTGTAATCACCCATTTACTTGGATGGTTATAAAAATATAAATAATGAATAAATATGATATTTATGAAATAATTATTCTAATTTAATTATAAGATCATATCTACCTTCTTACAATCTCATCCATTAGAAAATAATAACGTCCCTCGTGCGTACCTATAGACTACCACCTCTACGAAGCGATGTGTTTCATTTTTTTTTCACATTACATTGATGGTAATAAGGATATATTTAATGAATAATATATATATATATATATATATATATATGATATAAAAATCCCCCATAAGGTTTAATTATTTTTTACGTTCCTTTCATTATATCCATCAAAAAGTGAAAGAAACATTCATTCCTACGTACGACCTACTATCTCCATAAACAGTGTAATTCATTTTTCTATATCAATATTATATAAATGAACCTATATATTTATATATATTTATTATATTTATATCATGAATAAAATTTTAGAGATTATGTAACCATGAGAAAGATACAAGGATCAAAACTACCAAATCAAAACTTACATGAAAAATGTAGGAGTTAACCCTAGAAATAATGATAATAATAAAAGATTATTATCAAATGGGTGATAAAATGTTATAAATATATCATATATGATAATATAGATATTTATATGTTTTTTACATAATTATAATAAATATAAATTTATTATAAAGGAGGTTAAAAGTACTTACTAGGTAAGTCGAAGTTGAGGCAAGGGATTTCATAAATCAATTTCTTTTCATTGGGTTATATTAGTTCTTCGTTGTCTTTGATATGATAAGATTATGTGTGTAATTACCTTTTATTATTTTATGTTTTACTCCCAATTTTTTATCTTAATTAACATTTTGATACACATAATCACTTTATTGATTAATTCTCCCTTAAACATTATGATCATTGTACGAGATTTCTTCTAAATTTTCACTCCATTGAGTCATATTTGGTATTACACACCTATTTATTTTTATGTGGTGTATATACTAAACTTTTGATGTTTTTAAAATTAATATATACTTATTCATAATGATTAAATTTTCAGTTAATTTTTACTCTCTAATGTAGTTATAATTTCAATACTACCAAAGAGGTAAATGTTTACATTGCAATCTAATTGTTTTTGGGATTGGTTTTATTTTTATTGAAGGACTATTATGATGTATAATTTAGAAACTCTATATATTTTTCTTATCAATTTTTTAATCAAGGTGTTAACATGTTTTATTCCAATTTTACTCTCTTTATATCTTTAATCAAGAGAAGAATTTTTTCAGAAGAAAAGTCAATAATATTTCTCTTTTGATCATATATATTTTTCTTCTATGTCCATGATTTGGAAAATATATTTAAAACATATTATTTATTCACTCATAATATTTATTAATAAAATTTATGTTATATTTTTTAAAAGTTTTAAAAATATTATTTATAATGTTTTTCTGAAAGGGTCATTTTTGACATTATTTTAAAAAAATTCAAATAGAATGTTTCTTTTTAACATACATGGGGTTAAGATATTTTACCACCGCCATAAAAATTTTACACTATTTATATTATTCTATATATTTTCATAGTTTTTAAAAATAAAACACTTAATTTAAATCTTATTTTAATATTTCAATTCAATTTTATTTACTTCTATAACAGTCATGATTTTATTACAAACCCTATATTTTTATGAACTAATGGGAATATATTATGTCGTTAATTTTTTGGTCATTAACTTTATCTTAAAATATTCACTTTATTATGATTTTTAGACATTATATTTCTCTTAAATATTCACATTTATTCTATCGTTAATATGTTTATTTACTAAACCATATACTATTTCATTATATGATGCCTTACTTTGAGATTGTTTTGATTAACCAGAAAAAATTGATATTCCATATTCTGTACTCAATATTAACATATATTGATAATGTATATTATTTATGAATTTAATAGGTCATTCAATATACGAGGAATGAATTTGACCTACAATAATGGGAGGGGCTCAGTTATAATATCCCCTTGATGTATCTATGTGACTTAAGAGATAACCAATTGGTTGAAGTTATTAAATGGGTTTCTGATTTTTAAATACCCATTAATTAAACTATCTTCATAAAATATATTTATGGTAAATTTACCATGATGTCTAAGATCATGATGTCTTACATTATGTATTACCTTCATTAATAATTTAGTTATTATTATCTATTATATTAATGTATTGATATTATCCACATATTCATTTATTTCTCAAGTTATTTATTAAATGGTATATGTTTTTAGTTATTTACCTTGATATATTAATTATGCCTTATTTATTCCTGATAGATTTGGTTGTACATAAACCTTATTGAGAATCCAAGATCACATTTTCTTATGTTTCATTTTTCCTAAGGTCCCACGATATTTACTATAAATGATTTGAAAGGATATGCTAGAGAGAATAATGATTTAAAAAAAATATAGTGTTTAATATTAAGTTTTTCATAGGTAAATGTGAAATTTGAATGTGCATCTAGTTTACCAATACTACTATACAATTTGGTCCTTTGAGATGTGATAACTTGTATCAACTTACAATGTAATAATGTAGACACTAGCTATGGGTTACTAGATTTGGGGTTGTTACATTCATGGGGAAACATCCACTTTCTTTTAGTGGGTATGTTGATCCACTAGTTGATGTGAAATGGATAAGTACCACTGAAAAGATATTTTATATCATCAAATGTTTGGAAAATTTTATTTTATTTTATCTATTTATTATTTGAAAAGAAAAAAAATCAATAGTGGTATCTTATGAATAAAATTAGGTAATAATAAGAAATTCACTCCATGGAGTGGGATGAGTTTAAAATATTATATTTAAATAAGTAAATTCTTTGTATTATTCAATTGAAAATATATAAGTAATTCCTTGAGTTAAAACAAATGGATGATGAATCCATTATTACCTATGAGGTAAATTCTATAAGACTTTTAAGGTACACTTATAGTATTATAATCCAATAGAAAAGTAATATTGATCAATTTTTCAGTGGCATAAAACCATATATCTGAATTGTGTTATCCATAAGGTACTTCAGTAGATATCAATAAATCATTTCATGTGCTATCAAGGTGGAAATAGAGATTGGTGTTACCAATCAATCTCAAGGTTCTAATAAGAAAAAAATATGGATTTCAAAGGAGTTTCTTAAAACCATGGAGAGAAGAATATGATCCTTCCTTTATACTAGAATTTTTGTGGGAAACATGGAAGAAATTTCCTTAAGGGTATTGGTTTTAATTGTATAAAGAACGGTCATTAGGCAATCGACTATCAAACAGATGGGAAGAATGAGTTAGATAATGATGGAGAAAAAACACCACAAAATGTACCACCTAAACTCTTGTGTTTTAAATGAAAGGAGTATGGGTATTATACTAACTAGTGCTAAAATATGAAGGTTAAAGATTATGACCAGCATTAAAATTGTCTTAATCCTAGAGATAAATGGAAATATCACAAGATTACTTTTACCGATTTTAATAACAAAGTGGTGAAAGTTACACTTACCATCCACTATAGAACTACTAATGTCTTATTTTATTCTGGATATATGACTCTTTTATATTTGAATAATTTTCTCTATGAATCACAATACCACTCCAATGATTATATATTGAATTATAAGTGGAAATTATTAATGGTACGATGATCACTTATCATGTTTACAATTCTTCTAGAATTAAAGTTTGTGGGAATTCAACTCCTATAAATCTCATTATTCTCACTCTAGTTGAATTTGATGTTATTTTGGGAAGGGATCAGATTTATTTATATAAATACCATATCAATTTATAAGGAATAGAATTCATATTTTATATTGTGAATCAATATATTATCATATATCAGTGAAAATATAAATATAAACTTATGATAGAAATTTCATCCATTATATGAGTCTTAATTCCTATTTAGAATGGGTATTTATCTCAGATGGTTGGAAGGAAACACAAAATTGAAGATATGACTATTTAATGGGAGTTAAATGATTTTTTTGAAAGATTTTTTAGTCCTCTATTAATTCATGAAGTTGAGTTTTCAATAGAAATAATACCTGGTTCTACACCTATTTCAAACATTACATATAGAATAGTACCTATTTATTTGTATGAATATAAGAAGAATCTATAGGATAATCTTGAAAAGGTATTCATTGGACCAAGTGTGTTACCATGGGAGGCACCTATTCTTTTTGTTAAGAAGAAATATTGATCAATGTGACCCTGAATTGATTATCGGGAACTTAACAAGAACACAATCTTGAATAAGTATCCTTTAGTAAATATTAATGATTTATTTAATAAATTACATAGAGCTAAATATTTTTCTTAGATCCATATTCAATTTGGAAACTATTAGTTGAAGGTTAAAAGTTAAGACATATCAGAAATAGTCTTCCATATGAGGTATGGACACTATGGATTTGTAGTGATGGAATTTTGTCTTACTAA
Source organism: Viscum album (assembly GCA_963277665.1). Classification (NCBI taxonomy): domain Eukaryota; kingdom Viridiplantae; phylum Streptophyta; class Magnoliopsida; order Santalales; family Viscaceae; genus Viscum; species Viscum album. Next base: position 407,422,741 of record OY728164.1, on the reverse strand, counting down.
TGATAACGTTATCTTCATGTATTTAATGAATAGAGTCATTAGAGATTATCATTATTAGTTTCTGGTAGTGTTTATATATGATATTAATATATATTCAAAGAGAAAGGAATAGAAATAATATTACTTAAACATTTTACTAAAGACACTAAGGAATTATAATCTGTATGAAAAATTTACACAGTGTTAATTTTGGGTACAAAAATTTTTGTTTCTATATCATATAATCTCAAATGATGGTATATCCATTGATCCATAAAATATGGAAGTTATTTAATGTTTTCCTAAACCAACCACTGGGATAGAGATCCATATTTTTCTTGGTTTAGATGGATATTATTGACACATTGCGGAGAATTTATCAAAATTTTCTAATCCACTCACCAAGTTTACTCAAAAGGGAGAAAAGTTACTTTGTACATATAAAAGAGAATAGAATTTCAAGAAGCTGAATAGAAGGTTGGTCAGTGCACTTTTACTCACCCACCTTATAGTGGATAATGGTTTTTGATATATAGTGACACATTGAAGGATGTACTATGATGTGTACTCATACAAAATGATATGGTTATATATTAAGCTTCATAATAATTTAAGGCTCTTGAGAAAAGTTTCCCAACTCATGATTTGAATTTAGATACAGTAATTTTTTCATTAAAGACATGGAGATATTATATTTATAGGGAAATGTGTGACATATATACTCATAATAAAATTTTAAAGTATATATTCATTCAAAAATAATTGAATATAAAACAGAGAATATGATTGGAGTTGAATAAAGATTGTAACTTCAGAAATCTTTAGCACCCTGAGAAATAAAACAAGGTGGTATATTCTCTGAGTTGAAAGGATCAAGCTATATTATCTATGTTGTAGATATAAAAGGACCCAATATTTTTTTTATATTTATAAAGTATGTATCTAGAAATTTTGAATTAAGGGGTGAGATATTATCTTTCTAAAATGAGTGTTCACCATATATCCAATTGAAAAATAAAGAGGTGTGGAAGGAATATTTAGAGTTGCAAATGAAGGTGAGCAATGTTCATGAGTTAAGACATTATTATGATAGAATAATAGGGTTCAATAATTGTGTATGTCTTCTGTACACACCATATTTGAAAAAATAGTTGTCGGATGAAGCTCATAGTTTTTCATTCTCTATTCAATATGGAAGTACAAAGATGTATAGAGATATAAAGGAGTATTTCTAGTTGGAAAAAATAAAGAGAGATATTGCAGAGTATGTATATTAATTCTTGGTATGTCAGCAAGTTAAGGCCAAGATATAGAAGTCTAAGGGGGTGTTAGAAATATTACCCATAACATAATGGAATTGGGAAAATATAGCCACAAATGTTTTCATTGGACTCCCCAAAATTTCAAAAGGACATAATACTAATTGGGTTGTAGTGAATTTCCTTATTATGATAGAACACTTCATTATTATTAAATAATATTTCTATCTTGATCATATTTTTAGAATATACATTAAGTAAGTGGTAAGGTTACATGGAGTACAAAATTTGATAGTATCTGATCAAGATCTGAGGTTTACATCAAGGTTCCGATGAAGTCCTTAGTAAGATATCGATTCAGAGTTGTGTTTTAGTATTACTTATCATCCTTAGATAAATGGTCAGTATAAAAAACCATTAAAACCCTAGAGGATATGATGATATATTATTATATATATTTCAATGGCGGTTATGATTAAAACCTTCAACTAGTCAAGTTTTCTTACAAAAATAGTTTTCACTTGAGAATTATGATGGCTCTTTATGAAGCCCATTATAGAATGAAGTGTAGAACTCAAATGTTCTAGGATGAAGTTGGAGAAAGAAATTTATTGGGACTAACCTAGTTAAGGAAATGGTAAATAAAGTCAAATCCATTCAAAAACACATCAAAGAAGATCAGAGTCAATAGAAAATTTATGTTTACAATTATCAAAAAAATATAGAATCCCATTTTGTAAAAAGGTATTTCTATGAATTTATATATGGAAGAAGTTTATGAGATTTGGAAGGAATTTAAAGATTATCCCGATGTATATTAACCCCTTATGTATTCATGATCAAGTAGGGATGGTATCTTATCACTTGGCTCTTCCCCCAAACCTCTTTCAAGTTCATGATATTTTCCATGTATCTCTCATTAGGAAGTACATAATTGATCCTTCACGTGTATTTAACATATAGGTTATAACATTGGATTATGAAATTTATTATGAAGAACAACTGGTAAAAAATAATGGATTTTAGAGATAAAGTGTTACAGAATAAGACTACTCTCCTGGTTAAAGTTATCTAGAGGAATTCAAAATTTAAAGAAGCTACATGGGAAGCCTAGGATGTGATGAAACATATATATCCTCATTTTTTGTATCAAAGTAATAAAATTTATGTGGTGGAATTAAATTTATGGTGGGTATAATGTAACACACTAAGATTTTATGATATATTTATCTTTGAATAAATTTAATTTCTTTGATAGATTGGATACACTCAACCCTGAGTATAAATGGACCATAATATATTATACCATTATAACATTGTTATTGAAACTGGTAGAATGAATAGGAATAACCATATTTTAAAACTATGAATAATTTTTTTTATATAAATCAAGTATCTTTATAAATAATTACTCATTTTTTAGTGAAATAATTATACGATTTAAAAATACATTTTCCCACAAAAATAGTTTTTATTGATTTTTGTTAGAGAATAATAAATTTCATTTATAAAAAATTTAAAAAATTTCATTGAAAAAATAAATTAAAATTCTAAATCATTATTTCAAAATTATCTTAGAGTAATTTTTTAGAATCTAATGAAACGATTGATTTTTTGATGAATAGGGAGAAATGCCGGTTTTTATTGAAAACCATTTTTTGTTTAAAGAATTTACAAAATTTCAATTTGTTTTAAAATGGGTTTAAAAGTAATTTTTTTTCATTTCTTTAATTATTAATCCAATTAATGTCATTATAATTAATTTTATGATTTATTTTTGAATAAAAACTTTTTATACTTAAGAAAATATATTTTTTCTAGAAAACCTCTTTTGGTTGCATTTTGTGAGTTTAAATTTTATTAATTGTTTTTTGATAATTTAATTTTATAAAATAAATTAAATATTTATAATCAGAATTATTAAATCTTATAATGTATCCACTTCAATTTTTTCATAATTAATAGTAAAAATAGTAAAAAAAATCACCATAATGAATGTTTAAATAGGTTTAGTAGGGGTTAACAAAGAGATAATGTTATGTTTTCTAATTAAAATTGCCTAAATCATATTTTATAAACATATTTGGACCTCATTCTATCCCAAATTCTAAAATCTACCCATTTTGTAGCATTTTTCATGAGAAGAACTTTATTATATTATAGCTTTTAAAAAATTCCAAGTGTGTCCTCTCCCCTACTTATAAAAGGAAACTCCTCATTTCACTTCTTTAAACCACTTTGAGACATATAGATCAACCAAACAATAAAATATTCTCTTATAAAATTTTATATCTATGATTTTAGGTACTAAACTTCTTAAAAGACCATTCCATGGGTCCTTCAGAGAGGATCTAAGGGAGGCCTATCGAAGAAGAGGTAATCTTCTTACCCAACCTCTTTTAATTTATTTCTTCTTATACCTCCTCAAAATATATGGAATTAATTAAAAACATAAAAACTTACATATACTCAATATACTGAAATTTTATTACTATTATGGAACTACCATTATCCACTCTATTTTTCATCAAATGGGAAGCGAAAGTATCACTTATGCATAAGTGTAGACTATCGCCTCCACGCAACGAAACAATTCATTTTCCATTACCATATTTCAGGGATGGTTATTATGATGGGTTTAATGTTTATAAATTAAATTTATGAAATAATTATTCTTATTTAATTATAATATCACATCTAACTTCTTATTTTCTAATCTATTGGAAAATGATAACATCGCTCATGCGCACATCTATAGTACAACCTCTACGAAGGGATGTGATTTATTTTTTGATTATGCTCTGAATGGATGGTAATAAGAACAATTTTATTGAATATATATGATATTTATTATATAGTAATAATTTTTTAATGATTTATTATTATTTACCTTTATTTCTTTCAATCCATTAAAATGTGAAAACAATTTTTATGCGTACATATGATCGATAATATCTATGAACGATGTTATTAATTTTTCCATATATAACTTTGATGAAAGAATATAAATATATTTATAATTAATATATATGATATTTATATCATTATTAAAATTATATATATTATTTATCCATGATCAATGCACAAAGACCAAAACAAAAAAACCAAAATTCTCATGAAAAATGATATAGTTAACACTCGAAAACAAAGATTTTAAAAAGTAATTATTAATAAATTGATGTTGACATGTTATAAGTAGATCATATATGATGTTATAAGTATGAAATTTATTTTTTAAAATAATTATAATAAATATAAATTTATTCTACGAGAGGCTATAACACTTTAAAAGAAAGTCAAACTTGAAGTAAATATTTATTCTACAAGCTCATAATTAATCAAGATTGTTTATGATTCAATTTATAATGATGAAATTTTATGACCTATATCTCAATAATTCCATGATTTTTCTTCTATTTTGGTTTTTTATGGATATTAAATTTTTTTCCTTTTATTTTTTACTCTAAGAACTCAAAAGACTCAAATAATATTTGTAAAGAAACCTAACTTCATTTCTCTCTGTGGTCGAAAATCATTTTCTTACATATCCATGATTTCTAAAAATGTTTTCAAGAATTTTTTTTATATTAACCTTTGATTTTTTAAAGTTATTTTTACCTTTGGTATAATGTTTTTTTAAATTTTTGATTAGTAATACTCTTTTTATTTTCTGAATGAAGTACTTTTTAAATTTTTACAGAAAATGTGAAAGGAATACTTATTTTAACACAGATGAAATTTATAGAATATCCCTATATCATCAAAAAATCAATGATTTTTATATTTATTTAAAAAAATTCAGGGTTATTTTAAAATAAAATGTTATCCTTAATATTTGGGTATTTTTTAGATTTTAAATATATGACTTCAAAGTAAAAAATGGAGTTTCCTTAAGAAATGTTCTAGTGATGTTTTAAAGGTATTTTTCATCCATGATAACATTATTTGATGTTACTTATGATTTTATGGTAATATAATCCAATGATACCATCCAATTTCATTATTTTTATAGATTATTATGATGATTTAAATATGATTCTATAAAATCCATTTATTTCTCATAGATTATTTATGTTTTTATGAAACTTTTATGAAACCCATTTAATTTCTACTGGTTATGCCATGATGCTATGATGTAATGTTTATGAAACCCATGTCATTTCCATTAGTTATACTATGATGAAGGTTTTATGATATTTTTACAAACATATGTATGATTTTCAATATGTGATGGGTGGTCCCAGATTTATATATGACTCCAATGCATTGGGAAAAGTAGGATATATCATGAGATAATAAGGAAAAGAATGTGGATTTAAACCAGTTCAATTAGGGTTTATATCCATTATTATAGTATTGTGAGTGAACATTGTCTAAGGATATTATGGAATAGGGATCGAACCTAATCCACTATGATAGTATTGGAAGTGATCCTTGACTATGGAAGGGTTTTTTCATCCTTATGTATATTACACAAACTTATGTCTTATTCCAATGTTATGCTCTCATGAATCATGTTCTTTGATAGATTTATAATTCATACCTTATTAACTAAGACGATTTATTCCATGAATCAATATTATTATCTATGATATAAAGGTTATGTATTTCAAATGTTTATACTAGGTTATCATATCATTATGCTCATGTTATGTAGAAGTGATCAATAATATCTACCTTGATTACCTTAACTGAACTTCTGACATCACTCATTCTTAGTATTCCATTCCCCTTATTATGAAGAATGTTTTTATCTATGATATGTCTAAGAAGGGTTATAGTTATAAAGAACTTAGTAGGATATTATTTATATCTCTTATGAATAAGTTGTTTATGTATCCAAGTTTCCAAATACACTAAACCTATATGATTATAGAATGGATCATATTGTTATGTAATGAATATTCGTCTATTAAGATGTAATATCTATGAATAAATTTTATGGGTAACTATAATTAAAATGTTCATAGTAGTGGAAATAGATGAACATTACAAAGTTTATCAAATAAATATGAAATTTTAATTTCTAAATTTTGATCTTGAGGAAGAATTTTTCATTGAACAGATTGTGGGATTAATCTTAGAAAATGATGAAAATATAGTATAAATGCAATATAATGATTTTTATGGATTTTAAAAGGCCTTTATATATGGATATTCCAAATTTTATGTATGCCTATGGTATATAAAGTTCCAAAATGTGAAATTTTACAATAGCCTTTATATAAGAGAGATGTCTACAGGTACCCTCATAGTCATTGTGTATGTGGATGAGATCATATTTACTTGAGATAAAGAGTATCTATGTTAATAATTTATTGAAAAATTTAATAATAAGTTTGGTATTTATATTTTAGGTAAAATTATTTTTTTTCTCATATTAAAAATTTATCCAAAGATTGATTATATATATTTATCTCAAGAAAAATATTTTTTATAATCATTGCAAATGTTTGGCATGAAATATTCAAAAGATGTTTAATATCTCATTTTAAATGGAAGAAAATTGTGTAAGGATGAATATTGAAGTAGTGTTAACCAAAAAAATAGAAGAATCATCAGAAGTAAAATTTACATAACAACATAAAGTATAGATATAAATTATATAGTGACTCTATATGAATGGTTTAAGAGTGAACCTAAAGTGTCCCACTTACTGGCTGAAAGGATAATCTTAAGACTTGTGAACGTAACAAAAAATTTTGGGATATTATATATACACAATGTATATTAATTCTTGTGTTGATTAATTGACATGTTTTTGTTATGTGATTATATTATAAAAAGTTCCACTTTAGGTGGAAATTTATTTTTGGGAAAGGGATGTGTATGTTGGTACAAAAAAGAAGAAGAATTTAGTGACATTGAGAATATCTAAGGTAGAGTATGTATCATCTACACATTCTTGTAAACAAATGATTTGTATCTAACTGTGGCTTCAATATTTGAAAGTTGAGGTTGAAAATCCCTTAAAAATTACCTGTGATAATCAGAGTGTAATAAATTATTCAAAAGATCTAGTAATATATTCAAGATCCAAGAAGATTGATATCAGATATCATGTCATCAAATAAAAGGTAGTCAGTGGGGATATCAATTTGTAATACAATTATAATAAAAATAAGGTTTCAGATATCTTCACCAAAACTATTCCAAGAGATGGTATAATTAATTTGAGGATGAAACTTCATGTTCAACCCTCTATTCACACTAAAATATTTAAGGATATTTCCCCCACTAGGATTTGGTTTCTATTGTAAATGAGGGAGAAAAATTGTACTCTTATTTATCAAATTGGATATGTAATATTCTATTTTAATGAATATGAATATGTGGTTATTGTAAAATTTTATAGGAAATTGAATAATAATTTAGGGGGAGAGAATAAAGATATTTTAGTCACAAATTACTTATCATTGAGAGAAAAATTTTTCTAAAAAAATATTACATTATCTATTAGTGTAGTGTTAGGAAATATTTATTTGAGAAAGGTTTTTATTTTATCATTCTTGAAGAGAATTATGGAAAGTGAGGGATTGTTGTTGACAGGAAATCTAAAGGAGGATATTAAATAACTCTTATAATTCTTTGGTTAGTTAGAATTGTTTCAATTTGGATGTTTTTGATTATTTTGAATTTTTTGGATTTAATATATGATTATTGTTTTTGAACCGTTATTATTGTCAATTATAATGAATTATGATGAGATCACTATCTATTTCATGATTTTTGTGGTGATGTTGAGTTAGAAAAGTGGTAATAATTAAAATGAGAAGTTATTTTGTTTCTTATATTTCATGTAATTTAATAATGAGGAGTTATATTTAACTATATAAGTATTTTTGGTGAGATATATTAAAAAATATGTTCCAAATTAGGAAAACCTTGGGATCCTAATTGACCACAACCACCAGAGGCAGACGCAGGGGCTAGCTCAACCGTAGACTATCCAAGCTGCTATATAGAATCATAACAAGGGCCAAAGAAATTATTGGGCTAGGAATTCATGTATGCAAGAGTGTGGATCATTCCAAAAAGGTAAAAGGATTTTTAGAAACATTTTGGGATCATTCTTGATGACAACTACCAAACACTAAAAAATAGTGGATTTTATTACTTCTTGTATTCCTTAGTTAGGATAATTTAGTGGAGTCCAACAACCAAATTTTTTGATGTCGGACTTGGAAAAATTAAAAATATCTAAATTTTAATATGTGTACATAAAATATATAAAGGATTATATATGGAATGAAATCTCTCCATGTGTATTCACTTCTATATTTTTTTTCTACCTTTAGGAAAGGGTTAGTTGGCCACAAAAAGGCACTCATGTAAAAGACTTAACAATAAAGCTTCTATGATCAAGTCGAGACATTGAAAAAATGAGATTCACCCAAAAAAAGTCTAAGAGAAGATAAATATGGATTAAATGGGTTTGATGATGTGTTTTCCATGATATTATAGCTTTACAGTGTATAAGAAAATTCCCAAAAAAATGGATTTGTGAGTCTGATACATGCATGCCTATGAGTTTCTTGATTAAAATTAAATAATGTTGATGATGTGATAAAAGATAGGGTCATGAGGCTATTTATATAATGTATTGATGCAATTTTGTTCATTTTTATGTGGTATAACTTAATCAATGGAAGGAAACTATGAGTTTTAGAGATATTCAAGGTATAATGAAGCATCATATTTTTCAAAATCAAAGGTGGTAAACATAATCAATGAATTCCATGTCCACACCAAGATTTTTTTTAAATATTATTTTAGGGATTTATAATTTATTGAATAATATAGAGGGTTCAATTTGATACCACTTTTTTAAGACCCTCCCCTATTGAACACCTACTGGGTCAGCAAAGGAGATGAGAGTCACCCCAATCCCCACATTCAATAGGCCTCGACTTGGTGACTAGCACTAAGGAAATCTATCACAAGAATGGGAAGAAATACTCTATTAATTACAAATATAAATAGGTTTTGAAATTAGTATAACTTTTAATAAACTATCAACCATAAATTATTAAAAACATATTTCAATTTCTTGAAGAAATTTCACTTTAAAACATTTCAAAGTATATCCATCCAATTATTTTGAGGGAAAAATCAATTTCTTGAACTAAAATCGACACACATACTGTAACGAACCAAACTTTTGAATACTTTATGTTTCCTGAAATTGATTTTTATTTTTATTTTATACTCAACAAAACTATATCCTCTAATTAATGAAGTGAGTATAATTAAAATGAGACCATTGGGTTTTGACTGTTATATGACTGTTGGTCAATATGACTATTAAAAACTACACTCTTAATGTTATGATTATTGTTTATAAATAAAAGTGATCATGGTTAATTAATACATAAATAGGATTTGATGGATTCATCTAGTAGACTCAGGCCATACGAAGCCCATCTGTCAGATCTTGGGAAGGAGGTTGTGTCACTAGGCTTTTCTCTGGACCAAGCCCAAGCTGAGCTTCAACATGTGAAGTTTGAATGGAATCGCCTACAAGAGAAGTTCAAGCTGATTGAAATCACCACTCAGGAAATGTTGTCCGAGCCACCCCAAGATTCTATCACCATAGCACACCTTACACTTAGGTCCTATGTAGGTGCTATAAGGGGCTATGTAACGGGGCCTTAGTTACTTTCTATAATCCTTTTGTATAAATAATTAATTTTAATTCTTATTAAGGTAAAATTTTTGGATTTAAAATGTCAAAATAAATATAGGATGAATTTATATATGTTCCATATTATTGGTGAATTTTGGAAAAAGGGTATTGTAAAATATTTTTTATACTTTAAGTAATTAATAATGTGAAATGATTTTCAAAAAATGGTTTTCTATAGTTGTGATCAGTTAGAAATTTAGATTCTAATAAAATCAACTTAGTATTTTGTGAATAGTCAAGTGTGGATAGTAATATTACCCTTAAAAACTGTAATGTGACCAATGGAATTGTAGCCTCACTTAAGAAATTATAAATATAATTTAATCATCTTGTTTGGTGAAGTGATATAATAGCATAAGTACATAACTGTTTCAGAAACTATTAGTTAAGTATTAATATTTTATTAGGTAAATAGTGTTTTTACTTAAAAATTAAATATCTCATAATTAGAAAATTATTTTCATAAAATTGATGTCATTTTATAATTCATAGAATCAATATTAGATTATGGTGAATTTATGATATTTTTATAAAATGTTTTGTTTTTTGGTGAATAGTAAAAAATATTCTTTTTGAGTTTTAGTGTGTTTAATTACATCATTAATGATGTAATCATGATGTAATAATTATGGTAGAAATTTTTATAGTATGATATCTTATGAGGTGTCCCATGTGGCCAATAACATGGGAAAGCCCATGGTTTTTCAAATACCACTAATGAGGTGTCCCTTGGAAATTAATAAAATACTCCCCCAATTTTTCTATAAATACCAACCCATTCATTCATTAATTTCATTCCAAATTCCTCCTAAATATATATATAGTCTTTTACCTCCCATGTATTCATTCCAAGGTGACTAAAATACTCCCAAGGTCCCAACCTTTGAGCTTTTGAAGTTACTCTTCAAGGTAAGAGAACCTTTCACCCTCCTCTTTTAGTCATGATTTTCTTTATGTTATGTCTCCTAGTTTCCATATTATTATGTGGGGTAATGTTATTATATATCATTATTACTATTTATTTCATGTATAAATGATGATAGAACCTTTTCTCTCTCATTAATTGATTTTATGAATTTTTAAGTGACGTCGTTAGGCTTCCGAATTTTCATAAAAGAAATTGCATTTTCTCTTTTCTTTCAAGTTTCCTTTTCATGTGGTATGTCATTCAAATATCCACACCATGATCTTATTTATATTTTATTCCATCTTTGTACTATAAAATTATTAATTTTTTATGGGAGACCCTTTTCCCCTCTCTTTTTATTGTTTTCTAAAACCGTGTTATATAGTCGTTATACTGCAGAAATTTCGTCACAAAATTTTGCTCTCTTCCCTCAAGAAATTGTCTTATTTTATTTATGTGAATACCTAGAACTATTTTGTTTTTAGTGGTTTTAATAAATACATAAAAATTATATATTTTATTCGGGAATTGACATACATAAAACACTTATTCCCTTTCCATGGGTTATAAATGACATAATGATCTTGTTTTTAAGAACTTTTTAAAACGTCATGACTTTGATATAAAAACCATTTATTTTATTCTCTTTGGGTTATTTATGAAATGTATGATTATGATATATGTGGTTCACATTAAAATAAATACATATTAAGGGTTAAACTTTATAGCGTTCTAATGCATTGGGTAAATAATTTAATCTCTAGAGATGACAAGTTTCATGATACCTTGGTGAATAACATTGGTAAATTTTATGACACCTTGAGGACGAACCTTATTGATATGTTCATGAATGTATAAATTAAATATTTTAGCCACTTATTAAAGTTATTATTCATGTTATTTTTTTTATAATATGCCTCTTTTTTCATTTCTCATGTCTTTATTTTTTTCATCAAGTTCTTATTGATATCACAAGTAAACAGATTCCCTTGATTTTCTTACTAGGACTTCTGCTCACCCATTCCTTTGATGTATGTATCTAGGTTATGAGATTCAGTAATTGTAATTAGGATAAACCTATAATGAATCCTTAAAAGTTTATTAGAATAATTTTATATTTTTTCATGTATTATGTTAATGATTTCCAATACACTAGACTTTAAAGATCCTCTATTTGTAAAAATGTAATGAAAAGTTATGTAATAAAAAGGTGGGATGCCAGAATTGGTATAAAAGGACAGTTTAGTTATTTGTGGAAATTAGGGTACATTTTTTTTGGAATAACCCTATATAAAAGTTTAAATATAGGAAAAATTCCTAATATTTTGGTGAGATATTAAGTAAGTGGTTTTTGAATAAATAAATACCTGTCTGGATACAAAAAAGTGGATGTGGCTCTGGAACAGATGCACCTAGGAGTGAAAAATCTGACGAGGATTTTTGGACTTACCCCAAGGTATCCTGGTACCTGACAGCGGTCCTTACTGCACTCCTGGTTTGACACTACTGAGGGATATGTTTGGTTAATCACAAGATTTTTATGAACCATAATGAATGATTTATTGAGAAATTTAATTGTTTAAGAATGAAGTTTTAAGACATAAAAATACTTTATAGTTAAAATATTAATAAATGAAATGATATTCTCACTAAGGTTTTATTCTTTTAGAAAATGATGATCAATAGGAGGAATCTTAAAAATAGTGACCGCAATGGACCATGTGCTGACGGTCCCCCAATGGAAGCTGGAATGGAAAATTTCATGAGAATAATGAACCAACTGACTCAAGTTATGGGAAATAACGTGAATAAAGATAAGAGACCAATATCATAGGGAAGGGAACAACATTCTATTGAGTCCTTTATGCATCAACAATCACAAATTTTCTGTGGATCTACCGACCCATTGGTTGCTGAATAGTGGATCATCTCTACCGAGAATATCTTTTATGTGGTCCGCTATTCAAAAAAAATAGAAGATCACCCTAGTTGTTTATCTCTTAGAGGGAGAAGCTGATCAGTGTCAGGAACTGATTAAAAACATGAGGCCAAGAGTGGAGGTTTAAGCTATGGAGTGGGAAGATTTCACAGTTATCTTCTTCAATATGTATTTCCCTCGATCGAGGAAAATAAAAATAGAGAAGGAATTTATCAAGCTGAATTATAAGGAAAATGAATATGTGGGAATATACGAGGTGAACTTCAAAAGTAATTCATGTTACACCTCTATTTTTATCATGGATCCAAATGGGAAGGTTGATAGATTCTTTGGTGGACTAAGACCTCATCTGCGGAAGAATATAGCCAACTGAGACTATGATAGCTCTGAGGAGATCATGTAGAGTGTGATGAAACTTGAACTGGAGTTTGGTGAGACATAGTGTTCTCATAAATCCAATTATAAGAAGAGATAAATGGATCCTAGCTTAGGGAGGATCTTCAATCAGAGAAGAGGAGGAAAGAAAGTGCAACGTTCCATGTGTAATAAATGTGGGAAGAAGCATTCAGGGAACTACCTTCTCGGGAGAGGGAAGTGCTGAAAGTGTGGTAGAGATGACCATATTGTACAGAATTGTCGTAGTAAGGTGAAGCCTCAACTTACCAATACTAACGAAAAGGGGAAGATGGTACATGCCCTACCTGATTTCCAATGCTATAAGTGTAGAAAACTTGGTCACTTTTCCAATCATTGTCCAAATCCGAGGGCCGTGGAGGGGAATCACCATTAGCCTCCGCAACAACCAAGGGAACAAGGTCATACTTTTTCAATCACTACGGATGAAGAGGAAGCACCAAATGATGTGGTGGCAGGAACTCTTATTGTTATCTCAAAGCTAGAAAATAAATTGTTTGATTATAATTCTATATATTTATTTATTTCCTCCAAGTTTGCAAAGAATTTAGAATCAACCCCTAAATTTCTAAAAGTAGAGTTATCAGTCAGGCCTCCTAGTTAGATTATCCAATCAATCATTGGTGTTTATAAACTCTAGTATTTACTTTAGTGAGCACAATATTATCACAAATCTAGTAGTCAATCCCATGATGTAATTTGACATTATACTAGGGATGGACTGGCTCTCAAAATATAATTCTAAGAAAAAATGCAGAAGAAAATAAATCTTAGTAGTCTTGAATGGAAGACCAACTGTTATCTTCCAAGGAGAGATATCCCAACCAGTTCATTGTCTAGAAGAACCTCCTATATCCTTCTTTATAGAGTTTATTGATGAAGAAGAATAAGTAAATGAGATTATATGGATAGAAAATTCTTTCATCATCTAAGAATACATTGACACTATTCTTAAGGAGTTACATGGACCTCCCCCAGAAAGAGAGGTATAGTTTTCCATTGAAATCGTTCCTGGATCTCATCTGATATCAAAGACCCCGTATAGAATGGAAAATGTGGAGATGGAGGAATTAAATAAAAAACTCCATGATCTTTTGGAGAAGAGGTTTATCCGGCCGAGTGTGTCTCATTTGGGAGAATATGTTCTCTTTATGAATAAGAAGGACAGATCGATGTGGCTATGCATTGATTGTAGAGAATTGAACGAGATCACAGTAAAGAAAAAATACCCTCTCTAAATAATTGATGACTTATTTGACCAAATTATGGGGCTCAATTCTTCTCTAAGATTGATCTTTGATATGGTTATCATCAATTGAGGGTGAAGAAAGAAGATATTCCAAAAACTGCCTTCCGATCAAGATATGGGCATTATGAGTTTGTTTTTATGCCCTTGGTTTTGACTAATGCTCCTGATATTTTTATGGATTTCATGAATAGAGAAGTGGAGGACTACTTTGATAACTTTGTGGTAGTTTTTATTGACGATATTATGATATATTCCGAAAGTTTCAAGGAGCTTGATGATCTTCTAAGATTTATTTTTCAAACTCTACGGAGGGAGGGGGGTTTTGGAAAGTTCAACAAATGTGAATTTTGGTTACAACAAGTTTCTTTCTTAGGTCACATTGTAACCAATAAAGGAATCATAGTTGACCCTAAAAAGAAAAAGGTTGTAGAGGAGTGGCCTCAGCCTATAAAAATAACTGATATTCATAGTTTCCTTGGATTATTGGGATATTATAGGTGGTTTGAGAAAAACGTTTCATGAATTTATAATCCATTAACCAAGTTAACTCAAAAGGGGTCAAGTTTATATGGAAAAAGGAGTGTGAGGAAATTTTCCAAGAGATGAAGAAGAAATTGGTCACTTCACCCATGTTAAATATTCCCTCAAGTGGAGAGGGATTCATTATTTTTAGTGATGAATCTATGAATGTACTTGGGTGAGCCCTCATGAAAAATGAAAAAGTCATTGCTTATACATCTCGACGGTTGAAGAATCATGAGCAGAACTATCCTATGCATGATCTAGAGATAGAATTGGTTGTTTTTCATTGAATATATGGAGGCACTATATTTATGGGGTGAAATGTGATATATACATAGACCGTCAAAGTTTGAAGTATATTTTCCCACAAAAGGAATTGAACACGAGACAAAGGAGATGATTGTAACTTCTCAAAGACTATGATTTTTCAATTCATTATAACCCCTAAAGAGCAAAAAAATTGATGATTCATTAAGTAGGAAAGACCCGGTTGTTCTTTCCATGATGAGGATTCAAAGAGATCCTTTGATCAACAACCTAGTAAATATAGACATGGGTATTATAAGGGAAGGGACATCATAAACCCTAACCCAAATGATTTCTTAACCATCATTACTATATAAGATCAAGAAATATCAGAAAGATGATCCTTTTTTACAGAAGAAGGTTCAAGCTGTAATGGATGAGAAGTTTCTTGAGTTCAATATTGATCATGAAGATGTACTGAAATTTCGTACAATACTATGTGTTCCATATATTATAGAAATAAAGAAAGAGTTGATGGATAAAGATTATATCTCTACATTCTCTATACATCCTGGAATTACAAAAAAGTATAGAGACCTTCATGGTCATTATTGGTGGGATAATATGAAAAAGGAGATTGCTAACTACACTTCAAGGTGCCTGGTATGTTAGAAAGTGAAGGAAGAGAGAAAAATTCCTAAATGGGTATTATAACCACTACCCATACCAACAAGGAAGTGGGAAAATATCACTATGGACTTTTTCAATGGTCTCCCAAGAACTTCTATGGGAAAAAACGTGATATGGGTTATTGTAAACCGTCTCACCCAGACTATCCATTTTATCTCTATTCCGAAAGATTTATCTCTTGAAAAATTTCTAGGATTTTTGTGATGGAAGTGGTAAGGATGCATGGAGTTCCACTTTCTATCATATCTGATCATGATCCAAGGTTCACATCAAAATTTTAGAGAAGTCTTCAACATGCTCTGGGTACCGAATTGAATTTCAATATTGATTATCACCCCCAAACTGATGGAAATTCTGAAAGGACCATTAAAACACTTGAGGACATGATGAGAACATGATTAATAGAATTTAAAGGTGGATGGGATCAATATATCCCATTAGTTGAGTTCTCCTACAACAACAGCTTCCACTCGATCATTCAAATGGAACCCTATGGAGCTCTTTATGAGAAGAGATGTAGAACTCTTACTTGTTCATATGAAGCTGGTGAGAGAAATTTTATTGGGCCTGATCTTTTGCAATAGATTACATAAAAATTCTATTCCATCCAACAACACATTAAGGCTGCTCAGATTTGGAAAAAGATCTATGCCGAAAACTGTCAGAGGGACTTGGAGTTTGATATTGGTGACAAAGTCTTTCTTATAATTTCATCTTGGAAGAGATTCATGAGGTTTGGTAAGAAATATAATCTCATCACTAAGTACATTGGCCCCTATGAAATCCTTGATCGTGTAGGAGCAGCGCCCTATCAACTTGCACTTCCTCCAAATCTAGCACAATTTTATGAAGTATTCCACATATCCCTCTTGAAGAAGTACATACCTAACCCTTCACATGTAATAAATGTAGAGGTGGTAGAACTGAAACATGACCTATCTTATGAAGAGTAGTTAGTGGAGATCTTGGATCATAGGGACAAGGTTCTGTGCAACAAGACTACCCACCTTGTTAAGGTATTATGGAGAAACCAAAAATGTGAAGAATCCGTGTGGGAACTAGAGGAGTTAATAAGGCAGAAGTACCTGCACATTTTATCTTCTCAAGGTATGAGTTGAAATTTCAAGGATGGAATTTCTTAAGGTGGGAAGAATGTAACAACCTGAACTTTTGAAAAAAATATTGTTTCCTAAATTTTTGTGTTATTTTTATTTTATACTCAACAAAACTATATCCTCTAATTAATGAAGTGAGTATAATTAAAATGAGACCGTTGGGTTTCGAATTGTTATATGACCATTGTAAACTATACTCTTAATGTTATGATTATTGTTTTTAAATACAATTGATCATGGTTAATTAATACATAAAGAGGAGTTGATGGCCTCATCCAGTAGACTCGGGCCATATGAATCCCATCTGTCAGATCTTAAGACAGAGGTTGTGTCACTAGGCTTTGCTATAGACCAAGCCAAAGCTGAGCTTCAACATGTGAATCTTGAACGGAATCGCCTATGAGAGAAGTTCAAGCTGATAGAAATCACCACTTGAGCAATATTGTCTGAGCCACCCCAAGATTCTATCACTATAACACACCTTACACTTAGGTTCTATGCAGGTGTTATAAGGGGTTATATAACGGGTCCTTAGTTACTTTCTATAATCCTTTTGTATAAACAATTTTTTTACTTCTTATTATGGTAAATTTTTTGGATTTTAAATGTCAAAATAAATATAGAATGAATTTATAGAAGTTTCATATTATTGGTGAATTTTGGAAAAAGGGTATTTTAAAATATTTTTATATACTTTAAATAATTAATAATGTGAAATTATTTTCAAAAAACGGTCTTCTACAGTTGTGATCATTAAGAAATTTAGAGTCTAATAAAATCAACTTATATTTGGTGAATAGTAAAGTATGAATAGTATCATTAACCTTATTAATAGTAATGTGACCAATGGAATAGTAACCTCACTTAAGAATGTATAAATATAATTTAAGCATCTTGAGTGGTGAAGTGATATAATAGTATAAGTAAACAATTGTTTTAGAAATTATTAGTTAAGTATTAGTATTTTTTTAGGTAAATATTGTTTTTACTTAAAAATTAAATATCTAATAATTAGAATATTATTTTCATAAAATTGAGTTCATTTTTGAATTCAAATCTTTGATATTAGGTTATGTTGAATTTATGATATTTTTATAAAATGTTTTGTTTTTTAGTGAATAGTAAAAATACAAATTTGAGTTTCGGTGTGTTTAATGAAATAATTAATGATGTAATCATGATGTAATAATTATGTTCGACATGTTCAAGTTAAGATATGTTATGATGTGTCTCAATTTGACAATACCATGTGCAAATACCATGGGCAAGACCATGGTTTTTCAAATACAACTAATGAGGTGTCCCTTGGAAATTAATAAAATATTTTCTCCCTTTTAATATAAATACCAACCCATTACTCCATTAATTTCATTAAAAATTACTCCTCAATGAATCTATGGTCTTTTTACCTCACAATGAGTCCTTCCAATGTCCCCTCAATCCCCCAAGGTCCCAACCTTTGAGCTTTTGAAGTTACTCTTCAAGGTAAGGGAACCTTTCACCCTCTTCTTTTAGTTATGATTTACTTTATGTTATGTCTTCTAGTTTCCATATTATTATGTGGGGGTATGTTATTATATATCCTTATTACTGTAAATTTAATTTCAAAATTATGAGAGACCCTTTCCTCTCTCATCAATTTATTTTCTGAATTTTTAAGTGACGTCGTTAGGCTGCCGAATTTTCGTAAAAGAAATCACATTTTTTCTTTTCTTTTAATTTTTCTTTTCACGTGGTATATCATTAAAATATCCACACCATGATATTATTTATATTTTATTCTATCCCTATAATGTAAATTTATTCATTTATTTATGTGATACCCTTATCCCATTTCTTTTATTTTTTTTCTAAAACCATGTTATATAGTTTTTATGCTGCAGAAATTTCATGTCAAAAGTTCTCTATTTTTCTCTCAAGAAATTATCTTATTTTATTTATGTGAATACCTAGAACTATTTTGATTATAGGGTTCTTCATAAAGACATAAAAATGATATATTTTATTTTTTTATTTACAAACATAAAACCCTTATTCCCTTTCCATGGGTTATAAATCACATAATGATCTTATTTTTAAGCACTTTTTAAAACGTCATGATTTTGATATAAAACCCATTTATTTTATTCTATTTGGGTTATTTATGAAAAT
The DNA here is from genome assembly GCA_963277665.1 of Viscum album. Lineage (NCBI taxonomy): Eukaryota > Viridiplantae > Streptophyta > Magnoliopsida > Santalales > Viscaceae > Viscum > Viscum album. Next base: position 407,403,584 of record OY728164.1, on the reverse strand, counting down.
TATGATTATTATCTATGTGTATTTCATTAAAATAAATACATATTAAGGGTACGCCCTGATAGCACTTCAATTAATTGGGTAAAGAATTTAATCTCTAGAGATGATATGTTTCATGATACCATGGTGAATAACCTTGGTAATTTTTATGAAACCTTGAGGATAAACCTTGGTGATATGTTCATGAATATATAAATTAAATGTTGTATCAACATATTAAAGTTATGATTCATGTTATTTTTTATTATTATATTACTCTTTTTCCATTTCTCATGTCTTTATGTTTTTCATCATGTTCTTATTGTTATTACAAGTAAACCGATTCCCTTTCTTTTTTACTGGGATTTTTTCTCACCCTTTCCTTTGATGTATGACTCCAAGTTATGAGATGCATCAATTTTAATTATTATGAACTATAATAAATCCTGAAAATTGGATTATAATAATTTTATATTCTTTCATGTATTATTTTTCTAATATCCAAGACACTAGACTTTAAAGATCCTTTGTTTGTAAAAATGTAATGAAAAGTTATGTAATAAAAAAGAGAGATGCCATACATAAATTTAGTTTAAATAAAAACATGAATATCATTTCAAAAATACACATCCACTTGAAATAAATTTGAACTAGTTTCAAACACTTGAAGTTTGAAAAAAAAATTCCTTCAAAACATTCAAAGTTCCAAAATCATTTCTAGTAGGTAAAAAATTTTAGAATCAATACACACCATTTACTTTCAAAACTCAAAAATATTACTATATTCCACATTGGTAAGAAAATTTTATATTTACATTCATAGAAATTATCACACACCCTACTTTAGAAATAGATTTTTAATTGGTTTCCAAAAACAATATTAGAGTTTCATAAGGGATAAATGAAGGAACCAATCTATAAAACACCCACTCCCAAACTAGACCATGAATATTGATGGGATACAAGAAAAATATAGAAAAAATTGTTTTTTAGAGGTTTATAATGTTCCAAAATATATCAAGAATGAAATATTTTAAAACATAATAAATTAGTAAATGCCTAACTCAATCTATAGGGGAATTCAAATTTGGAATTAGTGTCTACACTACCTTGAATTATTTGGACCAAGGATTGGTCTACATGGAATTCCCCTATGTAATATTTCATATTGCTATGTTTAGAGAATAGGGTAAGGATAAAATTGGGTGAGAAATCATTCACATATTTTTATATGAATGATAATTTCACAACATGTTACATATAAAAATAAATACTTACACAATGTTCACATAAAAATATAGACAAAGAGGAACACTTATACATGTATATGATAAGATTATTATGATTACGCATAAATAGCACTCCATTGCATTGAGTAATGTTTTAATCTCATGAGATGCCATGTAAGTAACATTATGGGTTATCCTAAGCACACTGTGTTATGATTTCTTTGTGTATAACCTTAAATTATACTTATGATGCAATTTTTTATGTTGTTTCCACATTTCCACATTTCTTTTTTTTTCTATCATGCTATACCATGACTCATTGTTCATGATTATGCTTCTCACCTATTATGTTACATTGTTATTCATTTTGAATCACATTTATTTCTTTACCCTATTCCATGATTTTTTATTCCCTTACTTGGATTTATATCTCAACCCTTTATTATATATGATCCTATATTTTCCCATGCTTGTAAGGACCCGTGCTTTTTGTCCACACTAAATTTTTGAGAAAAAATTTGAATTTTTTCTTTCAGATTATTAGAAGGGGTAAAATGGTAATTTTTCCTAGTATATGATCTTAGATAATTGTTCTATCCATTTTGTTGGTCCTGTAATAGGGTGTTTACCCTAGGACAGGAGTTTGGTGAAATTCTAAGCTATTCTAATTTTAGATGAATAATTAATATTTAAAATTTAATAAATTAAATATTAAAGTGTTCACATAGGTTTTCATTGAGATATATTTTGAATGATCGGTTGGATTGAGATTACATCTCCTTAATTGAGTCTGGAATGGGGAGTCTCACCTAGGAAGGTCATAAACTCAAGTCAGGAACCTAGGATGACCAGGGCCCCCTTTTCATTTTCTTTTATTTTTATTCTTTTTATTTTCATTCCTTTATTCCATTATCATGGATTCTAATGTATGTCCCTTGGGGTATTCCTACTCTGTTAAACTAATATAGAGGTATATGGAGGGATATAAAGAGAGTGGGAGAGAAGGAAGCACCATAGAGGAGCTTGGGACAAGCCAGATCGATGTGGAACAACCATGGATCACAGAAATAGGCGAAGCTTTGGTGGATTCCACCCAATGGTAGGTATTTTTATTATTTTATCACATATATGTATATATTTATCATTTTCATGTTTTAATCCCCTGATATTTTTGCTTAGGACACCTTTAGGGTTGATCTACTACTTTCGGGTTAAAAATAGGGGTTTCGGGCCGATTTGAGGGTTTTTCATTCATAAAAACCCTTGTACATGATGTGTGGTTTAGGGAACACACACCATGCATTCTAACTATTTGGGAAAGATGAAAATTTTAAATTAATTACTATTTATGGGTCATACATTCCGTGTACTGGTACTTGGATGTGTAGCCAAGTACCCGACCAGGTTGTTCGTGTAAGAGGCACATGTCATGTGGAGTACATGGATAGACCCCGTGTGGGTCACACACAGTGTACTAGTACTTGTCTAGGACAAATACATTGCCATTCTATATGAGGGAAATAGGTAAGTATACCAAGTTGGTTACATTATTTGTACTCATCTTACATATCATGTACTTGGACTTTTACATGCCATGTACAGGTAAAAGTAGATGCCTAGGTAGGGCCTTGAGGGAACACATCATGTCCCAGGGTAACACTCTTTGTACTCCTCCTTTTCTAGTCATTGAAGATTTTTTTGTATCTTTTCACCCAGAGTCAGAATTGGACCCATGAGTAGTCTATTTTGAGTATCATTTCACATAGATCATGATGGTAAGACCTGTGAGGTGTCTTAGGTATTCCCATGAAGTGTTTTAAAATTTTATTATATGGAGATATTTTTCCTCCGATGATTGAATTCAATTGTCTCATAAGAATGAGAACCATTTATATGAGATGACCCATGAGAGCTATCTCTATTGACAGATTCCTTTGTAGCTCTTCCTTTGAGGACATATCCATTGTGATATGTTCCTTTATTTCCCAAGAGGTTGTGTGTTTAGTTTTTTTTTTCTGAGGATCCCCTATAGGATTCCTCTACTTACATTTTTACCTAGAAGATCCCGTGTAGGATGCCTCCATATTCTTCCATTTACCGAAGGACCCATGTGGGTTACTTTTGCTTCTATATTGAACTAGTTAATACCACGTATGATCCCTTTACCTGTATATTATTACAAGGATCCCATGTTGTATGCCTGTACCTCCATGATCTGTATTTGAGGGTCCCCTATAGGATTCTTCTTCTTATGTACCATTAGAGAATCCTGAGTAGGGTTTCTGTGTTGAATTACCATTCAAGGATCCCATGTAGAATTCCTCTCATTACCTTTACTACTAAGGATCCCTAGTATGATGCCTTTTATTATGTAGAGACCTGAGGATCTTGAGTAGGATGCCTCATTTGTGTTTTCTAGTACATCATATTTGGGTAGAGATGGTGGAAATCATCACCTTAGAACCTATGCTGAACTTGTAAGTCCGTTCAGATGTGGCTGTATTGTTGGGCTTAAGCATTCTTCCACCCTCCTTAATTTTTTGTACCTTCACATGTTTAATATTGATTCAACTATTTTTACCATAGGTTCTTCCTAGTTAGTGGTTGTTGAGCCTGATTTGATGAATCTTCCTTTCTTTTTTGATGCCCATACATGCTTCTTGAGATCTGGCTTCTGAGCCATGTTACTTATTATATTTATTTATATACTTAGAGGTACTACTTGGATATTGATATTATATATTTTATTATTGGTTTATGGAGATTCAATTGGTGCTTCATGGTATCCAGTTTTTGAGCCTATGAATATGATATACGAGCATGGCATCCCTTGTGTTGATAATTGTGGATGATTCCACTCTCCCGAGTAATGAGGATGATTCCATTCTCTTATTCTCATGGGTTAAATGGGGTTGATTGTGCTCTACTCAAACTTGGGTTGTTAGTGTATAATTATTCTCTCCTCAACTTGTGGTCTATATAGGATGATTACTCTCTCCTAGACCAATGGATTATAGAGGATAACTATGCCCTCCTTAATTTTCATATGATGAGGATCTCCATATGTTCTCTATGGGATCAGGATTGTTATCCATTTTATAAATTAGATTGGTTGATCATGGATTCCCACACCTATGATTGATGTCTATATTGGGATCTTGATGGGTGGTCATGATGTCTCACTAGTGATCTCTACTTACTGATTGGCTAAGGGCATACCCTTAGGGTTCATTAGAGTGTCAATTTTGTGACCACACATAGATCAGGACCTATATCATAGACAATGAACATTATTTACATGGCTTGATAATCATGGAATCTATCTATTGTCTATTTATAGTACATCTGGATGTAATTCCTTGGAATAATACTTTATAGTTATTGGTGGTGATGATGGGTGAACCCAAGGTTATGACAAGTATCCCCATGTGGCGATGTAGCTTGCTCATAGACATTTTTGGCACTGGCCGAAGAAGGTACATGTTGATAGGGATTACATACCCATAGATCAACATAATGATGCATGACTTGAGTGGAAATATTTCCATCTCAATTTCCTTGCACAAGATGTCTAGGAGAGACCCAAGGATCGACCGATGTTTGGTTTTTGTGTTATTTCTTTCACATTACTCATGAATATTTATATTTATGTATATATTTATAGGTATGTAACTACACATATATAAACATATAAAAATGGATACCCATGATATAACCATTCCTAGTTGATCGGGATCATAGGCTTGGGTTTCTACTGTGGTTTCAAGTTTATTCATTTACTTATCTTTTTAGCTATGTCTTGGAATGGATGAGCATATTATATCTTCATGCAAATATGGAAAAATTATTTCTAGGTTCATCAATGGGGTGTCCTAATGAGATTATTTCTCACCCCTTGACATACACATCAGGGTAATTTAGACCTTATGTTTTCTTTTTAGGATGAGAACAGTTGCATGGTGGATAGGGTTAGGGCCCAGAGTGGGATGATTGAGCGAAGTTACTTTTATGGGTTCTTCTAATTAGGTTAGTGAAGTTTGACAGTGTCTAGTGATCAGGTATGTGGTTTGGCTATGAGTTATTACCAGAGCCCCATACTTTTATTTAAGTTTATCTTGTACTCTTTTATATGTATGGTTTTCCCAGTGGGTGACCGGTGTTGTATGTATGACATAGATTTTTGGGATTTTATTGAATTTTTTCATTTATTTTTAAAACATGTTCTATTTCAGGTTATCTATTGCTTCTGTACTCTATTTATTTTATGTTATGAATTATACTTAGATATTTCCATTATTTTGTTACTCTAATATGAGATAATTTTCTCTCTAAAATTACACCCTATGCCTTAACTACTAGTTAGTAGCCTCTAGCATATGGGGTGACACACTTGAGGCCTTGTAACCAACTGTCTCATAGCACCATTTTAGTGGAATATGGGCCAAGACATTTCAAAGTGGTATCAAAGATATTATTTTCTAGGAATTTACAATTTAGAATATGGTAAAAATGAGTATTAGGAATGATTTGGAACCTATGATGGATATCTAACTGGTGCATTGAGAACACTTGTTCCGATAAGAAGTTCTATTTTCCTGGGTTATGGGATTGATTCTCTTGTATATGATGTTACAGTTGTATATGTTTTCACCTTGAGAGAAACACATGTTGTGTGTATGTTTTGATTTACCGTGGATCTATGGTTGTTGGCCATTTACCGTGGATCTATATGGAATGTGATTCTCTTCTATTGTACCCCTTGTAGGGTGTTGTTTCTCAAATTGTGGTTATCTAGTCAGATTGTGGAGTATGATGTCGATAGGTACTAGGAATTCTCTAAAAAACTGGACATCGAGGGGGTATTAATGTATGTAGATTCTGGGTGAGTGTTAGTTCAATACCCCTTCTACATTGGTATCATGACCTCTATGGATCATTTTATTTTGAGGATGCTCAGAGTGGATTAGGACTTTGTGGGCCATGTTTTTAGTTTTGACCCTTGTAGGTCATTATTATATTTACCTTCTATAGATAAGTTTGATCTCTATGTCTAGGTGGGAGACCTAGAGATCCTTAGTTTTGAATCAGTACCTTGTAGGTTTCTATATTTTTTGTTTGAGGGAAACCTGTGTGAGTGAGGTTGGTTTGAGTTTAGGAATTCATTTTTAGGTAGTAATCTTGGATTTATGCTCATTTTGGGATCTATTCATTGCAGGTTCTCAAGTTTTACGATATAGAAATGTTGGTGCCATACTCTTTTTATAAGAACATTGGGTGATTTGGTATAAATACTAGCTTTGACAGGCAGAACTGTTTGGGTACCTAGCTTAGTCAATCAGTGTTTCTATTGTTACTAATGTAGTCAGAGTGTGGGTAGACTCTCATAACTATAATGACACTGAGTGATGAACTATATTGGATTAAATTGTGGCATATTTGAAGTTCCTATTTTGAAGAGGATTTACAGGAGAGATTCTATCTTAAGTAAATTGACGTGTCACGTTTCACGATTATCTTAAACTTGTTTTGGATGACTCGTAGGTACATGATTTAGGTGATAAAGGTACACACTAGTTGCATGTGGTATCTTTTAAATCCTTATTCGGTATGTGTCCAGGTGTGATCCTAGGATTGATAGTTTTAAGAATTGATGTTATCATGGTTTCATAGGAGCTATCATTTAAATGATGAATGTTCCTCCATGGTAGAGGAGACCTAAAAATGAATTGGATTCCATGAAGTGTTTGACATGTGGTTGAATCCTGGTCAGTTATTGAAATGATGTAAGCATGGATTAGAGAGATCTGTATAAGTATTTTGATGGAATATTAGTGTACTATTGGTTATAAATGATCAATATCTATCTTAATATCATCTTGAGTATGCTGAGAGAGTGTCAAATCTACACTAGGATTCTTTTCTTTTAAATGTATTTCTTGGTTAGGAAGAGGAACTTGTTGGGGTTTCACTTGAGGAGTAGTGTGAGTTAATAAATATGGTAGGGAGTAAACCATTAGTTATTTGAGGGTGGATACCCATGTTTTCAGTTTAACTTTGATGTTTTCAGGGGATTTTGAGCTCAAATTTTAGTTTTTAGTCGATGATAAGGGTATTCCTATGATGGGTCATACCAGATAAGTTGTAGTTAAAAATATTCTGTGTAGGAGATGGTTGAGGAATCTATGAGGATGAACATTGGACAATACATATAGCTTGTTATGCATATGTTTAGGTTGAGAGCATGGATTCAAGTCTTACCACCAAGGCTTCTTGGGGATGACAAGGTTTATAGTGGGGAGTTTTTAAGGACCCATCTTTGTCAGACTGAAACTTTGAGAAGAAATTTGAATCATTTCTTTCAGATGCTTATAAGTCATAAAATGATAACTTTACCTAAGTGGATGATATCAGATAATTTTTCTGACTACTCAATTGGTCTTGAAATTGGGTTTTTACTATAGGATAAGAGTTTGGTTGAATTCCTAGTCATTTGGACTTTAGTGGAATAATTAATAATTAATTAATTAAATCTTGAGTTATTCACACATGTTCGTTCAATGATATTTTTTAAATGAATCTTCATATTGATATTATATCTCCATCATTGTGTTTGGAATGGGGGGGGGGTTTAGTTGGGGTATAAAATCAGGTCATGCACTTGGGTCGGCTGAGGCCCCCCTTTTCTTTTTTCTATTCCTTTACTTTTCCTTTTCTTTGTTTACTTTTTCTTTCCTTTATTTCAACCTAATAGATTCTTATGTATTCTCCCAAGGGGATTCCTTCTCCATGAAAACATGAGAGAGGGATAGGGATAGAGATAAAGGGAGGGAGAGAGAGAGGTACCACCACGGAGCTCGGGACACACTGGATCACCGTGTGGCAACCGCAGATTGTGGAAATGGGAAATGAATTATTGGATTCAATGAAAATGTAGTCATTTTAAAATTTTCCCCATAGATACACATAAATTTTATAATTTTCAAGTGTTAATCCCCCTATATGATTCCTTAGGACCACTTGATGATCGATCTATTTCTTCCAGGGTAAAAAAGGGGTTTCGAGGCGATTCAAGGGTTTTCTGTTTGGGAAAACCCGTGTATAAGGCGTGTGGTTTAGAGAACACACACTATGTGTTATTTTTGTTTAGGGAAGATGAAATTTCAAAGTACACATAGTGTATGGGTCACACAATCAATGTCTTAGTATGTATCCATGTAGTTGAGTACCTATCTAGGTTGCATGTGTAAGGGGAACATGCCATGTGGAGTGCACGGTGAGACCCTGTGTGGGTCACACACCAAGTATAGCTACACGAATATGCCAAATACATGGCTAGGCCATATGACGGACATAGGTAGGTACCCCATGTTGAGTACATTCCCTGTTCCCTTCTTACACTCAATGTATTTGGTGTTTTATACACCAAGTAATAACATAATTACATGCCCAGGTAGGGCCTTGAGGGTACACACTGTGTACCAGGGTAACACACCGTGTACTCATCCTTTGCTACCCTTTTAGGGTTTTTTCATATCTTATCACCCATGAGTCATTATTAGACACATGATAAGTCCATTTTGAGTATCTTTTCATGTATATCATGATGGTATTTCAAACTTTTCATATATATAGAGGTTCTTCTTTCAGCGATTGAATCTATTTTTCTACTGAGAAAGAAAACCTTTGATATGAGATGATCGATGATATATCTCTCTTGGATAATGCCTATTTAGTTATTCTATTGAGGATTTATCCCTTCATATATTTTCCCTTCTTGCCTAAGATGCCATGTGTTTAGTTATTTTTTGAGTATCCCCACTTGAATTTCTCTTCTTACGTTTCGACATAGAGGATATCATGTAGGATGACTGTATCTTCTTCCTGTTACCGAAGGAAACATTTGGGTTAACTTCACTTGAATGATGAAATAGAGAATCCCACTTAGGATCTCTTTACCTTTATATTATTCTATGGATCCCATGTAGGATTCATCTAGCTCTGTGCTCTCTATTTGAGGGTCCCCTATAGGATGCCCCTTCTTATGTACCATTAGAGAATCCCAAGTGGGATGTATCTGTTGACTTACCATTTTAGGATCCCATGTTGGATTCCTCCCATTACCTTTACTACTAAGGATCCCTAGTAGGATGAATTTTCATATGCATAGACCAGAGGATCCCAAGTAGGATGACTCCCTAGTGTTTGCTAGTACATTAGGTTTGGGTAGATATGGAAGAAGGTATCTCCATAGAACCTGTTCAGAACATGTAAGTCCACGGGGTTGTGGCTGTAGTGTTGGGTTTAAAAATTCAGCCACCCTCCCTCTTTGTTTATACCTTCAAATTTTTATTTTTCATGTAATGATATTTACAAGAGGTGCTTCTTAGTTGGTGGTTGTTGAGACTAATGTGAGGCATTGTTCTTTATTTTGTGTTTCCCGGATGTTCTTCCTGAGATCCAGCTTCTATGACATGTTATTTCTTATATATATTTATATACCCAGAGGTAATAAATGTGATACAGATGTTCAACCTATATATTTTATTATTATCTTATTTAAATTCTAGAGGTTCTTCCTGGTATCTGTATGTTTAGCCTATTACTATGATATATGGTAATGGGATCCCTAGAATTGATACTCATAGATGATTCCGCTCTCTCAAGAAATAATGATGATTCTTCTCTACTCAACTCATGGGTTAAAGGAGGACGATTACTCTCTCCTCAGCCTAGGGTTATAGGTGGATGATTACACTCTCCTAAACCTATAGTTTATAGAGGATGACTATGGCCTCCTCAATTTTCATATGATGATGATCTCTAGACATTATCTCTAGGATTAGTATTGTGATCCCTTTTCTTTATTAAGGTGGTTGAGCATGGAATCTCACACATATGATTGTTGTTAACATTAGGATCTTGAGGGGCGATCATGACATGTCTCCAGTGAAATATCCTTACAAATCACAAAATGGTCAGACCCTTAAGGTTCATCTGAGTATCAATGTTGTGGCTACTTATGGACCAGAACCTAATGATCAGAAATTGGACTAGAATTACATGAAATGAACAGCACGCTGTCTAGATCTTTTCCATTTATAGTATGTCTATATGTACTTCCCTAGAATCCTAATTTAAATTGATTGGCGGCGAGAATGGGTGAACCCAGGTTTAGGACAAGTACCCCCTGTAGTGACATAGCTTGCTCAAAGAAATTTATGGCACTAGCTGAAGAATATATATGTATATTGGAATTACAATCCCAGATATCAACTTAGTGATACACAACATGATTGTTATTAAATTCATCTCATTTCCCTTGCACATGATATCTAGGTGATCAAGTTTATAGACCCAAGGATTGACCTATGTTTAGTTTTTATGTTATTTATTTCCCCTTAATATTAAAAGTTTGTATTAAGCATATATATATAGGTATGAGACTATAAATATATACACATATAAATAATGATATCAATGATAGCACCTTTCCCAGTTGACATGGATCATGGACCCAGGGTTCGACTATGGATTCACGTTTATTGTTTTTTTACTTATGTTTTTAGTTGTGTCTCAACTAGGCTGAGAATATTGAATCTGCATGAACTTATAGAAACAAATTTTGTATCTCATCATTGGGGTGTCATAATGATATTATTTATCACTGATTCACATTCACCTTAGTGTATGTGTAGTCCTTATGTTTGATTTTCAAGTTGAGCACAATTTCATGGTGGATAGGACTAAGGCCCAGAGTTGTATGATCAAGCAGAGATGCTCATGTGGGTTCTTCTGATTAGGATGGTGTAGTTTGATAGTGTCTGGAGACCAAGTATGTGGTCTATATTGGTGTTAGTAGTAGATACCTATAGTTTTATTTTAGTTTATTTTGTACTCCTATATTTGTATGGTCATACCAGTGGATAACTGGTGTTGTATATATAACATAGTTGTTCATGATTTTATAAAAAAAATTCATTTATTATTACAACATGTTCTATTTTAGTTTATCTATTTATTTCACACACTAATTATTTACTTCTATATTTGATCATTAGCTATTTATGTTGTTTTCTTACTATGATATGAGGGCATAGTCTTCCCACTATCACACCCTAGGCCCCCAATGATAGTTATTAGCCTCTAGTGTATAAGGAGGCGCGCTTGAGGCATCATAACCAATTAGCTCAAGGCACCATTTTAGTAGAATCTTGACCGCAACATTATAATACATTTTTAGAATATAAGTGAAAATTTAAGATCATTTTAAGGAAGTTTTCAATAAATTCATTATATCCCATGTTTATGATGTCATGTTATGTAGTTAATCTCCCAAAGATACTAAGCCTCTTGATATTCTAAGTTGTATTATGTTTTTTATATAATAAATATTGAATTAATGTTTATTCAAGATATGGGTTGATATATATGTTTCCCTTAGTCGAGAGATGACTATAATAATTATCATGATGTGCTCAAATACACCCAAAAATTGACTAAAGTAGGTTTGTACCATTCTCGAGGTGAACCTAGCCCTTGGGTTTGGCATTTTTTTATGATGTTAGTTTTTTTTAAAAAATTAATGGTATTAGTTGTATTTTTTTACATTGTGTGTTATTTCATGCACTTTACATAGACTTTTTATTTTTAGGGATGCCATTGGTGGTGTCTTACTAAGTTGTACTCACACCCTACTTAGGCTACTATTGCACATGGGTACCCAAGAAGGCATTCAATTGGTTACTAGAGAAGGTTGGAATGTGGCCCGATATTGATTGAGTATGTTGGTTTGGATGTGTATATGGATCTTGGGGTGTGGTATGGAATAGAGGTGTTGTTGAGCCAATGTCTTTGTTCTTTATTTTTGGCCTGTGTGTGTAACTTACCTAATGGGAACTATGTTTAAGGATTTATGTCTACATTTTTTTAATCAAGCATATAAATTTTATTTACATTTATATATGATGATGTGATAGTAATGTATGATATTGGGTTACTTTATTTTTATTTTTATTTTAAACACTGATACATGAAGTATAGTCTCCCCAAAATTCCATCATAGACCCCTGCTACTTGTCAATAGCCTCTATAGTTTGGGTATATGCACCTAAGGTACAATGATGATCTCAGATCTCGGAATCAATTAGTTGTATAAGGAAGCATGACATTAAAAACCTTTGGAATTATGTCCATCATTCTTTCATCTTCTGTATGATTCTTATTTAACTTTTGGGTCATCATTTTTCGAAAACATCTCAAAAAGTTTGACATCTCCATTTGTATTTTGTTATTTCATTTTATGACAGTATTTTACCTTTTCTTCCTATATCTTCCTTGATTATCTAAATCTATAAAACAAATCACCATATATTATTTTCATATATCATAATCCTTTTTTGAATTTTCCATATATATTATTTAGTTCTATTCACAAAATCAAACCCTTTATATGTAACACTCTTAATGATCTTTGTGGAATTTATTTGAAACCTATTTTCTTCCTGCTTATTTTCCAAGGATGAGTCACCATATTTTGGATATTCTTAGGAGAATTATAATTTTTAACATTCTTAAGCTTCCTACCTGAGGTTGTATCTTCTTTAATCATCAACTTCTATGGTATTTTTTTTTCATATTTTATTTTGATATATGATGAGGTGGGCATGAAACATTGGAGTGTGGGTGGTAAAATGGGTTGCAATTTCTCTCTATTGATTATATTGATCAACTTCTTTTTATATCCTCTATATCCATATGCTTGATGAATGTTTTTACCACACTTGAAATATTTTCTTGAACCCTTAAGATTGTTTCCTACATGTTTCTTTATTTATTTCTAACACATAAGAATGTTAACTTTCTCTACTTTATGGGTTTCTTATTATGATTTCCTCTAATATAAATCATTATTTTCTCATCATCAATAATAAAATAATAATGATAATTGATAATCTCAAATTACACCTTAAGATCAAAATGAATGATTTCTTTATAGCTATTTAATTCTGTAATGGCTAACACATTTCCAAGACGTGGTTTCAGGACATCAATGAAATGGTCATTTTTTCTCTCAATGTTGATGAAATAACTAGAAGTGTACATAGAAATTCTTAAAAAAAATTATTTATAGGTACTAATTGATTAATAATCCCTTTTCTTTGGATCTAGAAAATCCGTATCCATATTAGTATGAATATTTTTAGGAAAATATTTATTGAAAAATATTACACTAAACACTTCCCATCCCATGGAGTTTATTTCTTCTTCTACCCTTGTGTTATTGATGAGATTAAACTATTATTCTTCTTCACCTTGAAATTTTTAAATAGATATAGCAATATTCTCATTCTCTGAGAACTTTAGAATATAAAATATCTTCTCAATTGTAATAATCCATTGCTTAGTAATAAGTGGACCATAAAAAACATAGAAAGAGGGTGAGAATTATTATTTAAATAACTCAATAGAATGATACTTCCTTCATGGTTCATTAAGAAGCTCAAAATGGTTCTCATTATTACCCATATCTATAGAAAGTTGAGTGAGTAGTGAAATAATATATTTAATTCCATCCTCCACCCCATTTGGTTTCTCTTGTAGATAGTCATTGTAATTCCTATCACATTTGTTGCCAGGATGGTTTCTTCTGGGTCCAACCGTTGACAAAAACTGAAAACAATAGTGTGAGAAACAATAATAATAGTAAGAAATTATTAAATAATGAAATATAATTCATATGATTTCTAAATAATGACACCTTACTTTCAATATTGGGTTTATCCTAGGTTATCTATTGTCACCATTCAATTACCTTATGTTAAAATCCTTCATAATTATTTATGGAAAATATGTGAACTAAACCAAAAAATTTCCTCAAGAGTGCCTAGTTAAGTGTGATGTCATAGGAACACTCATCTTTCATTGATGATGATCAATTTCATTTCTAATACACCATTTGAAAGTATTACCCCTAGGTGTATCTTTTCCACAACTGCATCAACCTACCAATATCCATATAGGGATATAATTAAGAGTAAAAGCACACAATATTTTCTTTGCTAAAGGTTTATTATATTATAGAATACTTAAACTTATCCCTAGGGTTTAACTAGATTTTCCTAACCCTAATCTCAAAAAATAACTAAACCCTACATTGATACCAACTGAGGTGACCTGAGTAGAACAAACATTCCTTTTAAATCATTTTAGATGTAAAAATATTACATAACACATTAACACATTCCCTATAACTTTAAAGGTTTAGTGCCTTTAGAGACTAGATAAAAAATCAAATTATTTCAAGAAATATATTCAAAATTTATAAGAAATTTATTCTACCATAGTACTCTTATTAGACATACCATACATAAAACCTTTCATAATATCTTGGAAAAAATGGAAACATAAGAAAGGGTGAACATAGATACTAGGAATGGTAATAATAGGGATAAAAAGTGAATATTTAAAATAAGAATAAATGATTATAATGGTATTAGAACATAATCAAAAGTGTGTAAAAATTAAAAAAGAGGATCATTCCCAACATAGATCATAACTCATAAATCATGGCATAAATATTATGACATAATAAAAGTATAAATCAATGTTTTTGATCCATGAAATCAAAACATAAGAATAAGTCATAAAAACATGACATAAAGGTTTAGTACTTACATAGGTAGAGAAAATAATTTCCTAAGTTAAGTTTAACTGCCAATACCATCATAGAATATTGGATGGAGTCCCATAATGGATTAAGTTCACCCCCATCTCCCATAAAAATATTAACGGACTGATTCACTCAGTGGATTGGGTTCACTTCTCAATCCCTTACATATTATCTCACAATGTATAACATTACCAATTAATTTGAAGGCTATATAATTTTGATCCCACCAATAAAAAAATGTAAAAAAACATATGTGTGCCACATAACTTCTAAAACATTAATCATTTAATCTTAGTATAACCTAAGGAAAAATAAGAGTTTCATAAAAATCACATCACATAATCGTAATCCGAACAAATAAATAATATGGTCGGCATTGTAGATCATAAAAATAGTGAATCATTAGTAACATAAAAAAATGTTTTCATACATTTAAGCTAACAAATTCAAATTATTATTGAAACATAATGAATAAAATAACCAATTTACTTTGAAATAACTTATATAGGATCTAAAATTTTCAGAATGTTAGGATTTTTTTTAAAAGTAACCATGTAAATGTGAAATATAAGATTCAAAGAAAATAATATTCATAATGATTCAAAAATAAGTTCAAGTCGTATACGTTAAAATAAAAATCCTTCTCACACTTTGGCAAAGAAATTCAAAATATTGTGTACAGAAAAAATTTAAAATATTACTTTTTAAAAACCTTTTTAAATAATTTCAAATATATTTGAACATGAAATTAAGAATTCATTGAAGTGTAAATAAAATCATTTTATAATCCTTAATAATAATAAGGATATGGAAGATAATTATTCCTAACAAATATAAGAGATAATTTCAGTAACACTTAGTATTAACATTCTTGTTTATTCTAAAAAAATGCGAGGAGATGAAAACAAACATGAAGACATAAAACATAACCCAAGTAGATAAAAAGAGATATATTTCAAGATAATTGAAGCATATAAATACCATAAAGGAACTTCAAACATATACAATCCCAAAATAAATGATACTGTAACATAAATCTCTTATTTCAATTATAGATTGGTTTTTAAGTGATTTTAACCTCATCCTCTTTGAGATACCTCTTTTGGATTTTTTTATTAAGGATCATAGGGATGGTATTTTTAAGATACCAACATGGATAAGGATGTTTATAAGAGGTTTTGGTAGGGTTTTTTCAAGTATCTCGTGGTGTTGTGATAAACTAAGGAGGGATGGTGTCCTTTATAGTGAAGGAAATGATACACTCGGTACTACATATAATATTTAAATATAAAAAATTATTTTTCATGTCAAATTGAAACAAATTTTATATATTTAAAATATAGGATAAATATTAGTATAAATACTCTCAAATAATAAAATTTAAACAAGTTTAGGTGATTTTTTAACCCTTATTTTTTAGTTTTATCCCTCGTTAACCCTTTTCATAATTACAAAAATATAATTTTTTTTACTCTTTAGGGGTCAAGAAATTTATTATAAAAGTAGAAGCGAACAATAAGTAGAAAATGTTTAAAATAATCAGACATGTCCCATTCACATGGATAAATATAATATTTTTATGAATTTTAAATAATTTAATAAAATAGTATTTAACATAATATACCATTAGAAAATTTTGAAACTATTCAATAGTTTAAATTTAAATACATCAAGATAGAAATGGAATTTTAATATTCATTTTTAACACATAAATAATATGTTATATTTATCTTTTTTTTGAAGCATAATAATTCATCTAAATTGTATTAATTTTAATATTTTTTAAAATCATTTATTTGGTTTTTTTATTTGAACAAGAACTTTGTTGGCACTGCGTAAAAATTTAATGTAATTATTCCATCAATAAATATTAAAAATAAATTTTTATTATAAAAAAATTAATAACTAAACATAAACACTTTTCCTCCCTATGAAGAAAATATTATAGATATTTAACCTAGAGTGATATTTTGAATTTATCTTTTACATAAAATATTGTTATGGTCATTATCAAAGGAAAGTGGAAAGAAATTGAAAAACCCTTTTAAGAGAAGACAATTAAGGTATAGATGAACATATCCAATGATATAAAGGTATGTGTTTCCCATATTTTTAACCCTTTTTTACCCTTATCAAGGTGATAAATATTTACCATAATTACTATTCATAATAATAAAAAACAAAAGGGATCTATTTACCAAACTTGAACCTACCGACTCCAAATATGGAATATATTTTTTAAGGTTTAATTTATAAAATATGTAAAAATAAATTATAATATAATAGTGTTAAAAAATGAATTTTTTTAGAAAAATATGTGTTAAGACTAAAAATGAACTTAAACCAAACTTTTGTACCAATTATTCCTCCACTGAACTTTCCAGGATTGGTCTAGTTTTCAGTGTCCTGCTTCATTCTAATGCTTTTCTCCAGCTGCAGTGTTACCCCCTATTGTCTTGGATTCTTGTTAGCAGATGATTTTTCCTTTGATGGATTTTTCTACTCTTTAGATATATACTATCTTGGAACCTTTGATTCAGATCTTTATTGGTTGTGGCAATTCCATTATTGGGATGCATGATGCATGCTCATGGTCAGTAGTCAACATTGGTTGTGCATGAGGTAACATCCACTCCGAATCTAGTGGTTCTTCAGATATTTTCCTCATCATTGTTCTATTATTAATTCATTCTATTGTTTGATGATAATTGGGTGTTTTTATTGGATCTGGGGTTTAACAGGAAGTGGCCTCACGGGGATTCACAAGTGATGGATGGTTGATGTCGATCAGTGGTACAATGGGGGGTGACGACATGGGGTCTTCCCGTGGGAGATTGGTGGTTAGTTTCGGTATCCAAACACATAATTTATATTGTTGGTGGATATTCTATCATTAGGATGTGCGATGTAGGCCTTGGGTTATTGGTAAATGAAGATAGTGGTGGATGAGGCTATCGGGCATCAGTTTGACTTGAGCAAGGATCAAGCACAAACTGAATTAGTTTTTCTTAGAACATTGGGCCTATTTGTTATTGGCTCTAAGAATTTTTTATTTTAGACTCTGTAATTGGACTTTTTCCACTGGAAATTTGGGAAATGTAATATTCATTAGGTCTTCAGGCCACTGGTTCCATAGGCTATTCATGCACATCCTATCAACCATCTTTCAATGGGTTGTGGGTGACATGAATAGACCAGGAAAATGACTCAATTCATTTTGTAGGAAATAAACCATGGTGACATGAAGATTAAATAGGGTGGACCACCTCAAATGATTGATTAGTGTGATGACACCCACCATTCAAACATCTTTACTCATACCAAAGAAGGATGGATAGGTTACCTTCCCTAAGACTGTTTGCACAATGTTATCTTCCAAATGAAGTGGAGCATCTGGTTGATGGTACAACAAGAGGCTACACAAGAATCATTGGGTCCGAGGATCAAAAGAGAGATAATAATGATTATGTCAATCATCTATCTCTCCCCCACACACCAATATGGAATAGAGGGTCACCCTTCCATAATGTTTCATACTAGTACGACGCAGCTAGTCGACAAGGGGGCTTACATGACATCTAATTAGTGCTTCAGTATGATTCATTCTACCTCTCGGGCCTCCGAGTCATCTCCATTAGGGCCCCCATGTGCCCCATATCTATAACTGGGATATTAAAACACTATGAAAATTGAAATTACTATGGGAAATTTTTCCTTTAATCCATGTGAAGGTTTACCTCAACCTTGTTAAAAGAGGGATTTCTTTCTTTCCCTAAAAAAGGGATTTGAAACCGGTACTATTTAAAAAAATTATATCAAATTAAATAAGACTTATTTTAATTTAATAAAAAATTCAAAATAAAATGATTTTTTTAAATTAATTTATTTAATAAAAAGAAATGAAAATTTTATAAGAATTGGTATTTTTCACACAACATTAAAAAGTTAATATTTTTAGAAAAACCTAGAAAATTAAAACTTAGATAATACTGACTTAACAATTTCAAAAATAATATTCATTTAATCCAAAATAATTCATGAAAATGGTTCAAATTAATTATAATGTTCAGGCACAACAAAAAAATGTAAATTAGTGACGTTTTAAAACATCACTAATTAATTTACCGACATTTCTAAAAAAACATCAAAAAATATGGTGTAGCTAATTAGAAATGTTTATAACCATCACTATTTGGTGATGTTTATAAATTTTTCTAATTATTGACACTTCATTTACCAACATTTTTTTTGAAACATCGATAAATGAGTTAAAAATAGCCTCATTTATAGAAAATGTGGATATTTTTGTCAAAAGTTGTAATTTTTTATTGATTTTTTTTTAAATTCCCCAAAAATGGTGGATATTTTTTAAAATTAATTATTTTACTAAATATATATTTTTTTAATTACCCCATCATCCTCTCACACACAATCCCCGTCTTGCCCATTGGCAGATCGTGTCTTTCCCACCCCCTTCATCTCACCTGCAGCCTCACATCACCACCAACCCACCCGAATTCGCAAATGCACCCCCACCAAACCTCCACCAAGATTCAATCCATATACCACCCAACTCTCCCTCAAAACACTATCCAACTAAACTAAATGTTTTTTGTTTATATATATATTTCTATATTTATTCATATATATATTAAAATATTTCAGTATTAAAACATTAATATGTGTGTGTGTGTGTGTTTATATATATGTTTGTGTTTATATTATATATATATGTGTGTGTGTGTGTGTGTGTGTTTGTAGGTGCACACACACACATATCTATGTGTGTGTCTTTATATGTGTCTGTGTATATGTATGTGTGTGTGCATGTTTATATATATATATATATATCTTATATATATAATATGAAATTTAAATATTTTTTTACAATATTTGTATATCAATATAAATTTATAAATATACATATATATAATTATAATTATAATTTTTTTTATTTTTATTTGTGTATATATATATAAATTAATAAAATTGTAGTTACATATATAATTGTAATATTCAATATATATATATATTAATTGATTTTAGTAGTAAAAAAATCAATATATTATATATATAATTTTATATATTAATTTAAATATATTAATATATAAATATATATTTATATATATGAATATTAAATATATATATATATATATATATATATTTTATATGTACATATGTTTATAATTTATATATATATATATGTGTTTATATTTTATATACATATGTTTTTATTATATATCTATATATAGGTTTATATATATGTGTGTGTGTGTGTTTACATATATGTGTGTGTGTCTATATATATATATATATGTATATATAATTATAATTTTTTTTATTTTCATATATATGCAAATTAATAGAATTATAATTATATATATATATATATATAATTATACATGTTTTAAATCAATGGTAAATTTTTTACTAAAATAGCCACATTTTCCAAGAAATGTGGATAAATTTAAAATATATATGTGTTTTTATATATAAATATGTGTGTGTGTGTGTATTTATATGTTTGTGTTTATATATATATATATTAATATATATGTTTATATATGAGTTTGGGTGTTTATATATATTAATTAATATTTACAATGATGTGGGGGAATGAGCTATATTACTAATAAAAACATTCCACATGCAAATGTAGGAAAGAACTCAGTGAGACTCAAACTTCATACCTCGTTGTGACCCACACGGGTGACTAACAATGAGTTTCATTATGAGAGATATATATATATATATATATATATTCATGTGTGTGTTTATATATATATAAATATTATGATATTTAAATATTTGTATTTGTACATAAATATATATATATAATTATAAAATTATATATATACATGTAAATTAATAGAATTATACTTATATATAGTATGATATTTAAAATAGTGATGTTTTCTAAAAAACATTGCTAAATTAGCATCCTTTTCAAAAAACCTGGCTAAATTAGTGACATTTTTCTGAAAAAATGTCTAAATTAGTGATTTTTTTTAAAAAAACATTGCCAAATTAGTGATGTTTTTAGAAAATGTGGCCTAATTGGTGATTTTTTCTGAAAAAAATGGCTAAATTAGTTAATTTTTCTAAAAAACATGGCTAAATTAGAAAAATTTATAGAAAATGTGGCTAGATTAGAAAATTTTAAAAAAATGTGTTTAAATTAGTGATTTTTTAAGAAAACATGGGTAAATAAGCAATTTATTCAGGAAAAAAGGCTAAATTAGCCATGTTTTTTAGATAACGTCAGTAAATCTAAAAATTGCCATGTTTTTTGTGAATAAAATGGATAAGTAATATCACCAAATTCTAGTTTTTTGTAGTGATGCACAAAATGTAATAAAACCATTTTTTAAGAAAACATATTTTTGAGACATAAAACAAATTTATTGAAAATTTAGTACTTTTTTGTTATAAACTGTAACAGCCCGAGATTTTATGAAAAATATTCTTTTTATTTTATTAATGTCTTGTGTTGTACGCTACACCAAAAAGAGCTTGCACAACACACATACTTGACTTGCCTTGCATTACACGCAATCGCGACCTTCCTCGATAGCGTGTGTAATACGCAATACCGAGTTTCACTAAACAACGATATGCTATTAAAATGTTATTAAAACTAGCCGTTATGAATAGTAATAACCACTTTTTGAAATTTTGTAAATTTTATTTTTCAAAATGGATTTCATTTTTGGATTCGGAGTATCGAATTTAGCCTAAGGTGAAATTTTGGTACATTTCGGATAACTTTCATATTCTGATGAATAGTGAAAATTACTAAATTTTAATTAAAAACAACTTTTTTAATCGAAATTATTAATAGTGATAAATTATTAATTTGAGTGGTTTTAAAGTATATTTAGAATATATTTTTACAATTTAATACAATGTTGGTCATTGGTTGTAATTTCACATTTAAACCAGACATAATCAAGTGTCAATCTTTTGATAGATATTGTTTCTTAAAAACACGCTATTTGTTTTAACAGCGGGATTTAATTATAAAATTAATTAATGAAACTTTTGTGTTATGAATTTGGTAAAATAGACTTCATTTTTGAATTCGGAATATGAAATATAGCTTAGGATGAAATTTTGGCATTGTTCTGAAAAACATCAATTTTTGATGAATAGTGAAACTACTAAGTGGTAGGTTAAAAACTGAATTTTTCATAAAACATAATTTTACCGCTTCTGTGAATGGAATTTCGAAAATCCGAGAGACACGGTTAATATCAAGGACTAAAATGTGGTTCAATGAGATGAAAATAATTTTTTGGTGAATAGTAACTTTTTACTTTTTTTACCGCGGTTAATAGTAAATAGGGTAACTAAGGGTAAATATGATATTAATATTACCCTAACACATGTCCTAATCCTATTGGACAAGTGTATTTCGACCAAAAGCAAACTTAGGAATAAAATATGACCATTTAGGCCCACTTGGATTAGATTAGGACATTTATTATTAATTTATTTAAAGAAAGGTTAAAATAGTTAAAATCAAAGTTTAATAAGTAAATCATTTTTAATATGGGGTTATACAAAAGATAAATTCGATTGTAAATATTCATTAGAAAACTAAAAATATTTCCTACATGATGATATTTTATTTGTAATTTTTAGACATCAAATAATTTAATTTATTTATGACACAACGATGATGCAGTAATTATCTTATTAATGAAATATTGACATAATTGATGTTATAAACACCAAAATAAATGTAATTTGAGATTTTTTATGAATTCCACTAATTTTCTAGGTTATTATGATATATTAATGTTGATTTAATCAACTTGGTTCGAACATTTAATTCTGTTATGACTTTCACAAAAATCATATATCAAATAGTGTCAAAATTGACACAAAATAGTTTTTAAATCAAATATTATATTATTAATTTTTATTTTATTCCTAAAAATCTAAGGTTCGGCCAAATGACTTAGATAAGGATATATTTATTAATAATATACAATTTTGGGTTCGTTTGGCATGTTATAGTAAGTGTATTAACCATATAGTGAAAGAAAACAAAAAGACACGGTAAAAGTTAAATTATTTATCTTAGAGTTAAATCTAATTGATAAGGTTAAAATAATATCCTAAACTTGTCTAAATTTGATTGGTTTATGAGATTACAACCCTATCTCATCTAATATTCGAATATGAGTCATTTTTGGAGGTTTTTAAGTGGGGTTAGATTTATTATAAATTAATATTTTTAAGAATTCCTAAGGTGCCCCTCTCCTCCCCTATAAAAGGACACCTCCTCCCCCTCCTCCTCACACCAATTTGAGCACTCAAGCTCGGCCAAACCCTGCCAAAATCTCTTCTCCACTTCCCTAGAAACATCCTAGAGGTTCTGGTCTTACTCAAAGACCAATTTTAGTTCCCTAAGAGGAGGTCTCCAAAAGGCGCTTCAAAGAAGAGGTAATTACCGTTACCAATTCTTTCATCTTTATTTCTTCTTCCACTTCTTCTTCTTAGGTTGTTTCATTATGAAGTAATAACATCAGTATCACTCATATACTGATATGTTATTATAAGTATGAAACAACCCTATTTCACCATCTATCCATCCTACAGAAAAAGAAATCACCGCGCGTGCGTACGTACGGAATACCGTCTCCACGCCGTGGTGTAATCTATTTTCCACCACCACCTTACATGGATGGGTATAATGGTGTAAAAAAATAACTATACATAGTTATTACAACATCATATTGATTCTGATATATTGTATAATTCACTCCAATTCAATTCAATATTTATAGAAATGATATCATCGTTCGTGCGTACGTACGGACTACCGTCTCCACGACGCGATGAGATTCATTCTCCATGTTAACCATTTAAGAATGATTATAATGTATATATAAGAAATAATAATGAAATATATGACATTATAAAGCTACTGGATTTATGTATATATATACATATGTATGTAATCTACTTACTTCCATTTCAAGACAATAAGGAAAGGAAAACAGCGTTCATGCGTACGTACGGACTACCGTCTCCATGAACGGTGTTTTTCATTTTATTTATCTACCTATTATATATATATATATACTGAATATATATGATATATAAATCATATTTTATATTCTGGAAGTAAGTAAATCATGATATAAGTAATAATGATGTCAAGAACAACAAGTCAAAACACCTACGATAAATGAAACGATTTTACCCAAAACGCTTCTTTAACATGGAGTTTACAAAAGAACGGGTAATATAATGTCATAAGTGAACCATATATGATATCATAACAATGAATATGATTCTGTAATAAGTCAATAACATGATTTAAATCATTATACAGGAGGTTCGGACACTTACAAAGCAAGTCGGACCTAAGGTAAGGGAAATATCACAATCTCATTTTTATCCGAGATTGTTTATTCGTAAGTATTTACTGGGGTTTATTTTATCATACACATCCATGTTTCCTCATTATGTAATATTATTTCCATCCAACTACAATGGTTTAAATCCAATTTTACCCTTTGGTTAGTTTTTAGTAAAAGATATGAAAGGAATCTTTTGTCGTTTATCGTACGAGGTACATTTTGACTTTTTCGACAAAAGTACAAAGAATGTTTTTTTAACTTATACGACACGAACGGATTTCTACTGTTTTATAAAGCCTTATTTTCATGAAGCTTCCTCTAAAAGATTTCATGACTATTTTCAATAAAATCTCTTTCTTTTAAAATTGCATGATGTTTTGTGAAAAGAAATTGATTTTGAAGAAGAAAGGATATTTTCCTCAAGAATTCAATTCAAGTGTTTTATCAAAATTATTTTCCATCTAAGATAATAAAGGGTTCTGTTTCTATCCATATTTTTACATTGATTTGACTATGTTGAGATGGAATTATGTTTATGAATTCCTTTATCTTATATGAATTGATTTATGATGTCATGATGTTTCAAGAATCCCATTTTTATTACATGGGTTATGCGATGATGTATGATTTATGATTTTGTGGCACACATAAGAAAGGATTAATTAAGAGATGGGTGGGACCTATATCTCCCTCCAATGCATTGGGTAAGGATTTTATATCTCATGAGATAGACATGGCTGGAATGGTAGGTTATACCGGTTCAGTGAAACAGGACTGAAACGAGGATTACTCGATTCAGAAAGGGACTTTGTCCACTAAGATAGTCTTGGCAATGAGTCTTGACTAACAAGAAATGATTCTCTATGATTATGTGTGTATGCCACAAAGTTCCATGTTTTATGTTATGATTATTGTGATTACATTTCACTGCCATGATTTATCCCATGTTATGAAATTATGCTCTCTTTTGCAGGTTATGATTTCCAAAATGTTATGTTCTTATGAATATGATGTGATTGATATTTCTTTTGTTTACCCTTACTGAGCATTTGAGCTCACCCTTTTATGTTTTCTTTTCCCCAGGATATAAAGAACGGTTTTAGGTAAAAAAAAAAGGAAGATCTTTATGGGAGATGTTGAAGATCTTTCACCACGATTAGAAGATTATAGTCCGAGTTTCCAAAGACACTAAACTATTACGGTCCTTGTGTGTGTGTTTTTGTAATGTACTAAGTATTCCGCAAAAGTAATGTAAAGTCCATGTACGTCAGGCTTCGGGTCTCTACATAAACCAATCAATACATTTGAATTATATAAAACCTTTAATATATCTTTCATAATTTTTTTTATTATTATTCATACCTCTAATTTAACTAAGTAGTTATAACAATAACATTTAAATAATAATATTTTTACAGTATATTGTAGTTCTCTTAAATATTAGTGTTTCTTGTTAAGAATGTAATTAAATAGTTCTATTTAATTTAAAGAAAAGTATATCATAAATCTTGGGGAGTTATAAAAAACTCTTCAAAATCCCTTCTTTATAGAGTGATAGAATTCACTATTATAAATTCTCCTTGAGAATTCAAATATACAAAGATATTATTCCTTTAATATATCTCCAAAAATTCAAAGGAAATAACACCAATTTTTTTCAAATGAATAACAACAAACCAATTGACACCCAACTTCCAAGATGTGCGTGTCTTTAAATATTTATCCACTTAATACAAGGTTTCATAGTAATTTGGAGCTCTTTTTCACAAGATATATTGTATCCTTATTCTAACATCAATGTTCTTCACTTTAATTATTCTTTCTTCCATATTGAGCTCAATTATCAATGAAAACTACATATTCATTTAGAACCATTTATAAAAAATGAAACACACAAATAGTTATATCAACATCTTCTCCTCCCTTCTTGATGGTTTTGAGATCCTTTTCCACTAATTTCATGTGCATATCTAAGGTAAACTACTCTTTAATTCTTGTTCATGTCCCCTATTTTTTCTTACACCAATTATTTATTGGTTTAGTATTCTCCCATAAACCCTAGGGACTATTTTATTAGAATAGGGTTTATCTTAGTTCAAATTTGGGTGTTTTGGGTGTTTAGGGATTGAATAGGGATCCTATTTTATTAGTTGAGCTTCACCACTAAAGTTGACTCATTACGACTTAATCTATGATTAATTAAGGTAGGTGATTTTGAAAACTTCCTTTAATTAGAATTTAATTGATTGATTTCCATTTTTTGATGTCTATTTTATTAAATTAAATATATATGAGATAGTCCAAATGGATTTCATAGTGTTTTAAGTAACTATCATTTTGAATAAAGGGTATTTAATGGTTTTCTAGTTTTTTAAGAAATCTTCTGAATAGAAATTGTTAAAATGCCTTATTTTAAATGAAATTTACATTTTTTGGCATCTGAACCTTTTTGGGTCATAAAAAGATAAAAGGGGTGGTTTTTAGAGCTTTATTTGGGAAGAAATAAATGTTTGGGTTTCCAAAATAGTTTAAAATAAATAGGGTTTACGTTTAGAATGGTTTTATATATTTGGTTTCCATGGCTTGGTTTTAATAGAATATTTTTAAGTGGAATTTTAAACAGTGTTGAATTAGTTAACATTCTGAATTCACTTTAATAAAGGATTGTTTTACACTTTATAAGAGAGCTTTAATATTTAATGTGAAACCCTCTATTGAGCCCTTTTGTTTTTATAGACTTGATATGGATGGTGGCCCCTAAAGTGGACACTATACATACATTATTAGTGATGTGGATGTTGTGAAAATTGGTCATTACTTGCTATGACATTAGATGTGAGGTGAGAATTATGTTAATGTTATTATTTATGATCAATGTGTTGATAATTTGATTAATTGTTTTCTCACCTCTAGTGGATTTATTTCATGGGAACCCTAATAACAAAGAGAGAGGTTTATATTTATGATAAACTAGTTAGTGTCTCATAGTTGCGAGTCATTTAAGGGACAAGTTAGTTCCCCCAATAAGGTTGGTGTGGGTAAGTTGGGTGGATCATATTTGTTTTGGATGCAATATAGGTCGACAGTCAGTCCCTTGTATTTGGTACTATTTAGGACCATCTCACCTTAGAATATAGTGATTTCCCATGATAATTAGTGATATTTTATAATATTATAGGGGATACCCATCCATTATTTTATTATACCCTCTATTTTAATTGGATCATGTGGAACCATTGGGCTGTCATTGTTGTTTACATTTATTCCATTTATTACATGGTTCATTTTTTCATTATTCCCTTATTCATATGTTTAAATGTGTTTTAATAAAGGGTTTCAAAATCTATGTTTCAAAAAGGATAATTTAGAAATAAATAAATGGATTTGATTTATGAGTAGGTTTTAAAAATTGTTGACACATGGTGAAGTTTTGGACTTTTCTTATAAAAAATGTAAATTCTCTTTCCTAAAGATTTTAAAAATTGGTTAATTCTAATCGGATGGATCTACCCTAGTTTTCCTTAAAAAGTGATGAATTTTTTGGAAATGGGTTAAAATATGATACTTGTTTTTTCATGTGTTTACTTATGAGAAAACCTTTCTCTATTTATATTTTAAATAAGCTTTAATGAAATGTATTTTGAATGGAATTGGTCAAAATATTTAGTGAAATCCTATTAAGCATGGTTTTTCTCACACATTATATACACCATTGGGTGTATATAGATCTCATGTCTTCTTTAAAGTTCTTAGGTTTTGAATTCTTTCTTTGTTTATATTTGGGTTAAATTAATGGTGGATGGTATGAGATATGGATAATTACTAAGTGATTACATGGAGATGGTTGGTAGTTGCTCGAGTTTGGTATTTTGTTTTTGGATTTTTATGTATTTTCATTATTAGACTTGATTTTTTTGAGGTATCCTATATATTTCTTGTCAGTTATTATTTTATGTTTAAATATTAAATGATGTGTTTTTTTAATTATTTTTGTTATGTTATACTCTGATTGGATGTTTCATTTCAGTAAAACTACTTATTCATATGCATGAGAATATTATATATAGATGGATCATGATGAGATTCTATATGGATTACTTGATTAAGTAATTTGGTGTTTTAGGTTGAAATAATTCTCAAATGTTTATGTTTTGATGCCCTGAAATTAGTTGCTACCCTGGGGTGATCGGGAAAGCACCTCAGGCATTGCCATAGACTAACATTGTTTCCTAGTTTAGGGGTGACCCAAGTATGTTCATTATAAAATGTTATTAGATAAACCTATTGTTATTTTGGGTGCATCATGGTATAAAGGAGAAATAAACCATCAAAACTCAAGTGGTAGGGCACAAGTAGGTGATTGATCACCCCCTTTTGTGATGAAACTTTAGTCACTGTGGGTAGATGGCACAAGAGTCTTAATTTTGATTTTTTATTATTTTTAATGGATTTTCATTTGGGATGGTGATATTTTAAAACCTAATGAGTATATTAATTATTGTATGGTCTTATTGAGTTTTGGGAGTGGAAATGTATGAAAAATCAGAGCTACATAGTTATCTTGCATGATCTGGAAAATTGTGTGGAGCCCATGTGGTTGGTTTTGCAAACCATTTATAATGTTGCTGCATGATATGCTCATGGCTTACCAACCCTTATAGACAAACCATGCATAGTTCTATTTCCACTAAATGTTTTTTTACCCCATTTCTTCTCAAATATTTGGTGTTTACTATTGATGTGGGAGTTAATAGTGATATTTTCATTATTAATTGATGTTTTTGGGTATGATTTTGATTGATGTTATTGCATTATTGTAAGGCCTCATGTTTAGATGGTTTATTATTTTTAGAAAATTATTTTTCTATTATAAATAAAAAAAATTATTAATTTTTTTATTATAAATAATATTTTCATAAAGCATTTTGGTTCTAAAACCAGGTATTATAGATTTTTTATAAAATAATATTGATGTGTAATTTTCATTCCAAAAGAAAATAGTTTCAAGATGATAATTCCAATAAAATTTGAAATATATAAGGAATTTTTTGAAATTAAATTGGGATATTTATTTTCATGGATATTCATATGTTTTCAAAATAAGATGAAAAGTTTTATAGGAATTAATTGTTTTTAAAATGTTTAAGATTTTGAAAAAGGGTTTTTTGAATGTGTTTTTCTTGGGTGAGTTATGTTTTGGATTGTTTTTATTTATGGTGATATTGGGTTTAATTTGGAAAATATAAAATGATAAAGATTATGTTTCATATTATTTATATTATACCTCTTAAAAATATTTGAATAAGAGTGGAAATTCTATTCCTATGAATGATCCTAAGGGTGATTCCTCACAAAATATAAGAGTGTATCCTCCATTTTAAGGCTCAACCCAAAATCAAAATTGAGTGGTGGAGCTAAGATATTATTTTCAATTAGACCACATCCAATTTTTTTTATCAATGTCAGTCCTCATTCTATAGTGATTAATGTTCTCTTATATCAATTAAATGGTAAGGGGGAATTGAGGGAGACTTTAATTCTCTTGAAACTCCCAATGGTTGAAGAGTGATTGTGACTGCTACTTTATTTGAAGAAAAAAACGAGTATATAGGACAGTGTGGTTTCTTATCAACTTCATGATGTAATTTATTTAGAAAATTTCAAGATAAAGTTTATTCAATGACACTATTTAGAGGAACTGAATGTGGAGAAGGCCATTGTGTTGATGAGACTTCATTTGGGAGAATGATCGGTGAAAGTGTATAGTAATTTTTTTCTAAAATTTATTATTAATTTATCTCATTAAGGTCCATAATTATACTTTAAAGGTTCATTTATTACAAATATTAATTTTCACAGACCATAGAGAAATTGTGTGTGAGTTTGAATATACCTTTTATCAGTAAGTCATTGTGAGAGCCTTGTTAGTGGAAACTGATCCAGCAGGGAAACCTATAGTGGATAATGTATTATCTTCTATTGATGTGAGTGAATATTTTATATTTTATGAGTGGTATATTTAAATTGATATATATTTTGAAAGTTATATTAGTGAGGTTTAGTCTCCTCATCTGGTGGTTTCTTCAAGAAAGAATAAGAGATCTCGTATGTGCTTCCAGTGTAATGATTCTGGGAATTCTAGGCCTTCTTGTTTGAATTATCCAAGTTCTTGTATTTAGTGTTACCACTTGGGATATATTCATAAGTTTTATAAGTTTAATTATCTCAATAGTAAGTGTTGGTGCCAAAATATTGCACGAAAAGAAGGGCCGGAAAAGAAGCCCCACACACTGCATCGCGAAGCTCCGACGCGAAGCACCACTGAGCATCGCGGCCGCCGCAAAGTACAGGAGGAGGTAACGCTCCACGGATGCCCTGACGTTCGCGAGCCCGCCATGAAGCACCAGAGGCGATAACCCTCAGCGAATGGCCTGACGTTCGCGAGCCCGTCGCGAAGCCCCTAAGGCGGTAACCCACCGCGCACGGTCTGACGTTCGCGAGCCCGCCGCGTAGCACCTACCACCCCTTCGCGCCACATGGGTTCTTCTTCGCGGTGACCCTTGCCTATAAATACTGGGTTCCCCCTGAGTCTAGAAGACGGACGATCCAACCTTTTGGCTTCTCAGCTCCCAAATCGCGAAGCACCCTTCGCCCTCGGGAATCATGAGCTCTGTGAGGTACTTCTACTTCGCAAGATGCCTTCGCATTGTCTCGTCTTGAGCCCCTCTTCCGAGAGGGATGCCCTTCGCGAATCCTAAGGGAATTCTTGAAGGAAGGGGAATCCCAAGGGAACCCGGGGAGTCGCGGAGCGTTTATGCTTCGCGAAACACCCATCCTGAATTAGTGATCCACATTCCAAGTCAAGGTCGTTGTACATCGCGAAGCACACTGCTTCTCAACACCTTGCTTCATGAGGCAGAGCTCCGCGAATACTATTCCACTTCGTGAAGCACCTCCCATTCACACCCCTGCCCCATGCTAAGGACGAGGCACTCTACTTTGTGAAGCATACTCCTTTTCTTGTCAATTCCTCTTCCCGTGTGACCCTCCAGGTTTTCACGGTTTGATTTCAAAATACCATGGACAACACCACTCGTAACGTTGCTTCACCTAATGCTTCTTCTCATAGGCACGCTAACAGCTATTGCTTCTTTGCATAGCCATGATAACGTAGACCCCTCGATGGTTTACTCCACGACCCCCCTTTACCATGGCCTTGCCAGTACCTTCCCTCCCCCAAGGAACAGAGGGTACCGGTTATGTAAGCCCTAGGGGTGTGGAGTAAACCCACCTTGTCCGAGCTACAGGATGTTAAACGTCCAAGCACCTCATCCTCAACACATGATGTTAAACTGGGATCTGACCCCGTGCCTCACACGCAGGGTCCACCCCAGCTCGGACATTCTTTACACCACTCGTCTCCACGGGAATGGAATCACCCTCATAGGATGATATCCTCCTTCTCGGAGTAGTGTATGTCCACAGGAGAAGGGAAACCACCCTGGTATAATCCCCAAGCCTCTCTTGCGGAAGATAGAACCCATGCACCTCCGTACTTCCCCACTGCCAAGGCTAGTGGAGGGCACGATAGGGAACGAGGCACCTTCCATATTTGGTCCCGTATCCCCTCCCGCCGCGCTTTACCGCACTTCGGCCTCCATCCTGGAGTAAGTCCCAGCACCATGGGCCACCCAACGCGTAATCCCCTCTTCGTTTCTCACGGACGCACCCTTCGCGACATGATCGTCAGGTCTCTACTACCTCTTGTTTCTCACGCCGAGCACGACTCACGTGGGATTAGAGTAAACATTGTCCATGACAACACCCCGTCCAGCATGACGTTAAACTATATGCCCACGTCCGGCATGATGTTAAACTGCACATCCATTTTAACTACAAGGTCTTTGATCCATGTCAAGGCATGGTACGTAGGAATCCTCCTAGAGGTTCAAGCCCACCACCCGTCATTTCTTCACTTCAGGTTCTACCCTCATCCGACATGACGTTAAACTGCAATTCCAGTCCGACGGCAAGCCGTTGTGACCAACCCGAACTACGACGACTTTCATCCGTGTCAAGGTAGGGTACGTAGGAAGCCTCCCTGAGGTTCAAGCCCATCCCCCATCGGACTAAGGTCCCTTCTTCATGTCGGTTTGCCGACACCCACCGCCATTCTCGAACTATGAGGACTTTGATCCATGTCAAGGAATGGTACGTAGGAAGCCTCACGAGGTTCAAGCCCACCACCAGTGGACCCCCGAGTTCAACTTCACATCGGTTCGCCGACGAATCCCCTTTTAACTACGAGGTATTTAATCCATGTCAAGGCATGGTACGTAGGAAGCCTCTCAGAGGTTCAAGACCACCACCGGTTGGTCACTCCGACCTTCTTCACGTCAGTTCACCAACACCTGGGCAACCTAGAGTATAAGCCCCGCACCATCCGGACCAAGGTCCTCACTTGCGCCGGTTCACCGACACACCATTTGAACTATGAGGTCTTTGATCCATGTGAAGGAATGGTACGTAGGAAGCCTTTATAAGGTTCAAGCCCATCGCCCTGTCGTTCCGACCTCACTCACATCAGTTCACCCCCGTCCCGCATGACGTTAAACTGTATTCCACATTCCATCTGAACTACAGGGACTTTGATCCATGTCAAATCATGGTACGTAGGAATCCTCACGAGGTTCAAGCCCACCACCAGTGGATCCCCGGGTTCACCTTCACGTCGGTTCGCTGACGATGACCATCGGACCAAGGACCACCTTCATGTCGGTTCACTGACGACACCCATCGGACCAAGGTCCACATTCATGTTGGTCCTCCGGCGCACCCACCTGAACTATGCGGACTTTGATTCCCTAACACGGGGATACGTAGGAGGTCTCCTCAAGGCTCTAGCCCAACTTTACTGTTTCCCTTATGATGGTTCCGTTTCATTCCCCCTTCACTTAATTCACTCATCTATCATCCATCCTGATTCTCACCTGGACCGCCATATCCCGACAAGGTCATGCCATTCCTCTCTTCTTCACAGCATTCGGGAAGCCGCCCATGGGTTGGCCCTGTTATTGGAATCCCTTCAAGGGAAATTCTTCAATCCGATCCATTCTAGTCAATGCTCTGATCGGGCCGATCCATCTTCGCTGGACGTTAAACCCGCGACATGCCCTGTGTTAAACATAGGAAGCTGAGGAAAACCTCAGATATATGCCTATGGCATATAATTCCTTACGCTCGATGTGGGATGCCTCGGGATTCCACACCCTCGAGAAGCCCTATGACAAGGGACCAAAGACAAAAATTCTAGTTCCCCAATGTTTAGACACCCTACTGATGCCTCGACATGACTACTCCCTCGACTGAAGGTTGCGGCCCTGACCGGACCCTTTGGAATGTGCTGATAGAAGCAGTGTAATTAACCGGAGTCCATGGAAACATGGAACTAGGAAGAGTTTCATGAACAACATATTAAATCTATGAGGGAGACCCAGACTAGGTGATGAGTTCCGAGGAGGAATCCATGGAAGGAAGAACCGACATCCCATCATCCCAGTTTCGATCAAGGAGAGAACGTCCCTAAACAAGGAGTGAATGTCGCTCGCCTTTGGAAAGTGGGAATGCGGGGCCACAGCTGCGCGTCCTCCGCAGACGGATACACGCGCTTCGGCGAAAGCGTCAGAAATAGAAATGGTGAACCTGACATGAAATTATTCTCCTCAATGTGGAGATTAGTAGCGTTCGAGACACCAGTAGATTAACATGTCACCAGATCCATATATCCAGCGCCGGGTCCCACCAAGCAAATATCGAGCCTGGCGTGAAACTCACAGGAAGTTGGGGCAGTAGAATGTGGGGCATTCCGTTTGGCAACGTGTTGGCGTGGATCCCTATTACCGAAATGGAGAAGGGAATGACGCTGGGGCACTGGTTGTCAATCCTTTTCCTCACAGTGTTGATGAGTTGATCTCTCCATTTCCCAGGAACCAGGTTGTTGTTGTGGAGACACGATCACCACCTGGTCGCCTACGTAGGGGTGGGGGAAATACGGGCACAACCGCCCCGCATGGCTCCGCTGCCGCCACGATGGCCTCTACATCCGTGAATATGGGGCGTCCACGTCCTCTCCCCCCGTCAGAGATCATCTAGCGAAGGGTAATCAATGACCTTGTATGCAGGTACGAGGAAGAAGGGGTCATCCCAACTCGGGATATGGCCCGCCTGGACCTAGAAGCATCTAGGCCCCGCCGTCAACACCGCCCTCAAAGGCCGCGCAGGGAGCCCCTTCTCCCCACCCCAACGTTCAATCGTTTTGGGAGCCTGTCCCCAGAATGCCTTGACGACTCCTCGCCTTACGCTGATGAGGTGGGTGATGTCCGACTCGGCCCGCTCAGAGTCCCAATCCAAGGGCTCCAGGAAAGGGCCCCCACCCAGCCGTGTCAGCGCCGCCATCCGGCTTCGCAAAAAGAGCAGGTAGGCTATGCCCCTACACCACCTGCGCCAGCTCGTCTGACCTGGTGTCAGCGTCGGGCCCGAGCTGAGGACGCTCGTCAAGGTACGTTGACGTCAACAACTACTATGGCACGATCCACCACCAACGTGCATCATGAAGTCCCTTCATACACTGAGCAGGGGCACTCCTTCACCCGACCAGGATCGAGGCCTCAACCGCCCCATGGGCAGGCTGGGCTGACTCTCGGGGTCGCAGGCCTGAGGGATGATTTCCGCAAACCAATCCGCAGTGACGTCACTCCATACAGAGGTTCTCTCCATACCACCATTCCTCAGAGCGTTGGACTTCCCTGCTCTGAAGCTCGTCATGGAGGGATGCCTCGTGCTACCCCCATTTCGAAGGAAGACCTGCCCCGTGGTAGTGACGCTTGGCGCAGAAACCTCTCCCGCGCCCACCATACAGGGTATGGAGTCCCTCCTCCTACCCCCAACCGTCGATATGAAGGAATTGTCCATCCGGTCCCTCTCGAACGTGGGGTTCCTCTCTACATCCTCTCCGCAATGGGAGAAGGTCCTCCTCGCCCTAGCAACTCGAGGAGTGAAGGTCAGCCTCGCTCCACCCGCATCGACCATGGAGGTCCTCCCCATGCTCTTGCCGATTACAACAGAGGCTCCACCCACATGGGTGCTGTCCATGGAGGTCCTCCCCATGTACCCTTCGACATTTTACCCGATGCCCCTCACACCCCAGCTATCTCGAGCGGGGGCCCTCTCCGCCATGGCGCGAACGTCACCCCAAGACTACATGTTGAGAATCAACCTTGTCACGAAGAGCCACCCAGGGTTAGGAGAGTGGGTCGTCGCCACCACAAGAAGAGTCCTGGGGGGGCCCGGGTGGAGATCAAACTAGCATGTTTCTCGGATTCTGAAGCGGAATGCGACTCAGCAATGGAACCTTCTCCCCGCTCCTCTGAGTCAGGGACTGGGGCAAGAACCAGGCTCGTCAGCCTCATTCTTCCAGAATGTGAGGTCCACCAGATTCCCGCCACCCTCCATAGGTACATCTAGGAGGAAGAAATTGTGGAAATTCCACAGGTCCTGACCATGCAATCACCACCGTCATCACCAGAAGAACCCTCTACCTCTACCAGAGATCATGGAGAGCTATTTTGGGGACCAACGGTGGTAGAGAAATGACATGACCTATCGCTGGAAACCGCAACTCCTGCGCCAGAAGCTGTGGCTATCAGTATATCGTATCACGATATCGTGGTCAGGTCACCTCACTCTTCAGAGGATGGCTCGAAGTTTGGCGTCCAGTCAGCTCGTTCTCTGAATTCTCCGCCACCAAGTTTACTGTCCCAGTGGTCCGCCTCGGTACCGCTACCGGTCCCTCAGCTGCCTCCGGTTGAAGAATGGGGAGATACAAGGCCAGACCCCGAGTCCGAGCCCAGGAGCTTCTGGAAAATTCTCGCAGAGGATCACTTCCCGGAGAAGTTCTGGCCGACGGTAGTGCCGAAATTTTGCGCACCAGAGTCCCTTACCCCAGAGGAAGTGGGGTTCTTCTACTGAACCCTATGGGCGAAACACTTCCTCCTTCATTATGAGCGGGTGATGTACCCTAGGAGTCGAGAGCACCTTGAAGAAATAGGTGATCAATGTCGCCTGATCGATTTGGCTGCACTCCCTATGGCACAGCGCCCTGAGTCACCAGGCCATCAGAGCACCCTTCAATGGAAATGCGTTCAGAGTTTCAAAGTACTCTGCAGAGTCATCAGGGAAGCTACCCCCATGTGCAAGTCCGTGACTGGGGACACTATGCTTCTCTCCTCTTCAGCCCTATCTGACGGCAGCATGATTCGTTATGCGACATTGAGGACATGCCCTCGAGAGGGGTCGTGGTCCACATGGATGACATAGTGGACAAGGAAGACAAGCTTGAATTTCTCGATCAAGACTTACCCCCTGAGGGTGTACCGCCACTGCTGGACCCATCAGGGAGGGTTACCCATCAGTAGAGGAACATTATAGGCCTCCCTGTACTCACCGACTCACTGGTACATAGTCTAAATTCTGGTAAGGGTAGGGAGAACGTCAGAACTGTCAAGCACTCCGACCCGTTTGCCTCTGTATAGAAGACTGACGATGATCCCGAAAAGGTCGTGTTGCGCCAGCAGCTTGCTGAACAGAAGAGTCTGGTTGATGAACTCCTAGCCGAGCATGCTGCAGAACGGCAACCCGACTGCGGTAATCCCAAGCCGGGGAAACAAGGGCTGGAACAATTTCCCCCCGGCGAGATGCCTCTGGGCAACCCTGATCATGCTGCTTCCGTATATAGGGCAGAATCCGGAGCCCATGGCAAGAGGGCGCGATACGTCTCGACAAACCCTACTGAACGACGGGGCAATCTGAGGAATCCATCCCAGGTTCCCCCAGTTTCCCCACATGCCATTCTTCCAGTCGCTCCACGAGCTGTGGAAGCCACCTACCGTGTCGAATAACCCGGCAACACACTTGTGATTAGGGATCCCCATCAAGACAGGGACCCCCACCCATATGATCTTATAACGACACTCATCGCCCGCCTCGAAGCGTTGGAAACGAAGTAGGTGGCAGTTCCACCGGATGGAAAGCCATATCCTGCATGGGTGGATGATATTCCCGCACCCCCGTGTTTTGGGAACCCCACTTTCTTGCCTTTTAATGGGACAGGGGACCCGACGCAGCACTTGACCCATTTTTATTCCACGTGTGGCCCCATGATGGGGACTCCGGCCCAGCAATAAGCCGCTAAGATCCGATGTTTCGTGAAGACATTGGAGGGCCCCACATTCATCTAGTACAACCATCTCCCTATGGGGTCGGTGACCGGTTGGGAGGATCTCCGCTGGCAGTTCCTATACCAGTTCAGCTCCACCACGTGAAGGACCAGCATCGCAGACCTCTTCAAGTGCAAGCAAAGGCCTGATGAGCAAGTCGCAGACTTCATCGCCCGATGGAAGGGACTTACATACTCCCTCGACATGCCACTGAATCAGGAGAAATTACTGACGAAGTGTGTAGGGAACGTTAAAACGAAGCTGGTACCTTCCCTGATCTCCCAGAACTACCCTGGAGGGTTCCGGGATTTCTCAGATAAGGCTCAGCGCCTTAAGGAGGCTCTGCAACAGGATAGTCAGGCACGTTCACTACCCCCTGTGATCCCAGCTAGGAGGGCTTCCAGAGCTGAACCCACCACCGTGGCCCAAATAGAAGCCCCTAGGTAGCTGGAATTACTGCCAGTGGCACCAGCCCCACAACCCCGCAGAGGTCCTCCACCTCAAGCGCAGGATCCTGCCCAGCAGCGGCCGCCCCAGAATCGACTGGATCCCCCGCGCAATGCGCCACCACCACCTAGGCGAGACAATCAGGCGCCGCCTCCTCGGAAGGCCCCTCCGGCCCCTCATCAGGGCTAGGCCCCCAGGGCCCCCTATCCGGAAAGAAGGCACCAGACTTATTCGTTCAATGAGAATCAGGTCCCTAGCTACTTCCGAAGTGCTCTAGAGCAAGGGATTGTGTGCCTACCCGAGTGCAGAAGGCCGTCAGAGGCGAATCTCACCGATCACCACAACTACTATCCTTATCATCGGATTCTGGGGCACACCATCAAGAAATTATATGTGTTTAAAGACTGGATTCAAGACCAGGTCGACAACAACATAGTTAGGTTGGGCCCAACACCGAAACAAGTAGCGGGTGTCTTTGTAGGGTCAGAGATCGGTAGCGACAGTGAAGGTGAGTGGAAGCAGGTTCCCAGCCGTGGGCCCCAGAAATACGATGACTGAATGGCTCGAAAATCAGTCTCCCATGCCGATGGTATCATCCGGGCATGCTTGAATCAACCAGAGCCTCTGGAGGAAGTAGCCGGTACCTCTGCATCGCCTTCACAACCAACCTCTTCCCAAAAGGGCAAACAACGACGACGCAAGAAGAAGAAACGTGCTCCACCACTGCCGTCGTCATCCCGTACTCTTAGTGACTTTATGCCCC
The DNA here is from genome assembly GCA_963277665.1 of Viscum album. Lineage (NCBI taxonomy): Eukaryota > Viridiplantae > Streptophyta > Magnoliopsida > Santalales > Viscaceae > Viscum > Viscum album. The sequence continues at coordinate 407,364,852 of OY728164.1, read as the reverse complement.
CTAAAATGGGAATTCCTCCCAGAATCCGCCCGGTGGTGGATGACTCATCGACCGACAGCCAGGGGTACACTTCGGTTAACACCATGGAGATGGTAAATCCATATATGACTCCCGGCGAGGGGGAATGGCAGATGAACCCCCCCCCCCCAACGTTTCCAGCTGAAGTCAACGTCAGCAGAACCGAAACCACGCTGGTCGTCGAGGCACGTCAGCGGGAACTTTTAGTCAGGTCGTGCATGCTACTGAAACCAGACAGCAGGCTCAGCGCAGAGCTTAGCACGCGCAACCCCATCTGACGCCCACAACTCTACCTCCACCACCGTTTGTGCTATTAGATCAGGCAGAGCTGCCTCGTTTGTATCACAGTCAGTCTTTCCCAGCTACAGTCCAATATCCGCTGTCCAATCCTAGTTTGGAGACTACTCTCCAGGATCTAACTAGTAGGCAGCGGGATGTACCAAGCACTAGCCAACCACCGGTTCAACCGGCAGGACCCGCTATTCCTCCAACTGCAGAACAACCTCTTGTAAGCAGAGGCTCACGCTTGTCACAAAATTATGATGTCCTAAAGCACCTGGTCGGCATTCCAGCAAGGCTTTCTATCCTTGAGGCCCTTCTCCTATCGTCTGAAATGCGCAAGGCACTTGCCGAGTCCCTAAGGAGCCCCCTTCAGTTTGAGATGGATGTAGCAGCTGCGGAAGCCTTCAACACTGAGAAAATTGAGAACGCCGAATTCCAGGCAGTTATGTCATTCTCCGGTGGAGATGAGGACCCTCCCTTATAGGGGAATATTCAACCAATGTACATCACTGGCCACTTCAATGGCGTGGAAGTCCACCGCGGCCTCATTGACATGGGTTCTGGGATCAACCTAATCCCGGCTCGAACACTGCGAAAGCTGGGACTATCTGAAGATGATTTAACTCCACCCGACCTCAGAATCTAGGGATACGACAGGACCGAGAAATCTCCAGTCAGCAAGATCCTCCTGAAGACTCAGTTCGGTGGCCTAATTGCCAGCACCGAGTTCATGGTTGTCTCTCAGGACACCGCCTACAATGCATTGATGGGTAGGACAAGTCTCCATCTGCACGCAGCGGTCCCTTTTTCATATCACCAATGCCTAAAATACTCCCTCAATGGTCGAGTAGGCATGCTCCAAGGGGATTCATCTCCTTTCGCCTCTTGTGAAGCCCGCTATCTGGATGACGATTATTACAAGAGCAAGGATAAGAAAATCCTAGTAAGTGAGGATGAACCCGTCCCGGTCACAAGTGATCCTTGGGAAAGCATGGATGACACCTAAATCCTTCCGATCCACCGATTGGAGGCCACGAACCCGGAAATGGGGCAGTGTTTTGTTGTTTCGGGTACGCAAGGAAGGCGTATTCCCATGTCCAAGTGATGACGAAAAATCACCTCGTACTCCTACACCAACCAGGCTCAGACGATCCCAGAGCCTCCTACCCCTGTGTGGTACCGGAATGTCAATAATATGACCACGGAAGTACGTCATGCGTGTCTCTTTCATTGGGCTGGAATCAACCGACTCAGGCCTACGCGTCACCATTGCTTTGACGTCATCAAACGTGGCCCCCTAGGCCGAAGGATAGATGGGATAAGATCGACTTCCTTCATTACTATGGTCTCAGTGGTGAGTGGGTCTCCTAATATGATGACCACTGCTGCCCAAGCCGGCACCAGCTGCCCGTCAGGGTTTGATAGCTCAGAAGTAGCTCCCTTTGCGGGAAACCCCTCCACGGGTGGAGAGGAAGATCTGGATGATGCTCCCCCCGCCTTTGAGGAAGGTGTCTCTACCACAGTTGATGAACTGGTACAGGTGAAACTTGGTATCGAGGCATATCCAAGACCCACATTGATCAGTGCAGCCATGCCCCCCAAGGACCAGCAGCGGTACGTAGAATTTCTCAAGCAACACCGTGATGTGTTTGCCTGGAGTTACGACGAGATTCCAGGACTAGATCCCTGGGTAACTGTTCACCATTTGGTCCTCCCATCAAACCATCGTGGGTTTAAGAAGCCTTCTAGAAAGATGCACCCTTCTCACAGTTCTATGGTTGAGGCCAAAGTTGACAAGCTTATCAAATCCAACTTTATCAAGGAAGTCCAGTACCCCAAGTGTATTGCCAACATTGTGCCAGTCAGGAAGAAGAATGGGCAGATCAGGGTCTGTATTGACTTCCGCGACCTCAATCTCCACTGCCCAAAGGATGACTTTCCCCTTTCGGTGATCGAGTTATTGATTGATGCCATGACCGGGTTCCAAGCTATGTCTTTCATGGATGGGTTTTCCGGGTACAACCAGATCCGGATGGCCCCCGAGGACGAGGAGTCCACCACATTCAGGGCTCCCCAAGGAACCTTTTGTTACCAGGTTATGCCCTTCGGCCTAAAAAATGCAGGTGCCACTTATCAGAGGGTCATGCATCGCATATTCAAGCGGATTCTCAGGATTCCGGTGGAATTCTACGTGGATGACCTAGTGGTCAAATCACGCCAGCGCCAGGACCATCTCAAAGACCATGAGAAAGTGTTTGGTTTCCTCCATTCCCGCCACCTGAAGATGAAACCCTTGAAATGTGTCTTCAGGGTCACCTCTGGGAAGTTTCTTGGATTTGTTGTTAGATACAGAGGCATTGAAATTGACCTAGAGAAGATCAAGGACATCAGCCAAATTCCTCCCCCAAGAAATGTTTGGGAACTTCGAGGTCTCCAAGGGAACTTAGCCTATATACGCTGATTCATCACGAATCTAGCTGGAAAGTGTAATCCCTTTTCCCGGCTCATGAAGAAGGATGCCGCCTACGAATGGGATGAAGAGTGTCAGATTGCCTTCGAGGAAATCAAGTAGTACCTACTCCAACCTCAGGTTTTGATGCCACCCGTCTCTAGAAAGCCGCTGGTCTTTTACGTGACCGCCCTGGAACGGTCCCTCGGCGCACTTCTCGACCAGAAGAATAACGAGGGTACAGAGAACAATCTCTAATATCTCAGCCGCATGCTTCTCGATACGGAGATCAGATACTCCCCTATCAAAAAGAGCTTCCTGGCACTCATTTTTTCCGTACAGAAGTTGCAGCATTATCTACAACACCATGAGGTAAAATTGGTCTCTCGGGTAGACCCACTGAAGTATATCCTGAATCGCCCCATGTTGACTGGCCGACTAGCGTGATGGGCAGTGATCCTCCAACAGTTTGACATCAGGTTTGTGCCTCACAGGGACATTAAGAGACAGGCGTTGGCAGACTTTTTAGCTGCCCATCCAACCTCCGTGGATCAGTCCCTGGACCTGGATTTTCCTGATGAGGCGATCCTCTCAGTCAATCATGTCGTCTCATGTTGGAAAATTCACTTCGACGGTGCCTCCCGGAGCCCCACCGATAGGAGGCTCAATGATCCTAAGCTCAACATAGTGGGTCTAGGTATTGTCTTCATTACCTCGGCGCAAGCCATCCTGCCATACTCGTTCATGTTGTCAGAAGGTTGTACCAACAACGAGGTAGAGTGTCAGGCTCTCATCAATGGCCTCGAGTTGGCCCTCGAGATCGATGTTCCCCATCTACATGTGAAAGGAGATTACGAGCTGGTAATCAAATAGGTCAATAGAGACTATGGCGTTAGGAAGCCGGAGCTTGTACCATTTCTGGAGTGTACCCTCCATCTAATGGCCTAGTTCTCTTCTCGACCAGAGGTTACCCATGTCCCTCAGTCACAGAACGGTCGAGCGGACGCCTTGGCTGGTTTAGATGCATCACTCGCAGAACCCGAGCAAGATGATTTGATTATACATGTGGTACACCAGAGAGTCATTTACCCCGTCACCCAAGAGGGAAATGATGTCCTACGGGTAAGTCATCTCACTGCCAGACCTACTACGTCGGGGGTCCTGGGTCCGTCAGAAATAGTGGCCGAGGATGCTCTCGACTGGAGGGAACCTTTTGTCGAGTATCTTTAAAATGGTCACCTCCCGGACGACCGGGCTGAGCACGAGCGAATCTAACACCGCGTGCTGTAATTTACCCTCCAGAGCGGTCCCAGTCTTGAGCAGATCCTTTATAAGCAGAGCTTCGATGGAATCCTCCTCCGTTTCATTCAAGGAGTAGATATTTCTCAGGTTATGCAAGAGGTTCATGCTAGTTCCTGTGGTGCCCATCAAGCTGGTCCAAAGTTGTCCCATCAAATCCGGAGGTTGGGGTACTTCTGTCCCTCTATGATCCATGATTGTATCAAGTATGCTAAGAGATGCCACGCATGCCAAGTTCACGCCAACTTCCTGCATCGGCCGCCGGAACCCCTCCACCCCATCATGTACTCTTGGCCATTTTCAGTGTGGGGACTTGATGTAGTGGGACTGTATCCACCGGCGATAGCTCTCCAGTGTAGGTTCATCCTAACTGCTGCAGATTTCTTCTCCAAGTGGGAAGAGGCAGTTCCACTCAAAGAGGTTAATGCCCATTCCATCGTCGAATTCGTGAGCTCCAACATCATCCACCAATTTGGGGTCCCTCATGCTGTCCTCACCGATAACGGAAGTAACTTCCGAGCAGCCGACCTGAAGATATTGTACGCCAAGTACAACATCCATTCGAATCATACCTCTCGCTATCTCGCACAGGCAAATGGATAGATCGAGGCGTTCAAAAAAAACCCTCTCTAACATTCTGCAGAAGATTGTTGGTCAGAATAAGAAACGTTGGACGGACAAGCTCCCCAATTCCCTCTGGGACTATTGGATGATGACTTGCAACTCTACCCTGGTGACCCCATATTCCCTGGTGTATGGGGCTGAGGCCGTCCTACCCATTGAGATCCATCTTCCATTGTTACGCACTGCAGTCTATGACCACCAGGCGCCAGATGAGTTGGCCGAAATCCGTCTAGCTGAATTAGAAGCAATGGATGAGAACAGGCTTCGTGCCTTGCACAATCTGGAAAGGCATCAGAATAAGATAGTGAGGGCCTTCAACAAGAAGGTTTGCATTCGTTCTTTTCTACAGGGCGACCTAGTGTTGGCCCTTCGAGCGCCAATGATCCCCTGTAGGAAATAGCCCAAGCTAGAGCCCAAATGGGAAGGGCCTTATATCATCCATAATGTTTACCCCAACGGGGCATACTCCTTGGTGACCACGGATGGTGAGCGCGTAACTCCTCCCACAAATTCAAGGTTCCTCAAGCAGTACTTTTCCTAAGTACGTTTGGTCCGACACGACCTTAAACCGTATGGTCCAACATGACCTTAAACTGTATGGTCTTGCACGACCTTAAACTGCACTGTCGTCGTGCAAGACGATAAACTGAAAAATGGTCTGATCTCTATGACCTTACACTAAGATCTCCCCTCTTCCTTACTGCAAGATGTTAAAATGAAAGCTAGTCAGGCCTTCCTGACCGCAGCTCGGCCTCAGGACCCTTGTCTTTTGTCGACTCAGTCTCTCTTATGGGGTTGTACAGTGTGGTGTGGGATATGCCCCATTCGCGTCGGGTTTCCCGTCATACCATACATATCCCCAAATGAGATGCATCTCTTTTACAGCATGACATTAAACTGCACTTTAAGAACTATGTGTAGCTTGATTCCCATCCTAATGGGATACGTAGGAACACTCAGATGTCTCGTCTTGAGCCCATCCCCGAGCTCTTCTCATTCACTATTCCCCTTGGGTATAGTTTCCTTGGAGGATCCTTGCATGATGAGGAGTAGGCTTTCTTAGCTGCGCTCGTACAAGGATTATAAGGGTTGCACCCTGTGCCCACTCTCGTTCTTCTATTCTCCCATGTCCTTATCGCATGACGTTAAACTGCATGGCCTTCAAGAACTACGTATGGATTGATTCCCATCCTAATGGGATACGTAGGAACGCCCGGACATTTCAATTGTCGGCCTAGCCCAAAAGCCAAAATCTTCCCCTTAGGTTAAGACATATGGCAGGGTGCACAATTTTTCCCCAAATCACGTCGAGCAAGCCTCGACCCGACTGCACGTCCGCCTAGATATGTTCACCTCTTTCATGGATGGATACAACTATGCTTAACCCACTCCTTGACTAGGATTCCATCATCTTTCACACCCAGAGGGACCCCCAAGAACAGCCTGGATACTACGCCCAAGGGCTCTCCTACCAACACAGGCCAACGCCCCCGAGGGTTTCCGAGCAACAAGCCGATACAAGTCCCACGTTGCGAATTTAGTCAACAGCCGACACTCATTTGTTGCTCCCATACCAGGTCACCATCAGGACGCTGTGTTTCGAACATGGTCGATAGTGTCCTAGATCTTCGGGTCCACCCCGAGATGTCCCAAACATCGAGTGTAGTGATTCGTTCTACCCCATCCTGAAGCGACAAACTTCCCTCCGGGTGGTGCTAGCGGTCGGGCCCACGACCTCGACTCTCTTATAAGGGATGTACGACGGGGTGAAGGATTACGTCTTCATCCACGCCGGGTTAATTTCAATGCTGTGCACATCCTCGGATGAGATACAGTTATCTCTTTCCTCGTCCTCATGTAAGATGTTAAACTGCAAACCAGTCAGGCCTTCCTGACCGAGGCTCAGCCTCAGGCCCATTGGCCTTCTCGGGCCCTAGCACAACCTCTTACCCGCAGTGTACGGTGTGGTGTGTGACTATGTCCTCATCTACATCAATATCATGTACCATGCCGTACACTTTCCCTCACGAGGCCCAGCCTCAGGCCTCTTGGCCTTTCTGGGCCCATGGCCCTTGTCCTCACTGGAAGACATTAAACTGAAAACCATTCAGGCCTTCCTGACCGAGGCTCAGCCTCAGGCCCATTGGCCTTCTCGGGCCCCTTCGCCCAACTTCTTACCCAGCGTGTATGGTGTGGTACGCGGTTACGCCCTCATCTACATCAGTTTGTTCGCCGTACTGTACACTTCCCCTTCCTTTTCTTGGGGGTATCTTACTCCCTCATCCTGTCCCGCATGACGTTAAACTGCATCTAGAGAACTACGTATGGCTTGATTCCCATCCTTATGGGATACGTAGAAACACCAGAATATCTAAGCTTCAGGTCCAGCCCCCTCTCTTGGAAACCTCTATCCCATCTCGGATCCTCGACCAACTCTTCCTCCACGAGAGGATTATATGGTGTGGTGTGAGATTACGTCACGTCGGTCTTGTAATGACCATGCCATGTACCTATCATTCTCGAGCTATTTCGTTGACCCTTTCCGACGGTTCACTAATGTGCCTAAGGGTACACCGGTTTATTTCCTGGAATGCCATACATTACTCAAACACGTCCACACCCACTTTCTAGGCTTTGTGTGTCCCTGCATCAGGGCTTCCATTATATTTCACACTCGGAGGGTCCCCCAAGAATGATATGGATACTACGCCCAATGTCTCTCCTACCTTTACGGGCCAACGCCCCCGAGGGTTTTGGAAAACAAATCGATAAAAATCCCGCGTTGCGAATATGGTCAGCGGTCGATGCTCGTTTGTTGTTCCCACCTCAGGTTAACGCGATATGGAGACTATTTTTCCGCCACGGTTAATGGTTATCCTCGATCACCATGCCAACCCCATTAATCCCAAAATGTCGATTACACGATTCACATCCTTCTCCATTCTCATCGTGTCCAAGTGAAGTTTCGAAATTCTTGGTACTATTCCTCCATGCACATCTGCACGTTGGGGGAACAAAGCCATGTCGAAGGTGCCCTTTAGGGCTCTTCACCAACTTCCCCTCGATGGATGTTTCAGGTATTGTGATAAGGATCTTCCCCCCCTTGTTTCCCACACCGAGTTTAACTCACGTGGGCTTAGGTATAGGGTCGAGGTCTGCGCTTACCTAGAAAGTTGTCATCCACCCCTGGTCCGAGCTCTAAAACCATAAACTAAGATCTCCTCGAAACTACGTTCAGTTTGATTCCCATCCTCATGGGATACGTAGGGCCGCCCGAATGCCTCGTTTTCGGGTCCAGCTCATTTGGGAGCTAGTCTCTCCCCCGTTACCTTTCACCTCTATGTGGGCCCCTCGGCATGGGGTTCCTCTCCCGGGACTACGTACGGTATAATGTGGGATTATGTCCCCATTCAGATCGGTTATGCCGTAAAACACCATACACGTTCCCCTGCCTAGCATCGTCTCTGCTACGTCTACACTGCATGATGTTAAAATGCATGCTTGGCCTTATCACACGACCCTAAACTGTGACATTATCGTCCTGGCCGCACGACGAAAAACGACACCACATTGTGATGACCTCATTGTAGAGGAAATCACGTTGGGTATTGGTCACGTTCCATGCCATTTGTCAACGCCTATCACGGCTTGATTCTTGTGGAGACACCAGGGCCAACGTCCCTACGGATCTCTGACAACATTTGTGACATGGTCCCGTGTTTCGAACATGGTCAACGCTCGACCCTCATTTTTCTGTCCCCATTCTAGGATAATGCGATATGGATACTGCATTTCTACCTCGATTAACAGTTATCCTCTATCATCATGACGCTGTCATTGTAATCCAAATCTCGAGCGTCATGATTCACACATTTCCACTTCCTCATGTTCATGTGGGATTAGTAGTTTTTGTAGGATGTGTATCAACACGGTCGGGATTCTCATCGTCTCACATGACATTAAACTGTGTTTTCAAAACTACGTATGGCTTGATTCCCATCCTCATGGGGTATGTAGGAACGTCCGACCACTCTGCTTCGGGCCCAGCCTAATTCTCATTGTTGGTCCCTCTACCTGAAGAGTTACCTTTGGGGGTACATGGTGTGATTTGGACTCCATGTCCTCATTCACGTCGGTTTCATATTCACCGCACCACACGCTCCCTGGGATCTTCCCTTTTATTCCATGTCCTATTGTATGACATTTAACTACATGAGTCCATGTGTCCTCAATGCATGACACTAAACTATGGTTCTACCTTGAACAAGTTCAGGATGCCCCGTGTTGATCATGGGATGCACCAGAGCCTCTGTCAGAGAGGATTTCACCTGCCAGTGTTGGTCTATGACTACAATGTGCTTCCAAAACTATATGTGGCTTGATTCCCATCCTCATGGGATATGTAGAGACACCCTGATATTTTGCCTAGGGTCTATCCCATAGGAATCATTAATCCTATCCTCCCCATTTCCGGACCTTTGGCCTGACCCCTCGGGGGGAACTATGTAGCTGCAATTTTGCCCTGAACAAGTTTAGGATGCCCCAAGATCCCATTGGGAAGCGACAGACCCCCACGCCAGAGAGGCCCTGTCCCAAAGAAGGAATGATTCATGATCAAACCAATGCGCCCGTCTGGCGTACACCCACCACGGTGGTGTAATTACATGAGTGTTGGATTCTGTTCAGAAAAACCATCACTCCATATTCCATGCTTTGAGTGCCCCTTATTCGAACCCTCATCCCCTTTCATGTCTGAAGGGACCCCCTAACGTCCTGGTCTCATGCCGCATCGGCTCACCTACCGTCCTAGGCCAACATTCTGGAAGACTGGTCATGTTTGGAGGGACCCCCTAACAGTATGGATGCTCGACCTAGGGTCCGACAATTGTCCTAGGCCAATGCCCCGAAGGATTGACTAACAACATTTGTGACCTGGTCCCGTGTTTTGAACATGGTCAACGGTCGACCCTCATTTGTTGTCCCCATTTCAGGCTAACACAGTAAGGATATCATTTCTCTACCACGGTTAATGATTGTCCTTTATTGCCACGCCATCCCCACAGTGTTCCGAATCTTGGGCATCATAATTCACGCTTCCCATTTCCATCTGTTCGGACTGATTTCAGCGCCCCTGGCGTTGCACCGTTCGTGCATGAGGGCACGCTGGAGAAACGGTAATTAGGCTATTTTGAGAACTTCCCTCTCTGGCCAGGCCTCTCCTATCTTTCGGAAATCCGGACTGGTTATCCAAATTCTGGATGCCCGAAGCTAGATTTATGATCCTATGTTGAGTGGGGCGAGAAGGCAACTATCCCCTGTTTCTCACATCGGGCTTGACCCACGTGAGCTTGTAGAATTATCGCCAAATGTCCCGCAAACATCATAGGGATGTAATGAATCGATTCAAACAGTGGAAATCGTGCATGCTATGACATTCAAAACAAAGAAGGAAGAAATTGAAGCATGAAAGTACCATTAAAAAGTTAGTAATTTGTTACAGTACTAGGGGGTCTACTCCCCCCATGGACGGGTTGACCCCGTCAAAAGAACGTTGCAGCTCTGCCACCCTTCAGCTTGTGGAGTCCAAGACTTGCTGCCGCTGACTTAGCTCTGGCTCCTCCTTAGTAGTGGTGGGGTGCAGTTCGTCAGCCTTGGCTCAGGCCCTCTCTATGCCATCCTGAATGGCATCCATCTTCCCAGAAGCCTGCCTCATATGCTATTCTGCCTCTGCCAGTTGGTCCTTCAACCATGAGATCATCTCAGATTTTTCATTAAGAGAGGGTGAGTGATCATCTGCCTGGGTATGCATCTGTTGGACCTCGCTTTCAGCCTCCTAGAGCTTCTTGATGTTGGTCGCCTTCCTCCGCTGCCAGCCCACGCTGAGCCCACGATCATACTCCCGGATCTGCTCAGCCATGAGATCTCGGATGAGTGCATGAGGACGTTGGGAATCCACTCCCCCAGTGCACAGTTCGCGCTGCCGCGAGCGAAGTCTATCCATTTCATTCAGCCATAGCGCTTGGGGGGTGTCCTTGATGAAGCGCGTGATTAGTTTCCACGATTGGTAGCAGACTATGCTGCTATCTTCCTCGTCGGAGGCCGTTTCATCCCAGTCTGCATGATTGGCAGCCTCGTATGCAGGATACGCCTGCAGGAAGTCCCCGGAAGGATCTGTATCTGGTGTTGAATCTGGTACGACATCTGGCTTCGGAGCAGGCGTGATGGGACTTGGGTCGGCCGGTTGATCTTCTTCATCAGAATCCACCTCAATAACCTCGGGCACGACCCTGCTGGTGGTCCCGCTGATGATAGTGTGTGTTGCAGCTCGGGGAGATGGGGGGACTATCTCCACCATCACTAGCATGCCACTAGGAGGGATGCCACCAGACATCCCGACCAGCCTTGCTGCAAAAGCCCACGCTAGTCGAAGAACTGCACCATAGGAAAGGACACAAACATTAGTTGGCACCATTTACATATGACGTCAATGAATCCGGTAGAGGAAACTTACGGAGATCGACCTCATGGTGCTTCTCCTGAGTCGATGCTTACGGGACCCCAAGGCAGGGCCCTCCGTATACTGTTGGAAGGTCTAGAGATTCCTGAGGAGCCACCTCAGCTGCTCTAGCCCCACCAGAAGTAGAACTGGACACAGCCATAGGTGCAGGTTCTGAAGGTCTTGCATCATCACCCGCTAAGGGGCAAGAGAGAGATCTGTGTACAAGTTCCTCCTGCATGGCTCAAACATCGGTGAGAAATCGAAGATGGCCTGAGAACGGACCATAAGGAATGAAGTTTGGAATTCTACCTCGAGAGCCTCTACGAAATCATCAAATTCTGAGTCTTGGTCTCTGACTTCACCCTCCTCCAACAGGCTCCTTCCGACAGCCTCATCCTCTCGAGAGGAGTCCTCTGATTCTTCCGGTAGGGGGAATCGCTCCCTCATATCGGCAGTTGACAACTATGGGGGGACCGTCCGATCCAGCAGTACCCTCACTCGGTCTGTCATTGGGCATGAGACACCACTGGAGTGAACGTAGTCCTCCAGCTCGTCCAAGTATTTCTCTTCCCTCGTTGAAGATGCCATGAAACCAGCCCGAACTAGGCCTATGCCCGGTAACTCCATCCCGAGGTGATTTAGGTGCACCCATATCTTTGGTGCACTGAGGAATTGCAGGTTGAAATCCCAAATGTCCCAGGACTCCGGAAAGACGGCATCCTCTTCCATGTCGATATGACACAACCGCTTCCCCGAAGCCTGAGTGGATATCCTACGAAATCCCCTCGGTGGCCACCCCTCCGGATGGCCCTGCTCTTACAGAATCACCGGGTCTGCTGCCGCTGCCACACCCTCATCCGATGTGGGTCTCACCGCCATGGCAGCCCCGCCACCGCGAGAGGCCCTTGCTTCCCTCTAACCCCGTCCTCGGGATAGAGGAGGCCCACCGTCACTAACCCAAATAGTTGGCTCCTTCAGCATCTCCCCCGGATAAGTAGCCTCCCAGCTAATGGCATACTCCCTCACCAAGCTGAAAACGGCAGTGGATGGAGGCAATGTAATTCACATCTTCCCGTCTTCTCACGTGAACATGAGCCACAACTGCCTCATCACACATGGGTGCTCCTTGTGATGCACCTCCCAGTAGACCTGCGGGGTCAGCCGCTGGAGGCACTGGAACTGCCTCGCAAACCGATGAGGGGTGTACAGTTCACAGAGCGGCTCATGATCCACTCGTGGCACCAAAACTCCGCCTCGAAAGGCCAGGAGATAAGCCCGGTGCTCCTCCGTTCCCTACCCATTGTCAGTGAGTATCCCCGTCGGGAATGGGAATGGGTGGAAGTTAAACTCATCTTCCCTCCACACCCAGTTCCGCACCATTGGCACGGTTAGTTTGAATGGGAAGCTCCCGGCCGCATTCAGAATGGAGGGGCGAAAGTTTGATCCCGGCGGAGAAATAGGGTTTGGATACTCATATATCCCCCTGATGTGTGCCAAAATCCACCCATACAGGAGGTGGAAGGGCCCACATATCCTTGGAGTCTTCTTGCCCTCGCTAATGTGCCGCAGTATCCTGTACATCTTGGAAATCATTGGAATCCCTAGATTGACCCGCTGCCCCATGGCCAACATGAACGCCATGATAAACGAGCTAGGCCGCACCCCCATGCTGGTATCCCTCACCGGTAGGACCCAGCCGCAGATAAGGGCCACAATGAATGTTGCCAGCCTGACTATCGGCTGCTGTTCAGTGCTGATACTGAAACCCCAAGTCTTCCATTGGCTGTCCTCCAAGACCCGCCAATACGAGTGCTCCTTTCCCCGTTGAGCCACCTTCATACAAGTTTGAGGCCTCGGAGGAAACTCTCAATTCTCTAGGAAGTTCAGGAACCGCTCGAACCACTTCTTAAAGTGTACATCCCTCACTACTTCCTTGTCCTCTCTAGGGACCAGTTTCATCAGCACCGACGCCAGTCGCGGCATCTTCTCTGTGTCCCCCCACGCGCTCATGACGGGGAGGAACTCATCATACATGGCCCCCAAGATCGGAACCCCCGAAATCTGGTGGACATCCCACAGGCTGATGCCCACCTCCCTATGGTGCAGGTGAAAAGTATTGGTCCTAGACGACCATCTGCTCAGCAGCTCCGACATCAGCTGTTTCAGTTGGTAAATGTGGAATTGGGAGGCCCATGCCGCCTCCTACAAACCCAATATCATTAGCTCGGCCCCAAACTACTCACATGTGGCGCCTACCAAGTAGGCCCATGCCTAGTCATTGGTGATGTTGCCGCCCTGGCGCAGGTCCCACTCATCGGACCACCCCTTCTTCGAATCCTGCAAATCCGCCTTCAGCATGGTGCGGTATAGAGGATGGGACGTCTCTGGTTGCAGTGGCTTCCCGTCAATATTGTTCACATGATTGTAGAGACAGTCGGCAGTGACGGGTGTAAAGTCCTCCCGCGCATGACCATTTGCTGCCCTGAACCACTGGCGCTGGCATGGCATGCTCTTGAACCAGCAAGCCAGTTCGTCCCTACTCACCTCAAGGATGAAGAAGTCATCCCTCATCCTGATTCCATACAATGGCATCTTCTTGCACTGAAGATAGTTCTTCTGACCCTATGATAGCAGTTTTGTCAAAGAAGTATGGTCCGAGTGGCTTTAGACCATCTCCCCTAGGCCCAGACAGTTGGCCATCTCATCCCTCTGGGCGGCATCTGCAAGGACCCCCAATACAACCTCTCGATAGGCCATTTCGGTTTTATCACGCGGAAAAGGATTTTTTCGGGCTGGATCGCAAATCTTGACCGCGAAGATTCTTCGCAAAGCTCGGGTGCAAAGCCAAGCTGCAGAGTCTGGCCTAGGCTGGCAAACAAAAATTCTCTTGGTGCGGTCGTGGAGTCGGAGACTCGCGATTCGCCACGAAGCTCGATTCGTGGAGAGCGGACGCGGAGCTTCGCGAAGGCGAGAGCGAAATAGGACAAAAGATGCGAGAAGACAAAAGAGAGGTCAACCCCCTTATTTATAGACGACGACCCTAGAGCTTTGCGGTGCATCCCGCCCGAGCGGAGCATCGCAGCGCGTCCGGACTGCATGGCCACCGGAAGCCCCGTGGGCCCCTTCGTGCGACTGCATCACGAACCGCCAATCATTTTGGTGATTTTCCCTCAGACTTCGACCCTTCATCCCTCCACGGCTCCAAGTATAAGGGGGGGGGGCATTTGTTGGCACCAAAATATTGCATGAAAAGAAGGGTTGGAAAAGAAGCCCCGCACACTGCCTCGCGAAGCTCCGACACGAAGCACCCCCGAGCACCGCGGCCGTCATGAAGCACATGAGGCGGTAACGCTCCGCGGACGCCCTGATGTTCACGAGCCCGCCGCGAAGCACTGGAGGCAGTAACCCTCCGCGAACGGCCTGACGTTCGTGAGCCCGCCACGAAGCCCCTGAGGCGGTAACCCTCCGCACACGGCCTGACGTTCGCAAGCCCGCCGCGTAGCACCTACCGCCCCTTCGCGCCGCGTGGGTTCTACTTCACGACGCCCCTTGCCTATAAATAATTGGTTCCCCCTGAGTCCAGAAGACGGACGATCTGACCTTTCATCTTCTCAGCTCCCGAATTGCGAAGCACCCTTTGCCCCCGGGAATCATGAGCTCTGCGAGGTACTTCTACTTCGCGAGATGCCTTCGCCATGTCTCGTCTTGAGCCCCTCTTCCGAGAGGGATTCCCTTCACGAAGCCTAAGGGAATTAGCGAAGGAAGGGGAATCCCAAGGGAACCCGGGGAGTCGCGGAGCGTTTATGCTTCGCGAAACACCCATCCTATACTAGTGATCCACATGCCAAGGTAAGGTCGCTGTACATCGCGAAGCACACTGCTTCTCAGCACCTTGCTTCGCGAGGCCCCTCTGCTTCACGAGGCAGAGCTCCAAGAATACTATTCCACTTCGCGAAGCACCTCCCATTCACACCCTTGCCCCATGCTAAGGCCAAGGCACTCTACTTCACGAAGCATAATCCTTTTCTTGGAAATTCCTCTTCCCATGCGACCCTCCATGTTTTCACGGTGTGATTTCAAAATCCCATGGACAACACAACTCATAGAGTTGCTTCAACTAATGCTTCTTCGTATAGGAACGCTAATGGATATTGATTCTTCGCATAGCCATGCTAACATGGACCCCTTGATGGTTTACTCCGCACCCCCCTTTACCATGTCCTTGCCAGTACCTTCCCTCCCCCAAGGAACAGAGGGTACTGGTTATGTAAGTCCTAGGGGCATGGAGTAAACCCACCTCGTCCGAGCTGCAGGACGTTAAACTGCCAAGCACCTCATCCTCAACACATGACATTAAACTGTGATCCGACCCCGTTCCTCGCAAACAGGGTCCACCCCAGCTCGGACATTCTTTACGCCACTCGTCTCCACGGGAATGGAATCACCCTCACACAGTATGATATCATCTTTCTCGGAGTAGCGTATGTCCACGGGAGAAGGGAAACCACCCTGGTATAAGCCCCAAGCCTCCCTTGCGGAAGGTAGCACCCATGAACCTCCGTACTTCCCCACTGCCAAGGCCAGTGGAGGGCGCGATAGGGAACGAGGCACCTTCCATCTTTGGTCCCATATCCCTCTCCCGTCGCGCTTTACCGCACTTCAGGCCTCCATCCTGGAGTAAGTCCCAGCACCATGGGCCGCCCAACACGTAAGACCCACTTCATTTCTCATGGACGCACCCTTCACAATGTGATCGTCAGGTCTTTGATGCCTCTTGTTTATCACACCGAGCACGACTCACATGGGCTTAGAGTAAGCATTGGCGATGACAACACCCCATCCAGCATGACGTTAAACTGTATGCCCCCATCCGACATGACATTAAACTGCACATCCGTTTGAACTATGAGGTCTTTGATCCATGTCAAGGCATGGTACGTAGGAAACATCCATGAGGTTCAATCCCACCACCTGTCATTACTTCACGTCCGGTTCTACCCTCGTCTGACATGACGTTAAACTGCAATTCCAGTCTGACGGTAAGCCGTTGTAACCAACCCGAACTATGAAGACTTTGATCTGTGTCAAGGCACGGTACGTAGGAAGCCTCCCTGAGGTTTAATCCCATCCCCCATCGGACTAAGGTCCCTTCTTCACGTCGGTTCGCAGACACCCACTACCATTCCCGAACTACGAGGACTTTGATCCATGTCAAGGCATGGTACGTAGGAAGCCTCACGAGGTTCAAGCCCACCACCAGTGGACCCCCGGGTTCACCTTCACATCGGTTCACTGACGAAGCCCCTTTGAACTACGAGGTCTTTGATCCATGTCAAGGAATGGTACGTATGTATCCTTCCAGAGGTTCAATCCCACCACCTGTTGGTCACTCCGACCTTCTTCACGTCAGTTCACCAACACCTGGGCAGCCTAGTGTGTAAGCCCCGCACCATCCGGACCAAGGTCCTCACTCGCACCGGTTCTCCGACACACCATTTGAACTATGAGGTCTTTGATCCATGTAAAGGAATGGTACATAGGAAGCCTCCATATGGTTCAAGCCCATCACCCAGTCGTTCCGACCTCACTCACATTGGTTCACCCCCGTACCGCATGACGTTAAACTATATTCCACATTCCATCTGAACTACGGGGACTTTGATCCATGTCAAAGCATGGTACGTAGGAAGCCTCAAGAGGTTCAATCCCACCACCAGTGGACCCCCGGGTTCACCTTCACGTCGCTTCGCAGACGATGACCATCAGACCAAGGACCACCTTCACGTCAGTTCGCTGACGACACCCATCGGAACAAGGTCCACATTCACATCGGTCCTCTGGGGCACCCACTTGAACTATGTGGACTTTGATTCCCTGCCATGGGGATACGTAGGAGGTATCCTCGAGGCTCAAGCCCAAATTTACGGTTTCCCTTGCGATGGTTCCGTTTCATTCCCCCTCCACTTCATTCACCCATCTATCATCCATCCTGATTCTCACCCGGACCGCCATATCCCGGCAAGATCATGCCATTCCACTCTTCTTCACAGCATTCGGGAATCCACCCACAGGTTGGCCTTGTTATCGGCATCCATTCAAGGGAAATTCCTCAATCTGATCCATTCCAGTCAATGCTCTGAACGGGCCGATCCATCTCCGCTGGACGTTAAACCTGCGGCATGCCCTATGTTAAACATAGGAAGCTGAGGAAAACCTCAGATATATGCCTACGACATATAATTCCCCGCGCTCGATGTGGGATACCTCGGTCTTCCACGCCCTCGAGAATCCCTATAACAAGGGACCAAAGACAGACACGCCAGTTCCCCAGTGTTCAGACATGCTACTGATGCCTCGACGTGACTACTCCCCCGACTGCAGGTTGCTACCCTGTCCGGACCCTTTGGAATGTCCTTACAGAAGAAGTGTAATTAACCAGCGTCCATGGAAACATGGAACTGGGAAGAGTTTCACGAACAACGTATTAAATCTATGAGGGAGACCTGGACTAGGTGACGAGTTCTGAGGAGGAATCCACGGAAGGAAGAACCAACATACCATTATCCCGGTTTTGATCAAGGAGCAAATGTCCCTGAACAAGGAGCGAATGCCGCCCGCCTTTGGAAAGAGGGAATGTGGGGACACAGATGCGCGTCCTCCGCAGACGGATGTGCGCACTCTGGTGAAAGCATCGAAAATAGTTAGTCTTAGTAATATCCTAGTTTTATATGATCGTTTTTTTGTAATTTTATTCAGGTTGTATTAGGGATTTATCAGAATGTTCTATTATGAATGGTGATGGATGTTGGATTTGTGTATTCCTTGTTGTTTGGGTTATTTTTTCTTCGTATGAGATTTTTTATAATGGGTTGAGATAAAATTATTGATCAAATTAATTTTTAAGACCCTTAGGTCCATGTTCAGGTATTTGGGATGAGTGTTTCTTTAATGCATGTGAGCACATGATTGGTACTGGTTCTGAATTTGATGAGTTCACCATGGAGACAAAGTTCTATGATTGATGTCCTAGACTAACCAATTTTGATTTATATAACCCATTTCAAGATCCATGTTGTTTCTTTATGATGAATGGTTATAGAGGGATTATCCCTTCCCTTTTTGGATGGGAGACATTGATGAATTTTATTTTTTAGATTTCATTTTTTTCTTGTGGGTTGTGTTTCGTTTTGAGAATTATAAACCAGTTCTTGGAATAATTATTTGTGGTTATTGGAAGGATCTTTTCATTTAGTTTTTTGTAGAAAATTCTATTTCTATTATTTCTTTCTAGGAGGTGTGTCTCTACCTTGTCTCACTATTTTAGATAAATTTTAAATTGTAGCACACCTATGCTTGGTCTCTATTATCATTAGGTTATGTATCGTATGTTTGAGGTTTCATTATTCTTAGAGGTGTGTTACTTTTTTATATATCCTATTAATTTAGAAATCTTGGGTATTTTTTGTGACTCCATTACTTAAGAATTCTACAATTGATACCCTTCCCATCCATGTCATGTCATGGGGAGTTATTGTCCCTTTATTTCCATCACATTTTAGTTTTATCAAAGAATATCAGGGGGTATAATGTAGTATGGTGGGGAGAATTATGGAACCCTAATGTCACTATCACATATTATATTATATTATTTTGATGTATTTTCAATTATTAAGAATTATGGATTTGAAATTTGGTATTTTAGTTTTTTTATTTTTCACACAGTTTCCACATAGTTTGGGGAAACCATGCAAGGAAATCATGCATAGTGTTATAGTTTATTATAGAAGGGTATGTATTTTTGGTGAATGATTTGGTAAACCATGAAGCTAAAAAATGTGATTTGTGTTGGTGCCTTCTAGTGGCTTTTTTATGGTTGGCGCACCATTTGTTAAATCACGATACCAAACTATACGACATGCCATATTTTTATTTAACAGTAATTTTTTAAATTTTACCTCCTTGATTTTATGTGATTGGACCCCATTATCCACCCAAATTAATTCATCTGATGCTTGGTTATGACCTAGGGATCTCCTCTCCTCCCATATTATGAGCGCCTTTTCCCCTTAATTCAAGTGGATTTCTGAGGCATGCCACTATATTTTCATGTTCATATTCTATCCTTTTACATACACCAATTATTACTTAGTTTGGTATTTTACCACATATCATAGAGACTATTTAGATAAGGATAGGATCTCAGGGTGATTCTAATTTGGGGTTTTGGGAGTTTAGTTCTTTTCAATGTTGGAAGCAAGGATTTTCACAGTTGGGAACATAGTATATTTTGTATTTTTTTTATAAATCCACACTAGGTTTGATCAATGAGTTTTCACGTAATGTGATCTTATGGTGCATATTGATTCATCGTTGAAGATGGAAACATTTACCAGTGTTTCCAATATTTTGGAGATCAAAATATAGAGGAAAGGATAAGCATCACAAAACATGGATTCCCAAAATAGTCTCTTCAAATTTACGGTGAAGGCATGGGTTTTTCAAAGATTTGATTTTTGAAAAGTTGTAGAGATTCAAAAATGTATATGTTGTCATGAAGGATTCAAGTTTCATGAAAGTGGTTTCATTAAAATGGTGGATCCTTGATTGGGTGATAGTGATCTACACGACTATGAGAAGCTTCATGAATGGGTAAATATCACTATACTTTAATGAATAAGGGATATTCATGATTGTAAAGACCCTGAAATTTCAAGGAAATTTTTTTCTTAAATACTTTGGAATTTTACGAGTCTGTGGCTTCTGAAGGAACATGATTCTGAGGCCCGGTGTGCCCGGATTCAATTTTTGAAGTTTAGCTCAGGTACGTTCAGTAAACGAACGATAAGGTTTTTCTATCTTTTGAACTGGTGCTTGGAATCGAAATCCAAGGGAACTGATGAACTCGCAGCTCCGGTAATTTCTTAAGGGGATCTTTACCGCAGTTTCATTTTAAGCAGGTTGAGAATTAATTTTTGGGGATTTTGTTTAAAATAAATAAAATTGGTGGCACAATTTTATTTTTATGGTTGGTGGTTAAATCCTCCCAAGGGGAGTTGAAGGTGGGGCCCACACCCACATAACCTCCCATGGGAGGATATTTGTGGGGTGGGGACCACACGTGACCTAAAACCTTGATCTTACCTAAACCCCTTAAACCCCCCATTAAACTCATTTTTTTAATGTTGACAACCCCCTTGAATTTAAATGTGTAACTAATACACTTCCTCTCTCTCCCCCTCTTTAATTTTTTCCAACACACACCTTAATTAATTGATTGAACCTCTTCAATTAAATTAATTAAATGTTTGAATTTTAAATTTTTGAATGCATGGAAAGATTAAAAAAAATAAGGAGAAGCCTTATTTTATTTGGGTTGGCAATTGTTGTGTGAGGAAGAATTGGGAGAACTCTAGAGTTTTTGAAGAACTTCATCCTCAACAAAGGACGGTTATTCTCCAATGAAGAACATTGACCCTTCAACGTAGAACGACTCGGCGACCACAGTTCTCCATCATCTTCTTTCTCTGAGACAAAATAGGAGACATCGACGTGGAGAACTCACCAATGACGAGGCACCTTATTTTCTTTTCTCCACAATAAGAGAGGAGACATCACTTCCTCGGGTGCACTTCGACGATGACGGAGACGACACCATCATCCACGATGGTTGTCAACTATGGACCTTATCGAGGTAGGGGATTTTCTTGAAATTGGATCTTTTCGTACCCCATTCTTTATTGGGAATCGTTGACTAAATACAGCCAATTGCTATCACTTAACGCGGATGGCGCGGGACAAACGAACAGAGCCTGACGACCCTCCGCTTGATGTTGTTTATTATTTTAGAATTGGAAATCGAAGGCGGAGGAAGCACAATGTTGTCGTGCCATGCCGGGTACGTGGAAAAGGAAACTGGCACTATCACGTCAGTTGTGTGGGAGGAACCGCAACCCACTACATGGACCACGATAGAAAAAGAACCAGCCGGCCCGTCGGTCGGCCGTGCGAAGGAAAGCCACGGCCGGCTGATTTGGGAAGGGCGGCGCCGCTTGGTGCCGCCAGTGCAGACATACGTCCCCCCCCTCATAACCGCTCGGCCTTAGGCCAAGCCAGCCGGGCCGCACCCCTTTGGACCAGGCCGCACCCCTTCTGGCCGATTTTTGTTTCCCTTCAGACTGGTCCGACACCCCTTCCGGGTCGGACCCGTCAAACTGGGTTAACCCAACCCGTCGGCCCACTGGGCTAAACAGGTCAGGCCCATTATTCACTTGAATGTGAATAACATAAAGACCACGCGTCCGATCAATGCGCCGTCTACAGCACTGAGACTCTTTCAACGAGACGGTACTTTTGAAATAATCTAAGTGAGTTTTGGATAGCCTTGGTAAACGACCAGGTTTGTAATGAACATATTTCCAACCAGGCCCCTGGAATAGAAAAGCAAATATCTCTCAGACCGGGCGTTCATTTGACGCGCCGTCTATCGCGTTGGGTTACTTTTAATGAGATGGAACTTAGAGATACATCAACTCTATACTTCGTGACAGTTTATGTATCAACCCCTTTTACTCATGGAGCGGACCCTCTCAGAATCAAGTACGCTGTGTGCAGTAACCCTAGAGCTGGATGCAACTGCGATGAAGATGACGACTGTACTTGGATCCTACGTGGGTTCGGCAGTGAGGAAGACTGTACTTGGATCCTCTGTGGGTTCGGCAGTGATGAAGACTGTACTTGGATCCTACATGGGTTTGGCAGTAATGGTTACTGTACTTGGATCCTACATGGGTTCAGTAGTGATGACCTCTGTACTTGGATCCTACGTGGGTTCGGTAGAGGAGATGATTTAGAGGCTACATCTAATCATCTCCACCCCTTTTTGAAAGTAGAATACCTGTGTGATCTGAGCCTTGACTTTCAATCCTTAGCTTTGGTATGATTGACTTCTTTCCAGTTTGGACTGGTTATGCTTGGGCTCGGAAGTTGGAGCCGTACTGAGATTGATGACTTAGGAATATGTATGGGCATAATCCTAAGTAGAGTTTGTTGATACTTCGTGTTTGTATATTTCCTTTGTGGATTATCCTTTGTGGATTCTGGGAGACCTTAAGGGGTCTCAGGGTCCCTACTGAGTATCGTATACTCACCCCTGCATGGGCATCGCCCGCACTACATTGTGTTGGCTGCAGACGACAGACATCACTGATCATGGTCGAGGCTTGTAGAGCTAGAAGGTATCTGTAGGTGGACCACCTGGCGGGACGTAAATGGAGCGGACAGACAGACCCGAGGTACCGACGAGACTATCTGTACCCACCCTTTAGGTGGTATTTCCGGAGGATGACCCGGTGGTTGCTGTTTTACTTTTTAGCTGTTGTACTTTCTTTCTCAGTTGTACTGTACTTTCTGTTGGGTTTGTATACCGACCCATTTACTTTCCAGCACTCACTTTTGAACTCATTTTACTTTGTGTTTACTCCATCTTGCGTACTCTGTTGTGTTTGTTTACTTATATATAGGCAATGCCTTCCCTTTTATCAGAATTTACACCATTGGTACTAGTCGTCAACCCCTGGCCTATGGAAGGCGAGCTTGGGGTAGTCACGGTACGGGCCCTGAGGACGGGTCGTGAAAAATTGGTATCAGAGGAGTCAGTTCTACCGTAGAACTCAAGACTCTGATAATTTCTTCTCTATGAAGCAATAGTGTTAAGAATATTGAGTGTGGTTTTCAGCCAGAGAGTCCAATGTTGGTGTGATGGCCGACGTATCCATACACCAGGACCCTGACTTCTGATTTTTCGACTCAGTGATCGAAAACAATTATTGCATGTGTGTTTCAAAAGTTTTCTTTGTGATTAATTTCTGTCAGCTCACCAGGTAT
This sequence comes from Viscum album, assembly GCA_963277665.1. Lineage (NCBI taxonomy): Eukaryota > Viridiplantae > Streptophyta > Magnoliopsida > Santalales > Viscaceae > Viscum > Viscum album. Next base: position 407,341,798 of record OY728164.1, on the reverse strand, counting down.
ACTGTACTAATCGTGGAACACCTGTTTCTTCTTAGGATGTCCCCACAAAGGCAGCCAGCTAGGGTTCCTAGTTACGTGTGGGATGGCAGCCCACCGAGCAATGAGGCCTCGATGTAGGGCCCCATTATAGTTGAGGCACCAGCGGTACCACTACCCGCTGGGCCACCGATACCACCAGCCCTAGCAGTGGAGAGTTCACGCCACCTAAGTGCGTTGCACGAGTTTCAGCAACAGAGGACACCCAGGTTCCGTGGAGAGACAAATCCTTAGGCAGCCAGGGATTGGCTGGAGGCTATCGTCAGAGTATTCAGATTGGTAGGCACACCAGTAGACCTTATGGTGATCCTTGCCATGATTCTCCTTCACACAGCAGTAGGTAGATGGTGGATCCTGATGCTCCAGGTGCATGACGAGGCATCTCTACTTTGGACGGACTTCGAGTGCCTCTTCCGCTCGGAGTTTGTTCCAGCCACCCTTCGTGCGGTGCGCATCCAGGAGTTACTATAGCTGCGGTAGGGTAGCATGACAGTAGCCCAGTACTCAGTGAGATTTACCGACCTCTCACACTACTCCACGGACATGGTACGAGACCCATTATTCCGGGCCCGGACCTTTGAGCAGGGATTGAGGCATGAGATCATGGCTTCAATGATCTCCCTCAGCATTCCGACGTAGGCAGGAGTACTGGAGCGATCCCTTCTTGTGGAGATATTTCTTGCTGAGCCGACGCCAGTAGCGAGATCCACCACATGGAAACATGTAGTGGAGTCTTCTACAGTCGTTAGTAGACAGATTTCATAGAGGTCCAAGCAGACCAGGCCATTAGGTGGGAAACCTCAGGGTACTAGATCGGATGTGCGGGGCACATGCAGCAGATCCAGTCATACGAGAGGGGGGCAGTGCTATGCATGCGGTGGGCAGGGCCACATGGCTTGTGACTGCTCGACCCGCCATGCAGAGGAGTAGCAGATGGTTGAGGTACCACCCAGGCAGAGGAAGAGGTTCGACCGTGGTGGTCCACAGCGAGCAGGCGAACGAGGAAGAGGATATGGCCGAGCAGTAGGTGGTGGATGACACTTCAAGGCTCTTCCACCACCACCACTAGGAGGACCACCCCAACCACATGGAGCTAGCAGACATGGGCAGACTCAGCTCCAGGTAGTCGAGGCCTACGACCATGGCACACCTGAGATGATTCGAGGTACTATCTGTGTCTACTCCACCCTTTCTGCAGTTCTTATAGACATAGGAGTGAGTCATTATTTTATTCCTGCTACCCTTGTTCGGAGCTTGGAGATTCTGACGGAGCTGTTGGCTCGATCCTTATGGCTATAGACTCATACAGAAACAGACTCGACGATTACGCACTGGTACCGGTAGTGTGAGCTTACTCTAGGAGGCAAGATCTTCGGCTGTGATCTTCTTGTAGCGGCGTCGAGGCCTTACGACGTCATCTTGGGTATGGACTGGTTATCTAAAGTCCATGCCCATATTGACTATATTAGGTGAAAAGTGCGGTGTGTCCGCACAGATGGGAGTAGGTTCACCTTCACCGGTGAGAAGGGAGCCTTTGCAGCACAGGATGGACTTACATAGAGGAGAGGATAGCCGATCACCCATTATTTGGATAGTCTCATCCTAGGAGCAGTTGATGTGTGGAGTCCGAGTTTTCCTGTTGTGGTGGATCAGTATGCGGACGTTTTCCCTGACGACGTTCCAGGACTACCTCCTCGCAGAGAGGTAGACTTCTATATTGACCTGTAACCTGGTACATCACCGATATCCACTCCAGCATATCGGATGGCTCCCACCGAGCTTCGTGAGTTGTGGGTACATCTAGAGGACTTACAGGGAAATGGATTCATCTGACCCAGTGTTTCACCTTGGGCTTGTCCTATTTTATTTTCCAAGAAGGCGGATGGGAGCTTACGACTATGTGTTGACTACCATCTCCTGAATCAGGTGACCATGAAGAAAAAGTATCCACTTCTGAGGATTGATGACCTCTTTTATCATCTCAAGGGAGCATGATGGTTCTCGAAGATAGACCTCAAGTCAAGCTATCATCAGTTCAGAGTTTGATACGAGGATGTGCAGAAGACGGCCTTCAGGTGTCAGTATGACCACTATAAGTTCTTGTTTATTCCTTTCAGCATAACCAACGCAACAGCAGTGTTCCTGAGTCTCATGAATAGGATATTTCAGCCTTACCTTAATCATTTTTTCATAGTCTTCATCGACGACATACTGATTTACTCAACTACCAAGGAGGAGCATGCCTACCACTTGCGGGTTATACTAGACACACTCCGAGAGCACCAGCTTTATGGTAAGCTCTCAATGTGATAGTTATGAATTCGAGATGTTCAATTCTTGGGGAATGTCATCTCAGAAGTGGGAGTTTTTGTGGATCCTGCAATGATCGAGGCAGTACTAGCTTGGGATCCACCCAGGAGCGTGATGGAGGTGCAGAGTTTCCTAGGTATGGATGGGTATTATCGGATATTTGTGCCAAACTTCTCCAGAGTTGCAGTACTGATTTCAGCTTTGATGAAGAAGGGGAAACCCTTCATGTGGTTAGATAGATGTCAACAGATCTTTCAAGAGTTGAGACAGAGATTGAGCAGTGCGCCCATCTTGAGGCTACCAGAGGAGGGCGTAGGGTACGTTTTTTTACTACAATGCATCAGGGACCGGACTCAGGTGTGTCCTGATGCAGGAGCAGGTAGTGATCACCTATGGTTCATGATAGTTGAGGCATCACGAGTAGAACTACGCTACCCATGACCTGGAGTTAGTAGTAGTGGTCATCGCCTTAAAGATGTGGCGGCACTATCTGATGGGCGAACGCTTTATAGTCTACTCTGACCACCAGAGTCTCAGGTACATATTCTCGCAGAAGGACCTAAACCTGAGACAACAGCGATGGCTTGAGTTCCTCCAAGACTATGACTTTGAGATAGTCTATACTCTTGGGAAGGGGAATGTTGTGGTTGTTGCTCTTAGTAGGAGATCTGGCATTCATCTACTTGGATAGGCGACAGAGCAGTTAGCCTCTTTGTATATATCCTTCGTGGATAGAGATGGGGAAACCTTTCTACAGTCTCTCACAGTCACTACTCCACTACTTCAGCAGGTCAGAGAGGCACAACGTGGGGAAGTTGACTGTGAGATGCGATGTGCTCAGATTTCCACATGGCAGGAGCCTGATGGATTTTCTAAAGGAGGAGAGCACATGATTCTCTTCAGGGGATATACCATGGTACTAGTTGCACTGCAGGAGGAAGTGCTGAAGGAGTTTCACACTTCCCATCTTTCGGTACATCCAGGAGTGGAGAAGATGTACCATGACCTCAGATGACAGCACTGGTGGCCGGTTATGAAGGAGGCTGTAGCAGAGTTCATTTCACGATGCCTCACTTTCAAGAAAGTGAAGGCAAAGCAACAGGTACTAGAAGGCTTGGTAAAGCCCTTAGAGGTTCTGGAGTGGAAGTGGGACATGATATCCATGGATTTTGTGACAGGGCTCCCACGTACTTCCAGAGGACATGACTCCATTTGGGTGATCGTAGACCAACTCAGCAAGTCGGCCCACTTCCTACCGATCAGAGAGCAGGGCTCAATAGAGATCTTGGGACGCCTTTACATTCACAAGATCGTATGGTTTAATGGTGTGACATCGTCTATCATCTCCTATAAAGATTATCTCTTTACTTCCTATCTTTGGAAGGGGTTCCAGGAGGCTTTTGGGATGCAGCTACGCCTGAGCATCGCCTTTCGTCCTCATACGGATGGCCAGACGGAGAGGACCATTCAGACACTTGAGGACATGCTCTGTGCATGTGTCCTTGACTTCGGTCGTAGCTGGGAGGATCACTTACCCTTGGTGGAGTTTGCGTACAACAACAGATACCACTCCACCATCTGGATGGCACCATACGAGGCGTTGTACGGCTGACCTTGCAGATCACCTCTGTGCTAGACTGACCGTGGGGAGTTAGCACCTGTAGGACCATAGATGGTCCAGGCTATGACAGAGAAGGTGCATATCATCCAGGAGCGGATGAAAACTGCACAGAGCAGATATAATTCCTATGCTGATAGGATATGAAGACCACTGGAGTTCGAGGATGGAGACCATGTTTTCCTATGGGTCTCACCTCGATGCGGATTACGGAGATTTGGCCAGGGCGGCAGGTTATCTCTGTGCTTAATCAGAACATTCCAGGTCCTCAGTAGGGTAGGCAAGGTGGCTTAACTCCTGGATCTTTCACCTCAATTACACCGGGTGCACGACGTTATCTCAGCTGGGGAGATACGTTCACGACCTGACTCACATCATTGATCATGGAGAGCTGGACATCGATGATAGGGAGACATTTGTGGAGGTCTCGGTGGAGATCGAGGATTGACAGGAGCAGGTCCTACATGGATGATCGATTCCTCTTGTGCGAATTCGTTGGAAGCACAGGAACCTCTGGGAGAGAACATGGGAGTTGGAGGCCCAAATGTGTGCTCAGTATCCTACTTTGTTCCTCTAGTTTTTGTTGTAGCTTTATGAGGACGTAAATCCCTGAGGTGGGAGTAATGTAAAGACTTAGAAATTTCATGTAAATTTTTTTCTTAAATACTTTTGAATTTTACGAGTCCATTTCTTCTGACGACACTTGATTCTGAGGCCCGGTGTGCCCGAAATCAATTTCCAAAGTTTAGCTCGGGTACGTTCAGTAAACGAACGAGCGGGTTTTTCTATCTTTTGAACCGGTGCTCAGAATCGAAATCTGAGGGCATCGATGAAATCGCAGCGCCGGTAATTGCTTAAGGGGACCTTTACCGCAGTTGTGTTCTAAGTGTGTTGAGAATTAATTATTGGGGATTTAGTTTAAAATAAATAAAATTGGTGGCACAATTTTATTTTTATGGTTGGTGGTTAATTCCTCCCAAGGGGAGTTAAAGGTGGGTCCCACACCCACATAACCTCCCATAGAAGGATATTTGTTTTGGTGGGGCCCACACGTGACCTAAACCCTTTATCTTCCCTAAACCCCTTAAACCCCCCATTAAAATCCTTTGTTTAATGTTGACAATGCCCTTGAATTTAAATGTGTAACCATTCCACTTCCTCTCTCTCCCTCTTTAATTCTTTCCAACAAACACCTTAATTAATTGATTGAACCTCTTAAATTAAATTAATTAAGTTTTTGAATTTTAAATCTTTGAATGAATGGCAAGATTAAATAAAATAAGGAGAAGCCTTATTTTATTTGGGTTGGCAATTGTTGTGTGAGTAGGAATTGGGAGAACTCTAGAGTTTTTGAAGAACTTCATCCTCAACAAAGGACGGTTCTTCTCTCATGAAGAACATTGAAACTTCAACGTAAACAACTCGATGACCACGGTTCTCCGTCCTCTTCTTCCTCCGTGAAAAGAGAGGAGACATCGACGTGGACAACTCACCAATGATGATGCACCTTATTTTCTTTTCTCCACGATAAGAGTGGAGACGTCACTTCCTCGGGTGCACTCCGATGATGACGGAGACGGCACCGTCATCCACGATGCTTTTCAACTACAGACCTTATCGAGGTAGGGGTTTATTCTTGAAAGTGGATGTTTTCGTACCCCATTATTCATTGGGAATCGTTGACTAAATATGACCAATTGCTATCACTTAACGCGGAGGGAGTGGGCAGAACAAACACGACCTGACGACCCTCTGCTTGATCTTGTTTATTATTTTAGAATTTTCAATTGAAGGTGGAGGAAGCATGATGTCGTCGCGCCATGCCATGTACGTGGAAAAGGAAATCGGCACCATCGCGCCGGTTGTGCGGGAGGAACCATGGGCTGCTACACGGGCTGCGACGGTGGAAGAACCGGTCGTCCTGTCAGCCGACCGAGCGAAGGAAATCGATGGCTCCAGGAGGGCGCCGTGCCGGAAAACCGGTCGGCCGGGCAGAGCCGGACCGCGGCGCCAGGAGGGCGCTGTGCTGAAGAAGTCGTGGCCCGTCGTGCGGGCTGAGTGCGCCAAAAATCCGGCCGGCCTAGATGGCCGGTTTGGGAAGGGCGGCACCGCCTGGCGCCCCCGGTGCGGACAGATGGGGGGGGGGGGGGGGGCTCGGAACTGCTCGGCCTTAGACCAAGCCAGCCGGGCCGCGTGCCCAACCAGGTCGTGCCCCTTCGGGCCGATTTGCATTTCCCTTCGGACCGGTCCGACAACCTTGCCAGGTCGGACCCGTCAAACTGGGTTAACCCGACCCATCGGCCCACTGGGCTAAACAGGTCGGGCCCGTTATTCACTTGAACGTGAATAACTTAAAGACCGCACGTCTGATCGACACTCCATCTGTAGAATTGGGGCTATTTCGAAGAGACGATCCTTTTGCGATACTCTATGTGAGTTTTAGACAGCCTTGGTAAACGACCGGGTTTGGAATGAACATATTTCCAACCGGGCCCCTGGAATGGAAAAACCAATATCTCTCAGACCGAGCATCCATTTGACGTGTCATCTATCATGTTGGGTTCCTTTTGACGAGACAGAACTTTGGGATACATCAACTCTGGACTTCGTGACAGTTGATGTATCAACCCCTTTTACTCGTGGAGCGGACCCTCCCAGAATCGAGTACGCTGTGTGCGGGAACCCTAGAGCTGGCTGCGACTACGACGATGATGACGAATATACTTGGATCCTACGTGGGTTCGGTAGTGAGGACGACTGTACTTGGATCCTCCATGGGTTCGGCAGTGATGACGACTGTACTTGGATCCTACGTGGGTTCGGCAGCGATGGTTACTGTACTTGGATCCTATGTGGGTTTGGCAGCGATGACTTCTGTACTTGGATCCTATGTGGGTTCGGTTGAGGAAATGATTCAGAGGCTTCATCTAATCATCTCCACCCATCTTCTAAAGTAGTATACCTGTGTGAGATGAGTCTTGACTTTCAATCATTATATTTGGTATGATTGACATCTTTCTTATGTGGACTAGTTGTGCTTGGTCTTGGAAGTTGGAGTCGTACTGAGATTGATGACTTAAGAATATGTATGGGCATATACATAAGTAGAGTTGGCTGATACTTCATGTTTGTATGTTTACTTTGTGGATTATCCTTTGTGGATTTTGGGAGACCTTCGGGGGTCTCATAGTCTCTACTGAGTATCGTATAATCACCCCTGCACGAGCATCGCCGCACTACGTTGTGTTGGTTGCAGACGATAGACAACAATGATCGTGGTCAAGGATTGTGGAGATGGACGATATCCGGAGGTGGACCACCTGGCGGGACATACACGGAGTAGACGGACAGACCCGAGGAACCGAAGAGACTATTTGTACCCACCCTTCAGGTGGGATTTCCGGAGGACGACCCAGTGGTTGTTGTTTTACTTTTTAGCTGTTGTACTTTCTTTCTCAGTTGTACTGTACTTTAAGTTGGGTTTGTATACCGGCCCATTTACATTCCAGCACTTACTTTTGTACTCATCTTACTTTGTGTTTACTCCATCTTGTGTACTCTATTTTATTTCTTTACTTATATAAAGGCAATGCCTTCCCTTTTATCAGGATTTACGCCTTTGGTGCTAGTCGTCAACCCTTGGCCTATGGAAGGCAGGCTTGGGGTAGTCACGACACGGGCCCCGAGGACGAGTCGTGACAATGATCATGACTGAAGTGTTTCATGAAAAAGGTTTCTGGAGGTTGGGATCTTCATGAGGTGATAATTATATAAATAAGAGGCCATCCCTTATTTGAAAACATAGAGATAATTTTAGGAAATGGTGAATCGCTCTGAATTCATGAATGATGGAAGCTTTAAGAATCAAGAATGTTTCATGAGAACAAGAATCGTGAAAGGTCTCATTAATATTAACTAATTATAAGTATTTCTGGAATAGGGAGTTTCAAAAATAATTGGAGTTTCAAGAAGACTTAGAGTTCCATGAAGACTGGGAGCTTCATGAAGGATTTTATCTTCAAGAAAGTGTGCGGGTTGTAAACCCTAGTATTTCTTTGAAACCTAAAGGGGATTTCACAAAGGATGATATCTTCGATAATAGTATTGTTGAACATCTGTTTTAAGTAAATAGTGCTTTCATGTTCATCAACTTAGGACTATGGTGCAAGTATAATCCCATGCAAATCAGGGACAAATACTTAAATTCCCAATCTATTGAAGCTAACTTCAAGTTATTAAAATTATTAAGACTTCACTCAAGATAGTGAGAAAGGGAGATCTGATGGATGTGATCCTAGGGAGGTGGGGATTCATCACTAATTTTTTTATAAAGGTAGTGTGCTGGGAAAAGAGGGTCTATGTCTGATCTTTTTTTACACCAAAATAACTAGTGAATCTTAGTGGATTTATGTATGACTAACATGCTATCGACATATGCTCCTTAGACTATCCCTTAGTGGTGAGCCAAATAAAATTATTGTGTTGTATCTATGCATAATAAGGTTTAATAAATCCATGATTCCATTAGAAAGGTTTTACAAGTTCCAATTGGTATTAGAGAAAATGGGTTATATCTGTTAAATATGTTCTCCCTTGTGTTCATGGAGATTAAAGTGGATGTTAGGGGAGTTCCCCTCTTTTTTATGGAAGTGAATTTTATATGTTCAATAATATAATGAGATCTAATCTAATATCCCTTTGTATAGAAGTTTTTTATGTCAATTCTTAGGGAATTCAGGTTACTGATGTGATTAGTCTTTCTATGATGGAAATGGAAAATGAAATTCTTGATGCAGATACCAAACCTCAAAGTTCTCTTACTTTAGAAATATCCAATCAAATCTATTTGAAGGTGACAAGTTACACTATATCCAATTCCATATAGGGGAAATTGGAATATATATATATATATATAATGGTGATAAAAAATTAAAATAAAAAAAATTAATCTCTTTTACAATTAGTTCAATTATCCTAAAATTCTTCCACATGAAAATGAAAATAGTTTCATTAATCACGTAACTAAAGTTGTTAGAGAAATTCAAGGACTTGGGGAAGAAATTAAGGATATTGACATAGTGATGAAAATACTGATAAGGATACCAACTCTGTATAATCTAAAGGTTTCATCCCTTGAGGAAATAGATCTATCTAACATTTCTCTTGATGATCTATTAAGCAGTCTGGTGGATTATAAAATGATATTTAGACCTGAAGATGCAACAACTCAAGTAAGTAGGGAAAATAATTTAAAGACCATCAAAAACACGAGATTTATAGAGTTTTTTTGATAGATATGGTGATTAAGATTAACTTATTTCTCTTTTTTTTAATAAATTCAAGAGAGAAAAAGGGAGATTTTAAGACGAGATTTCATTGGAATTTTTTCAATGTGGTAGAGTTGGGAACATTTCTTCTTGGTGCTCAAGGAAGTTAGATGATGTATAAAGTGAAGTATAAATCATTAAGAAGACTTAGAAAATGTTCCCTCAAAATGGATACTTCAAATAAGGAAACAATTATAGATAAATATATTCATATGTAAATAATAACAAATTTATAATGAATTTTTTGAGGATGTAGAACCAGAGATTAAATCTAAACCAAAAGCATCCATGATATCGATAGTTGAAAAGGAATAACCTACAAAATATGAAGAAAATAATTTGATTGTTGTTATTTATATCAAGGTGGAACATGAGGGAGCTCTTTATGAGCTTGAAATTCAAAAGAAAAAAAATAATGATGGGAGTTGTGCTGAAAGATTCATTAGAGTATGTTGATCAGTTTGAAGTAGAAATTGATTGAATATAAGGAGGGAAAGAATAAAATTTTAAAACTCTAAAAATCTTGGAATAATTTTTTGAGTTTAAACATAGGATTTAAGAGACTTAACAATTCATCAATGAACTTAAATTGACATTTGAGGAAAATTCTATGAAATTTGAGGTACTTGTATAAGAATTCGTTACTTTAAGAAGTAAATTATATATTGGATAAAAATAAAGGGAAATAAAGAAGAATTTACAGTTGGGAAGATTTTCATATGTATAGTTATTAGGAAGATCTAAATGTGGTTCTGAAAGAGTATATAATCCCTTGAATGATCATGGATCTATATTTACAGGAAAAGGTGGAATTGGTAGTGATGTACAAACAAAAAAGGTTGGAAACAGGATGAGAAAAAATAATGGAAAGAATATAGTTGAACATATCACAAAGGCACTTGATTTACAAACAAATAAATCTTCAAACCAAACATAAAAAAGATTTGAAAATAATACTCAAGTATCCAGAGAGTATCTCCAACCAAATTCCTAGGAAAAATAAGGGGACATTTTATGAATTGAAGTGGGATAATATTTCCCTATATGAAATATTAATTCTCTATCTTTCTAGGACATACCATGTCTCACTATGAAGAGGTAAGGAGCTATCTAAATGGGGAATCCCTTAAAATACAAAAAAAGATAATTTTAAAATATATATAATCATATAGAAGAAATATTTTCTATGGATATTGTTTTAATTATTCTAACTATGACTATAAAGATATTAATTTTAGGTTGAGTAAAGGTGGAAAAATAACTCAAGAACTCTTAAGAAAGTCAATACCCATCAACTAATAATAGTTACCCTTTAAAATAGGTATTACCTTATGGAGAAAGTAAATGAGTATAATGAACCCATGCATAATCAAAATATATTGGAAATGAAATATTTTTCTCCACTCAATCAAGTATCTCATGGAAGGAAAAGAATAAAATCGAGAAATCCCAACTTACAGAAATAACTCTCAAAGCTACATTGAATAGTACAACCAAGATTCCAGAGAGTAGAAACTAATCCCACAAGATAATAAATATATATTTGTTTAATAATGTTAAGAAAAGGGTTGATGGAATAGTGAGATGTGGAAATGATGGTGCTTTAAAGATCAAATTCATAGTGAATATAGTACTAAAAAATGATGAACTAAAGAAAAATAATGTTCTCTTTGTATAATATTTGCAACACAATATCATAAGTGTGATTCAGCTCTATGAATCAGGATTGGTAGTGATATTTAAGAAAAAGGGGTGCACTATCAAAGAAAAGATAAGTAATTTTCTCATTAATGAATTATGAACATGTGATAACTTATATCAGGTTGATAGTAAAGAGAAAATGTGTTTATTTAAAATTAAAGAAGAAAACAACATGTGACACTATAGGTTGGTTCATGTTAATAAATAGAGCATGGATTACATATATAAGCTTATTTTTTTTTACATTACCTATCTAAATCATGATTGATAAAAGATATGCAATTCATGCATGCGAAGAAAGACTAGAGTTTATATCGAGCAAAGAATAAAATGGAATAGAATCTTCTTGATCTCATCCACACAGATGTATGTGGTCTAATAAATGTGGCTGTAATATAATTAGATAGGTAATTCATTATTTTTATATATGATTATAGTATAATTTCACTTATGATTCTTATTTAAAAGAAATTTTACATTCTTGATTGCATTAAGAGCTATCATTAAAGATATGAGAATAAAACTTGCAGCATAATAAATATTCTACGATATGATAATGGATAAGAACACACATTTATTAAATTTTTAAATCACCTTGAAAACATGGGATAAATCATGAGGTATCTTTAATGATAACCCTAAAAAATGGGGTTATTTACTGCTGAAGTCAGAAGGTGAATCATATTGCTAGAACCATACTGATTGGGAGTTGTGTTTCTCATCATTACTGGAAAGAGGATTTTCAAGTAGTGGTGTACAATCAAAAACTAAACATGTATTTTTATAGAAGATACTAGGATACCATATGAGATATGGTATTGAAGGAAACCCTCTCCAAAGTATTTTCCAGTTTTTGGAAGTAAAATTTTGATCCGAAACAAATAAATAAATCAATGTGATTATGGTGATACTATAGATAAATAAATATTCCTTGGATATTCAATGAAGATTAAAGCCTAAAAAATTTAAAATAATATTCTTAGAATGATTTTGGAAAGAAATGATGTCAATATCATTGGGGATAAAACTATACATACCTCAATGTGATCATATATTGATATGATAAAATATGTAGAAGAAAGTGGACAAGGGAAATTTTTTAATAAAAAAATAGTTTAATGATTACAAAACATTTAGGCCTCACAAAATGATGATGATTCAGAAGATGAATCATAAGAGTAAACCATTTTGAAGTTACTTTATGAAAACCTTAGAATAAAAAAATAAGAGTATAAATTGATCAACCTAAAATCTTTGGGGATTGGACCACACCCAAAAAGACAAGGAGAATGATGAATGAAGTACATTATTCCTTCTTATAAATTATGAAACCAATATCATTTGAATAATCAGTAAAGGATGAATCATGGGTTAATTCCATGAATGAAGAACTGAATCAAAAAAAAATAATCATACATGGGATCTTGTTAAGAGACCAAAAAATAAAAAAGTTATTAGAACAGAGTGGATATTTTAAAAAAATCGATGATAATAGAAATTTGTTCAGAAACAAGGCATGATTGGTGTGAAAAGGATATGAGTATATTGAAGGCATTAATGTTGATGAAAAATTTTCTCCCTTTTCTATACTAGATTAAATTAGGATCTTACTTTCCATGGGAATTCAAATAGGGAAAAAAAATTATCAGATGGATGTCAAAATAGCATTCCTAAATGGAGTTCTTGAATATTATTTCTACATTGAAAAACTAGTGGGATTTATGACTAGAAATGATGAGACAAAGGTTTTTAGATTAAAGAAGGATCTCTATCATCTGAAGAAGGCACCATGAGCACTGTATTCTTGATTTTATTCCTATATGAAGAAGCTAGAATTTAATGGAGGAGGTGTTGACAAAAATCCCTATGTAAATAATTCTAAAAAATATCAGTTTATGATACTTGTATATGTGGATGATATTATTTTTGGTTGAAGTAGACAGGGATTCATTAAATAATTTGTTGATCACAAAAAATATGAATTTTAAAATACTATGACTAGTCAACTAAAATACTCTTTGGTGCTTCAAGTAGTTCAAAATAAGGATTACACCTTTACATCATTGAAAAAATACGTGAGAACTATTGATTAAATTCAACATGCATGACTCCAAAACTAATTTCAACTTATATTTCAGTTAGGAAAAAACTTGGAAATAACATGGATGGGAAATATGTGGGTCCCAAATTGTACAAAAGGATCATTGGAGTATTATTAAACTTCACTGCAACATGGAAATATATCATCTCTTCAACATACTCAACTTAATGCTTCCAAATTTATCCAAAGGAAGAGCATTTTGCAGCCTTTAAATGAATCATGAGGTACATTCAAAGTAATATCAATTTTGGGTTATACATTATAGTAGTAAGAGATAATTAATTATTGAAATTTTATTATTCTAACTAGGATGGAGATATCATGGATAAAAATTACACCATTGGTGGTTTATTCTTCATTGGAAACAAATATGTGGGATGGTTGAGTAAGAAATAAGAAATTACTTCTCTTAGTACTATGGAGGCAGAGTTTATTGATGTGAAAAAGGCATGCACCCAACCATTGTGGATAAAGAAACAACTAATTGATATTATAGATAAGGTGAAATAGCTAATGGGGATACATTTTAATAATAAGAGCATGATAGATGTTGCAAAAAATCTATTTCAACACTCTCATACAAAACAAATTGAAATTAGATATCACTTCATCAAAGAAAATTTTGGACAAGGTGTGACTCAAATAGAACATGTTAGAAATAATGATAAATTGGATTACATTTTGACTAAGCCATTGGTAGCATAGATGTTTGAGAAACATCAGTTGAACTTTAGTGTCTACCTGCCACCCTATTCATGAGGAGGCTAATTTTGGTCCCCTCTCCCCATTTGTGTTAAATATTTTAATTTTTTTATGAAAGTGATGTAGGTTTATGGGGGAGATAAGATCTAGGGAGAGTTTTTTTATCACTATAATTACAAATATATGTTATTTGGTATTATATAAAAAGGGGGAGATAAGTAAAATTCAATGATTATAGGTTTTTAGGATTAATGTGGTCTATTGAGGAATAAAATTATATTTTACCACTCTTTTTTCCTACACTGAGCTTCACTCATGTAGACTTAGAGTGATAGATGAGATATATTAGGCCTAATAGGTTTTTGATCATGGATGGTGCTTTATTGAATTTATCTACTAATTCCCAACAAATCCAAAAGGGGACATTATTGGAACCAAGTATTTTCACAGCTAGAAATACTGTTCATTTTTTTCTTTTTCATCAACACACCCTAGAGTTGATCACGGAGTTTGGAAGTCAAGTGATCTTATAGTGTAGATAGATTCAGTGTTGATGGTGGCATCATTTCCTAGTATTTTTCAAAATTTTGGATCTCAAAGTCTAGAGAAATGGATAAGAAACAAAAAACTTGGATTCCCAAAATATTCTCTTCAAATATATGGCGAATGCATGGGTTTCATGAAGAATAGTGTTTGCCAATTTTTTTGAAGATTCATAAAGGTATATGGTGTCTCAAGGGATTTAAGGTTTTCAAAACAGGATTTATGAAAATGGATGAGTAATGATGTGGTGAAGATGATCTACATGACTACAAGAAGATTTACGAATGGATAAATATCACTAGAGGTTCTAAAATAAGGGAGATTCATGAAAATTGCTGAAGTGGTTTGTGAAAAAGTTGTGGGATCTTGGGATCCTTGGGAGGGGATATGTATATAAAAAGGTGGAAACCACTAATTTAAAAACATAGAGAGAATTTAATTAAAGGTTGAATCACTCAAAATTCATAAAGGCTGGGAGATTCATGAATTATGAACTCTTTGTGAGCATAAGAATTGTGAAAGGTATTGTTAAGACTTAACTGATGCTAAGGATTTTTAGAAAAGGGATTTTCACAATGACCTAGAGTTTCATTATGATTTAGATTACTATGAAGTTTGGGATATTTGTGAAGGTTGGTAGCTTCGTCAAATTGTGTGGGTTCATGAATGATGAGATTTCTTTGAAACTTAAATGGGGTTTCACAAAGGTTTGGAGCTTCATGAACAATAGTGTTGAACATATAGTTATGGTTTAAAGTGCATCAACTCAGGACTACCATTCAATCAAAGTTTCATGGTAATCACATACAATGGAATAAATTCCCAATCTACTAAAGTAACCTTTAAGTCATTAAATCAAGTAATAATTCCCCAGAGGCAGTGAGCAAGGTGGAGTTGATAAAAATTATCCAAGGGAGGCAATGAGATATCCCTAAAATTCTTGTAGAGACAGTGTTCTTGGAAGAAAGTTACTATGTCTGATCTTCTATAATCCACAATAACTAGTGAATATTAGTGGATTTAGGTATTACTAACACAATATCAGTTTATTCTCCTTGGAATATACCTTACTGGTGAACCAAGTAAAACTGATTTATTATCTCTCTATATATGAATGTTTAATAACTTCATGATTCCATCAAATAGGTTTTACAAGTTCATACCAATTTAGTAATAAGATCAATATCTATAAGATTAAATGTCAACTCCCTGATTTACCCCTCCCCTCTTAGGGTGTTATAGGGTATTGTAGTAGAGAGTTACTTTTTATTGTCTGGGATTAACCATTTAAGGGGACTCATTGTGAATTAATCTATGATTTATTAAGGTATGTGATTTTTTTTGAATTCATCTAATTGACATGTCATTGAATACTAGAAATTTTATAATGCCTCAATAATTAAATAAAATAAATATGTGATATTAATAAAAGGATTTCATAGTGTTTTCAATGCCTTTATCCCTTGGAATAAAGGATGTTTAATGGTTTCAAATTTTATAAAAATATATTATGAAAAACAATTGTTTTTGAAAGTGTAAAAGGGATCTATTAAATGAAATTGTTGTTTTAAGGAAGTTAAGCCTTTTTGGTTTGTAGAAAGAGAAATAGTTTTGTTTCATGGGTTTATTTTAGAAGAGAGAAACATTTGGGTTTTCCAAATGGGTTCAAATTAAGAGGTATTATATTATAAATGTTATTATACATGGTTTCTCATATCTTAGTTTTAATTTAATTTTTTAAAGTGGGATTTTAAATGTTGGTAAATGACTCGACATCCCAATACTATTTTTATGACCCATTTGGAACTTTATAAGAGAGTTTTCAAGTTAAATATGAGACCCTAAGTTAATCCCCTATATTTTTTTACACTTGATAGGTCCTATAGATCATGAGGGGGATGTTATACAGATATTATAATGTGGATCTTATAAAAAAGTGATATTTCATACAGGGGAATTGGAGGTGAAGTAGGATTTATGTTTATGTTATTATTGATGACTGATATGTTGATCATGTGATTCCATTTTTTACTTATATCCATATTCTTTCATGGGAACCCTAGAAACTAAGAGAGAGGTCAAGACTCATGCCACACTAGTTAGCTAGCACACTTTCTAGTATCCCCTAGTTGTGCGTTATACTAGGGCTAGGGGAGTTTTATTTATTAAGGTTTATGTGGGTAATTCAGGAGTCTTGTGTTAGTTTTGGATTCAACATAGGGAGATATTTGGTCCCTTTTATTTTGTAATTTCAAGGAATATATCACCTTTGGACATGGTAAGTTTTCCATGACAATTAGTGATGGTTTATGGAATTATACGGAATATCCACCATTCATTTTATTGTATCCCATGTTTTTATTAAATAATGTGGAACCATTGTGTAGTCTTGATTGTTTAATTTTATTTCATTAATTAAATGGTGCCTTTTTTATTTTTATATTCCTCATACGGTTTAATGTTTTTCTAAAGGGTTTCTAAATGCATGTTTCAAAAGGGATGATTTCAAAATAAATAAATGGTTTTCCCTCATATGTGGGTTTTAAATAATTATTGACATATGGTGAAGTTTTTTAAATTTCTTATAAAAAATTTAAATACTCTTTCATAAATATTTTTAAAATTGGTTATTTCTAACCAGATGAATCTACCATTGTTTTCTATAAAAAGGGTTGAAGTTTTTGAATATGTGTTATGATATAGTAGTTATTTTCTATGTGCTTAATTATGAGTTAACCTATTTTATATTTATATTTTAAACCAATATTAGTGAAATTTCTTTTGAAATTAATTTCTAAAACTTTTTATTGAATTTTACCACGCATAGTTTTGGTCACACCCTACATACACCAATGTGTGTATATAAATATCATTCCTTTTTTTTTCAGGTTCCTATTTTATGAATTATTTACTTATTGACATTTAGATTGGATTGATGGTGGATTTTATGAGATACAAAGAGAGATTTTGAGATTACATAGAGTTAGTTTTTAGTTTCTCATGTTTCTTTTTTTTATTTTTAGGTATTTGACTTGTTAGCCTAGATTGTTTTAGGTATATTGAATATGTAATGTTGGTTATTATATTATTTTAATTTATTTGATGATTTTTATTATGAGTTTTTTCATTATTTTTTTATATATTATGATATAATTATATTTTTATTTTTATTTAAATATCTTATTTATATGCATGGTTGTTCGATATATGGATGGGCCTTATCGGGGTTCTGGGTGGAATCCTTGATGAGGATATTTGGATTTTGAGGGTAAAATAATCCTCAAATGGTTATGTTTTATGCCTTGGAACTAGTTTATATCATTAGGTGATCAAGAATGAACCTTTTCCCTTTCTACAAACCAAGATGGGTGCCCAGTTTGAGATTACTTAGCCATATTAGGTTAACCTTTCATGGGATATAATTTAATTCCATGTAAGGGTAATGTCCATGGATTTAATCTTACATTAAGTGATCATTATTCTATGGTGTCTATCTTGTGGTCATTTTTGGGCTTGGTATGGGTGTTAAAGTGGTGTACGGTGTGGTGAAGACCTTTTTGGTGAACATGTATCTTGAAGATTTATGGTGGAATAATTATGGGAAACAAGGAAGGGTGTAACACCCAATTTATGATCCATAATGGTTTTATTCTATGGTTAAAAAGTTTCTTTAGTGTGTTTATGTTTTTTAGGTATATTGGAAGTAATGAGGGTATTCCTTTTTTGCTATAGTGGATATTCAAAAGGAGTCAGGGTTAAGGTGGATATAGCCCTTTTGGGTACTAATGACATAGAAATGAAAAAACTTGTATTTAAATTGGTAAAAAATGATTTTTTAGGTATAATTCCATTTTAAATGGATGATATTTTGGATAAATATTTGAATGAGTCCATAAAGACTTTTTTTGGGAATCCACCATATGAGGGTGAAGGTCGATTAGGTTTTATTTAGAAATAGGTGTTAATATTTATCATTTTCTTAAATTTATTTATCTATTTAAAACCCTAGATGATCCTGGAGAGTTTTTTATAGTGTTTTGATAATCCCTTTTTAGATATAAACCTTTTAATTCATGCTTTCTATTTTTATCTGATTTGAGGTTCTATGGAAAATCCTTTTAGATTTCGTGGTGCTTGATCCTTAGTTTCTTCTTATTTCTTAAGTCTCATCATTGAGGTTTCCAAATAGTTATAGTATTTATAAAATTTTCTTCTATCTCAAGGAATAATATGATTTATTATATTGTTATGATTCCTTATAATGGCCTTCTCATATTTCTTATACTATGTTATTTAGTTATAACTTCTTGAGTTCTCTTAGCTTATGAGGAAGGGAAAACCAATGAGGAATTATCTTAAATAAGAATTAGTTAGATGAATATAATGTAATAGTTTTGTTGAAATTATAATGGGAAGAGATTAATTCATGTACTTTATGATAATTCATGCAATTTTTCAATGTGTTTGTTATTATTGACTCATATTCATTACTATAATTTTTATTCTATATGTTGTTGAGGATTAACCTTTTCAAAATTATAATTTCAGAAGAACATGAATATGATAATGAAAATGGGATAAGGAAATATTTAATTTTGAAGGGTATTAATGTTATTATAACTTTTTTACATTGGTGTTGTGTTGTTTATTATTAATTATTTTTATGGGTTAAGTAACCATAACATAACAATTTTATTGTGTTTGAGAAGGTGGTGTTGATGTGATTTTCTGTTTATGTGATTTCACTTAATTTTAATAACATGATTTATGCGTTAAATATGGGAATTATAATGGATGAAAAATTTAGATGTATAGGTTGACATTATATTTATGATAAGATAAATATATATTAAAAAGTGTGTGTTGTAAATTATTGGGTTTTCATTGTTCTTAGGAGGTGATATTGTCTTTTTTATATTTAAATAGAAGTATTGGTTAGGGTGGAGTTGTTAAAATCTAGTATTGGGATTGTATTTTCCTTCTTAGATTTCACTGGGATGAGTCTTTTAGGGGGGATACTATGATAATGGGAAGGTAGGAGTTTGTGCCTTGCTGATTTGGTCACATTAGTAGGATGATTTGGATAGAGAGATCATTGGGTTGATCTTTATTCTCTTAGTTTTTTCAAAAGATGCACATGAGTTGGGGATTCATGTGGATAATAGATAAAAGGATAAGGGGATGTGTTTGATGTGTTTAGTTTTTTGGGTACATGATGGTGTTAAATATAAAGGTGATGGGTTAAAAAGTAAGATGGAAAATGACTGAATATGATATAAAAATAAGTATTAATAGCTTGTGATAACAAAAATGAAATGAATAAAATTTAAGGTTTATATGGGATTATGGGATGGGATAAACATGTGAAATGTGAATAATGAATGGTTGGAGCATGGAGTAGTTTAATGAATGGGTTGAAAATAAATACAGATACATGATTGGATTAATGAATGTAGTATAGATTGTAAATGGTTATTATATAAGATTTTAAATAATATAATATTAAATATAATGTTGTTTTGTGTGGATTCCTTTTTGTATAGTTTCTATTATGCTGTTGATGATGATTTTTGCAGAAAGTTATGTTTTGGTGTGTGGGTGCAATGTGTTTATTTGAAATTTTTTGTGGGGATATGTTACGATAAAAGTATATGATAGGTTGGAATTTCCTAACCTATAATGGATCTTAGTAGATATATATATATATATATATGCACTAATAGATTTCGGTCCAGGTGTATATATGTGATGGATGACATGGATAGGTTGTGATGGATCATGGTAGGTATATATATATATATATATGAGATGCAATGCATTTTAATTTTATTATATATATATATATACTAGTGGAATTGTTTATGTGGTTGAAGTGTGGATATAGCTGGAGGACATGTTGGAATGGTGTAGCCTGATCCATTCTATAAAGTCAGGCCAACTACTAGTGGACCAACTATTGTGAAGTTGACTGAAAACTCTAACAACAGTACAATAGTAGTAAAGAATTTGGTATGGTTACCATAGAATCTTGGAATTTGGAGACATTAAAACTACTTATCTATATAATTACTTCCACCAGTCACTATAGCATAGTGGACCAACTATGCTATTTAGAATTATAACAAAATGAGTTACTATAAAACTATATTACTTTATGTGATCATTCAAGATATATTTTTTGACTCTGAATTTCACTGTGTAACATTTCTCCTAGAATTGGTGAAATGATTCTACCTCTCTATAGATTTAGTTATTATTCTAAGACTATATAAATTTACTTGTTCATGATCTTTTTCTTGTTCTTTTTTCTTCTTCCATTTCCTCTTCTTTTGAAAAATCGACTATTGTGGTTTCTCCTGAGGATTCCATAGAAAGACATACAAGGGAGGAGGATTACATGAGGTTTATATCCTTTATGTATGCATAGACTTATTAATACATTGTTGTGATATGTGGGTATATGGTGATGAATTTATGGTTGTGGTCAGGATGATGAGGAATGTTGATATATGGTGTAGTGGGTAGATTGTGGTGTGAATATATAGTTGTTGATATTTCACCCTTGCTTCTTGTTTAGTTGGTGAGTGTATTTCCTATAGCAGTTTTCTAATCATTAGTGAGTTAGAGTGGCCACTAAACTGACATGTAAGAGTGGTAGTAATATTTTAGGATGTATGTATTTTTTTTAGATATATTTATGGAATTGATAATACATATCACTTATTATTATTATTCTAATATCCCATTCCTTAGACCAGAAGTGTGAATAGAATATTGGTTGGGGAAGTGGTTTAATATCTTATAAGAATTAATAGAGTTATAGTGATTTATATTTCATTTTATTAATCTATTTCTACATTTATTTTATGATTTTTTTTGTTATTACCACACATGTCTACTCTTTCATATTTAATCACATGGATGCTGACTTTTTCAGAAGGATTATCCTATTGAGTACTCCCAAGTTCTCTCCTCTTTATAGTTTGTTAATTTATTTTGAAGGATAGTCTAATAGAAAATGGAACAACTTTATGGTATCCCAAGTGGAGTTAGGTGGTATATCTAGGTTCTTTAAATCTCATTATTACATGTTATTTTATGAATATTGTATGAATTTTCATGTAGGTAACATTTGGATCATGGGAATTAATTATTGAATTGAATTCCATCCACTGTCACCTCCCTTGTGTCCCTGTCTTTGAGTATCCATACCTTTTCATAGAAATTAGGTGGTAATCTTATCAGTATCCTCTTTATAATTTCAATATCATCAAGGTTTTATGTAAGGCTATACATTCCCTCTATAATGATTTTCACCCAATCAAAGAATGCATCAATGGAATCATTCAACCATATCCTCAGATCATTATACTTGTTCCAAATTAATTGTAATTTAGATTTCCAAACTTTGGGGTCACCTTCATATATGTTGAGTAGTTTTTCCATATGGAGTGAGGATTTACATGACATCACTTTTTTGTATATAGTATTGAATAATGTTCCACCCAATGTGATGACTATTTCAGATTCAATATCAAAATTATCTTTAGTATTTATTTTATAAAGATCCACTTTTTATGTTCGATGAAATCCAATGAATTAGTTGTGTGTAAATCCATTCCCAATGATCATATGTAGTGTTACAAATGATTTTTACTCATATTGGAAACCCCTTATGGTTGATTATTAGTGTCATTAGTTTAGAGAGAGTAAAAATCAAAAAGAACCTCAAGATTTGATACCACTTGTTTGTCTCGAGAAAGGTAAATAACATGGGGGTGAATTAAGGAATATTAATTATTAAAAATTAACCTTCACTAAAGATATTGTTCTTTAACTATTGTGAATAGTCCACTCCCTATAAATTAATATGAAGTGATAAAGTAGTGAAATCGGGACACAATTATATTTTATTTGGTTCCCCCAAACTAGTTTAATCCACGGAAAATACAACAGTGATGTTTTGAGAACTTGAAACACTAAATGAAATTCTTATTAGTTACAATTTGGAGATACTGCACTTACCCTCTAGGTTTAGAACCCCCACACAAATAAAAAAATGGTTTCTTTCAATCACTTGGATAACTTACCACCACCATGAGTGTTATTTCCTTTATATTCATGAATGACAAGTGTGTTTACACTATAATGGTGTATCAATTACGAAACCCTTTAATACACTAATAAAGCCCATAATCCTCCCATAATAACACATCCTGGATCTCCATTCTCACTTTCCAATAATAGTATCAAATTCCATTTTTCCAAATTTTTATCTTCCATAATCCTTCATCCAAAATTTTTGATAGATAAAGATATCTCTCATATCTCTATAGAGTCACCATGTTTCCTTCTAGATAGATCTTTAATCCTAATTCAGTAAATGTTAAAACTCAACCATATACTCTCTTGAAAAATGAGTCAGAATCTCCTCTTAAAATCCCTAATGTTCCTCATAAAAATAAGATATTTAATTATGGAATTATTCTCACTCAAAAACATCATGTTTGGACAATTACTATTGTGGTATAACTATTACTATAGTATATTAAACATCAATTATATTTGAAGCCTCAAACCTGAAATCCAGTATCTCTATTTTGTGTAACTCCTCATTTCCATGTGTAATATGTTTCCTCTAAAATTTTAGGCTGGTATTTAGAAAACATGTCACCTATTTGACCCACACACTATGACACAACACACCCTTTTGGTATCATAGTCATGTATTTTATAGAATCATGTATTTTTACATACTAATTATTCACAACATGATATACCCTTTTTCTTATGACCTTCATATTAGTATAAACATTGAAATATTCTTTATCCTCTTTCTAGTGTAGCCAAGAATTTCATGATGTGATATATTTTTCTCCTCAAAATGGTAAAGGATAAAAAAATAATCCACCTTTTTAAAAATACACCTAAAAACCATAGATAAACTTATACAAATAAGACTTTGGAATTTCTCATATCCCAAATTTCCACTTCATGGAATGACGTTGTCTATCATGGAATGACCACCAATCCATCTTGAAACCAAAAACTCACAACCATCTATCACAATGAAATCCTCTCCATGAATCTATATTCCAGAAATTAACTCCTCTACCTTAGCTATTCTATCACGTGACCAGAGATACCATTATAAGGCTTCTATTCCTCTTCCAATGGAAATGTATAAAATATTAAGAAATTATTGATATAAACTTTTGAAGTTCCCAATGACTCTTATATTTACTTAATTATTCTTACAATTATCATACTAGTCTATACATTTGACACATTTTTGGAAACAAACAATCATGGTGTGAGATAGGTTTTCAAGGTGAGACCTAGGTCATCATGGCATGACTTCTATTTTATAGATAACACTCTAGTAGTTCCTTCCAAAAACTTCTTAAAGAATCTCAATCATATTGTAAGATCCTTTTAAAGTCACTTCACACACCATTATCAATAATGAAAACCCCAAAACTAATTTATAGGAATTTTTATAAAAAAATGACATAAAGAAAATAGAAGGTTGATGTGAGATGAAGGGATAGGAAAAACATGTGAAAAGTGGTTAAAATAGTTAAAGTGAGAAGTGGTTTAATGACTAATTTGACATTAAATGGGGATAAAAAATGTATTAATGAATATAATATGGTTTATAAATAGTTATTATGGAATAATGTAATGATTATATGATTAAATGTGATGTTTTTGTTGCATGTATTCCTTCTCCTTTAATTTTGGTTATGCTTTTGGTGATGATTTATTGTGAAAATTAATTTTTTCATGTGGGTTCTATATAATTATTTTAATGTGGCTGTAAATAAATTTTTCGAAAGAATAGGATATAACATTTCAATTCCTTGTGTTGTGATGGCTCATGGTAGGTATATATAAATAAGATGTAATGGATTTCTATTTTGGTGTATATTTTTAATGGATGACATGAACAAGTTGTGATGGATTATCATATGTGTATATATATACACTAGATGTAATGATTTATTTATATATATATATACTAGATAAAATAGTTATATGGTTATGGTGTGGATACAGGTGGGGTATGTACATGGGAGGTAGAGGCAATGATGTTGACATTCTTTCTATTAATGTTACACTATCAATATGTGGCTATGATTAGTGGGTATGTGGTGATGAATTTATGGTTGTGGTCAATATAATGTGGTATGTGGATTCATGGAATGGTGGTTGGATTATGTTTTTAATGATATGGTTGTAGATGTTATGTTGTCATATTTTATTCCTGATTATTTGTAGAGGGGGAAACCTACTATGGTTTTCTACATAGTTTTGAGTTGGAGCAGCTTATGAATTGATAGGTAAGAGAGATGGTTAATTTCTAAAACATTTTTATTTTTTTAGTTTTGGATATATTTATATCATTGATAAAAGTTATTATTTATTTATTATTATTTATATATCATAATCCTTGGACCATGAATTTTATTGAATTATTAGTTAGGGAAAGAGGCTGAAAATGTTATACGAATGGAAGAAGTCATGGAGCCAGAGTGATTTATATTTCATACGGTTATTTTTTTTATACATAGGGTTTATGTTTTTGTTGATTGTTGTCACACCTATCTACTTATTCATACTTATTTCACATATATATTTATTTTTTAGAATAATGATTCTATTGGGTACTCCCATTGTCTCACCCCTCCATATTTTGTTAAGTTGTTTTATAGGAGAGTCTGAAGAAGAATGGAGAAACAGATTGGGTATCCCCAGTGGAGTCTAATGGGATATTCAGGGTCTCAAGATATCATTAAAACATGTTATATTATGATGTTTGTATACATTATCATACTGGTTACATTTGTTTTGTGGAAATTTACTTTTTAATGATGATTTTTGAAATCGATTGATTGTTTTATTTCATTACTTTCTGGGATTCTAAGGGTAATTCCTCTTAATTTTACATTTTATACCCACACCTATAGACACCAACCCATTGAGTATTGGATGTAGGATTTCGAGGTCACTTTGCCTTCACTACTGACTCGGGAGGGGTTCTTAGTGGGGATGGTTTGGGACACACCTTGTGAGTTTTGGGTGCATCTCTAGAATGAGATGTGTGATTGGATTCATAGTGAGCCTATTTTTTGTACGTAATTGAAATATGTCAAGGAATATTTTTAGATCTTAGAGATATGATGAAGTGATATTCTGAGTCATGGTGAGCCCAAAATTAATTTTATAAAAATATTAAATATATTTATATCTCACATGCTTATTTTTTTCATAAATAATGGACTACCTCATAAACAGAGTGTTGAATTTAAAATATAAGACCACTGTTTAGTTCTAAGTGTGATGTTTTCCCTAGGAATCACCTAAGGTTGGTCGATACTGGACATCTGGTTGAGGTATTCATTGGTAGGTGTGTTAAATTAAAATAAATATATAAATTAATTATTTTTTTATTAAATGTTTTAATTGAATCATCTTTAAATAATTTTTTTTAAAATATCCATGTTTATCTGTATAAACCCTAGGATAATTGAGAGGAGCACTGATGACCTTCATTAGAAAATCAACATCGAGAAATGATCTGTGATCATATCATGTTGGATCGATAGGTAGCGGATGAAACATATCATCCCCATCAGTGGAAAACACATTTTCACCAAATATCGATCCTAAACTATGGTAGTGTTGGATCGTAAGAGTAAATAATGGATACAATGGGGGTGAATTATAGTTTAAAACAAACTAAACTAACACAAAAATCAAAAAATATTTTTTTAAATAGATCAGAATCAAAAATCAATCGATAATCAGAGTATTGGTATCAGACTCAAAATTTATCTGATAAATGAAATTTATTAATCAAGATAAAAAACTGTATCATAAAAAAGATATTAGAAAAATTTTAGTAAAATAAAATTTATAATATAAATTATAAAGAGAAATATAAAACTTGTTCAAACAAGTATTATGAAATCTTATAATAAAGTAAGCATGACTTACAAGCATTATTAAAGAAATTATGCTCTTTAACCTTAAAAGTTAAGGAAGTTATAAATATTGACCTATGATTTTGAAAGATTTAAACCTAACTATAAGGTCTATATTTCTTTACCATGAAAGACATTGATATGATGATTAGAATAACTCTGTCTTCTAAGACCCTGTAATCCCTCTATATGATGATCATTATTAGCTCTATCTTCCAATACCCTAGAATCCATTGATCAACTTAATCGGTATAACTTGTCTTCCTATCCCTAGAATCCCTCAATTTAAACCCAAATCAAAATAATCAAATACAAAAGAAAAACGGTTCAATGGATTTTATAATTCCTTACTCGGAATCCATAGAACACAACTCTAAAATATTACAATGTTTTAGAATGAGATGTTTAGGGAATGTGATCTTCAGACGTGTTGAGTTGAAAATGCATTATCTTCTAGATACTTTAATGTAATACTATTTATAGTAATACTCCAATAGTCATATTTTCTGTAAATCTTGAAGTTGGTTCCAACTTCCTCGAATGTTCTTCACTTGAAAGAATAGAAAAACATTTCCAACCGATGTAATTTTGATAGCACCAATATGACTGAAAATTTAATTTTTTTTTGGATTTTCATGATACCTAATTTTTGGTTGATCGGTAACCATAACTGAATAAAATACAGGATCGAAATTCAAATTTCAAATTCAAATCGATCAAATAATCACACCTCTATTGATGTTCCACCTCACGTCATGCACCCACCTTGAGTCACACACCCACCTCATGTTGTATTCCCATCATTGATGTCATCTAATGCTACCTCCATCGTCATCGTCCTGACATTAGATGGTTGCTGGAAATTGCTATTCACAACCATCGAAAAAACAAAACCATGCCATCGCAATCCATAAACAAGGAAAAACAACAGTACAAATTGAACTCACTTCTTCAAAACATGAAATTAAAGGAATGTTAACTAGAAAAAACACCGTCATGAACCACCAATGGCTTCCACTATAGAAAAAAAAAATCACAACCAAACCAGAAAACACCATCAGAACCTTCACCGAGTAGGTCTCAAATAGATCGGCCTCCAAAGAAAATAATTCAAACAAAGCTTCCCCAAAAACCAAAACATACCACATGGGGGGATCATCATTCACTGAACCCCACCTGCCAAAACCTTTGTGGAACCACCACTCCAGATCTGACTCAGAGAGAAGCATAGGTTCTTGAGGTTATGGAAGGGATTTGAGCGACCAAGGGATCTAGATGACAATATCACATCAAGACTAATATTACCAATATAATGTGGTAATAATTTCTATTAGATTGAAATAATTATAATAATATGATTATATAATAGGGTAATAATTTCCATAAGATTCAAATCTTCCACCATTATTAATATTGAATTTTAATTAAAACTTTTCATTGATAATTTCCCCTAATGACTCGACATTTAATTCCCTATGATAATTATAATTAACATGGTTTTATTTAACATTTAAAATATATTTAAATCTCATTAAAAATTTTCATTTAAATCTATAGAAAACTCAGGATATCAAAATATTTATAAAATCTATGAAATCCATAATATTCAAATCATTTCCATTATAGAATGCATTTTTTCATGCATAGGGTCTTGGAAAATCTCAACCATTATTCCGTTGTGACTAGTTTTTCATTCTCAAAACTCAGCTATAATGACAAACTACTTCATTGTGATATTTAATACTTTGAATAGAAGATCATGGAATCGCTTGATATTTATCACTCTAAACTCCCTACATTTTTATATGAACACTTTTTTTACATATTTCAAAATGTATCCACTTTATAAGGTGAGGTATATCCAACTACCATATAATCTTATGAATCGACCTTATGTTACAAAAGTATTACCTTACATTGTTTAGGAAACACCATATTATTTCCAAAGATCACATTATGTAGCTACATGGTTACATTAATAACTCCATCCATTTTCTATCATAATACTTTATAAGGTGAGACCTAACTTATGAAATTCAGTATAGTTCAGTACCTGGTCATTTTTCTTCTTCAGTACAAAAATTCTAGACATCACTCGACTAAAATCATAACTAATTTAAATCATTATAGGGATTCCCAAATCATTATAAAACATAATCTAAAGTATATTATTTATCTAATATAGACTTTTCCATGTTAAATTCTCCTTGGATGGTTTTTAAAACTTCAAGATAGATTTTATTTCCTTAATATTATTGTACTTCAACATTATTTTTTCATATTCCTTCAAAACACAATCCAAACTATTTTAGATAATTCTTTATACATTTAGTAGCACTAATCAATGATTCTTTTAAAAATATATCTCTAATAATCATTTATAATAAAAAATATTGAAAAAAATACAACAGCATCCCCAAGTAGGTTTGACAATCTACCCCTTTATATTTTTTATTAATAATATCTATTTAACCCCCCTATTGATAAGAAATCCAATGTGATTGTGAAATAAATGGAATTCGAACCAACCAACAATAAGTCTACTTGATCCATGATCTGTATATAAAAAATATTAATTGCACCAAACATAAAACTTGTCCTTGATAAAATAATAGATATTGTCAAATATCCTTTCAATATAAAAATGATAAATTGATTATCATAAATATATTATATTATTCACCCAACAAACAGTTTAAAACAACTTAAACACAAGAATGTAAGGACTCACTCTTAATAGATTTATTCTTCTATTTGTGTAAAGATTTTAAAGATAATTAATTATTGATTGAAACTGAAAAAATAACATACCTAAATGTTTGTAAGTGGCATATACACCCATCTATATCCTTAGATTCTCAAACATCATAGTAGGAATTGGATTTTTATGAATTTCATCCACTTTTTATTTTGATGGAAAAAATTCTAACTTCAAGATTCCTTCAACTAGGTATTTATTTATAAATGATAATTTATATCAATATGTTTGGATCTAGAATGTTTTATTGGGGTCTTAAACTTGATTATGTAACTTTGAGTGTCACGGACAATGATTTATAAATATTTAAAAATAACCTACATCTCTCCTTTCTGATCATTTTTGTAGTTTTCTATCATGAATTTACATATTTATCTTCAATAGAGCTCAATATAACTGATGAATTTTTCTTTGAGTTTTATACTACACAAATATTTCTAATAAAAAAATCTCCATGATATGTGGATTTCCAATCTTTAAATCCTCGTACCTAGTCAGAATCTATAAACCCTTTCAGACTATATTCACTTATCTTCGTATAAATCAACATATAGTTGAGTTTATTTGAGATATATATCAAAATTATATTTGGTGTTAAAATATGTTATTCTTTGGGATTTGACTGATACATAAGATAAAGAGTAACAACGTAAAAAATATAATACAAAGATGTTATCAAGTACATCAGAATACTAATTAATCTTCTAAATTCCCATTCATTAATATTTTTTCATTAATCATCCTTGTTATGTTTTTCCCCACTTGATGTGGTGTGGAACCTCATTTAGATTTATACATACAAAAAATCTTCAAAAAATCTTTATCATACATTTCTTGAGTGATAAATGTGTAATCCATAACTTGATTAATCTTCAAACCTAAGAAAAACCGTATCTCTCTATGTATAGAAATTTTAAATTTATCCTTCATGAGCATTGATAATTATTCACAAAATCTTTCCTCATTGATAACAAAAAAAATGTCGTCAATATACAAAATCACAAATATTGATTTCGTATTGGTATTATTAACTAATAAGTTACATTACACCTATACTTTATTAAATTATATAATTCTCATATATGCATCTATCTTAAAATACCAAGCTTTGATAGATCACTTGAAACCCTAAATAGCCTTCTCCAATTTACACACCATGCTACTATCTCAGTCTAATATAAAACCATTGGTTTGTTCTATGTAAACTTATTAATTTATATCTTCATTCAAAAATGATGAGTTTACATTTTTTTGGATAAATTTAAATAATCTTTGAGCCAAAATAGTAAGTAAAATAATGATGGTTTAAAGTATTACAATTGAAGAAAATATTTCATAATATTAAATCCATTCAATTTTTTAAAACCCTATGTAAACTAGTCTAAACTTGTTTATAGTCACATTACCATTATCATCCATCTTATTTTTGAAAACCCTTTTTTTCCAATAACATCTTCTTTCTATGCTTGGGAAAAAATCCCATGTTTCATTGCTTTTTATTTGATCTAGTTTTTTATTCATATATTGGATCCATTATTTATTATCTTTTGTTTATTTAATTATTTAAGGTTCAATATTCGATAGAAAAATTTTGTGACAAGTTTCCCTGATCCTCCTACATATATAAACCCCTTGATTCTGATTTTTAATAATATTTTCAACATTAACTTGATTTATCAGGCTTGAATTTTGTTAATGATATTCACATTACCAATATCATCATTGTAGTAGGATAAATTTTTATCTTCAAATTGATCATATGTGTATTCATCTATTTCTAAAACTTTTTCTAAATAAATAACATCATCCTCCTCATCTTCCATGAAAGTATTCTTGATTTTCTATTCATTTTCAAACACTATGACATCATCACGTTAAATATTCTCTTAAATGTATTATTGTAACATCTGTGTGAAATACCATTTAGTATGTATCTAATGAATATTATATATTTTAATCTTTTAGAAAATTTCACACCACTTATATTATTTTCTTGAGAAATGACTCTAAAATACCCTAAATTTTTTATCATTTATATTCTTCAAGAACAATTTTCATTAGAAGTAATATATGATTTTGGAATTAAAATACACATGTTCTGAATTATTCAAACAATGGTGATAGCCTAT
This sequence comes from Viscum album, assembly GCA_963277665.1. Classification (NCBI taxonomy): domain Eukaryota; kingdom Viridiplantae; phylum Streptophyta; class Magnoliopsida; order Santalales; family Viscaceae; genus Viscum; species Viscum album. The sequence goes on along the minus strand of OY728164.1, from coordinate 407,310,586 downwards.
AACAAATATTTTTTTTGTAATATCCCAGAATAAGCACTTTTAGATCTGCTGCTAATGACATAAACTTTACAAATGTGACCTAATTGTTTCCATCAATAATTTACAAAGTTTAAAAAAATATTGGACCACTCACATACCAAAGATCCTTTTAGTCTTACAGTTATATAGGATTAGGAAAAACTCTTACATATTATATAAAAAAACAACTATCCCATAAAAATCAAAATCATCTCAAAAAATTTATTCATGTATATAAAACTTCTTAGAAATCTCCTACTTAAAAACATTTCTTCATATCCTGGAGGGAAATAAACATAAGAAAAGGGTGAGCTCATTTTCTCAGTAAGTGTAAACATAAGAGATGTCATAGATTATGTAAGGATAACATGAGTTGAGTGGTATAAGAACATGAACACAACTTTTTAAAAGTATACCATGTATATCAAAGATCATAAATTTTGAGTCATGACATAAATATTGGCTGTTCATAAGATATAAATCATAAATGAGCATGATACATGAGAAAATAATATTAGAATATGACATGGAAATGTGGAAAACACATAAGAATAGAAAATAATTTCATTAGTAGTCAAGTAACATTTTCAAAACTATCATAGTGGAATGGGTTCACTCCCGAAACCATCATAATAGTCAAGGTTCACTCCCAAGACTATAATGGTGGTCAAAGTAGCTCACTAAACCGAGTCCACTCTTTATTCCATTCATGTCTATCTCATGAGATATAAGTAATTTCCTAATGAGTTTGAGGGATATATAGGTCAAACTTATAACATAATGAAAAACACAAATATGTATTCCATGAGAATAAAAATCATTCATCATATCATAAATTATGAAAGGAAATGGGTTTCATAAACAATTCATCATAGAATAACCTGTGGAAAAGAAACAAGTTTCATAAATATCATGCCATCATAAAAAAAAGTAACCATAAAAATAATGAGGATAATATACCTGCATCATAACCCCAATAGATAATAATTAATATCAAATAATGTTATGTTATATGGAAAATAGTTTTTAAAGATTAATTGAAATAATTCTTGAGATAAATATCCTTCCCATTTTTGAAATCATTATTTTCATATAAAAAGCCATGTAGATATGAAGGAAAAAATTTCCTTTGAAAAAACATTGAAAACTTGTAATTTATTTCTCAATAAATGAAGGCATTAAGAAATTGGAAAAAATTTCTCAAGTTGTTTAAGTAAAAAAAATCTTTCATATAATTTTTTCTGAAAAATCACAAAGAGCCTTTTTTTTGAAAACGATAAATCAATTATTTTAAAAAAAATTTATAATATAAAACATGGTTAAAATGACTTCAAGTAATTTTACGATAATAGTAAAAATATTTTTTCAAACTTTTATATAAAACATGGACATGTAAGAGAATTATTTCCCATTTGAGACTTAAATGTAAACAATCTCGAATAATGACGAGATTATGAAATAAACCCTTACAAATATCATTTTATTGAAGTGATAATTGATCAAATGATTTTAATACTTGTATTTTATATAAATCCAAATAAAAAAGTGTAATTACACATAATAATGTAAAAATTTATTTCATACATAATCGAATCATGACATAATCAATGAATACTGTTTTACCCAATGAATGAAATTGAGTTAAGAATTCTCTTACCTCAAGTAATGAATTTATTTTTTCATGATTAAACCTCTTATATAATAAATATGAATTTATTATAATTTTATTATATAACAATATATCTATAATATCATGTATGATGTGTTTATAACATCTTATTACCTGTTTATTAATAATTTGATATTAAAATCACTTTTTTGGGTGATAACTGCTTCGATTTCCAAGCATGTTTCGGTTTGGTAGTCTTGTTCCTTATACTTTTATCACTGTAAAATAATTATATAATGTTAATAATGGTTAAAAAATCATATATATTCATTATATAAATAATCATTAATAAAAATTAGAGATAAAAAAATGTCTTACACCATTCATAGAGACGGTAGGCCATACATACGCATTAATGATGTTTCCATTTTTCATCTAATGGAATGAAAGAAAGGTAAAAAATAATACACCTTTATAGAGTAATTATTATATTATATATATCATATATGTTCTTAAGAATCATCCTTATTACCATCCATGTGAAATATAAGTAAAAATGAATCACATCGCATCACGGAGACGGTAGTTGATACATATACACGGGTGATGTTATCATTTCTAAAAAGATTGGATAATGATAAGGTAAAACTAATATTATCATTATAGTGGTATAATAATATTATAAATATCACATATAATCACTAAACCCATCATAATAATTATCCATATAATATGGTGATGAAAAATGAATTGAATCGCTATGTGGAGATAGTAAGTCGTACGTACAAACGTGTGGTCCTTTTGTTTTTTATAGGATGGATAAAAGGTAGAATATGATTTTTCATATTCATAATAACATATCATTATGTATATTATATAAAATTTATGATTTTAGTATAGAAACACAAGAGAAAGTAGAAACATAAATCAACTTGAATGAGTTGGTAAAAACAATTACCTCTTCTTCGACATACTTCACTTAGATAACTTCTTAAAGACACTAAGATTGGTCTTTTTAGAGGAAAAAAACCTCCAAAACTTGGATATGAATTTTGTTAATAGAAATGGGTCAGTTTTTTCATATATATAAGGTTCAAAGTGGTTTGGATAAGTGATAGAGGAGGTTCTCTTTTATAATTGAGATGAGGAATACTTTTGGAATTTCTCAAAATATTAAATCATAATAAATTAATTTTGCATTAAAAATTCCTTAAAATAGAAAAATAAATTGAATATAAGATAGTATTGGGTTGTAATACCCTCAAAAAATATAATTTAGACAATTTTTGGTGTCATTTTAAATCTTATCCTTTTGATTTACCCCTTGGTTAGTTGTTTTTTACCTTAACCACAATAACCACTATTTTAATCATAAAGGTTTAATGATGTTACTAAAAATGGAAATATTAATCATAAATAGATAATTTATGATGTATTTAACTATATTTAATTCACATATATGAAGATAATATTTTTATTAATTTTAAATAATTAAATAAAATATTATTTTGATACATTATTATTAATGTCAATTTTGACACTATTCAATTACACTGAATTCAAATACATCAAACCAAAGGTAAATTATAATATAATTCTTAAAAAATTCTCTAATATTTAATATATATCTATAAAATTAATTTACCACATTAACTAAATAAAATTATATAAATAATATTATTTTCAAAATCATTTATTTTATTTGTCTGGTAATTAAATAAATAATGTATTAGCATTTCAAAAGAATTTAAAGTAATTATATAATTTATAAAAATTAAAAATAAATTTATATAATTAAAATAATTTAATTAATATAAAAATATATATTTAGTTTAATTAATATCTTGAATTTTTTCCTATGTGGACACATAAAATATATTAAATACAAAGAGAGTGACATTTTGTAATTATCTTTGATTTAAATAATATATAAGTATTTTCATGGAAAAGTGTCTATTAAAGCAATAATATTCGAAAATATGTTGATAAGGTTAGAATAATTTTCATTCAACAATTTTTTTGACAATTTTAGGTCATGTTTATACCATTATCTTTTGTTTTCAACCCTTTTTTAACCATCTTAACACTTATCATGACAACATGGATTTTTATTCTTTGAAGGTTAATATGATTACAATAAAATGTAAAAATACCCACAAATGAATCATGTATTATATTTAAAACCTTATCGAAATAATTTGGTCGAATTTTATATTTTTAATAATTTTATATCATTTAATAAAATATTGTTTACTATAAAATATTCATAATATCAATTTTAAGGACGATTCATTACTTTGACTTTAATGAAATAGAAAAAATAAGATAATTTATAAAAAAATATTTTAATTCCTCCCTAATATTTTAAATTCATATATAAAATTAATGGATGAAATTAATTATCTCAAATTATATTTATTTTAACATTTTTAATATCATTTACTTGATTTTTTCATTAATTAAATAATTATTGCGTCATTGTTGTGTAATTATTTAGGTCAATTATGTCATCACTAAAAATTAACAATAAATTTTCAAGATGAATATAAATAATTTATATTTGAAATTACTATTTATAGATGAATATATCTTCTATATACCACCACATTAAAAATGTTATAGTTATTAAAAATATAAATGTGACATCTTTGACTTTTCTTTAAATAAAATATTATAGACATCATAACCTTATCTAAATTGAAATAAATGTTAATATAAAAAACTATAATTTATTATAGAAGAAATTAAATCATACAATAAAATTTGGTCATATTTTAGAGTCATTTTCTAGTCTTTATCATCTTATTTTTAACCAAAATTACCTAATTTACCCTTTATTGTGGTAGTAAGAATTACCAATTCTACTATTCATATTAGTTGAACTTAAAAAGGTAATTATTTAATGAATTTAGTCCTTTTTAATCCAAATATGACATTAAATTTTCAAAATTCAAAATGTAGATTTTTTTGAGTTTAATTTAATATAAAACCATTAAACCACCATGAAAATAGTTTAATGGAAACATTCCCTTTTAAAATATAATTTTTTTACTAAATTAAATTATAAAATTTATTTAAAAAATAATTTATTTATTTAAAATAAAAATTAACAAATAAAAATTTAAAACTAATTCAAAACATAATTTTACAATGTAAAAACATTAAAATAAAATATAATTTTCAATAAAAATCAATATTTTCACCATTACTTAAAAAACGTTTTCATAAATTTATCAAAATAATAATTATTTCAATATAATTTTGACATTATTGATTAAAAAATTAAATTAAATTACATTTTACAAAACTTATAGAAATTAATATTCACTCATAAAAGGAAGAAATTCTTGTTTTTGAAGAAAATTTATATTTGAATAATGAAGTGACTTTACTAAAATCATGTGATCATTTTATAAGAACTTATCAATACACTAATATTCAGTTGTAACTTTATATTTATTTCATAAATTAGTTATTCATATTAATTCTCCCCAATTTAATGTCTAGGTTATAATGGACATATAATATTTTAATAATATTTCATGGTATGCCTAAATTTATTATTGCGTGAAACACAAGCTATCAAAGAAATAAAATTATTTAAATAAATACTCCATAAAAAACATAGTGTTAAATTCTACCCCCTAAAAATCAGTTTCAACATAGAGATTTGTATCTTTCATCCAAGGTTGAACATTTTATAATTCATTCATAAAAACCCACATCATAAAAATGATTAATAAACTATCCCTAAAAGGGGGAAAGTTGGAAACATAAAGGTTACCTAAAGTAATATATAATTAGATTTCTACATAAGGAAAACATTAAAAGATATATTTTTAAGGGAAAAATAATCCCCATGAACTAATAGAGATTTATAGATAATATGGACAAGATAAGGTTAATGACTTCAAAACCATAGACCAAATAGGTATCGAAAGGTCATTGATTTCATCAAGAATGATAATAATATGATAAAATTTTATTTCAAAAACAATTCATAAGATATAATTACTTAATTTAATTTCACAAGTAAAATATCACACTTTTATTATGACTTGATCAATTTCTTCATCATCTCTTACTCCATGAAATGAAGATGAAATTGTAATGACTGAAGAACTAGTGAATCATAAGATCCATAATGGGATGATGATTTATTCCTTATCTCTCTAGTTATCATTATAAAATAATGGTTATTACAGGTTATCCCATATGAATAAATCTTTATATGGTGAATTCATACAGTAATCTATGAAACCTTTTCCAAAATTCAAAAATTTCTTATATGGTTACCCTTATGAAACTCCAGAAATATTAAAATCCAAAAATTTCGAAAGAAGGTCTCTAAATTTAAAAAATCAACTTATCATTTATCCCCCAAAAATCATGATGTAGCTATTAATTTTTACACACCAAACATGTGAATATCGTTATCATGTATTCTCTTGAAACACTGTAATAACACAAATTACAGTAAAACCTTAGTGAAAACATGCATGTTTCAAAATTTAACTCATTCTTCATACCATGAATCAAAAAAATATATATAAACTCAATCCATGATATCGTAAACCACATTTTAATCATATTTTTAATATGTTTCAAGGTTATAAATAATATCCCATTTATTATATCATAATAAAACATCTCTATAATGCCCCCAAAATCTATATTAAGAACATTTCATTCGATAGCATGTATGACACGCAACACCAAGTGTGTAAGGTAATATAATATCCCAAGAAATTACAATATATTTACTATTTTAAATAAATTCAATCTATGATATATATTTTAATTTACATGATACTGAGTTATAATGTGTTTCATGAAACAATGAGTTTCTTCGATGACTTGTGTTACACGTAAGACCAAGTTTTACCAAACAACAATATATTATTAAAATATTATTATTTAATATAATAAGATATAACTTAGCCATTAAATTTTCAAATATGAATAGTTTTAACTAAATTGTGAGAATATATATATTATATATTCTTTAAATTATTTTTTTCATTTATCCAATATATTTTATATTCATAAGATAAGAGAAAACCCAATATTACTCATAAAAACTTATATATTTCTATAAGAAATTTTACAACCTTTTTATGGTGAACCTATTTTAATACATAATTTTTTAAACTATTATATATTTTATATATTTTATATTTCAAAATAAAGTTAAATTCGGAAATATAAATTCCAAAATTAGGATAGGGTGAATTTTTGGTATTTTCTTAAATATTTCATTTTTTGATGAATAGTGAAATTAAAAATTTTTAATTCAAAACTGCTATTTTGTCTAATTTATTTTAAAGGTTAAATTGTATTTTAATTTTTTTAAAGTAAAATTACATAAATTATAAAACCATTAATTAAATTTAGTCCATTTTAATCAATTTCACTTTGATATTGGATATAAAAACTTAACAAACTTTTAAACATTTGTACTTTAAAAACTAGCCTTATCGTCCCATCTGCGGGATTAAATTTAAATTAATTTACACCACTTTCTTATTGGAATCTGTAAAAATGGATTCAATATTTGGAATCATAATAATTTATAATTTATAATAAGTTCAAATTTGTTTTTGACTAAAAATATTAGTAAAAGTAATTAAAATTAATTACAGAAATTAAGAGAAAAATTAGCTTAACAAGGGACTAAAACTTAAACTTAATGGTTAAAACGACCTTTAAAATTATCAAAAAGATATTTTTTGTTCATATTTATACCCTATACTCAATTTTATCTAATTTGAACAATTTTGTGAGCAAGTTGACATGGGAACCCTATTTAAGAATTTACAAGAATGTCACTCGTCCTCCACTATAAAAAACACTCACCCCTTCCACTTATTCACACCTCTCATGAAATTTTACTCACCCAAAATCTTCCAAAATAATATCCCAAAAAACCTCCCCTAATCCTATAATCCTCAGTTTTTCTATAAACAAAACCAAGAAATTCTTTTGGTATAAACCAAAAGGTGTTACCCAAATAAGAGTTAACCTTTTTTAAAGATCCCTTTTGTTTCATTTACTTCCCCACCCCATCAATTATTTTTATATAATTCTTATATAATAACCTAAGTATATTAAATATAATTATATTTTTTAATTTTAATATTTTTACCTACACTTTCACACACATCAATCAAAATAGGATAAGAAATCATCATTCGTGTGTACGACGAACTATCACCTTACGAACCGATGTCTTTCATTCTTCCATTTACCACCTTTAAAGGTTGTAAATAATGAAATATTAATAATTTATATATAAAATATATAGTATTTATAATTTTTTTATGATTATATATTTTTTATATAACACATAACATTATGCACTATATTTGTGGGAATATGATAACATCGTTTGTGGATGTGTGGACTACCGCTACCTCAAAGAAATGTGATTCATTCACTCTATAAAAGGAATGTACTAAGGGATAGTTTTAATAAAAATATGTGAAATTTATGAAATAAATATTACAATTAAATTATAATATAAATATATATAATTTAATTTTCATTCTTTTAATATGAAAAATAAATGGAAGTATTGTACTTGTGTACATACGACCTACTGTCCCCATTAAAAGTGCATTTCATTTCCTATATACAAATGTCATGTATTATTATAAATAAATATATAATGGATATATATGATATTTAAATAATGTTTTACATTATGTATATGATGAATTCATGATGAATGTATGAAGAACAAAAAAAGTCAAAACATAATAAAAAAACTAGGCAATTAACACATGAAATAGTAAAGATAATAAAAGATTGTTAAAAAATTGTTAATAAGATATTATAATAATTTAATATATGGTATTATAAATATTATTATGGTTCTGTTATAATTTATTTACATTTTTAAATCCATTATAAATAAGGTTAATTGATGATCATCTGAAAGGAAATGCAAGGAAATGGATTCTTGTCCCACTTTTCTTTCCGTGAGGCATACCCAATTTTCACCACTTATTTATTTTGCGTGGGGTATCTACTGAGCCTTTTGATATATTATATCATGAATTATTTTCTCTTAATATTATTTAAATTTTCATTCGAAGTTATCTCTTTCATGGGGCTTATGATTTAAAAAGTAAGTTATTTCATCTCAATTTCATTTCATTGAGGTTTGTTGTATTATTATGCACCTAGTTTCTTTCATATGGTGTATATAATTCCATTTTGAAATTTAATATCTTGAATAATTTATTATCAATTTTATTTTTATTTTAAATTTTAATTATTACATCTAAGTGTATTTGAAAATAAAAAGACCAAGTGGTAAAGAAATTTCCTAACTCAATTCTTTTTTCATTGGGTTATATTACTTCTTTGTTGTCCTTAATATTATATTATTATGTATATAATTAATTTTAATATCTATTTATGTATTTCAACTTCTTATATATGTATTTATAATTAATACACATAATCAATTCATTTATTAATTCTCACTTCAACATTATGACCATTTTAAGGGTTTATTTGACAATCTCATTCTAATCGAGATTGCTCATTCTTGAAATTAAATTAAAGGAATTTATATGATCATTGTCAAATAAAAACTTACATATTATTATAATATGTTTATTCATGACCTTTATCAAGTAAAAATACCACTTTCCCACTCTTGGTTACTCAAAATATTTTAGAATTTGTTTTTTATAAAAACCTAACTTCATTTCTCTCTTTAGTCGGAGAACCTATTTTTTTTATAAAACCCATGTTTTATAAAAGGGTTTTCAAAAATATTTTATCATTTATAAAATTATTTATTAAATAAATTTTTAACCTTTTTACATTTTAATTTTTTTTTTCAATTTAATCTAATTTTCTCTTTCCAAACAAGGAACTTTTCTAACCTTTTTACCTTGAAAAAGAAATGTTTTTTACCTTATATAGTATGTACAGGTTTACCCACCATCATTTATTTGAAGCATCATTTTTAAGTTTAAAAGAATAATTTACAAAGAAAATTTTTTTAAAAGTGATTTTCAAATAAAATTATTTTCAAATAGTTTTTCAAAATGAAAAACGATATTTTCTTCAAAAATGTTTTTAAAGTTATTTTTTTTATATTTACATTAATCAACAATAAAATATTTGTTTTTACTCCACTTGGGATATGTTTTATTGATACCATACTTTTTATTACTCTAAATGTTTTATTATTTATTTGTCCAAGGATATTGTTGATATTCACTTCCTTGATTAATATTTTTAATCCCCTCAAAATATTGAGTTTCTAGTGAACATTGAACATTAAATTTCCCCTAAATAACCATGTCATTTTCATGGATTAAATTATCTACTAAAACATTTAAAAATTTTACATATGGTGTTTAATTTGAAATTTATTTTATTATTTATAGAAATAATGATAAATATGTATCTTTTATTTAATATGGATATTTGATAAGGCACATTGTTTATGAATTAAATCGGTTATTTTATATTTAGGGAATGCTTTGGACATGTATGAAAAGGTTAGGGAAAATTTAATGTAAGCCCCTCGATGCATCGATAGTCTCATGGGATGAAATTAGTTGGAGAAAAAACCATTTGGTTTGTTTCCAAATTAGAGTAGTTTTAAACTGTCTTGTGAAAGGTCTTGATAGTAGTATTATAAAATGTATTATGGAAGGTCGTAACAGTAAATGTACTATATACCTAGGAAACATGGAATCTAATAATTAATAATTTCATTAATTTAGATGTGGTTATTATTATTATTAATATTTTTATTTTGAAATTATCTATAGATGAATTTCATTCTCATTTGATTGAATACTTGGAAAGTGTTCTTAGTTATTTACCTTTCCATATTGATTATTCTCATTGATTCGTTATTTCTTCTATTATACTTTACTCTTACTAAGAATTTGATCTCACCTTTACTATGTTTTCTTTCCCCAGTATTTCTTAAAGTATACTAAGAAATATATTCCTGGATACACTAGATTGAATAAATTTATTATCCTTGAATGAAAAATAATTTACATCGTAATTAGTTTATTCATTTATAAAACAAGACTCATGTATGTATCTGGTTTACCAAGACTACTAAACTCTTCAGTCCTTTAGGATGTGATTTCCTTGTATCTTATGCCAATGTAATAGTAGCATAACACTGACTCTGAGATTTCTGGGGATGGGTCACTACAATTGGTATCATAGAAATTTTATTATCATCTTTAGAAATAATATTTAGAAAACCATAGGTTAAAGAACATAACCCTAAGATAGAATTTTAGGATAAGTATAGAAGAACGTCATCAAATTTTGGTAAGGTATATATTATGCGGATATTCCTTGGAATACATCCTTTTATGGATACTATAAGTGGACTTGGTTCTTTCACAAATGTAAGTAGGGGTAACTAATCCAAAAAGGTGCATCATGTCTGACCCAATCATAACTAGGTACATGACAACATGCCTTACTGCACACCAAGTTTGAAACTCCCAGGCAACATTCTTAGGATAATTCACATTCTCTTTAAAATCAATTATGAAAGATTTTAATAGAAAATGAAAATAAATTACCAAGGTTAATCCTTATACCAATGAATGACTTATTTTGAGATAAAATGGTTAATGTATTTACTAGGATTGTCTAATTAAATGGTATAATTATTTTTACTAAAAGTATTTTAGTTATAAGAATCATGAAACACATAAGGATTATTTAAAATTTTATAAGCATAATTGTCTTCATTAATTTAAGATTAATGGATACCATCATGGGATTATGAGATTATGGTTGAACATAAGTCCAAAGTCTTAAACATATTTTTAGGTTTTATGTGATTAAATATACTTTGGAAGAAATTTTGGGCAATATAACTCATTAGTTTAATATTTTTTAGTGGAAAATCTATTTGAGAAATAATTCCCCTACATTTAGAGACATTAGTTTAAAGGTATTGATAACCTTTAGTGTTATTATGATAATTAATGACATTATAATAACAGTTAAAAAAATATTATTAGACTTTGAAAAAAATAGTATATTTAAAACCATAGTTAAAAGGCTATTTAATGATTAAATTTCAAAGATTTCCATCATATTTATTCTAGAAATCATATTAATATGGTTTTAGAAAAGGTCAACCTATATAATAGGTGAAAAACCATTAGGTTTGGTGAGTCCATGGGACTTAAACCCATGACCAAAGAATGATAAGGGTTTCACACCTACCACTAGACTACACGATGTTTTGGTTAATGCAAAATTATTTTTATTTAAATAATTTGAAAAAAAATATTAATGATGAACAAATAGTATTAGTTTTTAGGTTTATAGATTAATTTATTAAACATATTGGTTTTGGAAAATTGTTATAAATATATATAAAGACTTGTTTTATGGATCTTATGATCCATTGAAATAAAATTTTAGTTCTTTAATCCTAGAAATTCATTCTAGGATATCTATTTAATTTAGTAAGGGATGAACTATAATTTGATCAAATCAATACCAAAAGATATAATTTTTCATATAAAATTAAATCATATCAAGGAATTATATTTACCTATATTTTTACCAGATAAAATAATTCTTTAACATTAGGAAAATGATCTTAAAAAAATTTCTTAATACCTTAATTTTTGTTGAACCGGTGGTTTTATAAGTCATCAAAGATGTATGGATCTAAGGCTCTGAACATTCCATTAATCATTCAATTATTTATGATTTATGACCTCAATCACTCCCTATAAATATTTATTCTTTTCCCACAAGTCCATATTTTCACTTTCTACTAATTTATCCTACTTAGATGCCTAGTTAATTGTTAGTCTATGTGACGTTGGTACTTCTCATTCTCTCTTATTGAGATGATATTTTATAAAATCAAATAATGATGTGGGAATTAAACATAGAAAATATTAAGAAATATATTACCAAGATCAAGATTAAATTTTGAGGATGAAATTTATTTAATGTGGGGAGAGTGTAATGTCATGAAATTCTAAAGTAAGAACATTAAATTTGATAGTGTGTATGAAATTCAACACCAAGCACATATAGGAAAATAATATCCCAAAACATTAAACTATATTTCCTATTTTAAATAATTTCAGCATATGATATAGAATGAAATTCACATGATAAAGATTTATTATGTGTTGTACACAATAATTAGTTTCTTTGATGAATTTTGTTACACGTGATATCGGGTTTTACCGAACAACAATATATTACTAAAATATTATTATTTAATATAATAAGATATAACATAGCCATTAAATTAGAGGTTATAAAAATTATTAAATAACATATCATAATATATATATTATATATACCAAATAAATTGTTTTTACATTCATCCAATATATTTTATATTCATAATATACGAGAAAACTCAATAATACACATAAAAACAAATATTTTTCTAAAGGCAATTTTACCACCTTTTTATAGAGAACCTATTTTAAATCTAAATTTTAGAATATTTATATATATTATATGTAAAAATAAACATTATTTTTTAAATATAAATGTCAAAATTAGGTTAGGGTGATTTTTTGGTATTTTTCTGAAATATTCCATTTTTTGATTAATAGTGAAAAATACAGATTTTTAATTCGAAATTGATTTTTTTATAATTTATTAATAAGGATAAATTATATTTTAATTTTTTTATATTAAAATTATATAATTTATAAATTAATTAATACAATTTAAATCATTAGGATATATAATCTTATCCAACTTTTAAACATTTTTACTTTAAAATCTAGTCTTGTCGCCCCGTCTGTGGGATTAAATTTAAATTAATTTCTGACACTTTTGTGATTTTAATTTGTAAAAATTGATTCAAAATTTTGAATATTAATAATTTATAATTTATAATAAGTTCAAATTAGTTTTTTACTAAAAATATTATTGAATGTAATTAAAACTAATTACAACGATTAAGGGAAAAATTAGCTTAACAAGGGACTAAGCCTTAAACATAAGGGTAAAAATGACCTAGAAACTTTTCGAAAAGAAATTTTATGGCCATATTTATACTTTATAATCCCTCTTATATATTGTTTTTGTTTTTTATTTTATCCACTTTTCATTGTAAAAGCATGTATGGAATCAAATTTACAAAAATTTACAAGAATTTCGCTCCTCCTCCACTATAGAAAGGAACTCACCCCTCTCACTTATTCACCCCACTAAAGCAGTTTGGATCACCAAAAATATTCCAGAATAAAATCCCAAAATTATTTTTCTCATCCTTGAATCCTCACTTTTTGAATAAATAAAACCATGGATGTATTTTGGTATAAACTAAAAGGAGTTACCTGAATAAGAGGTAATCTTCTTCAACGATTACTTTTCTTCCATTTTACTTCTCCACCCCTTAAATTATTTTTATATCATGATTATATAATAATCTAATTATATTAAATATAATTATACATAGTTATGATTATATTTTTTCCTAAAATTTTACACACATCCATCCAAATGGTATATTCTATCATCGTTCGTGTGTACGATGAACAACTGCATCGCGAACTGATGTCGTTCGTTCTTCATTTACCACCTTTAAAGGTTGGAAATAATGATGGATTTTTCATTTATATATGATATATATAGTATTAATAATTTATTTATGCTTATGTAATTTTTATATAACATGTACCTTTATTCACTTCATTTGTGGTAATACAATAACATAGTTTCTCGATGTGGGGACTACTGCCTCCTCAAAGAAATGTGATCTGTTCACACTGTGCATAGAATGTATTAAGGGATATTTATAATAAAAATATGTAACGTATAAGAAATAAATATTATAATTATTTTATAATATACACACACATATATGTATATATATATCATATACTTTTCATTATTTTAATATGACAAAGAAATGGAAGCATCGTTCATGCGTACGTACAACATGTCCTTTCAATGAACAATTCATTTCATTTTCTATCTCCAAATATTATGGAATATTATAAATAAATATATAATTGATATATATTATATTTATATCATGTTTTAAATTATAAATATGATGAATTCATGATCTACATAAGAATAATAAAAATAACAAGTCAAAACATAATCGAAAAACTAGGCAATTAACACCTGAAATAGCGAAGATAATGAAAAATTAGTAACAAATGGGTAATAAGAGATTATAATAAGTTAATATATGGTATTATAAATATTATTATATTTATGGTATAAGTTATTTACATGTTTAAAATCATTATACAAGAGGTTAAATTATGATCACCTAGAAGGAAACACAAGGTAAGAGATTCTCAGTTCACTTTTCTTTCCGAGAGGCATACACCATTTTTACCACATACTTATTTTTGTGGTGTATCTAATACCCCTTTTGATACATTATATTATTATTTTTTTATATTATTTTTATTTTAAGTTTCATTTGAATTTATCACTTTTATGGGGCTTATGATTTAAAAAGTAAGGGATTTCATATCAATTTCATATCATTAAGTCATATTGTATTATTATGAACCTGGTTTCTTTTATATGGTTTATATAGTCCAATTATGAAATTTACAATGATTAATACTTCTTTATTCAGGGTATTTTTAGTTTCAATTTTAATTATTTCATCTAATTGGATTTGAACTTAAAATGACCATGTGGAAAAGAAATTCCATAACTTAATTAATTTTTTATTAGGTTATATTACTTCATCATTATCATGTTTATTCTATGATTATGTGTATAATTAATTTTACTATATATATATATGTGTGTATATCTACTTATTATATGTGTATCAATATTTGATACACAAAATCAATTCATTGATTAATTATCACTTCAATGTTATGACCGTATTAAGGGTTTATTTTACAATATTATTCTAATCAAGATTACTCAATTTAAAAATCCATTAAAGGAATTTATATGATAATTTTACAATAAATGATTCCATTTTATTCTCCTCTAATTATTCATAACCTTTTTCAAGTAATAGCACTATTTATCCACTATTTGGTACTCAAAATGTTTTAGAAAATGCTTTTAATAAAACCAAGATTCATTTTTCTCTTTAGTCAGAGAAACTGATTTTTTTCTAAAAAACCTTTTTTTATAAAAAGGTTTTCAAAAATGATTTAACATTTAAAAATTTATTTAATAAATATATTTTTACCCTTTTTTCTTTTAATTTTTTTTCAAAGTAACCTTCTTGTCACTTTTTAAACAAGGCAATTTTCTAACATTTTTAACTTGAAAAGGGAATGTTCTTTTTACCTTGTAAGACATGTAAGAATTTACTCACTATCATTTATTTGAAGCATAATTTTCAATTCTAAAATATTTATTTTTAAATAATTTTTTTTAAAATTTATTTTCAATTAAAATTATTTTTAAAATGTTTTTCAAAATAAAAAGGTTATATTCCTCAAGAATATTTTTAATAGATATTTTTATAGTATTTACATTCATCAACGACAACTCTTGATTTATACTTCACTTGAGATATGATATATTGATACCATACTTATTATTCCTCTGAATGGTTTATGATTTACTTTTATAAGGATAGTATTAACATTCACATCCTTGATTTATTTTTTTAGTCCCATTTAAATATCCAATTTCCAGTGATCATTTAATATTAAATCCCACCTAAATATTCATATAATTTTTCATGGATATGATTATTTTTTTTAACCTTATACCATGTTTATATACAAAATTTAATTTGATTGTTATTTTATTATTTGGGGAAATATTGATATATACATATCCTTTATTCAATACTTATATTTGCTAAGGCGCATTTTTTATTAATACAATTGGTTATTAAATATTTAAAGAATTATTTGGATAGTTATGACATGGGTTGGGGACCATTTAAAGTAATACCATTGATGCATCAGTAGTCTCATGGGAATAAATCATTTGGAAACAAACCCATTGAGTTTGTTTCCAAATCATAGTAGTTTTAAACTATCTTGTGATTGATCTTGATAGTAATATGTCAAACCATCTTGTGGAAGGTATTTATGGTAAATGTAGAATATAATTAGGAAACATGGAGTCCAGTAGTTAATATTTTTAGTTAATTTAGATTTAGTTATTATTATCCATGATATTTTTCATTGAAATTATCTATGAATGCATTTCATTCTCAGTTCAATGACTACATGGCATGTGTTATTAGTTATTTAGCTTTCAATAATGATTATTATCATTGATTCATTATTTTTAATGTTGTAAATTACCCTTGCTGATCATTTGAGTTCACCCTTATTATCTTTCCTTTCCCTAGGATTCCTTGATGTGTACTAAGAAATATATGCAAGGATATGCTGAATGGAATAAATTTATTATCCAAAAATATTTTTGTTGTTGTAATTAGTGTATTTATTTGAAAAAAAGACTCATGTATGTATCTGTTTTACTAAGACTACTAAAATATTTATCCCTTTAGGATGAAATTTACTTGTATTTTATTCCAATGTAATGGAAGAATGAAAAAATATGGTATTTATGGGGTTTATTTGCAACATCTATTTATATCATTATTATCCCAACATCATGCACATGTTAAGGGTTATCCTTCCCTTAATCATTTATACTCCAAAAATATCGTTAGTCACCTTAAAATTTCATAACTTAAAACCTCAAAAGGGTCATCTAAGACTCTGAACCTATGGTATTATATACTCATGATTGTATCTACAACTCTTCACATAGCCTCTTATGAAAATATCTTAATAAAAATTTTTATCTAATCTAACTTATAATACTAAATGTAACAGCCCAGAATATGCACTTCCAGATCATCTTTAAAATAAATAAACATAAAAAATGTGAACCATTTTTTACCATAAATAATTTATAATGTCAAAAAAAATATTGGATCACTCTCATACTGAAAGAAATTTTAGGTTTATAGTTTTAGAGGATTAGGAAAAACTCCTACATATATTAGAAAAATGAAAAATTGGACCATAATAATCTATATCATATCTTAAAATTTCTTCATGTATAGCACCCTTATGAGAAATATCCTACTTAATAACATTTTTTCATATCCTAGGGAAAAAGTAACATAAGAAAAGGGTTAGATCAAATGATCAGTAAGCATAAAAATAACAGATATCAAATATTATGTAAGAATAACATGATCATAATAGTATAAGAACATGAACATAAAATTTAAAAATTATACCATGTATATCAAAGATCATAAATTTTGAGTCATCACATAAATCTTGGCAGTACATAAGATGTAAATCATAAAAGAACATGATCCATGAGAAAATATCATTGACAAAATACATGGATATATGAAAACACATAATCATAGAAAATCATTTCATTAGTAGTCTATGCTCTTTTTCAGTACTATCATAGTGGAATGGGTTCACTCCCCAAACTATCATAGTATTCAACGTTCACTCCCAAGAATATCATGGTAGACAAAGTTCCTCATTAAACTAAGATCACTTCCAATTAATGTACTATCTTTCTCATGAGATATAAATCATTACCTAATGCATTGGATGAATATATAGGTACCAAAAATCACATAATGAAAACCATAAATATGTATTCCATGATAACATAAATCATTAATCATATTAGAACCCATGAAAAGAAATGTGATTTATAAACATTTCATCATAGAATAACTCATGGAAAATAAATAGTCTTCCTAAATATCATGCCAACATAAACATAAAAAATTATAAAAAATTAAGATAATATCCTTTAATTATAACTCCACTAAATCATAAGTAACATCAAATAATGTTATCTTACATGGAAAATAGTTTTTAAATATTACTTGAAATAATTCTTTAGGAAAATATCCTTGAAATCATTATTTTTATATAAAAAGACACGTAATTATAAAGGAAAACATTTTATATTAGGAAAACTTTTAAAATTTTAAATAATTCCTCAAGATATTAAGGCATCATGAAACTGAGAAAATTTGTTCATGTTGTATAAGTAAAAAAAATTCCTTCTGTATAATTTGTTTTAGAAAAGTCACAAAGTGTCTTATTTAGAAAATGACAAAATATTTGTTTTAAACCATCTTGTAAAAGTAAAACATGGGTAAAAATGAATTAAAATAATTTTATTATTATAATAAAAATGTTTTTGAAAAAAATTAGAAAACATAGACATAGAAGACAAATATTCCCCAACAGAGACTTAAATGTAAACAATCTCGAATAATGTTGAGATTGTGAAATAATCCCTAAAAAATATCATATCATTGAAGTGATGATTAATAAAACAAATAGATTATGTGTATTTTATTTAAATTCACATAAAATAGTTATAATTACAACATAATATAATAAAAATTCATTTCATACATAATCATATCATATCATAATTAAGGAAATAGTTTTTTATCCCATTGAATGGAAATTGAGTTAATAATCCCCTTACCTAAAGTATTAAATTTCCTTGTTCATGTTGAAACCTACTATATAATAAATATGAATTTATTATACATGTATTATATTAAGATATATCTATCATATCATTTACTATTTTTTATAACATCTTATCACTCATTTATTAATAATTTGTTATTAAAATCACGGTTTTTTGTGATAACTGCTTTGTTTTCCAAGTATGCTTTGGTTTGGAAATCTTGATCCTTATTATTTGATTATAATTACCTGAAATTTTAAATAAATCTTGTTTCCTAATTTTGTGTGTTATTTTATTTTATAATCAACAAAACTGTTTCATTTGATAACACGAGTATAATTAAAATGTAACCATTGGGTTTCGACTGTTATACGACCATTGGTCAATATGAACGTTGGAAACTAAATGTTGTGATTATTGTCGCTAAATACAAGTGATCTTGGTTAATTAATATAGAAAGAAGATTTTATGGCCTCATCCATTAGTCTCGGGCCAATCGATTCCCATCTAACAGAACTTGGGAAGGAGGTAGCACCATTGGGCTTTGCTCTGGACCAAAATCAAGCCCAACTTCATCGTGTGAAACTAGAACGGAATCTCCTTCGCAATAAGTTCAAACTGATAGAAATTACTACTCAAGAAATGTTGGCAAAGCCGCCCTCAGATTCTCTCACCTTAGCACACCTTACACTTAGGTCCTATGCTGGGGTTATAAGGGGCTATGTAAGGAGACCGTAACTGTTTGTGTAATCCTTTGAGATAAATAAAATTGTGTTTTTTTCTTATGGTGAAGTTTTTAAATTTTCAAATGTTTGGATAAATGTAGGATGTATATTATTGATGAATTTGAAACAAAAAATGATATTTAAAAATATTTTTTAAAACCTTAAATAATTAATGATGTGTAATGATTTTCAAAAAATGGTCTTCTGCAAATGTGTTCAGTAAGAAATTTGGAGTCTAATAAGATCAACATAATTTTGGTGAATAGTAATTTATGAATAGTGATTTTACGCTTAGGATTATTAATGTGACCAAATGGATTAGTAATCTCACTTAAATAAAGTATTAATATTATATAGGCACCTTGATTAAGTAATGTGATTCAATAAAATAGGTAAATAACTGTTTCAGAAATTATTAATCAAGTATTAGTTTTTTCGGGTGAATAGTGTTTTTTAATTACAAATTAAATTAAAAATATTTAGAAAATTATTTTTATAAAATGGACTTTATTTTTGAATTCAGAACATCGATATTATGTTAAGGTAATTTTTGGAGTTTTTTCTGAAAAAATGCATTTTCGGTGAATGGTGTTTTTATATAAAAATTAAATTAAAAATATTTAGAAAATTATTTTTATAAAATGGTGTATATTTTTGAATTCAGAGAATTGATATTATGTTAAGGTAAATTTTTGGGAGTTTTCTAAAAAAGTTGAATTTTCAATGAATAGTAAAAATACAGTTTTAGGGTTTTGGTATGTTTAATGACATCATAACTGCGTCATGATGATGTCTTGAGATATTACAAGGGATGGTCGACTTTTGAATAGTAATATAAGGTATGAGGTGTCCCATGTGGAAAATACCATGGGGAAATACGACTTGTTTTTCCAATACCACCAATGAGGTGTCCCTTGGCCATTAATGACTTGTCCCCTCACTTCCCCTATAAATACCAAGCCATTCCCTCATAACTTCCATTCCAAAATCCTCCTCAACGAAGTTTAAGCCTCCTTACCTCCCAAGGTTCCCTCAACCCTCCCAAGGTCTCAAACATCAAGATTTTGATGTTACTCTTTAAGGTAAGGGATCCTACCACTCTCTTTCTTTCCAAGTACTCTTTTTTATGTCATTTCTTTTATGATCCATCTTCTTATTTTGGGGATGTTATTCTATATTCATCATACAGTCCTTTTTATTTTCATATGATGAGAGACCCTCTATTTCTCTCATCAATTCATTTTAAGAATGTTTAAGTGGCGCTGTTAGGCTGCCGAATTTTTAAAGGGATTCACTAGTGCAGAAAACGTTTTTTACGTCGGTTTCTAGCCGACGTTAATACGGGCGACGTTATAAATAATGTTTTTGATGTCGGTTATTTAAAAACTGACGTCAAAAATATAAAATCGCGATGTTTATGACATCGGTTATTTTAGAACCAACGTGATAAATAAAATGGGAATGGTTTATCACGTTAGTTATTTAAAAACCGACGTGATAAAAGGCCTGGAAAATGGTTTATCACGTCGGTTCTTAAAAAACCAACGTGATAAAAGGACGGGGAAATGGTCTATCACGTCGGTTATGAAAGAACCGACGTGATAAACCGGGGGGTGGGGGGTTTATCATGTCGGTTATTATAGAACCGCCGTGATAAACCGGGGGGGGGGGTTATCATGTCGGTTATTAAACAACCGACATGATAAACCAGGGGGCGGAGGGTTTATCACGTCGGTTATTTAATAACCGACGTGATAAACCGGGGGAGGGGGGTTTATCACGTCGGTTATTATATAACTGCCGTGATAAACCGGGGTGAGGGTGGTTTATCACATCGGTTATTAAATAACTGACGTGATAAACCAGGGGGAGGTGGGTTATCAAGTCGGTTATTAAATAACCGACGTGATAAACCATTTTCCAGGCCTTTTATCACGCCGGTTATTAAATAACCGACATGATAAACCATTTCTGAGGCCTTTTATCACGTCGGTTATTAAATAACCGACGTGATAAACCCAATTTTTTTTATAAATTGAATACAGTCGTCTGCTCTCCTCCAGAATCAACCAGAAAACAAATCAAGAAATCGTACCAAAAAAACAGAAGTAGATCAAAATTAAGCATTTACATTGATAACATATAAAACTTACCCCCTAGACAGCCCCCACCCTCATGTATACCCCATAGACAGCCCTCCCCCACCCCGTTGGAGCCCTCACCCTCATGTATACCCCCTGTACAGCCCTCCCCCACCCCATTGGAGCTCCCACCCTCATGTATACCCCTTGGATAGCCCTCCCCCACCCCATTGGAGCCCCCACCACACTCTTGGACTGCCCCCGACCCCCGGACAGCCCCAAACACCACTCGACAACCCCCCCACCCGCCTGAACAGCACCCCCTCACCCCCTCACCCCACTTGACAGCCCCCACCACACCCCTGGACAACCCCCACCCTCATTTATACCCCCCCACCCCTAGACAGCACTCCCACACCCCTGGACCACCTTCCCACACCCCTGGACATCCCTGCCACCCCCTGGACTGTCCCCCCACCCCACCGGACAGCCCTCCCAGACTGCTGGACACCCCCCAACCCCACTGAACACACCCCACACCCTTGGAACCCCTCCCCCACAGACCCAAATCCATACCAGAAAAACCATCATAAGTAAACCAAAATAATAAGTAGAGAAAAATTAAACATTCACTTATATAACATTCAAAACTTACACTGTCAACTTCAAAAAAACTAAATCCAACCTAAAAAACTACCAAATACACAATTACAACGACAATATTCAAAATTACATTTTACATTACAAACAACTAAAAGTCAATCAAACCTGTAAAATAATTTGACCACTCCACTTGTAAGTGTTTGATGTCTTCAACAGTATAGGGTTTAGGGTCATCAAAAAGCTAAAAATGAAAAAGAAAGTAGTTAACATGTATAATGAATAAATAAAATTGAAATATTATGGAAAAGTTTAAGTGGAAATCATACCAGGTCAAAATTCACAACTATCCCAGTTGTTATTATTTCGTACATAAATCTTAACATATAATATCCGCATTCGATGAGGCCTTGTTGTTCATGACAATTCTATTTGAATGAGTGTAAATTCAATATATTATTTTTATGTAATAAATCAAAAAGTACAAAATATAAATGGATATTTACCTTCGCATTTACATATTTGATCTTTTCACCTCTTTTCTTTGTGTTTTTTCGAAAGGAGGCCCGTGCACTGTTAGAAAATAATATGAATGGGGTAAATTTAAAATTCATTATAATATATAAAACTATTGAGAAATTGAAACTTACTTTTCCAATATATTCTTAAAACTATCCCGCACATCACCATGGACATAGCATATCCAATAAAGGGCTTTCTCCCTTGGGAAAAAAACCCCTAACATCCAATGATCACTGATAAAAGTAAATTTGACGTTACTGGTTTTTTATGTTAAAAGATAATTAACTCTTTGAGAGAAATTTGTTTCATACCTCTCACAAAAAGGCATCATCCAACATTGTGTGATTATATTCTTTTCAAATCTTTCAGCAATATAAACCATTCTTTGTTCCTCATTCAATGCACATGCTTAAGGGGAAATCAATTGAGGGTCCATGAATCCATATACTTCTCTCAGCTCATTCCTCTCACAAATTTTATAAAGATACCTAATACAAAACATATATAAGTATACATTTTTAATAAATATAACGCAGGGAAAAGGTGTTAAGACTTGCATGGAAAAAATTTTCACCACGTTGATGCCCAACTTATCTCCATTAACAAGCTCCATGATATTAGTTTTTATAATCCGCACTCTTATTTCATGTCCACACACACGAGGTTCCATTGGAAACTCATAATAACCCGACAACAAATGTGAATATCTTGAAAATCTGTCAAGACCATTTGAATCTGTATCTGATGTCATAGCCATTTGTCTTTATTGTTGTCTATACAGTATTTCTTTACCTTTGAAGTATTCCTGTAAAAAAAATTGAAAAATATATTAGTTTTCAAATGATAAAACAACTTTAATAAAAAAATAAAATAAAATATATAACATTCATACCTCTATGGTAATGAGTCGAAGAAGTCTGGATGGCCAAATTAAAAAATGGTCGATACTCTTTCCAACTGTCGCCACCTCATCTGTAGGTATTGGTACCCTAGCTGATCTATCTATAATATCCTGTACAGTGACCCTCTGATTCTCTACCTCTAATTGTTGATTATGAACTATATCTCCTATACAATATACCAACCCATATGATACTATATGATGTTGAGAATCATTAACATACAACTCGCAATAAGTAGGAAGCTGCGGCGGAGGCGTAGGATAAAAAATGGGGTTCGTAGGATGAGGTGGGGGAGTGGGAGCTACTGGCGGAGGTGGAGGATAAATAATGGGGTCTGGAGGGGGAGGTGGAGGAGTGGGAGCTGTAGTCTGAAATTGTCTTTGCATTTATGCAAACATAAACTGCACCGACTCTCTAATATTTTCCTCCATCATCGCACTAATATTATGAACTTCAGCCTCCAAGGATTCTATTTTTTTGTAAACCCCCTCAATGTTAGAAGTTGAAGAATGTGGAGACACTTTTCTTACCGATACACCTACCGGATATCCTCTTACATGACCAGGATGTTCGGGCCTTACCAATGCTACAAATAAAATATCTTCCCTCCCAGTAGCTGTAAATGTCCCCTCTGAACTCTGCTCCTCAAGAGAGTCCTGTATTAATTAATTGAACATTTCTGTAATGATTGAAATTATATGAAGAAAATAGTTAACTTAAATAAATAAAATAGATATCTTACAATCCTCTCAGCTACGATTCTCGATTCTTCTGAAAGATATTTCCCTTTTTTTTCCTTCCAAGCTCTCTTCCATTTTTCATGTCTAGATGGAGGGGTCACCTCTCCGGAGCTTGAAGACTCAGCTCTTAGTTGTTGAAATTTTTCCGCCATCATTTTTTCTTCCAATAATGCATACCCTCCCCGAGATAAACAATGAGGGTATACATTTTTAGATTGGATATCCTGATGAGCTTTCCTTGTTTGTTGTAATTTAAGAATAAGAAATCATTAACAAAACATTAATAAAATCATTTATATAAGAAAGTTTATAAAATTTTACATTGCCCTTACCAGAAATGACTCTTTTCTTCTACTTTCAAAAAACTATCTCCATGTGTCTTCATCTATAAAAGGATATATACGACATGGATTGTCATGACTCCTATGACCATAAATGAAATCAGATGAGAGGGTTGATTTGAAATCCCTCCATCTCCTAGCAGCCAACGATAAGCATTTCTTCCTGACTCCTCCAGTGTTAGGAATATCAAATTTCATCTGATAAAGAAGAGGTTAAACATATTATATATACTAGAAACATTAAAAGAATAGTCAAACAATGACAAAATATCTTACCAAAATCATCTCCCACAACTGAGAGATAATTGCTTTATCCACACTTCTCTAATCATCATACAAAATGCTTACTTTGCTCTTAGCCTGAGTTGCTACAAAACTCTAAAAATCTTTTTCATTCAGACCTCTAGGAATATCATCATCATCAAACTCAATGACTATCCTCTGATCCTTCGTACGGGCAAGTGATAATTTTGGTAAACGTGTGCACCCACGTTTACCAACCTTTTAACTCTTTGTCGTAATAGAATCATGTGAATGTTCATCCCCAGAGGTATGACCAGAAATATGATCCTCTCCAGAATCATGTGGTTGATCATCTGAATGATCTGTCATTATCCTTCACATCAAAAAAACAAACGTCAGTTCACAAATATACAAATTAAAATATTTTAATACTACTGTAATCAGAAAATAGAAAAGTGTACTAAGTTACATAATAGTAAACATTGGTAATATGGTAAGCATGTTAAAAAATGGTAAAGATGGTAAAGATGATAAAGATGGTAAAGATGGTCAATATGGTAAACATGGTATAAATGGTAAACCTGGTAAACATGGTAATGTAATTGTCAGTGAACAAAAATAATAGATATATAATTCAGGTAATGGTTATAAACTTGATAAAGTAAACTAAACAAACTAAAAAAAACATATACTTATTTTGTTTTAAAACATGTTTTAATAAATAAAAAACTTACAATATCTAGAATTTATGGAAAAAATAAATGTAAACAAGAAAAAAACATATGTTACCTGTAATTTTAGGAATGTACAAATGGATTGTTTTCCCAAATTCCTTTATCGTGATCATTCCTTATGGCACAAACTATGTCTTCAACATGATCATCATTATGTTCTGTTAATCTTTTCATGGAAGTAGGGATCTCACATAAATCATCATATTCATCAACTTCATCCTCACCAACATATTGTTTTTTCCCTTGTAAAACAACAGCCCACTGCATATCTGATTGATCTACTATATATAAAATTTGTTTTGCATGTTTTTCCATTATAAAAGAATCAGCTGTGTCTTCCAATCTATTTAGATTAACAAGTGTCATTCCAAATTCATCGTGTCTGACACTGTTATTACCGTTAAACCATTTATAGTTAAAAATGGGAACTTTAATTTTAAATTAATCAACCTCCCATATGTCTTCAATCACTCCATAATATGCACTTGATGCAGAAATTGGGTTTTTGTCCTTAGCACTCGAAAAATGCATTGCTTCTGCAAACACCAATACACCACTATTCTAAACTACACTTCTGTTGTCCTGAACTTTTGTATGAAATATATAACCATTAATGTCATAACTGGACCATGTTATCACATTTAAACATGGACCACCCACTATCCATTTTAATGTCTCTGATACATCTGATCTACCAAGAAAAGTCTTTTTAATCCATGACAAAAAAGTTATGTTGTTCTCATTCAAAATCCACATTTATTTCTTCTTTGGATGACATTGTTTCAACTCATTAATATGAAATGTGATATACAGTTGAGCATCAACTATGTTATTCAAGATGTATGATTCTAACTTCTTTAGCTGTTCAGCCGACAATGATTTGACTTTCAAGCCGCGAATCCCCTTTCCCTCATTATTAACTCGTTTATGGTGAGATGGAGGCAAACCTATGTGTTGCGCCGCAGCCAAGTAGCTCGTACAAAACTCTGCTACCTCCTCAGAAATATACTTTTCAATAATGGAGGCTTCAGGTTGATATAGATTTTTAACATACCACTTTAAAATTTTCATATACGTTTCAAAAGGATACATCCAACGAAGATATACATGTCCACAAAGCTTTATTTCTCGAACCATATGAATCATTAAATGCACCATTATATCAAAAAAAGTTGGAGGAAAATACATTTCCAATTGACAAAGTATAAAAATTTCAACCTTTTACAAAATGTTCAAAGCATTCACATCAATCGCCTTGCTACAAATTGAATTGAAAAAATAACACAACTTCATTATAGTCTTTCTGACACGAATGGGCAATATTCCACGCAATGAAACTGGTAGAATTTGTTGCATCATGACGTAACAATCATGTGATTTCATACCTATCAACTTCAAGTCCTTCAATGAGACAAAATTTTTTACATTAGAAGAATAACCTTGAGGCACTTTGGTATCATGAAGACACTGACAGAAGCTAATTTTCTCCCTCTTAGATAATGTATGACAAGCCAGGGGAAGAAATGTTCGTCTTACTTTAGGAGTGGGAGCTAACTCCACACGTATTCCCATTGACAGTAAGTCTAATCTTGCATTCAACCCATCTTTAGTCTTTCCTTTAATATCTAACAATGTTCCAATCAAAGAATCACAGATATTCTTCTCCACGTGCATGACATCAATATTATGTTTAACTTCATGATACCTCCAATACGGTAGCTCAAAAAAATTGACCTTTTCTTCCAAATATGTCTATCATTACCAGATTTCTGTGTCTTTCCCAATGTCACATCAAGGGTTTTCACCCTCTCAAAATATAGATCAGGGGATAAAGGTTTTGGAGCAGTATCAAATTCTTGTGATCCATTGAATGCCTTTTTTAGTCTTCTATAAGGGTGTTCCATAGGCAAAAACTTTCAATGACCCATGTACACTGTTTTCCTCCCATGATGAAATTGACAATATGACGTCTGTTGTTCGCAAATTGGACATGCTTTATGCACTTTAACATTGTATCCATACAAATTTACATACGCTGGGAAGTCATTTATAGTGAACAGAAGCACTGCATGCAGTTGAAAATATTCCATTTTATAAGAATCATACACCCTAATACCATCAGCCCATAACAGTTTCAAATCATCAATCAACGGTGACAAGTAAACATCAATATCATTACCAGGTTGCTTTGGATGAGAGATCATTATACTCAACATGAAATATTTGTGCTTCATACAAACTTCAGGAGAGAGGTTGTAAATTACCAATAAAATAGGCCATAAACTATGTGTGCTACTGAGGGTTCAGTATGGATTCATTCCATCTGTACACAACCCTAGTCTGAGATTTCTAATTTCATTTCCAAATATAGAATACTACGCCTCAATTTTCTTCCATTGTGGAAAATCAACTTGATGACGTATTTTTCCATCACACACCCACTCTTTAGCATGCCATCTTAAACTTTTTGCATCATGTGAATTAGCAAATAAACGTTTGAAACGATTAATTATAGGAAGATACCAAAATACCTTTGAAGGGAGCTTTGTAATCTCTACACTAGCCTGTGATTTTTCTTTCACCTTATACCGTGATGTCCCACATTTAGGACACTCTGATAGAAATTCATATTCCTTCCTATATATAATGCAGTTATTCGGACAGACATGTATTTTCTTGTATCCCAATCCCATCGGGCATAATATTTTCTTGTCTTTGTAATGTGAATCTGGAAGATCGTTATCTTTTGGAAGAATGTATTTCATCAATTTTTGCAGCTCTTTAAAACTTTTGTCACTCCATACATGTTTCGCCTTCAGGTTAATCAATCTTAACACCACCAATAAAACCGTAAAATCTTTCCAACCAGGATATAATGGTTTTTCAGCATCACCATATAGACGCGCAACTGTCGGTTCTATCTCAATTTTTTCTGCTACAATATCGTGAATCATTTCTTCAATTCCATTATAGTTACCATCTTGCAAATCATCATCATCAGTGACATTCCATCCAGTTTCACCATGCCAAATCCAAGGGTTGTAACTCTGATTAAAACTATGACAAATCAGATGATCTTTTATCTCTCTACTTTTCAACTTCTTCATATTCAAACATTTCAGGCATGGACAGAAAAAAATGTCACTACTTGGAACATTTCATTTTGCAAATTCCAAAAAGGCATCAACACCTTCCTCAAATTCATTGCTCATTCGATTTTCCGTAATCAAACTTCGACTCATTATTACCTATAACAAATATCAACAAAAAATATATATTTTTAAGATAAGACAAATATATGTTTATATGAAAAAAATCATAATTTGAATGTAAAACAATTTAAAATATAAAACAAATCTATGGGTATTTAAGAAAATATGCTTGAATATTATTTTTAAAACAAAATATTGTTAGATATAACAGTTTTAAATTTCATTTAATTAAAGAAAACCATGCTGCCTACATAGTTGATAGAAAATTAGAGAAAATGGAGTAAACCTAAGAATCACCCCCACCCCCCGGACAACCCCCAAAACCCTCTGGACAGGCCCCTACCCCCTTGGATAGCCCCCCACTCCCACCCACCCCCTTGGACTACCCCTGGACACCCCCAACCCTCCGGATAGCCCCCAACCCTCTAGACAGCACCCCCACCCCTTCTGGACACCACCCCCACGCCCACCCCTTCAACACCCCCATGGACACCCCCAACCCTCTGGACATCCCCCCACCCCCCGGACAACCCCCAAAACCCTCTGGACAGGCCCCCACTATAACACCCCAGGTAAATAAAGAATATGACATCTTTATATTTATCCATATTTGTGAATAAAATATTAATATTACGTTAAAGGGGATGCTATGCTCGATGGCGTACCCAATACGCAACAACGAGTTTCTTGAGAATCTTACGTTGCACTCTAAAAACAAAATAATATTATTTTAAATGATAGTTAACGCCTAGCCATTGTAATGGCGGGAATGAACAGAACTAACTAAAAAATGATTATATATGTTTGTCAAATATTTTTACTCTTTACAATAAATTTTAAAGGATTAAAAATGCAAATGAATCCAGTTTTTAAGCGTAAACATTCTAATATTCTTTAAAAGGTCGATTAACCGCCTTTTGATGGCGAACCCCTTTTAAATCCACTTTTTGAAAATTTTATAAGCTCTATTTTTCAAAATAAAAATATTATTTATGATTGGGACATTGAAATTTACCTTGGGTAAATTTTTGGTATTTTTCTGACAATGTTCATTTTTCAATGAATAGTGAAAAATACTGCATTTTACATCAAAACTGCTTTTTCATATAATTTAATTATATGGTTATATTATCTTTTTAATTTGTTTTAAATTGTAATTAGAATATATTTTTACCATGTAATTCAATGATGGTCATTGAGATTAATTTCACTTTGGAATTAGGCATAAACAAGTGCCAAACTTTTCATAAATATTGTTTCTAAAAAACCCGCTATTTGTTTTGACAACAAGAAGTTTTTTTTAAATTAATTATTTCAATTTATGTGTTTGGAATTTGGTAAAATGAATTACATATTTGGAATCAGAAGTTCCAAATTATGTAATTAAGACTCTTTTGTTTTTGGACATTATGAATAGTAACGACGGTAATTATCTTTAATTATCTTGATTAATGAGTAATCGGGTAGTTAAAGATAAAAAGATAATATAATAATAATAAAAAATGACCAAAAAATGTGTCCTAAGGCTACTGGTTGTCTCATGGCCGACCATGGGATGCCTTGTGCCAAACTTGGGGGCCCCATGGAATTACTTTTGTGAGAAAGTGACTTTTTTATCTTTTTATTTTTAAAGAATGTTAAATGTAACAAAGAATGTATCACCTAAGTAAAATATTTTTAATTTTGTCTACATAAATGATATTTTAGACTATAAATATTCAGTGTAAATATAAAAATATTTCATACATTATAGTATTTTTCTTATAATTTTTAGACATTAAATAAATTAAATTATTTATGACATCATGATGATGTAGTGATGACCTCATTATTTAACGATTTAAATAAAATGAAAAGATAATGTAATATATAAGACCTAAACATGTCCAAAACCTATTGGATGGGTGGATTTCGAACCCTTATCACCTTATCCTCTAAACACATCAATGTGGGACCAATAAAATCCGAACCTCATTTGAAAATAAAGTTACATTTTATACCTTTCCAAGAGTGCCCCTCCTCTCCTCTTATAAAAGGCCCCCACGTCTACCTCTTTACCCACACCTCCAAAGCCTTTGGCTCAGCCAACCCCTGCCCATTTAATCTCTTCACATCCCTCTATAACTCTTTGAAGCCTCACTTTGGGCATAATTTTTTCCAAGGAATCCTTTGAGCTCAAATCAAAGGAAGTTACCCGATTTAAAGGTAATGTCTTCACTTGTGTCCTTTTGTTTTATTTTGCTTCTCCAACCCCCTAAACTATTTTTATTCAATTATTTTGTAACAAATACAGTATATTAAATATACTAGGATGTTTTTATAAGAATTATTATAGCTACACTTACACACACCTACATCTAATGGTTAAAGAACATACTATTTCCGTGGATGGAAAATTTCTGCCTCCCGAAACGATGATTGTTCAACATTCTTTTAACACCTTCAAAGGTGGCCATTAAGATGTCACTATATTTATATATGATATATAATATTTTTATGTTTTCCTTAAGCTTCTGTATTTTTCATTTATGGCATACCTTAATTGTTTCCATTATGGGTAAACGTGATATCCCCATTTTAGGAAGTGCGGACTACCGCCCCCTCAAAGTGATTTGATTCGTTAATGCCATATGTGGGACGTATAAAGGATGGAATTAATGTTATTACATATGTTATCCTACTGGAATTATAGTATACCTTTATATCTTTATTATTTCATTCAATTGAATACAAAAAAAAAGAAATAAAAGTAGCGTTCATGCGTACGTACAGCTTACCGTCTCCATGAACGGTACATTTCATTTCTTCTCTCCAAATGTTATGTACTATTATAAGTACATATATTTAATGGATATATATGTAATATATTACATCTAAATTACGGGTATCATTATGGAATTATAATATATATATCTCTCATTTTGTTTTAATTCCATTAATATGGAAAAAAATGGAAGTAGCGTTCATGCGTACGTACGACCTACCGTCTCCATGAACGATGCTTTTAATTTTTTATCTACAAATGATATGGAATAGTATAAAATGAATATATACTGGATATATATGATATTTAAAACATATATACTATTCTGGATATGATATACCTATAACTACATGGAAAATTATTTTCCAACAAGTTCAATTTTTACTCATGTACTGAACATCGACAAAAACGTCTGATACGAACTCACTTTATTAACCAATTATTATAACATTATAATATGTGATATGAACTGAATAATAATATTTAAAGGAGGTCCTTAAGAAATTATAAATTGACCAAATTTTATTATTTAGGAGATTAAAGAACGATCGAGTCATTTCGGACACGAGGTAAGAGGTCCTACTCCTCTCTTTCTTTTTAAGTACACTCTTTTATGTCATTCCTTCTAAGCTAATATTTATTGTGATTGGGATGTTATTTTATATTAATCTTACTATAATTTTTATGTTCATATGATGAGATACCCTATTCTCTCTCATTAATCCATTTTGGAAGTTTTGAGTGGCGTCGTTAGGCTGTCGAAATTTCGTAAGAGATCCAACCTCTCTCTTTCTTTTTAAGTACTCCCCTTTATGTCACTTCTTTTAAGCTCCTCTTTGTTATATTGGGGGATGTTATTTTGTATTCCTCTTTCTTTAAACTTTATTTTTATATGATTAGAGACCCTATTTCCTCTCATCAATCCATTTTTGAAGTTTTAAGTGGCGTCGTTAGACTGCCAAGTTTTCGTAAGAGATTTTTCATCTCACTTTCATTCCCGTGAGATTTATGCTACATTTGCCACAATTTCCATTGAGTGGTGTATGTAATGCCCATTATTATACACTTTGTGTAGTATAATTTCATTTATGGGTATTCCCATCTTCATTGTATGACCCTTCTTCCATGGGGTGTACGTTTTGAAAGTTACCCAACTCGGTAAGGTGACCTTTCACCCTCCTTTTTTTAAAAGACTTCTTTTGTTATGTATTTTAATTCACATACTATTATGTTGGAATATGTTCTTCTATATCCTTATTTATGTAAATTTTCTGTCCAAGTGATTAGATCCCCTTAATCTCTCTCATCAACCCTTTTTGTAAAATTTTATGTGACGCCGTTAGGCTGTCGAGTTTTACCAACGGAACTTCTTAACCCAATTTCGATTTCTTTGGGTTCAACATGTAGTTATTGAATATGTCATCCTTTGAATATGTGTGAATATCCTTTTATTGTTTTACACTTAATATCCACTTATATTGGGTGTATTTATATTTGTCACACATAATTATGAGATTGATTTATCCTTAATTTAAGGATACCTTCTTTATAATGGATTTCATCTCATTTTACATTTCTTTTGAGACTTAATTGTTGTTATGCACCAATTCACTCTTATATGGTGTGTATACTGTCCTTTGACATATTATATCATGAATACCTTTATTCTCATGATATTATGAAGTTCGTATTAAATGTTATTCCGCTATTATTGTTATTCAAGAGTCTCTCATTTTGTTAAAAACTATTTAACAAAAATATCGTTCTAAATGTTTTAAAGATTTATTACTCTAAATATTTATCTTTAATGTCCATGTTTTCGAAATGGTTTTCAGTATTTATTTATATGGACATTAATTTTATAAAATTATAATTCCATTAAAAGCTTCAAAGTGGTATGGGACACTTTGATTCAAAAATCTATTTTAAATGGTTTTTGAAAATGGATTGATTAATTCAATATCTGGGAATTACTTATTGTGATTGCAAATGAAATGTTGTTATTGAAATGTTTATATTTTCAATATTTTCTGTGTAATGATGGTACTTGGACATTTTACGGGTGGTTACGTGATAAACCTTATGACGGGTGGTGCCATGAATACCAGGACGGGTGGTTACGTTATAACCTCTAATGAATTGGGTATGGAAGTCGGCCATATGGCTATTCCAGTAAGTATGTGTGGAAGTCGGCCGTATGGCTATTCCATTAAGTATGTGTGGAAGTTGACCATATGGTTATTCCACTTAAGTATGTTTATGTCTCAAGTTACCTTTATATGTTATGTGATCTTTAAATGGGTTTTATGGTAATCTTTTGGTTACTGAAGGGTAAGTAATGAACTTTTATTCAGTGAAGAGGTTTTACTACTTCGAAAAGGTGAAAAGTATTACTTTTATAAAGTATACATGGTTTACTTGTTGTTTTGAAAAACTAACAGTTTTCATTCTTTGTGTATCCCTTACTGAGATTTTTATGCTCATCCCAAGTTTTTGAAATGTTTTTCACAGGACTTAACGTGGAATATGGTCAAGGATGGGATCAAGGGAAAGTCATTCTACCTAAAACATGGAACTAGACATGTTTCTTTTTAAGAGTTTTTATTTTATGGAAACTTAGTAGAAGTTTCTACTTTGTAATCTTTTGAGATGTAATAGTTATGTCCTAATTCTCTAAAGCTCTAAACCTGAAAAGATCCTCAATGTGAATTATTCATTTAATTCAATATTAAGTATGGTTTAAGGCTGGGGCCTTATAGTTGTTATCAGAGGGTTAGTTTAGATAACTTTAGAGGTTAGGGTATTTTCTAAGCACAAGTGACATTACCATAATGGTTAGGATTTCTGAAAGAGTCCTAGTTTTAGATAAAGTGAATGAGTAAGTATATCTTAGTGTTTACCTTCCTCATGATAGTTTTGTTCATATAATCACACTGAAATTTCTGTTTTTAGTGAATGGATGGATCTAGCAGGCACCAAAGAGACAACAAGTTTGAAGGAAACTGTGGTGGTTCTCTGATTAAGACACTAGATAAAATGATGGATTCAATGAGGAAACTCGTGGTTGTTATAAACCAACTATCAAGGAGTCATGATCAACCAATTGAACCTTGGTATGTTCTGTAATGCATCATGTACGAGATGACCAATCGATGTGGATGTTCAGGTAATAATAATAAAGGTAACCATTAGAGTTTATATGATCCTTACTTTTGAGGTAATTATGGGTTATTATAGGATATGCTGGAAAATGAAAGGCATGAGATAAACTTGAGGTTAAAATATGTTATGATCATTTTTGAAGATTTTATCTCGTTTTGGGGACTGTTTTAAAATTATATAGTTTTGGAAAAAAGGACAACACGCAGACCGTGTGACAACCCATCGCGTCGGACAAAGCTGCGGGAATCGAACCCACAACCAAAGTGCGACTTGTATTTATGACCTACCACTGGACTACATGAAGTCCCTGGTTATTTTGACTAATTATTTTTAGTTAGATGATTTTAGGAATTAAGAGTAAGTTGATTTTGGGTTATCTATGGAAATTTATTAACCTATCATGGAGGATATGTGATTAGGTTAATTACTTTTCAATACGAGACATTAAGAGCAATTGATGTTGTTTGGAGATAAATGTTACGATTTAACTTGGAAGACTATGAGACTAAATCCTTCAAATATTTAGATTTCAATCTTAGTTTGGTTTACTTTGAAGAATTTTATGGACAAATTAATTATCGAATGGTCCTCGTTGAACTTTGGGTTTTGTTGGAAAAAATTTGGAGATTAAGAATAGATTTTCATTTTATAAAGGGTTATCCTTTTCTGGATTATCTGATCTTGTACTAAACCTTTTGGTTTTGGTTTTGGTTAAAGTCTAAAGACATGGGAAGTATATAGTTCTCTTTTGTGGATTAGGTGATTCTCTATAAGTTGATTATATTACTCTTAATGTGAACAAGTCTTCCTAAATACTCGTCTTTTGGAGAAAATATGAGTTTGTGTAAGGAATCTAATAAAAGTTGAAAGTCAAAATGATAAGTGATAATGTTTCCTTATGAATAAATTCCTCAATAAAAAGTAACTTAAAACAAAAATGTTTTCTATTAACTTTTCATACTAGGGAATCGAATACCGTTTAACCCATCACAAGTTTGTGATTTTCTTGTGGTTAACTTTCTCCTAAACATGTTTTCTATCACTCTCCATCAGAACACGACCCTTTGGTTTTTTTCCTCCATGTACATATTTTCATACTTGGAATCCTAGTATGGGTTAACTCAGGTGACCTTTGTACTTATCTTTCTTTATTTTAAAGTGATTGTTTTACCGAATCTTGTTCTGATGTGGGACTTTCAAGGATGTTTCCAAGCCCAATTTTAAAATTGCGAGGACGTAATTCCCAAAAGGGGGGAAGGATGTAACACCCTAGGTAAATAAAGAATATGACATCTTTATATTTATCCATATTTGTGAATAAAATATTAATATTATGTTAAAGGGGATGCTATGCTCGATGGCGTACCCAATATGCAACAACGAGTTTCTTGGGAATCTTACGTTTCACTCTAATAACAAAATAATATTATTTTAAATGGTAGTTAACGCCTAGCCGTTGTAATGGCGGGAAGGAACAGAACTAAATACAAAATGATTATATATGTTTTTCAAATATTTTTACTCTTTACAATAAATGTTATAGGATTAAAAATGCAAATGAATCTAGTTTTTAAGCGTAAACATTCTAATATTCTTTAAAAGGTCGATTAACCGCCTTTTGATGGAGAACCCCTTTTAAATCCACTTTTTGAAAATTTTATAAGCTCCATTTTTCAAAATAAACATATTATTTATTATTGGGACATTGAAATTTACCTTGGGTTAATTTTTGGTATTTTTCTGACAATGTTCATTTTTCAATGAATAGTGAAAAATACTGCATTTTACATCAAAACTGCTTTTTCATATAATTTAATTATATGGTTATATTATCTTTTTAATTTATTTTAAAGTGTAATTAGAATATATTTTTACCATGTAATTCAATATGGTCATTGGGATTAATTTTACTTTGGAATTAGGCATAAACAAGTGCCAAACTTTTCATAAATATTGTTTCTAAAAAACACGCTATTTGTTTTGACAACAGGAATTTTTTTTAAATTAATTATTGAAATTTATGTGTTTGGAATTTGGTAAAATGAATTACATATTCTGAATCAGAAGGTCCAGATTATGTAATTAAGACTCTTGTTTTTGGACATTATGAATAGTAACGACAGTAATTATCTTTAATTATATTGATTAATGAGTAATTGGGTAGTTAAAGATAAAACGATAATATCATAATAATACAAAATGACCACAAAATGTGTCCTAAGGCTACTGGTTGTCTCATGGCCGACCATGGGATGCATTGTGCCAAACTTGGGGGCCCCATGGAATCACTTTTGTGAGAAAGTGACTTTTTATCTTTTTATTTTTAAAGAATGTTAAATGTAACAAAGAATGTATCACCTAAGTAAAATATTTTTAATTTTGTCTACATAAAAGATATTTTGGACTATAAATTTTAATTGGAAAGATAAAAATATTTCCTACATCATAGTATTTTTCTTATAATTTTTAGACATTAAATAAATTAAATTATTTATGACATCATGATGATGTAGTGATGACCTCATTATTTAACAATTTAAATAAAATGGAAAGATAATGTAAAATATAAGACCTAAAAATGTCCAAAACCTATTGGATGGGTGTATTTAGAAACCTTATCACCTTATCTTTGAAACACATCAATGTGGGACCAATAAAATCTGAAAATCATTGGAAAATAAAGTTACATTTTATACCTTTCCAAGAGTGCCCCTCCTCTCCTCCTATAAAAGGCCCCCACGTCTACCTCTTTACCCACACTTCCAAAGCCTTTGGGTCGGACAACCCATGACCATTTCTTCTCTCCACATACCTCTATAACTCCTTGAAGCCTCACTTTGGGCAGAATCCTTTCCAAGAAATCCTTTGAGCTCAAATCAAAAGAAGTTACCCGATTTAAAGGTAATGTCTTCACCTGTGTCCTTTTGTTTTATTTTGCTTCTCCAACACCCTAAACTCTTTTTATTCATTTATTTTGTAAAAATTCCAGTATCTTAAATATACTATGTTGTTTTTATAAGAAGTATTAGAGCTAAAATTAAACACACCTACATCTAATGGTTAAAGAACATACTATTTCCGTGGATGGAGAATTTCTGCCTCCCAAAACGATGATTGTTCAACATTCTTTTAACACCTTCAAAGGTGGCCATTAAGATGTCACTATATTTATATATGATATATAATATTTTTATTTTTTCCTTAAGCTTATGTATTTTTTATTTATGGAATACCTTTATGGTTTCCATTATGGGTAAACACGATATCTTCATTTTAGGAAGTGCGGACTACCGCCCCCTCAAAGTGATTTGATTCGTTAATGCCATATGTGAGACATATAAAGGATGGAATTAATGGTGTTACATATGATATCCTACTGTAATTATATTATACCTTTATATCTTTATTATTTCATTCAATTGAATACAAAAAAAAATGAAAGTAGCGTTAATGCGTACGTACGGCTTACCGTCTCCATGAACGGTACATTTCATTTCTTATCTCCAAATGTTATGTACTATTATAAGTACATATATTTAATGGATATATATGTAATATATTACATCTAAATGATGGGTATCATTATTTAATTATAATATATATATCTCTCATTTTGTTTTAATTCCATTAATATGGAAAAAAATGGAAGTAGCGTTCATGCGTACGTAAGGCCTACCGTCTCCATGAACAGTGCTTTTAATTTTTTATCTCCAAATGCTATGGAATAGTATAAAATTAATATATACTGGATATATATGATATTAAAACATAAATACTATTCTGGAGATGATATACCTATAACTACATGGAAAATTCTTCTCTAACAAGTTCAATTTTTAGTCTTGTACTGAACATCAACAAAAACGTCTGATACAAACTCACTTTATTAACCAATTATTATAACATTATAATATGTGATATGAACTTAATAATAATATTTAAAGTATGTCCTTATGAAATTATAAATTGACCAAATTTTATTATTCATGAGATTAAAGAACGATCGAGTCACGTCGGACACGAGGTAAGGGATCCTACTCCTCTCTTTCTTTTTAAGTACACTCTTTTATGTCATTACTTCTAATATCATCTTTATTGTGATTGGGATGTTATTTTATATTAATATTACTGTAATTTTTATGTTAATATGATGAGAGACCATATTATCTCTCATCAATCCATTTTGGAAGTTTTGAGTGGCGCCGTTAGGCTGCCGAATTTTCGTAAGAGATCCAACCTCTCTCTTTCTTTTTAAGTACTCTCCTTTATGTCACTTCTTTTAAGATCCTCTTTGTTATGTTGGGGGATGTTATTTTGTATTTCTCTTTCTGTAAACTTTATGTTTATATGATGAGAGACCCTATTTCCTCTCATCAATCCATTTTGGAAGTTTTAAGTGGCACCGTTAGGCTGCCGAGTTTTCGTAAGGGATTTTTCATCTCACTTTTATTCCCGTGAGATTTATGCTACATTTGCCACAATTTCCTTTGAGTGGTGTATGTACTTCCCATTATTATACACTTTGTGTAGTATAATTTCATTTATGGGTATTCACATCTTCATTGTATGACCCTTCTTCCATGGGGTGTACGTTTTGAAAGTTACCCAACTCGGTAAGGGGACCTTTCACCCTCCTTTTTTTAAAAGACTTATTTTGTTATGTCTTTTTAATTCACATAATATTATGTTGGAATATGTTCTTATATATCCTTATTTATGTAAATTTTATGTCCAAGTGATGATATCCCCTTTATCTCTCTCATCAACCCTTTTTGTAAAATTTTATGTGACGACGTTAGGT
Source organism: Viscum album (assembly GCA_963277665.1). NCBI lineage: Eukaryota > Viridiplantae > Streptophyta > Magnoliopsida > Santalales > Viscaceae > Viscum > Viscum album. The sequence goes on along the minus strand of OY728164.1, from coordinate 407,270,699 downwards.
TGTCGAGTTTTACCAAGGGAACTTCTTAACCCAATTTCGATTTCTTTGGGTTCAACATGTAGTTTTTGAATATGTCATCCTTTGAATATGTGTGAATATCCATTGATTGTTTTACACTTAATATCCACTTATATTGGGTGTATTTATATTTTTCACACATAATTATGATATTGATTTATCCTTAATTTAAGGATACCTTCTTTATAATGGATTTCATCTCATTTTAAATTTCTTTTGAGACTTAATTGTTGTTATGCCCCAATTCACTCTCATATGGTGTGTATACTGTCCTTTGACATATTATATCATGAATACCTTTATTCTAATGATATTATAAAGTTCGTATTAAATGTTATTTTTCTATTATTTGTATTTAAGAGTCTCTCATTTTGTTAAAAACTATTTAACAAAAATATCATTTTAAATGTTTTAAAGACTTATTACTCTAAATATTTATCTTTAATGTCCATGTTTTTGAAATGGTTTTCAGTATTTATTTATATGGACATTAATGTTTTAAAATTATAATTCCATTAAAAGCTTCAAAGTGGTATGGGACACTTTGATTCAAAAATCTATTTTAAATGGTTTTTGAAAATGGATTGATTAATTCAATATCTGGGAATTACTTATTGTGATTGCAAATGAAATGTTGTTATTGAAATGTTTATATTTTCAATATTTTATGTGCAACGATGGTACTTGGACATTTTACGGGTGGTTACGTGATAAACCTTATGACGGGTGGTGCCATGAATACCAGGATGGGTGGTTATGTTATAACCTCTAATGTATTAGGTATGGAAGTCGGCCGTATGGCTATTCCAGTAAGTATGTGTGGAAGTCGGCCGTATGGCTATTCCATTAAGTATGTGTGGAAGTCGACCGTATGGTTATTCCACTTAAGTATGTTTATGTCCCAAGTTACCTTTATATGTTATGTGATCATTAAATGGGTTTTATGGTAATCTTTTGGTTACTTAAGGGTAAGTAATGAACTTTTATTCACTGAATAGTTTTTACTACTTCGAAAAGGTGAAAAGTATTACTTTGATAAAGTATACATGGTTTACTTGTTGTTTTGAAAAACTAACATTTTTCATTCTTTGTGTATCCCTTACTGAGCTTTTTATGCTCATCCCAAAGTTTTTGAAATGTTTTTCACAGGACTTAATATGGAATAGGGTCAAGGATGGGATCAAGGGAAAGTCATGCAACCTAAAACATGGAACTAGACATGTTTCATTTTAAGAGTTTTTATTTTATGGAAACATAATAGAAGTTTCTACTCTGTAATCTTTTGAGATGTAATAGTTATGTCCTAATTCTCTAAAACTCTAAACCTGAAAATATCCTCAATGTGATTTATTCATTTAATTCAATATTAAGTAAGGTTTAAGGGTGGGGCCTTATACCCACCCCCGTGGACAGCCACTCACACCCACCCACCCCCTTGGACACCCCCCTGGACACCACCCATTTCCACATATTTGATATAACATATATTTTTTTTAAAAATGTGACATTATTAAGAACGTTTCATGAAATATGATGAAGAGTCCAATCATATTTCTTATGAATTTTTTCTTACTAGAAAGGGTCTTAGTGTTGGATAGAATAATAAATAAAGTGGCATAAAACAACAATATAATCCTAAAAAATTCATATAATCCAGCTTAAATATTTGAATAAATATGTTTGTAATCAACCATCAAATCCAAAAGGTGTATGAGAGAAAAATTAGAGAAAAACTGGCAATGAGAGATCATAGTCATTGAGGGGGGATGGTGTCAAAGGAAACACAAAATCAAATGAACCGAGACCACTTTATGAAGTAATCCATGAAAAAGAAAAACCTACATCAAATAAAATCGTGAAACATCAAAAAACAAAAAAATACCCATTTGAAATAGAATCTAGTATCTTGATTCAGAAACTCTAAAAAATAAATAAATCACAATCTCATTGATTGAATCCTGAATTTCTAAAATAGATCAATACACTGGTTTCACTTTCGTAGGTGGTGCAATTATTTGTTGTATTCGATCATCAATTAGTTTTGTGACATAAAATCAAAAAATCTTGTGAAATACATATAAGTAACATTCATTATTCAAGTTCACATTCTTTTTGCAAAATTACCCATGTCTATATTATCATTAATAAAAAACATTATCATTATTCTCAACTAAAATCATGAGAATTGTGATATTCCCATTTTTATAAACATATATTAATGATGTTATGATAGAGTTTATCATAACTAATAATATAAAAAATGGTATACTTATCTATAGTAGAGTCCTATAAGACAAAATGGATGCACGATATTTCTGTGACATTTAGATTTTTTAAAGGGATATAATGATGTTTAATACTTCCCAGAAGGTTGAAATTGTAAGGGAGTTTAGTGTCTTCTAAAAATACAAAGTGGGTAAAAGTGAATTTGTTTCCATTAAAGAAAACAAATGGTTTATCAAAGATTTATTAGACTCTGTGAGGGTGAATGATAAATATTTATTTTATTATGTTCCATTATAACTAATGTGTAAATATTTATTTTAGTTCAATTAATGAATGATAAATGGTTTACATTAATTGTTTTTGTTTTCTAAAAAATGACATCTTCAATATGGATGATTGATTCCTATTCTATGATAAGACACTCAACAAGGATGTTTCACTATATATGATGGCAATTTCTTTTAATTCTCTAATCACATAAACATTATTGGTTATCCAACTAAAAAATTGTTAGATGAACCTGAGCGTTAAATGAAATATAGGATAAAAGGAATGGATGAATCAACCATACATCAAATTTCATTTTGATAATGAAATTCAAACCGGTCAAATGAGGAAATATTCCAAATATTTCCTTAATCGTGCCATAGTCCTTCAATAAATAACCCCAAATATGTTTCCAACATAGGAGGATTTTGAGTCATTAAATACAAGGTAATATATCAAAAAAAATTATAAATAAATACAAAAACAAGACACTCAAGATAAAAACAAATGTCCAGTGCCAACGATATTCAAAAAGATGTAATAGGGTTCGAAATGGAAGAATCTAACCTAGTTTAAACAAAACAATCGCAAAACATAAATATAGACTATTCGAAAAAAAAACGAACGAAATAAATTCTTGGAATGCTTACTTGAGTGTTGCGAGTTGAGATGATAGATCCGAGGAGACTAAAGATGATAAACAATGAAGCCAAAATGAGTTTAACACTGGTCGATCGACGAGCCGATTAGGGTTTACCATGTGAGAGAGACGAGCCGACGGACTGTCGATCGAAAAAACGTAAATGACAGTCTACGGGGCTTAAAATTTTTAAATGTTTCATAACATTGGTTATTATATAACCAACGTTATAAACTATTTTTTAAATTTATAACGTCGGTTATTTGAAAACTGACATAAAAAACCCCCCGCGCTTTGGTTTTTTACGTCGGTTATTTTATAACCGACGTGAAAAACTTGTAGATATCTCATTTTTTACATCGATTATAAAATAACCGACGTAAAAAACTCGTAGATATCACATTTTTTACATCAGTTATTTTATAACCGACATAAAAAACCAAAGTGCGGGGGGGTTTTTTTACGTCGGTTATAAAATAACCGACGTAAAAAACCCGTAGATAACTCGTTTTTTACGTCGTTTATTTTATAACTGACGTAAAAAACCCCCCGCGCTTTGGTTTTTTACTTCGGTTATAAAATAACTGACGTAAAAACCAAACATGCATGATTTGTAATGTCGGTTATTAAAATAACCGACGTTAAAAAGATACTCAACGCATTTGTTACGTCTGTTATTAAATAACCGACATAAAAAACCATGTTTCACAGATTCTCACGTCGGTTATATATAACCGACGTAAATAACGTTTTCTGCACTAGTGATTCTTTCACCCTTCTCATTTTCAAGTTCTATTTTCATGTAAAGTCTTTAAATTTTTTTTTATTATGTTGGGGTATGATATCTATATCTATCATACTGATATTTTATGTTCATATGATGATATACCCTATTTTATCTTGCCAATTCATTTTTTGGAAGTTTTAAGTGACGCTGTTTGGCTGCCGAATTTTCATAAGAGAAATCTTATTTTTGTCTTCCTTCCATGTTTTTCATTTCATATGTTATGTATTTCAAATTTAATTACCATGTTCTTATATTCTTTATACCCTATCTCTCTACTGTTTTATGGATCATTTATGAGTGGGTGAACAATGTCCCCTCTCTTTTCATTATTCTCTAAAACCCTATAACATAGCCGTTATGCTGTAGAATTTTCTTCTCAAAATGCATCTCTATTTATCTCAAATTCTTTTATTTTATTAATTGAAAAATCAATTATCTTTATTCTATAGGGGTATTCACATATATATCATAATGTTCTATTTTAATTCTGGGACTTACATACATGAAACCCGCTTTCCTTTTTCTGTGGGTTTAAAGTGACATAAAGATCATGTCTTTAATGCAAGTTTTAAAATGTGATGACTATGAAATGAAACCCATTTATTTTATGCTATAAGGGTTGTTTATGAAATGATTTATGATGATATATGTGTCTCACAAGATAATAAATATAGATTAGGGGTGCGCCCTGATAGCTCTCCAATGCATTGGGTAAAGACTTAATCTCTAGAGATGACCATTTTTAACGATACCTTGGTGAATAACCTTGGTAATTTTTAATGAAACCTTGGAGATGAACCTTGGTGAAACGGAAATGATTGTCTATGTGGAATGTTGTAGCCACATCTTCAAGTTATGAAACACATTATTTTAATTATGATATGCCTCATTATCTCTTTATCATGCCTTAAAGTTATTTTTCCTGACTTTTGAAGTATCTCAAGTTCACATGTAAAATGTTTCCATTGTTTCCCTTACTAGGCCTTCTTCTCACCCTTTCCTTTGATGTATTCTCCCAAGTTATTAGATTCTGTAATGAAATTAGGATTAATAAATGAAGAATCCTTTTAAGTGTTTAAGAAGAATGTTTTATGTTGCCATGTATTAAGTTCCTGGTTTCCAAGACACTAAACCTTAAAGACCCTCTTTTTTGTATAATTTAATGAAAGTTTATGTGATAAAAGGAAGGATGTTATAGTTGGTATACAAGGATGGTTTAGTTATTTGTAGAAATTAGGATATTAAAACTTTAGGAATAACCCTATAGAAAAGTTTAAATATTGGAAATATTCCTAGTTTATTGGTGAGTATTGAGTAAGTGGGTTCCAAACAAATAAATCCATGTCTGGATACGAACAAGTAGAGGTGGCTCTGGAACAGATGTTCCTAGGAGTGAAAAGTCTGACAAGGTGTTTCGGGCTTGACCAAGGGTAACCTGGTGTATGAAAACGGTCCTTGCTTAACTCTTGGTTTTACACTCCCGGGGGATACGCTTTGGTAAATTCATAAGATTTGTATGAACCATTATTAAAGGGACAAAGATAAAATAAAATAAATATTCACATAAGAATATATGATCATGGATAACCTAGATTGGAACCTAGGGGATCACAAGTTAGGGTATACTTTTATTCTACAAGTTTATCCTTATATGCTTTAAGTTTCCTTTTCATGATTATTGGATAAGTATTTAATCCCCCTAATTATACATTCTTTTCTTAGTTAATGGAAGGAAATGGAAGAACATATCCCAAAAACCAATGTGATAGGAAATTTAACGATTTCCCTATTAATATGAAAAAGATGAGGAGAGATCAAGTTGACCATATTGTGATTATGCCAAACTAGCTATAAAAAATCACAATTAATAATTATTACCTAGTTGAATGCCCAAATTCATCAAGGAAGAAGAAGACGAAGTCTCAAGGATGTTCATCTGATAAAGTTGATATGGGAAAGAAGACCAAATTTCCTTTGTGCAAAAAGTGTGGAAAGGCGAACCAATGAGAATGTCACAATGAAATCGGGAGTTGTTTTAAGTGTGGGGTGATAGGTAATAAAGTAGCCAATTGGTTTAAAAAAATGGATAATGTGATGAATAGAGATAAGGTTCGATCTAATGTACCTTATACTTTTCAATGTCGTAAATATGGAGAAGTTGGACATTATCCAAGGTAATGCTCTCTTGGAAGGGATGTGAAGCATGATGAGCATCAATAATCTTCAAGGACAAGGGAACAATGCAAGTCCTTTGTGGATATGGATGATGATGACTAAAGTACATGTAACTTCTTCGCAATAATTGTCTATTTCATGTTGTTTTTTAGTTCATGCCCTGTTAGCATATCTTTAATGTTTTCTGAGAACATCGAGTAACTACCTAAGATGGTTTTATATCATTAAGGAAAACATCTATTGTTATGTACCCCATTTTGATGTTGTAAAGTTGTCCTTCTTGAAAAAAAAATGATGATTAGTGGATTAAAAGATGATTATTATTTTGGAAGATGTTCACTATTTTGGGAACCCTATATGATCAAGGTAAATAGATTACTATGGAATTTTATTTATGGAGTAAAGGTTGAATTATATTTTAAAGAATCAATGTATTTAAGGTGAACTTATAGTAATTTAGGTTACTTATGGAAATGATTAATCTATCTTGGGGAAAATATGTTTAGGTTAGTTACTTTTGTTATAATATGTTAGGAGTGGTTGATGTTGTTTGGAGACGAACGATAAAGTTTATCTTGGAAGACTATGTTATCAAATCCTTCTTGTATTTGGGTTTCAATCTTAGTTTGGTTTATTTTGAAGAATTTTAAGGATAGTTATTTATGGAATGGTCTATGATGAACTTTGGGTGGTACCGTGGAATTTTGAAGATTTAAAAGTAGCCTCCCTTCCAATGGGGTTCTTTATTTTTGAAGAGTTGTTTTTACCCCTTCTGTTTTTGGGATAATTTTTAAAAATAGAATAAATATATAGTTAATATTTTGTGGGTTATGTGATTCTCTAAAAAATTATTCTTGTGCTTTTGATGAGACCCAGGGTTTTTGAATGCTCATCATTTGGAGAAAAGATTAGTTTTGGTAGAAACTTATTAAAGGATGAAACTCTACATGGAGGTAGGTATATTTCCTTATGTTTTTATTATATTTAGTAAATGAATTCCTCAAAATTATGAAAAGTAATGTAAAACAAAAATGTTGTTGGCTTACATTTCCTACTGGGTAATCAAAGACTGTTTAAACACATCATAAGTTTGTGATTTTCTTGTGGTTAACTCTCTCATAATCATGTTTTCTATCACTCTCCATCAGAACATGAACCTTTGTTTTCACTTCCATATCCATGTTTCTCTACATGGAATCCTAGTATGGGTTAACTCGGGTGACTTTTGTACTTCCCTTATTTATTTTAAAATAATAGTTTTACTGACTCTTTTTCCGATGTGGGACTTTCAATGAAATTTACAAGCCCAATTTTAAAACGTGCAAGGACGCAATTTCTTAAGGGGGGAAGAATGTAACGACTCGAAATTTTAAATAAATATTGTTTCCTAATTTTGTGTGTTATTTTATTTTATAATCAACAAAACTATTTCATTTGATAACATGAGTATAATTAAAATGAGACCATTGGGTTTCGATTATTATATGAACATTGGTCAATATGACCGTTGGAAATTAAATGTTGTGATTATTGTCTCTAAATACAATTGATCTTGGTTAATTAATATATAAAAAAGATTTTATGGCCTCATCAAGTAGTCTCGGGCCAATCAAATCCCATCTAACAGAACTTGGGAAGAAGGTATCACCACTGGGCTTTGCTCTGGACCAAACTCAAGCCGAACTTCATTGTGTGAAGCTAGAACGGAATCTCCTTCACGAGAAGTTCAAACTAGTAGAAATTACTACTCGTGCAATGTTGGCCAAGCCGCCCTCATATTCTCTCACCTTAGCACACCTTACACCTAGGTTCTATGCCGGGGTTATAAGAGGCTATGTAATGAGACCGTAACGGCTTTGTATAATCCTTTGAGATAAATAAAATTGTGTTTTCTTCTTGTGGTCAAGTTTGTAAATTTTCAAATGTATGGATAAATGTAGGATGTATATTATTGATGAATTTGAAAAAAATGATATTTTAAAATATTTTTTTAAACCTTAAATAATTAATGATGTGTAATGATTTTCAAAAAATGGTCTTCTGCAAATGTGATTAATAAGAAATTTGGAGACTAATAAGATCAAATTAATTTTTGGTGAATAGTAATTTATGAATAGTGATTTTACGTTTAGGATCAGTAATGTGACCAAATGGATTGTTAATCTCACATAAATAAAGTATTAATATAATATAGGCACCTTTATTAAGTAATGTGATTCAATAAAATAGGTAAACAACTATTTCAGAAATTATTAGTCAAGTATTTGTTTTTTTGGGTGAATATTGTTTTTTAATTAAAAATTAAATTAAAAATATTTAGAAAATTATTTTTATAAAATGAAATTTATTTTTGAATTCAGAACTTTGATATTATGTTAAGGTAATTTTTTGGGTTTTTTCGGGAAAAAATGAATTTTCAGTGAATAGTGTTTTTATTTAAAAATTAAATTAAAAATATTCAGAAAATTAATTTTATAAAATGGAGTTTATTTTTAATTCATATAATTGATATTATTTTACAGTAAATTGTTGGGAGTTTTCTAAAAAACTTGAATTTTTAGTGAATAGTAAAAATACACTTTTAGGGTTTCGGTATGTTTAATGACATCATAACTGCGTCATGATGATTTCATGAGATATTTTAAGGGATGGTCAACTTTTGAATATTAAGATAATGTATGAGGTGTCCCAGGTGGTCAATACCATTAGGAAATACCACTTGTTTTGCCAATACCACCAATGAGGTGTCCCTTGGCCATTAATGCCTTGTCCCCTCACTTCCCTTATAAATACCAAGACATTATCTCATCCCTTCCATTCCAAAATCCTCCTCAACTAATTTCTGATCTCCTTACCTCCAAAAGAGTCTTCCTAAGGTTCCCTCAAGCCTCCCAAGGTCCCAAACTTCAAGATTTCGAATTTACTCTTCAAGGTAAGGGATCCTACCTCTCTCTTTCTTTCCAAGTACTCTTTTTTATGTCATTTATTTTATGCTCCATGTTCTTATGTTGGGGATGTTATTTTATATTCATCCTAATTTCATTTTTTTGTTCATATGATTAGATACCCTATCTTGCTCTCATCAATTAATTTTATGAATGTTAAGTGGCACTGTTAGGCTGCCGAATTTTTAAAGGGATTCTTTCACCCTTCGAATTTTCAAGTTCTATTTTCATGTCAAGTCTTTAAAATTCCTTTTTATTATTTTGGGGTATTATCTCAATATCTATCATACTAATATTTTATGTTCATACGATGATAGACCCTATTTGATCTCATCAATTCATTTTTTTGATGTTTTAAGTGACGTCGTTAAGCTGCCGAATTTTCATAAGAAAAATCTTATTTTTGTCTTCCTTCCATGTTTTTCATTTCATATGGTATGTCTTTAAAATTTCATTAACATGTTCTTATATAATTTATATCCTGTACCAATATTGTTTTATGGATCATTTATGAGTGGGTGACCCATGTCCCCTCTCTTTTCAGTATTTTCTAAAACCCTATAACATAGCCGTTATGCTGTAGAATTTCCGTCTCAAAATGTCTCTCTCTTTATATAAAATTATTTGATTTTATTAAGTGAATAATAAAAGATATTTATTCTATAGTTTTATTCACATATATATCAAAATGTTCTATTTTAATTCTGGGACTTACATACATGAAACCCTCTTTCCTTTTTCCGTGGGTTTAAAGTGACATAAAGATCACGTCTTTAAAGCAGTTTTTAAAATTTGATGAATATGAAATGAAACCCATTTCTTTTATGATATATGGGTTGTTTATGAAACTATTGATGATGATATATGTGGATAACATGATAATAAATACAAATTAATGGTGTGCCGAGATAGCGCTCCAATGCATTGGGTAAAGACTTAATCTCTAGAGATGACCATTTTTAACGATACCTTGGTGAATTACCTTGGTAATTTTTAATGACAACATGGGGATGGACCTTGGTGAAAAAGAAATGATTGTCTATGTTAAATTTTGTAGCCACATATTCAAGTTATGAAACACGTTATTTTTATTATGATATTCCTCATGATCTCTTTCTCATGCCTTAATGTTATTTTTTCGGACTTTTGATGTATCTCAAGTTCACATGTAAAATGTTTCCCTTGTTTCCCTTAATCGGCCTTCTGCTCACCCTTTCTTTTGATGTATGCTCCTAGGTTATGAGATTATATAATGAAGTTAGGATGAACAAATGAATAATCCTTTCAAGTGTTTAAGAATAATGGTTTATGCTATCGTGTATTAAGTTCTTGGTTTCCAAGACACTAAACCTTAAAGATCCTCGGTTTTGTATAATGTAATGAAAGTTTATGTGATAAAAAGGTGGGATGTTATAGTTGGTATCAAAGTATGGTTTAGTCATTTGTGGAAATTAGGATATTAAAACATTAGGAATAACCCTATAGAAAAGTTTAAATACAGGAAATATTCCTGGTATTTTGGTGAGTATTGAGTAAGTGGGTTCCAAACAAATAAATCCTTCTCTAGATACGAAAAAGTAGAGGTAGCTCTGGAACAGATGTTCCTTAGAGTGAAAACTCTAACAAGGTGTTTCGGGCTTGACCCAGGGTAACCTGGTTCACGATAATGGGCTTTGTTGCACTCTTTGTTTGACACTCTCGGGGGATATGCTTTGGTAAATTCATAAGCTTTGTATGAACCATTATTAAAGGGACAAAGATAAAATAAAAAAATAATTCACATAAGAATATATGATCATGGATAACATAGATTGTAACATAGAGGATCACAAGTTAGGGTATACTTTTCTTCTATGATTTTATCCTTATATGCTTTAAGTTTCCTTTTCATGAGTATTGGCTAAGTATTCAAGCCCCCTAATTATACTTTCTTTTCTTAGTTAATGGAGGGAAATGGAAGAACATGACCCAACAACCAATGTGATATGAAATGTGACAATTTCCCTATTAATATGACAGAGATGACGAGAGATAAATTTGAACATATTGTGATTATGCCAAACTAGCTATCAAAAATCACAATTAATAATTGGTACCTAGTTGAATTCCCAAATTAATCAAGGGAGAAGAAGACGAAGTCTCAAGGATACTCATCTGATAAAGTTGATAAGGGAAAGAAGTCCCAATTTCCTTGTGAAAAAAGTGTGGAAAGGGGCACCAAGTAGAATTTCACAAAGGAACCAGGAGATGTTTTAAGTGTGGGGTGATAGGGAATAAAGTGTCCAATTGCTTTAAAAAAATGGATAATGTGATGAATAGAGATAAGGTTCGATCTAATGTACCTTATACTTTTCAATGTCGTAAATATGGAGAAGTTGGATATTATACAAGGCAATGCTCTATTGGAAGGGATGAGAAGCATGATGATAATCAACAATATTTAAGGACAAGGGAACAATGCAAGTCCTATGCTGAGATGGATCATGATGACTAATGTATAAGTAACTTCTTCTCAATAATTGTCTAGGTCATGTTGTATTTTAGTTCATTCCCTATGAGCATATATTTAATGTTTTCTAAGAACATCAAGTCACTACCTAAGATGTTTTTATATCATTAAGGAAAAAATCTATTGTTATGTACCATATGTTGATGTTGTAAAGCTATTCTTCTTGAAAAAAAGGATGATTATGGGATGAAAAGATAATTATTATTTTGGAAGACATTCACTATTTTGGGAACCCTATATGATCGAGGTAAATAGATTACTACGGAATTTTCTTTAAGGAGTAAAGGTTGACTTATATTTTGAAGAATCGATGAATTTAAGGTGAAATTATAGTAATTTAGGTTACTTATGGAAATGATTAACCTATCTTGGGGAAAATATGTTTAGGTTAGTTACTTTTGTTATATGATGTTAGGAGTGGTTGATGTTGTTTGGAGATGAACGATAAATTTTATCTTGGAAGACTATGTTATCAAATCCTTCTTGTATTTGGCTTTCAATATTAGTTTGGTTTATTTTGAGGAATTTTAAAGAAAGTTATTTATGGAATGGTCTATGATGAACTTTGGGTAGTACGTGGAATTTTAAAGATTTACAAGTAGTCTCCCTTCATATGGGGTTCTTTCTTTCTGAAGAGTTGTTTTTACCCTTTATGTTTTTGGGATAATATTTAAAGATAGAAGAAATATATAGTTAATCTTCTGTAAGTTATGTGATTCTCTAGAAGATGATTCTTGTGCTTTTGATGAGACTAAGTGTTTTTGAATGCTCATCGTTTGGAGAAAAGATTAGTTTTGGAAGAAAATTATTAAAGGATGAATCTATACTTGAAGGTAGGTATATTTTATTATGTTTTTATTCTATGTAGTAAATGAATTCTTCAAAATTATGAAAAGGAATGTAAAACAAAAATTTTGTTGGTTTACGTTTCCTACTGGGTAATCAAATACCATTTACACACATCCTAGGTTTGTGATTTTCTTGTGGTTAACTTTCTCCTAATCATGATTTCTATCACTCTCCATCAGAACATGACCCTTTGTTTTCTCTTCCATATCCATGTTTCTCTACATGGAATCCTAGTATGGGTTAACTCAGGTGACAATTGTAATTCCCTTCTTTCTTTTAAAGTAATAGTTTTACTGACACCTTTTCATATGTGGGACTTTCAATGAAATTTCCAAGCCCAATTTTGAAAATTGCAAGGACGCAATTTCTTAAGGGTGGAAGAATGTAATGACCCAATATTTTAAATAAATATTGTTTTCTAATTTTGTGTGTTATTTTATTTTATAATCAACAAAACTGTTTCAATTGATAACATGAGTATAATTAAAATGAGACCGTTAGATTTCGACTATTATATGGCCATTGGTCAATATGACCATTGAAAACTAAATGTTGCGATTATTGTCTCTAAATACATGTGATCTTGGTTAATTAATATAGAAATAAGATTCGATGGCCTCATCTAGTAGTCTCAGGCCAATCGAGACCCATCTAACAGAACTCGGGAAGGAGGTAGCACCACTGAGATTTGCTCGGGACCAAACCCAAGCTGAACTTCATCGTGTGAAGCTAGAACATAATCTCCTTCACGAGAAGTTCAAACTGATAGAAATTACTACTCGTGCAATGTTGGCCGAGCCGCCCTCAGATTCTCTCATCTTAGCACACCTTACACTTAGGTCCTATGCTGGGGTTATAAGGAGCTATGTAAGGAGACCGTAACTGCTTTGTGTAATCCTTTGAGATAAATAAAATTGTGTTTTCTTCTTATGGTGAAGTTTGTAAATTTTCAAATGTCTGAATAAATGTAGGATGTATATTATTGATGAATTTGAAAAAAAGTATATTTTAAAATATTTTTGTAAACCTTAAATAATTAATGATGTGTAATGATTTTCAAAAAATAGTCTTCTTCAAATGTGTTCAGTAAGAAATTTGGAGTCTAATAAGATCAACTTAATTTTTGGTGAATAGTAATTTATGAATCGTGATTTTACGCTTAGGATTAGTAATGTGACCAAATGGATCAGTAATCTCACTTAAAGAAAGTATTAATATAATATAGGCACCATGATTAAGTAATGTGATTCAATAAAATAGGTAAATAACTATTTCAAAAATTATTAGTTAAGTATTAGTTTTTTGGGTGAATAGTGTTTTTTAATTAAAAATTAATTAAAAATACTTAGAAAATTATTTTTATAAAATGGACTTTATTTTTGAATTCAGAACATCGATATTATGTTAAGGTAATTTTTGGGGTTTTTTCTGAAAAAAATGAATTTTTGGGGAATAGTTTTTTTATTTAAAAATTAAATTAAAAATATTTAGAAAATTATTTTTATAAAATGGAGTTTATTTTTGAATTCAGAGAATTGATATTATGTTAAGGTAAATTTTTGGTAGTTTTTTTAAAAAGTTGAATTTTCAGTGAATAGTAAAAATACAGTTTTAGGGTTTCGGTATGTTTAATGACATCATAACTACATCATGATGATGTCATGAGATATTTTAAGGGATGGTCGACTTGTGAATAGTAAGATAAGGTATGATGTGTCCCAAGTAGCCAATACCATGAGTAAATACCACTTTTGTTTTTCCAATACCACCAATGAGGTGTCCCTTGGCCATTAAGGCCTTGTCCCCTCACTTCCCCTATAAATACCAAGCCATTCTCTCATCCCTTCCATTCCAAAATCATCCTCAACGAAGTTATGGTCTCCTTACCTCCCAAGTAGTCATCCCAAGGTTCCCTCAAGCCTCCCAAGTTCCCAAACTTCATGATTTCAAAGATACTCTTCAAGGTAAGGGATCCTACCTCTCTCTTTCTTTCCAAGTACTCTTTTTTATGTCATTTATTTTGTGCTCCATGTTGTTATGTTGGGGGTGTTCTTTTATATTCATCCTAATTTCCTTTTTATTTTTATATGATGAGAGACCCCCAATTTCTCTCATCAATTCATTTTAAGAATGTTTAAGTGGCGTCATTAGGGTGCCGAATTTTTAAAGGGATTCTTTCACCCTTCTCATTTTAAAGTTCTATTTTTAGGTCAAGAATTTCAAGTTTCTTTTTATTATTTTGGGGTATTATCTCTATATCTATAATTCTTATATTTTATTTTCATATGATTATAGACCTTATTTGATCTTGTCAATTCATTTTTTTGATGTTTTAAGTGACGTCGTTAGGCTGCCGAATTTTCATAAGAGAAATCTTATTTTTGTCTTCCTTCCATGTTTTTCATTTCATATGGTATGTCTTTCAAATTTTTTTAACATGTTATTATATCTTTTATAGCATATCCCTTTACTGTTTTATGGATAATTTATGAGTGGGTGACCCATGTCCCCTCTGTTTTTAGTATTTTCTAAAACCCTATAACATAGTCGTTATGCTGTAGAATTTTCATCTCAAAATGTATCTCTCTATATCTCAAATTATATTATTTTATTAAGTGAATACTCAAAGATATTTATTATATAGGGGTATTAAAATATATATCAAAATTTTCTATTTTAATTCTGGGACTTACATACATGAAACCCACTTTCCTTTTTCCGTGCGTTTAAAGTGACATAAAGATCGAGTCTTTAAAGCAGTTTTTAAAATGTGATGACTATGAAATGGAACCCATTTGTTTTTTGATATATGGGTTGTTTATGAAATGAATGATGATGATATATGTGGCTCACATGATAATAAATATAAATTAAGGGTGCTCCCTGATAGCGCTCCAATGCATTGGATAAATACTTAATCTCTAAAGATGACCATTTTTAACGATACCTTGGTGAATAACCTTGGAAATTTTTAATGACACCTTGGGGGTGGACCTTGGTGAAACAGAAATGATTGTATATGTTAAATATTTTAGCCACATCTCCAATTTATGAAACACGTTATTTTTATTATGATATGTCTCATGATCTCTTTCTCACACCTTAATGTTATTTTTCATGACTTTTGATGTATCTCAAGCTCACATGTAAAATGTTTCCCTTGTTTCCCTTACTGGGACTTCTGCTCACCCTTTCCTTTGATGTATGCTCCCAGGTTATGAGAAGCTGTAATGAACTTAGGATGAAAAAATTAAGAAGCCTTTCAAGTGTTTAAGAATAATGTTTTATGTTGTCATGTATTAAGTTCCTGGTTTCCAAGACACTAAACCTTAAAGATCCTCGGTTTTGTATAATGTAATGAAATTTTATGTGATAAAAAGATGGGATGTTATAGTTGGTATCAAAGGATGGTTTAGTTATTTGTGGAAATTAGGATATTAAATCTGTAGGAATAACCCTATAGAAAAGTTTAAATATAGGAAATATTCCTGGTATTTTGGTGAGTATTGAGTAAGTGGGTTCCAAACAAATATATCCCAGTCTGGACACGAACAAGTAGAGGTGGCTCTGGTACAAATGTTCCTAGGATTGAAAAATCTGACAAGGTGTTTCAAGCTTGACCCGGGGTAACCTAGTGCCTGACAACAAGCCTTGTTGCACTCTTGGTTTGACACTCCCAGGGGATATGCTTTGGTAAATTCATAAGCTTTGTATGAACTATTATTAAAGGGACAAAGATAAAATAAAATAGGGATTCACATAAGAATACATGATCATGGATAACCTTGATTGGAACCGAGGGGATCACAAGTTAGGGTATACTATTCTTCTACAAGTTTATCCTTCTATGCTTTATATTTCCTTTTCATGATTATTGGCTAAGTATTTAAGCCACCTAATTATACTTTCTTTTCTTAGTTAATGGTGGGAAATGGAAGAACACATCCCAACAACCAATGTGATAGGAAATGTAATGATTTCCTTATTAATATTACAGAGATGATGAGAGATCAAGTTGAACATATTGTGATTATGCCAAACCATCTATCAAAAATCACAATTAATAATTGGTACCTAGTTGAATGCCCAAATTCATCAAGGAAGAAGAAGACAAAGTCTCAAGGATGTTCATCTGATAAAGTTGATAAGGGAAAGAAGACCCAATTTCCTTTGTGCAAAAAGTGTGGAAAGGGGCACCAAGGATAATTTCACAAAGGAACCATGAGATATTTTAAGTGTGGGGTGATAGGGAATAAAGTATCCAATTTATTTAAAAAATGGATAATGTGATGAATAGAGATAAGGTTTGATCTAATTTACCTTATACTTTTTAATGTTGTAAATATGGAGAAGTTGGACATTATCCAAGGCAATGATCCATTGTAAGAGATGAGAATCATGATGAGTATAAAAAATATTCATGGATAAGGTAACAATGCAATTCCTATGCTGATATGGATCATGATGACTAAAGTACATGTAACTTCTTCGCAATAATTGTCTATGTCATGTTGTATTTTAGTTCGTTCCCTATGATCATATCTTTAATGTTTTCTAAGAACATCGAGTCACTACCTAAGATGGTTTTATATCATTAAGGAAAACATCTATTGTTATGTACCACATGTTGATGTTGTAAAGCTATTCTTCTTGAAAAGAAATTATGATTAGGGGATTAAAAGATGATTATTTTTTTGGAAGATGTTCGCTATTTTGGGAATCCTATATGATCTAGGTAAATAGATTACTACGGTATTTTCTTTGAGGAGTAATGTTTGACTTATATTTTGAAGAATAGATGAATTTAAGGTGAACTTATAGTAATTTAGGTTACTTATGGAAATGATTAACCTATCTTGGGGAAAATATGTTTAGGTTAGTTACTTTTGTTATAAGATGTTAGGAGTGGTTGATGTTGTTTGGAGATGAACAATAATGTTTATCTTGGAAGACTATGTTATCAAATACTTCTTGTATTTGGGTTTCAATCTTAGTTTGGTTTATTTTGAGTAATTTTAAGGACAATTATTTATGGAATGGTCTATGATGAACTTTGGGTAGTACTGTGGAATTTTGAAGATTTAAAAGCAGTCTCCCTTCCTATGGGGTTCTTTCTTTTTGAAGAGTTTTTTTTACCCTTTCTGTTTTTGGGATAATTTTTAAAGATAGAAGAAATATATAGTTACTCTTTTGTGGGTTATGTGATTCTCTAGAAGATGATTCTTGTGCTTTTGATGAGACCAAGTGTTTTTGAATGCTCATTGTTTGGAGAAAAGATTAGTTTTGTTAGAAACTTATTAAAGGATGAAACTCTACTTTAAGGTAGGTATATTTCCTTATGTTTTTATTATATGTAGTAAATTAATTACTCAAAATTATGAAAAGGAACGTAAAACAAAAACATTGTTGGTTTACGTTTCCTACTGGGTAATCAAAGACTGTTTACACACATCATAAGTTTGTGATTTTCTTGTGGTTAACTTTCTTCTAATCATGTTTTCTATTACTCTCCATCAGAACATGACCCTTTTTTTCTCTTCCATATCCATGTTTCTCTACATGGAATCCTAGTATGGGTTAACTCGGGTGACCTTTGTACTTCCATTCTTTCTTTTAAAGTAATAGTTTTACTGACTCATTTTCTGATGTGGGACTTTCAATGAAATTTCCAAGCCCTATTTTAAAAATTGCGAGGACTCAATTTCTTAATGGGGAAGAATGTAACGACCCAAAATTGTAAATAAATCTTGTTTCCTAATTTTGTGTGTCATTTTATTTTATAATCAACAAAACTTTTTCATTTGATAACATGAGTATAATTAAAATGATACTATTGGGTTTCGATTGTTATATGACAATTGGTCAATATGACCGTTGGAAACTAAATGTAGCAATTACTGTCACTAAATACATGTGATCTTTGTTAATTAATATAGAAATAAGATTTAATGGCCTCATCCAGTAGTCTCAGGCCAATCGAATCCCATCTAACAGAACTTGGAAAGGAGGTAGCACCACTGGGCTTTGCTCTGGACCAAACCCAATTCGAACTTCAACGTGTGAATCTAGAACAGAATCTTCTTCATGAGAAATTCAAACAGATAGAAATTACTACTCGTGCAATGTTGGCCGAGCCGCCCTCATATTCTCTCACCTTAGCACACCTTACACTTAGGTCCTATGCTGGGGTTATAAGGGGCCATGTTAGGAGACCGTAACTGCTTTGTGTAATCCTTTGAGATAAATAAATTTGTGTTTTCTTCTTATGGTGAAGTTTTTAAATTTTCAAATGTATGGATAAATGTAGGATGTATATTATTGATGAATTTGAAAAAAATGATATTTTAAAATATTTTTGTAAACCTTAAATAATTAATTATGTGTAATGATTTTCAAAAAATAGTCTTCTGCAAATGTGTTTAGTAAGAAATTTGGGGTCTAATAAGATCAACTGAATTTTTGGTGAATAGTAATTTATGAATAGTGATTTTACGCTTATGATTAGTAATGTGACCAAATGGATTCTTAATATCAATTAAAGAAAGTAGTAATATAATATTGGTACCTTGATTAAGTAATGTGATTCAATAAAATAGGTAAATAACTGTTTCATAAATTATCAGTCAAGTATTAGTTTTTTCGGGTGAATAGTGATTTTTAATTAAAAATTAAATTAAAAATATTTAGAAAATTATTTTTATAAAATGGAATTTATTTTTGAATTCAGAACATCGATATTATGTTAAGGTAGTTTTTGGGGTTTTTTCTGAAAAAAATAAATATTCAGTGAGTAGTTTTTTTAATTATAAATTAAATTAAAAATATTTAGAAAATTATTTTTATAAAATGGAGTTTATTTTTTAATTCAGAGCATTGATATTATGTTATGTGAAATTTTTTGGAGTTTTCTAAAAAAGGTGAATTTTCAGTGAATATTAAAAATACAGTTTTAGGGTTTCAGTATGTTTAATGACATCATAACTGCATCATGATGATTTCATGAGATATTTTAAGGGATGGTCGACTTTTTAATTGTAAGATAAGGTATGAGGTGTCCCAAGTGTCCAATACCATGAGGAAATACCACTTGTTTTTCCAATACCACCAATGAGGTGTCCCTTGGCCATTAATGCCTTTTCCCCTCACTTACCCTATAAATACCTAGCCATTCTCTCATCCCTTCCATTCTAAAATCATCCTCAACAAAGTTCTGGTCTCCTTACCTCCCAAGGTGTCCTCCCAAGGTTCCCTCAATCCTCCCAAGGTCCCAAACATCAAGATTTCTACGTTACTCTTCAAGGTAAGGGATCCTACCTCTCTCTTTCTTTCCAAGCACTCTCTTTTATGTCATTACATTTATGCTCCATGTTCTTATGTTGGGAATATTCTTTTATATTCATCCTAATTTCCTTTTTATGTTAATATTATGAGAGACCCCTCTTAATCTCATCAATTCATTTTAAGAATGTTTAAGTGGCGCCGTTAGGCTGTCGAACTTTCAAAGGGATTCTTTCACCCTTCTCATTTTCAAGTTCTATTTTCATGTCAAGTCTTTGAAGATCCTATTTATTATGTTAGGGTATGATCTATATATATATCATACTGATATTTTATGTTCATATTATAAGAGACCCTATTTGATCTTGTGAATTCATTATTTTGAAGTTTTAAGTGATGTCGTTAGGCTGCCGAATTTTCATAAGAGAAATCTTATTTTTGTCTTCCTTCCATGTTTTTCATTTCATATGGCATGTCTTTAAAATTTCATTACCATGTTCTTATATCCTTTATATCCTATCCCTATACTGTTTTATGGATCATTTATGAGTGGGTGACCCATGTCCCCTCTCTTTTCAGTATTTTCTAAAACCCTATAACATAGCCGTTATGCTGTAGAAGTTTCATCTCAAAATGTCTCTCTCTTTATCTAAAATTGTTTTACTTTATTAAGTGAATACTACAAGATATTTGTTCTATAGGGTTATTCACATATATATCAAAATGTTTTATTTTAATTCTGGGACTTAAATACATGAAACCCGCTTTCCTTTTTCCGTGGGTTTAAAGTGACATAAAGATCACGTCTTTAAAGTAGTTTTTAAAATGTGATGACTATGAAATGAAACCCATTTCTTATATGCTATATGGGTTGTTTATGAAATGATTGATGATTATATATGTGGATCATATTATAATAAAGACAAATTAAGGGTGCACCCTGATAGCGCTCCAATGCATTGGGTAAATACTTAATCTCTAGAGATAGACATTTTTAATGATACCTTGGTGAATAACCTTAGTAATTTTTAATGACACCTTGGGGATGGACATTGGTGAAACAAAAATTATTGTCTATATTAAATGTTTTAGCCACATATTCAAGTTATGAATCATGTTATTTTTATTATTATATTCATCATGATCTCTTTCTCATGCCTTAAAGTTATTTTTCATGACTTTTGATGTATCTCAAGTTCACATGTAAAATGTTTCTTTTGTTTCCCTTACTGGGCCTTCTGCTCACCCTTTCCTTTGATGTATGATCCCAGGTTATGAGAAGCTGTAATGAACATAGGATTAACAAATTAATAATCCTTTCAAGTGTTTAAGAAGAATTTTTTATGTTGTCATGTATTATGTTTCTGGTTTCCAAGACACTAAACCTTAAAGATCCTCAGTTTTGTATAATATAATGAAAGTTTATGTGATAAAATGGAGAGATGTTATATTGATCATGGTCCAATAATTTTCATAATTTTAATCATGGTTTAAAAATAACAGATATTCATTATATATATAATATTTCATAAAAATTAGAGATGTAAAAATGAATTACATTGTTCATGGAGACGATAGGTCGTACGTACGCATGAATGATGTATCCATTTTTAATCTAATGAAATGAATGAAAGATAAATAAAAATACACATTTATAGAGTGATTATTATGTTATATATATATATATTATATTTTCTTAAAAATCATCCTTAACATCTATGTGAAATATAAGTGAAAAAAAATCACATCGCATCATAGAGATGACATTCAATAAATACACACAAGCAACATTATCGTTTCTCAAAAGATTTGATGATATTGAGGTAGAAATAATATTATCATTCGTGATATATTATTATATTATAAATATCATATATAATCACTAATCCCATCATAATAACCATCCATATAATATTGTAATGAAAAATGAATTGTATTGCTATATGGAAATGGTAAGTCGTACGTACGTACGCACGTATGGTGATTTTGTTTTTCATATGATGGATAAAAGGTATAATATGGTTGTTTCATAATTATAATAACAACATAGTATATAGTTGATACTAGAGTTATTATTTTATGATTAAAACCACACATTAAGAGTAAGTATACAAAGAAATGAACTTGAATGAGTTGGTAAAAATGATTACCTCTTCTTTGGTGGACTTACTTTAGATATCTTCTTAAGAACACTAGGGTTAGTATTTTGAGAGGGCCAACACCTCTGGAATTTGAATAAGGATTTTTAAAAGATAAATTTTTTGGTTTTTTTATCTAGAAGGCTCAAAGTGGTGTGAATAATTGAGGTAGGAGGTTCCTTTTTATAATTGAGGCGAGATACACTTTTGGAATTTCTCAAAATATTAAATTATAATAAATCAATTAATCCTTCTAAATTCTATAAATGGAAATTTATTCAAATAAGAGATACTATATCGTTTTAATATCATCAACCAATATAATTTAGACAATTTTTTGTTTCATTTTAAACCTTTCCTTTTGATTTACCCCTTGGTTAGTTATTTTTTACCTTAAACATGGTAACTAATATTTTAATCATAATGGGTTAATAATGTTACTATAAAAGGAAAAATGACTCATAAATGGATAATTTATTATTTTTTAAAATATATGAGATTCAAATGGATTAATATAAAACTTTTATAAATTTTAAATAATTAAATAATATTTTTTTTTTGGTAAATTATTAATAATGTCAATTTTGACACTATTCAATTAAGTTGACATAAAATACATCAGGAAAAAGGGAAATTAATATATAGTTATTAAAACGTCTATAATATGTCATATAGATCTATAAAATTAATTTTAAACAGTAAATTATTCAAATTATATAAAAATTGATATTTTCAAAATCATTTATTTTATTTTTCTCATAATTAAATGAATATTGTATTAGCAGTTCACAAGAATTTTAGGTAATTATATAATTTATAAAAATTAGAATTAAATTTACATAATTAATATGATTTCATTAATATCATAATAGATATTTATTTTCATTAATATATAGGTTTTTTCCCTATGTGGATACATAAGAGTTATTAAATACAAAGAGAGTGACATTTTGTATCTTTGATTTAAATAATATATAATTAATTTTCTTGGGAAAGTGTCCATTAAACCACTCATATTAAATCCTAAGGTGATAAGTGTAAAATAATATTTATCCAGTAAATTTTTTGTACAATTTTAGAATATTTTTATACACTTATCTTTTGTTTTTAACCCTTATTTAAACAATTTAATTCTTACCATCACAATATGGATTTTTACTCTTTGAGGGTTAATATAGATATAATAAAATTATAAAAGACTCATAAATGGGTCATAGATGAAATTTTAAACCTCATTATAATCATTAGGTCAAATTTTAGAATTTTTAAAATTTTATATCAATTAATAAAATATTATTTACTATTAAATATTCATAATGTCAATTTTAAGGAATAATCATTACTTCGACTTTAAGAAAATAATTGCAACAATATAATTTTAAAAAAAATATTTTAATAAATTCCTAATACTTCTAATGAATCTATAAATTTTTTATGACATTAATTATCTCAAATTATAATAATTATAATATTTTTAATATCAGTTTTTTGATTTTTCCATTAATCAAATAATTAATGTATTAGTGTTTTGTAATTATTTAAAGTAATTATTTCATTAATAAAAACTAAAAATAAATTAACATGATTAATATAAGTCTTTTACATTTAAAATTAAAATTTATAGTCGAATATATATTCTTGATACTACTACCTTAAAAATATTGTATTTATTAAAAATATGAATGTGACATCTTTGAATTTTATTTAAATAAAATATTATAAACATAATAACCTCATCCAAATAGTCATAAATGATTATATAACCAAGTCATAAAATATTATGTACTAAATTTAATCATCCAATAAAATTTGGGTACGTTTTTCGGTCATTTTATAGTCATTATCATTTTATATTTAACATAAATGATCTAATTTACCATTACTATGGCAATAAAAATTACCAATTTTACTATTCAGATTTGAAAAAATTAAAAGGTAATTTTTTAATAAATTTGGACCTTTTTATTCCAAATATGGAATCCATTTTTAAAAATTCAAAACACATAAGTTTTATAATTTAATTTAAAATAAATATTGAAAAAATGAGACGAAAAATAGTTTATCAAGAAAAAATCCCTTTTTAAATATAAAATTTTTATACTAAATTTAAGTATAAAATCCAATTAAAGATACATAATTTGGTTATTTATATAAAATTTAACTAATTAAAAATTTAAAACTAATTTAATGCATATTTTTAATTTTGAAAAACTTGAAAATAAATTACAATTTTCAATAAAGAGTCAAAATTTTCACTATTTCTTAAAAATTAACTGTTTTATAGAAAATTATAAAAAATAATTTTAAGATAATTTTGACAGGATTAATTTAAAAATTAAATTCAAATACATTTTATATAACTTATATAAATTAATATTTATTCATAAAAAGAAGAAAAAACCATTTTGACGAAAACATATTTTTTGTAGAATAAAGTGACTTCTAAAATTGTGGGATTATTTTCTAAGAATTTATCAATACATTCATATTGAGTTGTAAATTTATATTAATTTCATAAATTTATTTATTAATATTAATTCATTAAGATTTAATGTCTAGGTTATAAAATATATATAATATTTTATAAATATTTCTTGATGCATCTAAATTTTTTATTTCATTCAACATAATATATCAAAGAAACCAAATTATTTAAAAATATATTTTATAAAAATATAAGGGTGTAACAATATTGAGGTTTCACATTCAACTAAAATGGTTTTGGACATGTAAACTAAGATTTTGTTTATATTTTTAGCCACTCCATTCTATTGAGGAGTGTATAGGGAACTAAACTCGCGTTTGATCCCATATTTATTTAAATACATAGATAACTTCTTATTGGAATACTTTTTTCCATTGTAGGATCTCAAACACTGCAAATAAAGATATGTATATTTCTATACTAATCTTATAAATATTTAATTTATGTCCCAGTCATGAGATTTTTGTGAAATAAACTTGATAAATGTCATTGTTGTAAATTATTCAATGAATGTTATATTGTATTTCTCTGCAATTTTTGAATTCTTTGTCATGGTCCCATAGACATCAAAATGTACCATCTCTTAATGTTTTGAGGTCTTATTATCATCTATTTTATAACTATTATTTATCATTTTACTTTTCAGGCCTATATTACAAATATCAATAGTGTATTCATTCATAAGAGGTATATTTCTCACAACCTATTCCCTGAGTAGTTTCTTTATATTATTTTTCCCAAGGTGGTCAACACTTCTATGCCAAAAAAAATTATTCTTGAAAACTCAAGAAGAAATATGTTCTTGAATATCCTAATAAAAACATATTACTTGAAATTCTCAATTATTTTTTGATAACTGATCTATCATTTAATATATTGAATATTAAACTATTTTCCCTAAAAATAACATTATTTCTAACATTACATAGCTATGTAACACTCAATATATTATGTTTTATCCCATCCTCAAATAGAACATTGTCTGTACTAATCTTATTTTTCTCAACATGCGTTATTCCAAATCCATTGATCTTTTCTGATCTATCATTTACAAAATTAAAAGCTCCTCTGTCACACTTCTCAAAAAAATTATTTTTTTTCAAATAACTTATCATATGAGATGAAAAACCACTATCCATAATCTAAGGTTTATCAATCCTATTTTCTTCATATGAAACCTCTACCACATTTTATTACTATTTGAATTGACCTTCCTTCTTCACACTTATAAATATATAATACATGTTAAGTTGGGGTATTGTAAATTTCAAACACTCTTTGAGGTATAAAAATCTTGATAAAATCTTCCACAAAATTCTTAAAAATTATGAAATATTTTTTTACTTAAAAATTATTCTTAGGTTGTATATAATTTTGATAATATTTTAAATATCATTGTTAATGTCTCCCCTTAAATTCATGTTCCCTTCTTATACCTTGAAAATACATATTTTACCAATATCTATATTATTTGTGAGAAAACAAACCATAATGATATAGATAACCCTAAAACATTATTCTTTTATAGTAATTTTGTTTTTTTATTAGGTTTCCTTCTATATTAGTTTTCAATATTAAACTCTATTTTTTTCATTGAGTCCTTTTGTGAGACACTCCTGTGGAATCTTATGAATGAAATGCCTCAGTTTCTTGAATTATTTCTCCTTGAAAATATATGAAAAATTTAACTTTTCATTTGGTTTTTTGATTGATTCATAATTTATACTTTCATTAGATTCTTCTAAAATCACGATTTTTCTTTTGAGGTGGAACTTTAGTAGTATTTTTTTCAACTTTTCTAGTTTTCTAAACAAAAATAGTTCTTGAAACTTATTTTCTATAATAATCACCCTTATCTTTAAGAATTTTCTCCCAATAGAATTAAATTTTATACTTTTAATCTTCAAATTTATTTATTTTAGTTTCAATCTACCAAGTTCTCTATCCCCAATTATAATAATGGAATTCATATCTTCAATGATTTTTTATTTGTCAGTAACCTCAAGCATCAGTATTTAAATATATTTTTCTTTATTATCATTCTAGATATATAGTTTAATTTATTTATCTAAATTTACTTTTCCTTAATAATTCTTATTTATTAGCCTTCCTATATCCTTCAAGAATATTTTTATTTTTGTTATCATAGTGTATTATTTAGTTGTTTATCCTTATTATTGCATACTCTCAACTGATTTGTGAGTTATATTCTCATGAAATAGTTTATCCTTACTATTGTTTCATGTGAACTCTTTGAAAAGATTCTCTGGAAGATTCCTCATTATTATTAATTTATTCATAGTCTAAAACACCTTCTTCAACTTGGAAAAAAATTACTTCGAAAAAATTTGGATAAAATTTTATTTTTCCCTTTCATTGAATTTTCTTCAAATAATCGTTCTTATTGGTAAAATTCTTATAAGGTTCATAATATTTACGTTGTCATGTTAATTTTATGGAATATTTTTCAGAAAAATGTCTAACTTTCCACTATTAAATATTTTAATGGGGTTCTTACCTTTATACATTAATTTAAAACAATTGAATCTCCTTGAAATCGGAGAAAGGGTTTCATAAAAAACTTTTATACCTTAACTTCATAAAAAAATCACTACTCATATTCAATATTTAGATCCTTAAAGGCTTTGAACGAAGTTTCTTTCTTCTTTTTCACTTTTCACTTGAGAGTGACACCTCTTCTCATTTTAAAGTTTGTAAATATAATACAATGTTCATCAATAATAAAATAATTGATAAACATATATTCAAGGGATGAAATCATGCATTTATTTTTTAAGAATAATTCCCATGGGATTCTTGAAAACTTAAACACCTTCTATAATCTCACAAAATCCTCGTATGTATCTAATAACTATATTATAAATGGTGAGAAAATTAATTTATCAATTCTTCTTCAGTCATTTTAATATCTTTAAATTACTTCACTTTAATTTTGAAATTAGCTTATTTCAGCTTTTTATTTCTTTAATAAAGGAAATGAAGCTTTTTTAAAATGTAATTTTTAGTTATAAATCCCATGTTTTTCAGCTTCTTATTATATAAATAAGAAAAAATTCATTAATTTTGTTTCAATAAATTTAAATATTTTTATTATTAGTTGAAGATCATGTAGAATTCTCATGTAGAATAGTGAATCCATATTGGATCATGTCAAGCACATTAATCCCTAGAGAGAGAAGGTATATTACCATTATCTCATTCCAAATATGAATCCTTTTTCCATCAAACATAATACTATATTTTCTATTAACTAGGTTTTTTGGATCCATGATAACTTTTAAGAGAGGTAAAAGAGATAAAACCTATGCTCTATTCCCAATTTTTAGGATCACATGAGGAGTGATAACCCTAAGATGTGGTGAATCAGTAATTATGAATCATTAAACACCAAATATCCTCGATTATTATTCAATGGAATCCTATTACAAACTCACAACGATGCATACTATAAGAAATAGAGACAAAAAAATTTGTTAATTAGGTTCACCTTCTCAATGGAAGTCTACATCCCTAGAATGTGGTGGTTTTTATCCCATGCACACACAAGTATTCTTTTATTATCAATGAAAAAATTAGGTAAGGGTACGGACTTAGACCTTTAAAAATATTTTCTTCAACCAATTATATATTTTCAATAATATAACCAAATTATTTTCCTTGAATATATAATACCAATAAAAGTGTGAGCCATTGAACATGATAAGAAAATATTGATCTTATTCCTCTTCCTCATGCATCAATCTTCTTTAGAAATTCTCCATACTCAAAAAAAAATAATTGTCTTCTTTATTCTCATTTATATTTTTGTATACTCATAGGAACATGTAAAGAAATTATTTCCACTAGAATCCTCACCTTATAAATTTATAATTTATTAGTCTGAATTCAAATTATTCATTGATAATTTCTTATAAAGACTCGAACTTTAATTAATCATGATGATTAAAATTATAATGATATTATTTCTTATTTAAGTCTCAGAAAAAAAATCATTTGAGTGTCCAAAAAACTTAACATATTTTATTCTTTAATTAATCATGATAATTTCTATTTCATCATTATATTTAATACTTTCAGTAAAAGATCATACCATTTTATGATATTAATCACCTAAAACTCACTACATTTTGCTCATAACACATTTTTATAGATTTTACAAAGTATTTTATTCCTAAGGTGAGTTTCACTTTAAATTACTTAGGTTTTTTTTCCATATATTGTCATTTTTTCATCAGTGCGTGTTCATTTCATAAGGTGAAAGTCACTATACGTTATGAATATCACTTTATGATCTTCTATGTTCACCTTATGAAGACTCAAACAAAACATTGAATTTCATAGGAAAAAACATTACACTCATTAGGTTATAATTTTTATAAGTTAATGGTCACCCTAAAATCATAAATACTTCACTTTAATTGTTTTTATCCACCCATATTATGATCTTATGAATTCACCATACGTTGCGAATGGATCGAATTTCATTTTTCAGAAAACACCCGATAGTTTCTAGAGATCACTTTACATGGATCCTAGGTCACCTTATTGACTTCATCCATTTTCTATTTTCTTAATTTTTAAGGTGATATTCACCTACAACATTTATTATTATTCATGAATTCATCATGCTTCATTAAAGAAGTTTCATACTTCACTGAACTATCCTTGTAATATCTTCAAATCTTCAAAGGGACTTGAAAATCATTTCAAAACATCACCCAAAGGATATTATTCAACTTAAACTATAGTATTTATATTTAAGTATCCTTATATTGTTTCTATTATTTGAAGATATATTTTCCTTCATTAATATCATTGTACTTCAATATTCTTTAACTATCTTCCTTTAAAACACAATCAAAACATTATTAGATATTTCTCTATATATTTACTATAACTTTTCATTGATTCCTTTCAAAACGAATATTTAATAATATTATTTAAATAAGTATTAATAACAAGAACAAAATCATCCTCAAGTGGGTTTAATAGTATACTAGTATGATCCTGTTTAAAAAAATATGTCACGAGACTATAAACTAGTGGGTGCCAGTATAATAACCTTTCCGGAGGTGGTATAGGATTTTATAGAGATACGATATTTTTATTAAGTTTATTTTTATAGTGGATATTTTTATCTCAAACTCAACCAAAACATGGTATGGAATTATTCACCTACTTCAAGGGAGGGCCTTGTAAAAATACTATCTGTTGTTGTCTTTTTTATTTACAACTTTGAATGTTGTATTTTTTATTGGGTTATCAAGATTTCTCATTTTAATTAATGTTTAGGTTTTAATATTAATAGTTGAAAATTAAAAGTGATAATAATTTAGTAAAATAACTTCATACTAATTCACCCCCCCCCCCCACACACACACATAAGGTGTGGATAACGATCACATTAGGGAATTTTCAATTCGTATTAGAGATACCCTTTGATCAGATATATTTTATTTACCTATTTTTTAATTTTATATATATATTTAAACATAATTCCTAAGTTTTAAGAAGGTTCATAGTTTCCTTTGATGGAAAAATTAATTTTTCATCCCTGTCAATACCAACATGATGGTTTCAAGCAAAACCTTAAAAAAACAGAATAAATAGGCTAAAAATTAAAAAGGTACTAAAATTATAAAGAGTACACACCACTAATTGAAGGTAATCTAAGTTGTATTTTATCTATTATATCCATTAAAAATATTCATATTAAATAATCTAGTATAATTTTTGAGTAGTATGTGAAGAATGAGTCATTTACTGATTTTTACTATGAAGTAACGGATTACATGAAAAACATTATTATTGAAGTTGTAACATATATTACTTTTTTATCAAGGGGATATATGAAGAAAAATAATAGTTATAACTAGAAGTTGATGTAGTGTAAGAATCGTTGGTAGAAATGTTTCTAAAATGAAATACTCTTATTAAAGAAGTGAAATCCATGGAATAATCCTTAATTATCAGAAAAAATATATTCATGGATGATGAATTATTGTAAATGGATAATTATAAGAATTAATAGGTTTTTAAAATATATAAATTTAATATCCATGAATTTTGAGAAGATAAAAGATATATCATGGATGTCAAGGATGCTCAATTAGAAATCAAGGATAAAAAGATAAAGAAGTTTGATAATTCCTTGAAAGAAAATTTTAAGATGCATGATTATCATATTGAAAATATGAAAAGTAATTAGTATTTAAAAATGAGATCGATTGATGATAAAAAGGTCCCCCCCCATTTTTAATTTTCTTGAATTAGACATTAAACTGATAAATATTTACTCAATACTGGCTGAATCTTTCTAAATTGTTAAAATAAATAAGTGTATCCATGAAAGTATTATTGAGATTATTATATCAAAAAATAGTCACATTAGTTAAAATAAGATATTAAGATCAATCATGAGTATATTCACTATAAGATCCCCGAAAAATTAACTCATGTCCTATAAAATTCTTTATATACAAATGTTATTCCAATAGATTGTGTGGAATACAATTAAAAATATGGGTAAATATGGGTTGTTCAAAATTATAAGAAACCAAAAACTTCATCAGTGGTTTAACTGATTAATAACATGAATTTTATCTCCCCAAATAAATAATATAATAATATATGTTTGGTCTAAAAAAGGTAAAAAATATGATCAAATTGATACTAAAGAAAAATAAATAAGATTTATTAGACATCATTGAATCAGTGGTGATATTTTACAATTTATTTCATTATAATATTACCCTCTATAAATTATTAATGTTTTGATCCGTTCATATTTAAAACTCAACCTCACATGTATGAAATGATAAGAAAATAAATTAAGGAACACTGTTTTTATAAGGTTCCATCCCAATGTGGGTACCTAGTCCTTTCCATTTCAACTCATATTGGTTCACAAATATCTACCATTTAATTCATGGGAAAAAATGATCCCAAACCCATAAATATCCTTCTATATCTTGGAATTTAATGTCATTGTTTCCCATTAGTTTTATTTTTTTCTTTTTCTTCTAAGCCGAAACCATATTGGAACTTTATAAGCTGCTCACAGTGACCTTTATTCAGAAATCCTATGTCTAGTTTTTCTTCATCCAGAACCCCTCTGTCTATTCAATATTCATTTAAAATAGCTTCATCTAAAATTTGGTGTCTTGGTCCACTAAAACTTTCCACATAACATTTTGTTCTATTATTATTAAAATTTCTTCCAAATATTTTATACTAATCTTTCTAACTATCCTTAGAACATTTTGTTTTGGTCTTCTCAAAACTATTCCTTAAAAGGGTCTCCCTCGATTATCTAAAATCTTATATCAATAATATATACTCACAAATATCATAGACCCCTATATATACTCAAACTCATCCCAAACAAATAGGATATGTAAGGGATTTTAACTCCTCATAATTCAGATGTTCATAAATACTTTGAAAAAACAATATATATATATATATATAATGCCAATTCCTCATAATTATCATGTTCATAAAATAGGTTAATATCCTTTAAATCTTCTTGAATAATAATATAAAACATAAATATCCACAAAATATCATGCCAAGTCAATATTTAAAACTTCCTCAAACCTTATCTAAAACAATCTTCATTGCATCCATAAATCTTCACTAGAATCTCAAACTTTTTTTGTGTGAATATTGAATGGATGATCTAACAACTCATCATCGTAACAATATAAAGAGGTTAAAAACATGAATAATTATCTAGGGAATCTTTTGAGAATAAAAATATAAAGGATTATATGTCTTTTTTTCTTCACATGTTTTCTCCATCGAGTGTTCTCTATCTGATGGACTCATAATGGTTCTTAATCTGGTGGGATTAAAAACATTCTTTAAAAAAAAATTAGTCCAATGAGCTGTCATTACTTAGTTTTTAAAATTTTGTTTCCTTCTTCCAGTACACTTACAAGATTTCCTATATCAAATTTTCTTTTTCTGATAAAATCATATTTCTTCTTCCAAAAAATTATTCTTGTAAACTCAAATGTCTTATCCTTCTGATAATATTACAACTTCTATTTGTGGGGAAATTATAAAATATCTATTTAGTGAATGTAAATATTTCCTTACATTGAACATTACAAGTTACCTTATGATAAAAACTCATTCCATTGTAATCATATAAATTCTTCTCTCACAGTTGATATTATATTCCTCCACCAGGTACCCTTTTATGCGAGAAAAACATTATAATTTACTTGTTGAGACATCAATATAAATAAAATTTCAACTAAAACCAATCAAATGACCACTCGATCATCTTATATTGCATCAATTTTTATATTATATAAATTTTATTTTTATTTCTTTAATGAATAAAAAAAATAATCATATAACATAGTTAACTTTAAAAAACGTAAATTTCATCTAGTATTTTCGGTTACAGTTCCTCTAGCAAAATAAAAAAAAGTTTTTTGGACTTTGTTCTAAATTGATTTTAATTTTTCCTCAGATAATCTCAAATAAAATATTATTTTAGGAAACTTAGTATGTATAATCTATTTCATAATAACAAGACCTGAATCACTAGGTTCAAGCTGAAATGCCACATGAGCTCAGGCATGACTCCCCATACACCAGAGGTTTCCAACTAGCAATTAGTGTCTTGAGTTGAACCATCGAATACTTTAACCTTTTTCAGAGTTTAAAATAAAAAATAAATAACTAAAATAATAATTATATATAATTAATAGAATAGGAAAATACTAAAATTTTGTATGAATGAATATAAAGACAATATAATAATAATAAAACAACGATACAACAATCGATCATCCATTAGTCTAATCACTTGAACAAATAAAGGTACATAAGTATAAAGAGGTTCTATAACACAAAGCCTCATATAATCCAAGTTGTGTATAGAATTTAGGGTTTACCCTAAGTATGATTTATGTCTGGTTGGAAGCAAACATCTAGTTGAGGCAGTCATTGGCGGTGCATTTAATTAAAATAAATAATTTTATTTATTTTTTTAATATAAATTCCCACAAACTAATTATCTCTTAGTAATATCTCATTATAAAAAAATATCCAAGGATAGTCACATAGACCCTGGGTTAATTGAGAGGATATTTAAGCATTTTTCATTTTCAAATCAAATCGGAGGACGATGGGATATCAGATCATGGTGGAACGAGAGGCATCAAATGTAGTGAAACTTATCCTTTGTTGATTAACACTTTCTTCATTGACAATCGATCCCAATAAAAGTATAAATCATCAATTGTAGTTTTTATCCTCTTTATCAAATTTTAAATTCATGGATTTTCATCATTTTTATTTTTTTTAAGATTTCACATCTTTCCCATGATCCCAATATACAAATTAATTTGTTTAATTTTTTATATTCTTTCTTTCCCATGATCTCACCCCAAATATCCTCAATTTATGATCATTGGACAATAAATATTTTTCAATGTTGATTGAAACTTTTTTCTTCTAAATTTCCCCACTCATTATTCACGTTCTTTATCATTGGACCATGGGTTCCTGATTCAATATTTCCAAGGTGATTTGAGCATGATCGAACCCCCAGATCCAAAGTGGTTGTGTTAATAAAAATGGATCAATGTTATAAGGATAGATCAATATGGATCGTGTGTTGTGAACGATGCTTCATAGATCTAAGATCTAGAGTAGTGGTGAAATTTTGTGGATTGTGACATAAGGCATGATTTTTGGTTTTATGGGTTTCGTACAAATCACTAGATTTAGTTTTTTGGCCACTCAAGGCTAGGAAATGACAGTTAGAGGAGATTTCCTTCAATCTTAGGTGATCAAACTGTGAGATTCGTGTAAATGGGCATGGATATATAAATCATATGATGAATTTGTAGATTCTATGAAAAACCCGACTACAAACCATGTATCCTAGAAAAAACACTATGTGTAGGCCCCCTAGGTATAGAACTAGGGTTTTAATAAAAGTCATGGATTACTCACCATGTGTATGAACCCACATGACATGTGACCCTACTGAGGAAGTCAAGAAGTGTTCCATCTTCAAACACCTAGGACCCCTTGCAAGATGGTACTCTATGTACTCTAGGAGTACACGAGCATGGTCTATTACCCGAGCATGGCTATGTATATGTCCAAGTACATGGGCATGGTCCAATTTACACATGAATATAAAGGAGCACATGGGTAGGCCCCAAGTGGTTGATAAACACTATATATAATCCATTTAATCCATGAAAAATTACATGGAATCCAAGCCATGACTATAAGAAAACATGGTTGGGCAATAAGGTGAGGCCACATTCCATGTGGACTTCTTACACATCATTTAGTTCCCTCTAGAACTTCATCCTCTCATATATCCTTCATTTGGACTTGGATTTTGGCTCATGAGTAGCATATCCTGAGTGTTTTTCTATATGGAATGAAATGGTTTCCTTTATTGGTGAATATGATAAATGATTCATGATTTTCAGAGAAATAATATTATTTAGGTGATTCTTGACAATGGCAGTGATCAATGAAATATCATTATATAGATGTTGGGGTTAGTACACCCTTATCGCACTAGGGTGTGGGTTCTCCATTCTCTTTATACATATAGATACGGTAATCCCATACACTTGTAAAGGTTCATCTTTCTACATAGTGGTACTCCCCTATCTTTGAGCTCCGACAGCAAGTGGGTCCTCCAAGGGTGTTATGGATCCCTCAGCTATGGAGTGCAATAGTGATGAGTGAGCCATCCACACATATTTTTGTTGATGTTTCATTAGATAATGGTCATCCGCGATAGAAATTTAGAGCTATAGGGTAAATAATCTAACTATGAAGGGATGTGAGATAGAGATCCCCTTTCCCTATCATTTGGGATACTTTATGATGATAAATATGTGTATTGGGTTTCATTTCCTACTTTCATTGGGTTGAAATTACAACTTTGTTGTATTGATCTATCAATTCCTCTTTGGTTTTTGGGGCATCCTACTGGGTATGTATATACTCACCCTTGTATGGGATTTTATCACATATTTTCTGTCTTATATAGATGACAGAAAAATAATCAAGGACTTTGCTGGATAAAAGTGATACCTTGGTTTATTGACTGCATTCGATGGTTGTTCTTGGAAATTAGGAGTTTGGATCTCTAAGCTTTATTCTTTTTTTATTTTTTTAAGGTTGGGATATCTCTTCTATTCGGGCATGTATTTTTCCTTATTTACTTTGGTTATACTATGGTACTCTAATATATTCTTCATATTATTTGCATGCATAATTACACTCTAGATATAATGTTGTGTTTTATTACTCTACACTATTACATGGAGATGTCATGGGTTATTATTTATAGGTACATTTTCAAATGGTCTCTCATCTTATTTCTGTCTTCTTGGTTCTTTTCACCAGCCTTTGACCTATTATAGGTGATCTTGTGGTTGTGGAAGCCCGAAATTTCTCTGACCAGGCGGTCCATGGTAGTTTAGGCCATTATAGAGTAGTTTTAGAGAATTGCATTCCTTGGGTTGATGTTTATAGTTTTCCCCATATGATTAATTGGTTGGGACTTAGGGAAACGATTCCAATGTGACTTGATTTAATATCTTATTCTAGGGAACCTATTGTTGGTGCATTAGAAAATGTATCCATACACCCTAACTCTGAATAATTGATTATCGACTTGACATGTCGAGTCATTGGATACATGGAACAATAGTACATGCATCTTATAGGATTGAGTCCATTGAATATACTTCTTGTTTCAGTTCCCATTATATCTATATTTTTGTGTGTGTGTTTATATATTCATATAAACATGGTACATATTAACTACTTTTAGGATTCCTCTACAAGGATATCCAGCAAGGTTACCGATTTAGGATCGTGATAATGATCTGATGAGTTATAATGCCTCAATTTAGGGTTCATCTCATGAGGCGTTTCAATTAGAAAGAAAGAGAGTATCATACCCACTAATATAGAAGAGGATAATACCAAAATTTCAGTCTTATGATTTTCGTAGACTTATCACACTCCATGAGTTCCAATGTTAGAGACTGTTGTCGCTATGCGATGAGGAAGATCCCCAGTTAGGTAAGGATTGGATTCATTTTGTGACATGAGTCTTCAGGATTATACAGGTCTTGAAATATTAGATGTTTTCATTGGTATTTGGTATTTTCCATGGAGAATCAAGGAATTGTTGGATTTTAGTGAAATAGTCTCATGATGAGATGATGCTCTAATGGTCCAACATTCAGCAGCTATTTCCTAAGGAGTATTACCCTTATTGTTTTCACTCGGTTCAGATTCTGGAGATTCTTGAGATATAATAGGGTAGTGTGATATTAACTGAGTATGTAGAGAGTTTCAATGACCTTACATGATACTCTATTGATATGGTAAACTATGGGGTCTTCTGTGTGAGGAAGTTCGAGAAAGGGATATGTAGAGACATTCAGGCCATTGTAGTATCCTTATTTCCACTGACCTATGTTGAAGTTCTAGAGAAATCTCTGGTGACTAAGAGCTTTCTAATAGAGGGACAGTAAACTGTCAATGCCAATAGTGGTCATCATGTGGCTGAATAATCTACATAATCTGGAAGGCATTAGAAATCAAGGTCTCAGTAGAGGAGTCATACTCATGCCTAGTCTCAAATATGTGGGTTTTTGGCTCATGGATCAAAATGAGGATCTAGTTATCCCAGATAGGGGTGGTTTTATGCTTTTAATGAGTGAGGTCACTTAACTCATTATTTCCCAACCAATCATGCTAATCAGGACATGCATACAGTGGATGGAACTCTATGGAAAAGATAACATCGTGATCAAGGATCTCCCATACATTTCTAGGGCGACCCTCATGGAGGT
This sequence comes from Viscum album, assembly GCA_963277665.1. Taxonomy (NCBI): domain Eukaryota; kingdom Viridiplantae; phylum Streptophyta; class Magnoliopsida; order Santalales; family Viscaceae; genus Viscum; species Viscum album. The sequence goes on along the minus strand of OY728164.1, from coordinate 407,233,495 downwards.
AGTGTTGGTAGAGGATTGGGAGGCACTCTGTAAAGAGGATTAGTTAGCTAAGGATGATGTTATAAGATTATACCACCACCACCACCACAACCAGGAGGCCCACGACAGGCTTAGGGACTTGGTAGTCGAGGTTATGGGCAGTTGTAGTCCACATAGGTCTATAATCAGGCTACATATGGGATGATATGAGGTATAATCTATGTTTATTCTGCTCTTTCCTTAGTACTAATAGACATAGGTGTAAGTCATAACTTCATTTCTCTATTCATTGTTTGAGATCTAAAGCTTAAAATTGAGACTTCATCCTAGAATTTATGGAAAGAGGTTCCTTAAGAGATAAATTATTTGATATCGCATAAATGGCATTAGTGAAAGTTATCACTTGGTGGAGAGAGTTTATTGTGTGACCTATTTTTCATCACAATGAAACCTTATGACATCATATTGGGTATAGATTTGTTGTATATGATATAGTACCATATTTACTATCATTATAAATGATTCAGATGGCTAAGGATTGATGGGATGATATTCTCCTTTGTGTGTGAGAGATATATCATTGTAGAATGATTGGGATTTTAGAGTAGGAATCTATAATCCATCACCTATTAGTTAGAGAGTTTTTCCCTTAGCACAGAGAGCTCTTTAAAATTTGGATTCCTTCAGTAGTGGTTAAATTTATAGAACTATTCTCTGAGTATGTTCTGAGATTAACTTTGAGGTGGGAGGTGTACATATGCATTGAATTTCACCTTGATTACATATCAATGTCTTTAGAGACATCAGATAACCTCTATTGATCTTCAAGAGCTAAGGATTAAATTAGAGGATCTTGAGAGAAGATCTTTATCAGACCCGGTGCACCCCCTTTAATTATCTAGTTTTATTCATGAAAAAGGTGGAATGAAGCATGAAATTTGTTTTGATTATTTTCACCTAAACTTGGTAACAAAAATGAACATGTAACCCTTGATGATTATTATCTACCTCTTTGACCAATTGAAGGCGTGAATTGGTTCTCCATGATCGATCTCAGGTTTGGTTTTCCCCAGTTGAGAGTTTGTGAGGTTGATATTTTAAAGATGGAATTTTGATGTCACTATAAACACTATAAGTTCTTGGTGATTCATTTTGATTTGAAAAATTCCCCTACTGTGTTTATGGATTTTATGAATCAGATCTTCTAGCCAGACATGGACCAATTTGTGTTTTTCTTCATTGATGAAATTATCATTTTCTCTTTATTATAGGAGGACCATGTGGATCATCTAAGGATGTCCTTATACTTACTCGATGAGATCAAACTTTATAATATGCTCTCAAAGTGCCAATTTTTAATCCATCAGATTCACCTTCTAGGGAATTTCATATCTGAGCATGAATTAGCTGTGTACATAGTGAAGATTGATGTAGTGGTTTCTTAGGATCCACCCAAGATACTTTATGAGGTACGAAGATTTCCTGGCTTGGTATGGTACTACTGGAGGTTTGTGCCTGCATTTTCTAGAGTAACATCCCCTTATAAAACCCTAAAATGGAAATGGAAACTATTTAAATGGAATAAGAATTTTTATAGATATTAGAGTATTTTAGGTTGAGGTTGACCAGTTCTCCTATGTTTAGACTACTTGAGGAGGGCATGGAGTACATAGTGCTTTGTGATGCCTCTAGATCTAGGCTCAACAGTGTGTTAACACAAATGAAGTTAGTGATTTCATATGGTTTAAAGAAGTTGATACCCCACAAGAAGAACCATTCTACTCATGACCTATATTTGGAAGTGGTAGTCTTTGCTCTGAATATTTGGAGACACTATCTTCTAGGATAGTGCTTTTTTGTATACTCAGACAATTATAGTTTTAGTCATATATTCACATAGAGATATATGAAGCTAAGATAGAGGTTATGATTATATTTATTGTAGGAATATGACTTTGAGATAGTATATACTTCTGGTAAGGTCAACATGGTGGTAGATTCCCTTAGTAGGAAGTCCAGTTCTCGCTTGCTGGAGGAGCTGTCTGGATAGTTGGATTATTTAAATTTGACAATAGTAGAGGAGAGAGGTGCAACTTTTTTTTAGTCAATGGTTTTGACTCGTTAACTTCTTAAAATGCGAGAGAGGCCCAGTTGGGAGATATTAACTATGATGTTCTTCATGGCCAGATATCCTCAGATCATTTACCATATGGATTCCCTGAAGGAGGAGAGAACATCATCCTTTTCCTTAGATGGATGGTGGTTCTAGTTGTGATGTAATGGGATTTGATGAGGGAATTCAAAACTTCTATTTTATTTTTACATAAGAGAGTGGAAAAGATATAAAAGTACCTTCAGTGGTAGTTTTGGTGTTTTGGGACGAGGTAGAGTGTCATTGAGAATGTCTCTCAATGTCTCACATCTCAGTTGGTATAGGCTTAGCACTAGGTTCTGGTAGGGTAGATACAACCCTTTGGCATCCCATAGTGTAAATAGGATATCATATCCATTTTGTGATGATGTTATTGTAAACATTGATAGGGAAACATGCCATCTAGGTGATATTTGACAGAATTACCAAGTCATTGTATTTTTTATATCAGGGAGAATAGTTTAGAGGATGGTTTGGGATAGTTGTACGTATGGGAGATCATTTTAATCCATTGGGTATCCTCAATGATTATCTTTGACTATGATGAATGGTTTATTTCACAAATTTGGAGAGGATTATAGGAGGATTTTGGGGCCTAGTTGAGGATGAGTACAACGTTTCACCCCCAAAAATGGGTAGACCAAGCGATCTATCTAGGTGTTAGAGGATATTCTATGGTATTGCATGTTATAATTTTTCTAGAGCTTGGAGGATCATTTTCCATTTGTAGAGTTTTTATATAATAACAGTTATCAATATATGATTGGCATAGAACATTTTGAGTCCATGTATGGGAGACCTTTCAGGTAACCCTTATACTAAACCGAGATTGGATAGACATCGCTTGTTGATCCAAAGATGGTTTAGATGATGATAGAAAAGGTCCGGGTAATCTACAAGTGGATGAGGAAATCCCAGTGCAGAAAAAAATATTACATAGATCGACATCATAGGCCTTTTGATTTCTAGAAGGGAGATCATGATTGTCTAAGAGTCTCCCAATGATGATGATTGTAGATGTTTTTCTAGGGTGGAAAGCTACCCTCAAGATTCATCAGGCTGTTTGAGATCATGTAGAGGGTTGGCAAGGTTTCTTACCAACTAGTCGTGCCTCCATAGTTAGAGAGGGTGCACGATGTCTTCTGTATGTCATAGCTGAGAAGATACATGCATGATTTTTGAACATTATTTATTGGGGAGAGCTAGAGATTGAGGATAAATACACCTTCTTGGAGTACCCATTGGCGATCGAGGATTAATAGGTGATCATATTTTAAGTACGTGACATTCATTTGTTCAATATGTTGTGGCATCACATGAGCATTTAAGACAGCTCTTGGGAGCGTGATATCCAGTTGTGGGCTTATTATACCCACATTTTTGGTTAGATTGTTCTTTTTGGGGTTGAAAATACATGAAGGAGGAGAGAATTTAGTGAATATTTTTCTTGTAAGACTTTAAAATATATTAAAAAATATTTTTGGAGTCAGGTGTTGGGATGGTGTGAGATTCAAAGACCTGGTGAGCCTAGAATTGATATTATAAATATATTAATATCATGAACATGTATTTTCCTAAAGTATTATAATAAATCTCAAGAAGAGTCTCATATCAGAAATCTAAGATCATTGTTGAGTTTGAAACATAGGGTTTTCCCTAGACATGACCTAAGGTTGGTCAACGCCGGATGTCCAATTCAGGCTGTCATTGGAAGTGTATTTAATTAAATTTATTTATTTTATTTTAAATTACCAAAACATAATTACATATATAAACATATCTTTATTAAAAATATAATGGGTAATCTGTATATATCTTGGGGGAATTGATATGATCTTTTAGTGTTCTTTTTTGGCAGATCACATTGGAGGAAAATAGGCAATCAAATCAAGGTGGAACGAAAGGAAGTTAACACAACTGTACTTCTCCTTCACTAGAAAATGATTTATTCACCAAAAATCGATCCCTATCATGGAAGGACTCATAAATTTCGGGTTTCAACCTCTTTATTACATTTTTAAATCATTTAATTTCATATACTTTATTTTTTAGTGATTGCATGACCTTCACATGAGCTTGATATATGATTTAATTTAATTTATCCTTCATTTCCTATTACCTCATCCAGAATATCCTCGTTTTATGATCATTGTCCAAGAATTATTGGATAATGATAATTGATTTTTTATTCTTTCCCCCCTTTAATTATTCATGTTATTCATCATTAGAGCATGGGTTCAGAATTTGACATTGTTGGGGAGGGTTCAAGCGTGATCGAACCCCTAGATTCATGGTGGTTGTGTGTACGATGAACATATTGGTTTTATGTAAATGAATTCATATGGATCATGAGTTTTATGAGATTATTTGTGGATATAGGGTTTGTATTAGTGAAAAAATTAGGTTCTAGGTGATTGGAGGTGCAACAGTTGGTGTTGTGAGCTTCATGCAGATCGCGGTATTATTTTTTATGACCATTGGAGGCCAAGAAATTATAGACGAAAGATATTTTCTTCAATATCAGGTGGGAAACCAGTGAGATTCACAATAATGGGTAATGATATAGAAACCATGTGAGGAATATATTTATTCTATGAAAAACCTTACTGCCCTCCATGTATCCCAGAATAACATATGGTGTATAATACCCCTTACTGTGGTGATAGGTTTTTATGAAAATTTACAGATCATAGACCGTGTGGTTGAAACCAAAAACTGTATGACCCTACCCGGTTAGCCAGGTTGTGTGCCAGCTGCACATGCCTAGGACCCCATGTGTGATGACATTATATGTACTCAAGGAGTGCATGGGCATAGTCAAGTACCTAGGTATAGCTAGGTACCCATCTAGGTACACAGGCATGACCTGACATTCACGGGCCTAACCAAGAGTAGACGGGCATACACCGTGTATGTGATACATCTCATGTATGACCCATACATGCCATATACTATGACATGGAAACCAATAAGTGTCCATAATAGAATGCATATATGAATCTAGGTTGAAACACAAGTTGTGCGAAGCCCTTACATGTCATATATTTCTTTCCAGAACTTCTTCCCCTCATACCTCCTTCATTTAGACTCATATTTTGGCCTGTGATAGCCTATCCTACACATTTATCGGCATATAACATCTGTGTGACATTTATTAGAGAATAAGAGATATTATTCAATATTTTACAAGGATGACGCTTATTTAGGTGATGCTTGATGATGGCAGTGATCCAAGCATGATCACTAGAGAGATACATGGGTTAGTACTCCCCTATCGCACTAGGGTGCGGGTTCCCTAATCTCTTTATATAGATAAAGATAGTACTCACCTACATAGAGTATAGTTCCTATATCTATATATTGGTACTCATCTTCCTTAAATATATGACAATGATTGGGTCCTTTATGGGTGTTGTGGCTCCCTTGGTTGTGGAGCACAATAGCAAGGAGCGGTCCCTCAACATAAATTTCTAATGAGGATGTGTTAGGTGATGGGAAATTTTGACAGACTTTTATAGATGTATCTGTAATTATGAACTTTGAATGGGATATGATATGGAGATCCCTTTTCTATCTCATATAGGTTTCTTTATAAACATATATATGTGTATATGATGGTGTGTGTTTGTGTGTGTGAATGTATTGGGTTTTGTTTCCCTCTTGGTTTGGGTTGAGTTGACTACTTTATTATATCTCTCTATCAATACCTATTCGGTTTTCAGGGTATCCTATAGGGAATGTATATACTCACCGCTGCATGAGATTTGGCAACATGTGTCATGTCTTATGAAGACAACGGACATATCGGTGGGGAATTTGGTGGAGCAGAATGGTACCTGGGTGCATTGGTCGAGTTCTTTGGTCAAGCTAGGAGATCAAGACCTAGGCTCTCTCAGATTTATTATTTTTCTAGTTTTTTTAGGCTTGGACATCTCTTTTGGTTGGGCATGTATTTTCCCTATTTACTTTGGTTATAAAATGGTACTCTGATCTTTTTCCTAGATTTTTTCATGCCTGATTATACTCTAGATATACTATCATTTATTATTCATTTCCATTGTTTCATGGATACACTATGGGTGCTTATGTATAGGTACATTAGGTAAGGGAATCCCATTTAATTTAAGCCTTCTGGCTGCTTGTCTCCATACCCTATCCTATTAGAGGTTTTATTTGGGTTATAGAAACATAGCCTTCCATTATCCTGACAGGCCTCAGTGGATCAGTTCATTACATGGTTTGTTCGCCAACCACTTGCACTATAGATAAGGATCTTAACCATGCATCAATGAACCAAAGATCTAGCTCCTCCAAATTTTGAACTAAATTTTATCCTAATTCAAAGGCCCTTATCTAGTTCCCTTAAAGTGATATATCCAAAACAAACATTAGAAATTCTCTATAGAACTAGATACTCTCGCTTCAACTACACACCGGTCTCTGAAGTCCCTATGATTTTCCAACAATCAATCTTATACAGTCTATGAACCTTCCATGAGAGGGGTTATTTTACACATGACCAGATTGATGATCCCCACTATAAGAGTATCCTTGTTTTCCCCCTCACACACAATATTACCCTGGTCCATTTTTTATGCCATCTTCTTCTATGGAGACAAATCCTTATGCATTAACCACTAGCCCACCAACCCTATGAGCTTCATTCCAAACACATTGGTTTCCAAAACCATGGATGATTTTAAACTGATAAACATCAGTTACCTACCATAAAAACTCCACTAGGATCATCTAATAAACCAAAAACATCCTCAATGGTATGTACACCACACCACTTTCTCCAACCCACATGTAACCACTGCATGAATGCTCACAAATCAAGGCTTTCCAAAAAAAAAACATGAAAACACCACTTGTTACTCTAACTATGAGTTTTTTTCACTGAGTCATGGAACTAAGATCTATCTTTATAATCCTTAAAATATTTCGACACATCACAATTTGTCCACTCCACAAATTTGAGCACATGAATTACTTGTATTTATAAAGGAAACCCCTTTTTATTGGGTTTCAACATGCATCACTTGTCTCACGGGTGTCATCTCAATCTATTGTACATCCACCCATGCCCAACCCTCATATTCTCAACCACCTAGGATCCTCACTAATTGTATAATGATAGTTTTATTCTAAACTAACAGTCTTGAAACACTAGATCCCATCCTCTGTGCAACAAGAATCCAAATTATTAAGAACCTAACCTTATATCATGAGTACATACTCTCTAAGTGATATATACTCCATGGTCACAAGGAAATTTTCAAGACCTTCCTTTAATATTTTTATAGGTTTCTTATATTCATAATGCATTTTCATCGACGAAAACTCCCCTTTGGCATTAACCTTGACTCTGCATCCATAAGGAATATCCTCACTCAGGTTACATCCTGGTAATATGAGACACCAACCTATTAGTAACCAGAGTTTCATCAAGGCAATAATGTTTTTCACAAACCCACACAAGGTTTCACTAAGTTTTGGAATGTATGAAATTTCATCATGGAACTTCTCAAATACATTCCATATTGAATTCACTCTTAGAACAACAACCTAAAGAGTCAAGAAATCATAGTTTGGTATAAATTGTTTCCACTCTATGCTATAAAGACAATTTTCATGGACTATAGTCATCTACTTAATTAACCAGACCTATCCATATTCTTCTCACACAAGGTTATTACTAAGAAATTTATTTCCTAAAAATGACCTAACAAGTGTACTACACCACCTATGCATAGAGGGACTGCATCATTATCACCATCGTCATTTCCATTACCGTAACTGACATCATCATCACTAAGGTGAACCACACCTTATTATCACATTACCTACTATTATAAGTCTACATGCATAAGGTTTAAACCAAAATAATTTCATGAGGAGGACATATGGGTAACATAGTACAACTCATTGACACCAAAATAGTTGAATCGTTTGATATCATTATAATCACAAAGAAGTACCACACATGTCATGATAAACCTATATGTTAAACATTATTCATGTGACACCTCTTTCTGATACATCCAACATTCAAATACCTAATAAATCACATCCTCAAAATCCATGTTCATAACACAAGGTAAAAAAATATGGCAAAAATATAAAATGAGAACACCAATCCCATACCCCAGTAACTTGGACTTCAATCAAAAATGGAGTTCATGATGCACTGGTCAAAGTTACATCTCCAACACATTCCTATATATCGTGCCTACCCACTACAAAAAATAAAAAAAATAAGAGAGATTGTGCTATGATTGCATTTTGTAACATCATGAACCAAATAATGGGGTCTGATTCAAAATGTAACATGACCTTAGGTGTGCCTCTTCATATGAAAGAGGTTACAAACTATCCATGAGGGTCTTGAGTGGAACCATGGGGAGACTCTACCCTATGTTGTAGTGCATTGTAGAAAACAAAAAACCAAAATTATGACTATATATAATAAGATTAAGGGGAAAACAATAACATTATGTATAAATGAATGTCGAAAAAAAAACTCAAGAGTCAAAAGAAGATACAATAGACTGTCTCCCACAGGTTCAGTCATGTATATGAATAAAGAAATGTAAAAAATTACAAGGAGGATATAAAATGATAATTCTCACCTCATCCTAGTCTCTAACTCACAGCAAGTTATCCTATTATATGATCAAATAAGGAATCATCCCAATCTATACAAATAACATGTGAAGGTTAATCAGGTACCCATGTGACATAGATTCCCAAGAAGGGTGTGAGTAAAACTCTATAGGACACCACTGATGTGGTTCAATACTCAACTAGTAATATGCATTGTATAGTAATGTGATAAGATCATTTGAAAATAAATAGGAAATCTATAATTTTTCTAGCATAAAATATTATCTCTATAAACCAATATGAGATAAAAACCATGCGTTGAGTGTTCATGCTCTTATTAAGCCATCAGAAACCCCAACCATACCATCTTTGACACAATATTAGATGGATTGTTATAATGAAATTTATAAGTGAACAATAGAATGTTACAATGCTAACATTCATAGTTCATACCATGTTAATCCATCATATCACATATCTATCTCTCATTAGAAAAACATTCCCTATAATTGTTGTCTCATAGGTTAGGGTAGAGCCATCCTTAAAGCTTCTAAATAGACTTACATGCCCTATGCCTCCAAGTTAGACCAAAATATGTCTTCATATCCTACTTTTATCAATCAAGTCAAGTCACATAGACTATAATTCCTCACTATCACATCTTGAGTCCAATCACATATAACCATCAAGCCCCCAGGTGAGAACTATAGTGACTCAATATTTTCATACATAAATATTACATTTTTTAGATTATTATTCAATATATTTCACTAATACATTCCGAGTGATGATAAATTTTTAGTGTCTTGGGAGACTAGGTACATTTTATTCTTACTCCATTTAATATATTAAAAATAACCCATAAATATCTTCCAATTTATTACACTTTATATACATACCTTAATTAAATCTCTCTTCAAAACCTCATGAAATGAAACATAAGAAATGTTGAGCTCAGATGCTTAGTAACAGTAAATGTGGGAGATATTAATTGATGATCATAAGAAGTAATAAGATAATAATAAGGCTATAAAATCATGAAAATAAATTACAATATTCAGACCCAATCTTCCAAATATCATAAATATGATTCATGGAATAAAACATTATCATTTCAAAGGCATTCATCATAAGAGTAAGAAATAATTATAAATCAATCATGAACCATAAGTTAATGTCAAATAAGTGTGGCACCATAATATGTATAAATATCATTTCATATTTAAAAGTTAACTACTAATACCATATAATAATAATGGATCGGGAATCCCTAACTATTTCCCATAGGATAAAATATCAATCATCATCACTTGTTTCTCATATTGGATCTAGAACATTAACTTGTTTCCTATAGTGGATCAAGGACATCGACCAGTTTCCCATAATGAATCAAGCACATCATCTTGTTTACCATAATTATATTATGAGATATAAATCCTTAGAAAATGAATTGGATAGATATATAGGCCCCACCCATCACATAATCTATACATTTGTGTGCCATTGAATAATTAAACATTCATCATATAATCACATCATAACATGTGTAAAGAAATCAAGTTTAATAACATTTTATAAATCTATCATAGCATAACCAATGTAAAAATAAATGGGTTTCATAATTATGTCATCATCATAGTCATAAACCATCCATATAAATAATAAATATGGTACCATTAAATCATTTCCCCAGTAAAACATAAGTAACACCAAATTGTTTCAAGGATAAATAAAAATTCCATAAAATATCATTAAAAATTTCTTGAGGAAAATATATTTTCCATTTTGAAATAAATTATTCAAAATATAAAAGTTTACCAAATATTAAGGATATAATTTTATTTTAAATTAACCTTAAAACTAGAAAAGTATGATTCAAATAATTGAGTGGTCATGACGGTGGAAGATTCTATTTATAATTCACATGTTAAAACAAATATTTCTTTCACATTTTTGGTAAAAAAACCAAACAAACACATTTGAAAAATGAAAAGAAGATTAAATTTTAAAAAATTTATAAAAAATAAAAACATGGGAAAATTTTATTTAAATAATTATTTTATAATAGTAAAGCATTCCTTTAAAACATTTTTAAAAAACATGGACATGGAAGAGAAAAATTTGACCGTAGGGAGAAATATAGTCTTTTTTCTTTTTTTGGTTTGGTTAGTTATTAAAGAGAGGAAAATAAGAGGAAAAAATTTATTCTCTAGAAATAACCAATGGATAATAAAATAAAATAGTTTCTTGAGAGGTATACCATAATATTTTATCATCAGAAACATATATAATTGTAAATAATCATGATAAAAAATGAGATTGTAACATAAAACTTTTACTACTTTGGTAACTTTTGATTCGTAAGCCCCATCGAAGAAATAGACTTATTTAAATATATAAATATCAATAATTTTCAAAATAATAATCATAAAATTAATTAATAGGTATTATATACACCACATAATAGAAACAATGGGTGAATATGGATTGTGTCGCAACGAAATAAAGGTGAGGTGAAAATCCCTTACCTGAAGTCTCAAATTTATTTTTGCATGTTTAGACCTCCAGTATAATAAATATAGTTTTTATACATATATAATAGAAAAATAATCATATAAAACATATCATATAGGATTTAATTATGATATTTTATTACCTATTTAATAACAATTCTTTGGTAAAATTATGTTTCGAGTATTAACTTATTCATTTTTCATGTATGTTTTGGTTTGTTATTTTTAGTACTTATAATTTGATTATGGTTTTATCATATCATGAATTATAACTATGATATAAATATCATATATATATATATTTATTTAATAAGTATTTATTTTAATTCATTAAATTTAGATATGGAAAATGAATTATATTGTCCATGGAGATAGTAAGTTGTACATACACATGATCACTATTACTATTTTCTTAATAGATGGAATGAAAGAAAATTAAATATTAATTAAACTTTAAATAATTATTTTTATATATAAAATATAATATATATTCATTAAATATATCCTTATTATCATCCACATCAAAATAAAATGAAAAATGTATGACATCGCTTTGTGAAGGCGCTAGTCCACACGTACGCATGAGAGATGTTATCATTTCAAAAGGATTGGAAGGTAAGAAGTTAAATGTGATATTATAATTAAATAAGAATAATTATGTCATAAATATAATATAAATTTGTTAAATACATCATTATATCCAACTATGAGAGGTGGTGTTGGAAAATTAATTACATCGGTTCTCGAGGCGGTAGTCCACTGTACACATGATCGACTGTTTTATAGCCCATTTGATGTAAGAGGAGGTGGATATGAGTTGCAAAATTTAAATAATTACATATAATTATATGTGAGATACTTATTTTATTACATAATTTTATTTATATTACATTTTAATGATTTCGATGAAGAAATAAAAAAATAAATGGTTAAAAACAATACCTCTTCTTCAGGCAACCCCCTTAGGATTGAAACAAAAGCCTTCATAGGAGAGCTTCCTAATAAAAATAAGTCCTCTAGGAAATGATAAGGGAAGTAAGGAAGATATTTATTCAGTTATTATTTAAACCTAAATTCTTTGAAGGTTTAAATAGGAGATGAGAGGGGGTTCCCTTTTATAAATGGGGTAGAATACACACTTGGAGTTTTTGAAACGAAACAGGTATACCCACATTTTACACATGAAAAAAGGATTGGAATGGATCATTATAGAACCACAGATGAGTTAAGGTATAAACATTTCAATAAAATAATAATTCTAAAAACATATTATGTTATTTTACCCTTATATTTTTAATTTAACCTCCTAGTAAATCTGTTTTAACCTTAATCATGGTAATTAATTTTTACTATTTTTACTGTTCATTACGACAAAAAATTATACTGAACATATAATATAATACTATTTATTATTATTCATAATATTTAATCCTTTTCTAAATATTCAATTTAAATAATTTTTGGAATTTAGTTTAAAATTAATCCCATAGACGTGACAAAGAAGTGGTGTTCTAAAGAAAATGTTTTTATAAGTGTATTAAGTTTTAATATCAAAATTCAATATAAATTGGTTTCAATGGAATAAATTATATTAATAAATGTATAAATTAACTAATTTTTCTTTTAAAACTATATTAAAATAAAATTAATCTTTTAAATTCTTTAAATGAAAAGATGGGTTTTAATAAAAATCAGTATTTTCTACTATTCATTAAAAATATTAATCTTTTGAGAAAATTTTAAAAAATCCACTCAAAGATAATTTTTACATGTATATCTAAAAAATGGAGTTTATTTTGGAAAATAAATTTTCTAAAATCATCAAAAATTACTTTTAATTAATTTTTTTAAAATTGAAATAAAATCATTTTTATGAGAAAAGGTATTTTCGGAGTACTTAAAGACTTTACAAAAAATTAAGTACATTTTTTGTAATATTTTTTATTTTCATAAAAAAATTATTTTAAATGTTTGTTATTCCTATTCATACCACCATGTTTAAAATACTAGTTATAATAGTCATGTTTAAATAATTATATTAATAGTATATCATGTTTCATTAAAACTTGGTATTGCGTGTAATGAAAGTTATCGAAGAAATTAAATTTATATGAAAAAATAATATTTCATAAAAAATACAGAGGTTAAATTATACCCCCATTAAAATTACTTTTATGCTCAAATTCATCAATCCAATACAAAAAATAAGGAAACTTCTACCTCAGAATATCCTGAGGTTCAAATGTAACTTCCCCAAGTTAGTAGTTTCACCATAAAATTGTGACTAGGTGAGTGGTCTTGTATCATAGAAATTTCACTCTCTGATCCAAAATCTCCCAATGTTTATTTTCATAAGAAATATCATGATACATTGGTATGAACTATGAGTCCAATACATGTGACAGATCAGATAAGAACTTCCATAAGAGAAATACATGGAACACATCTTGGACATGAGAGAGGTTTTGTGGAAGTGACAATCAAGAAGAAACTATACCAACTCAGTCAAGAATAAAATAGGGGAAAATATAACTAAGGCTAATATTTCCTTTATTTATAAATATCACAAACATATTACATGTAGTAATTAAGAGAATAATTTATCATTGACTTTAAATTACAGATCATGTTGATGATTATCAGCGTAAATTTCCTTTCAACTTTGTGCTACCCTCATGTGTTTCTGAATGGATTTAAAATTACATACTATTTCTTCATCCATATATAGTTCTAATAGCTTTATTTATCCAAATTCATCACACTAAATTTTATTGCTACACTTCTTTCCATATAAGGATTCATAGGGTGCCATTTGAATGCTCGAGTGAAATCTATTATTGTAAGAAAACACAACTAGATGAGTGTGTTGATACCAACCACATTTGAAATCCATAGAATAAGATCCTAGAATATCGTATAGGGGTTGAATAGTTCTCTCAGACTAACCATCTTTCTAATGATGGTATTCCATACTAAAACTCAACTCAGTGTTATGTTATTGCTAAAAATTTTCATAAAACTTTGAGTTGAACCTTAGTTCCCAATCAGATATAATGGAATATATTAATCCATGAAAAATTACCACTTAGTGTATATATTGTAAAGTTGATCCATAGAGAAATGTTCTCTGATATAAATTAAGTGTGTAGAGTTGGTAAGGTGATCAACTAAAACCCATATATCACTATTACCATTAGATGTTTTGGAGAGTCTGATGACAAAATCCATGGGGATGTTTTCAAATCTCCATTCAAATATGGGTAATGGTTGTAACATCCCCTTAGAATTTTATCTCTAATACTTAACTTGTTAATATACCAAGAACTGAGATAAAAACTCTCCAATATCTCTATTCATAACATCCCACTAGAAATACTCTTTCAAATATAGATACATCTTTTTTACTTATAGGATGAATAGAGAATGAGGAACTATGATCTTACTCTAACAGATCCTTCTTCAACTAGGTTATCGATAGAAAACATACAAGGATATTAAACCTTATATTTCCATTATAATTGTGGTTAAATTTAGTAATAATTATAACCTTCTTCTACAGCTCTACATTATCCTTCTCCACCTCTATAATATTTACTTGGATAGATTATTGAACACTTATTTGAGAAAAATAATATATATCCCCTTCCTTTAAAATTTCCAGATCCATCCTTATAAAATATATAAATATTGGATATTTTGTGATCCATATCATGGATATGCTGACATGAACATTTTGAATCAATGCATCATCCACCTTGTTCACCTTCACAGGGTGGTAATGTATTGATTATTCATAATCTTTAATTATCTCCAATCATCTTCTCTGGCACATATTTAACTCTTTTTATGTTAATATATATATTAAACTTTTATGATTGGTATATATATCACACCTATATCTATAAAGAAAATTCCTTAGTGTCTTTAATGAAAAAATTACTTTAGCTAACCCCAAATAAGAAGTGTGGTAATTTTTATCATGGGACTTCAATTTCCATGAGGCATAAGATATCACCATATCATTCTACTTGAGAATTCATCCATCCCCTTATTTTATACATCACTATAGATTACAAACCTTTATCCACATTAGGGTAATGTAAGGATTGGTTCACTAATTAACCTTCTCTTTAGTTTCCTGAAATTTTCTTCACATTAATTTATCCAAAGAAACATGGATATAATATATGTTAACATAGTGAGTAGATTGGATAACTATGATAAATTATCCATAAAACATCAATAATATCCATCCATCCTAATAAAACATCGTATCTTAGTCACATGGTTATTCTGGGCCAATTATCAATAGTATATTTCTTTGATGGATCCACCGATATACCCTCTCTTGAGATTATATAAGACAAAAATGAAACTATTTATATCCAAAATTCAAACTTTTTAAAAAATTTCATATATTGTATCCTTCCTTAGGGTCTTAAGCACAATTATTAACTAATATTAACTCTATTACTTACTATTTGGATAGATAAGAATTTCATCTACAAATAAAACCCCAAACTTATCAATGTAATATCTAAATATTGTATTCATTGAATCAATAAAGATATAAGGGGAATTAGTCAAACTAAATTACATAAATATATATTCATAGTGGTCATACCTTGTATGGAATTCTATTTTCATTATATATACCTTTTTAACCCTCGATATATGATATCCAGAATGAATTTCAATCATTAATAAGTACTGATCTTTTCACAATTGGTCAAACGTATCATCAATATGGAGTCGATGACTCTTTTTTGTGTTTTTTATCTTTTTTGGTTTTTGATAATAAATTTAGAGTCACATCGATCCATATTTGTTATTAAAAAAAAGGACATGTGCACTCCAAGGTGACACAATTGGCCGAATGAATCCCTTTTCTTGATTCTCCTAGAGTTTTATCTTTAATTATTACTGCTCAATTGGGTCCATTCTATATAGAGTCTTTGAAATTTACATATATCCATGTTTTATTTTTATTGAGAACTAAAATTCAAACTATGGTGTAAGGATAGGAAACTCTATTGGAAAGTCATCAAGAAACTCCTGCACAATAAGAACATCATTGATGTTGAGTTTATCCCCAACCATATGAGATGAACAACCCTTTTGAATAGGATTAAATCCCAATACAACGGATGATATCTTCATTGGAAGTTCATATTTATAATTTTACTGATATATGATCATATATTGGTTTAGAATATCAAACATGAATTTTATTCCATCGCAATTGATGTGGAATTTATGTAAATAAAGTCAATACATGCCTAATATAACATTAAATTCAACTAGAGGGATAATAAAGATATTTCCATGAATAAAATTTAACCCAAAATTCAACTATAGATGATTCATATACTTGATATGAGATTATCATGACATTAGGGGTTTTCACTACTAATTCAATATCTAATAATTAGGGATATGAATTAACCTTCCTTGATACTAATCTAAAATAAGATATTTCAATATTTGAGCATACCTGTCACCACCCCAACTTCATTATTCAATATTTAATCCCTTGATAAATCCAAAATAGATAGAAAAACTATAAAGATTCAATTATAAAAGTGATAAATCATTCATAGGATGTCTAAATAATGACGACTTATGCTTATCCTAGGTCATTCATGGTCATTATTAAAATACTCCATGATGCTTCATAAAGAGTTCAGGAATTTCAAAAACATATCCCCCAAAATTTTCAAACTAGGTGTGTATAAATGAATGTTGTCATGAACTAGGTAACAATTGAATCAAAGACTAACAAACCCTTTTTATATCTATTACCCCTAGGTATATCTATTCTAGAGCCACATCCACTTGTGGTATCTAGAAAGGGATGTAATTACTTAGAAACCACTCTCTCTATCCTTCTCCAAAATTTTGGGACATTTTTCTATACATTTAATTACCCATATAAACATCCTTATATATATCCCAAGGGATATCACTAAATATTTCTCATCATATTTTCTAAAGGATAACTAAAAATATCCTATGATACCAACTATATGAACCCCAAATCCTCATACATAGATATTACATATTAATAGATAAATATTCATTTCATCTTACAAAAATATGCATGGAGACTATAAAGGTTTAGTGTCTTTGGAATCATGGATACATAAACAAATGGTTCATAAGTGATTTAAATCATATCCCATAAGATACTTCATAAATATAACCCTTCTTAGACATATAATACATAAAACCTTTCTTCATAACCTAGGGAAAGGAAATATAATAAAGGGTGAGATCATATGGTCAATAAGTGTAAACATGGGTGATATCAATGATCATATAAGCACAACATGAGTATTAGGGTATGAGAACATGAGCGTAACATTTGAAAAAATATTTCCTGTATATCAAAGATCATAATCTTGAGTCATGGAATAAATTTTCAGAATTCATAAGGCATAAAACATAAAGGAATTGAAGAACACGATCCATGAGAACAGAATGTTGGAAAAATACATAGATTTTTGGAATACACATAATCATTTAAAGTCATTTCTTTGGTGGTCATTAATCATTGTAAAAACAATCATAGTGGAATGGGTTCACTTCCCAAACCATCTTAGTAGTTGATGTTCACTCCCCAGACTATCATGTTTGAAAAATTCCCTTACTATATAAGTTCACTCCCCATTATAGTCTTATTTATCTCATGATATATCAATCATTACGCAATGTATTGTAGGGAGATATAGGCCTCACCCACAATATAATTAAAATCATTCATATGTGTTCTATAAGATCAAAAAACATTCATCATATCATATAGTTTAATATTTCTTTCATTTCGTACATGTTAAAATAATGATTCCTTTCACATTTTTGATAAAAAAAGTCAAAACTGCCTCATTTGAAAAAAGACAAGAATATTCCATTTAAACTATTTTGTAAAAAATAAAACATGGTTAAAAAACACTTTAAAAACATATTAAAACATTCTTTAAAACAATTTTTTTGAAAAATTGGTCATGGAAGAAAAAGTATATTTGACTGAAGAGATAAAAAAGTATTTTTTTTAAAACATTATTTTGATCTCTTTAGTTCTTAAAAAGTGGAAAATGAAAGAAAAATATCTATTATATAAAAATAACTAGAGTAAAATAAAATACATGAGTTTCTTGAGATTTAGATCATGTTATTTCATCATCATAAACTTAATCATAAACAATTCAAATAAATAAAGAGATTGTAACATAAAATTTTTACCACTTTGGTAACTTTTGAATCATATGCCCCATAAAAGAAATAAATTTATATGGATATATATCGTAATAATTTTAATAAGAATAATAATAAAATACATTTATGGGTAGTATATTAACCACATAGATGAAACATGTGGTGAATATGAAATGTTCCTCATAGAAATAAAAGTGAGACGAAAATCCCTTACTTTAAGTCTCAACTTTCTTCATACATGTTCAAAACTCTTGAATAATAAATATACTTTTATTATAAATATATTTAACATATATAATAATATATATCATACTATATATTATTAAATTATGAACTTTTATTACCCTTTTATTATCAAATATTTGTTAATATCATATTTTAGGTAATAACTACTTCGTTTTTCATATATTGTTTGGTTTGTTATTTTTGGTAATTTTACATTGATCATGGTTCCATAATATAATTAATTTTAAAAATTATATAAAAATTATATATATATATATATATTATATTTATTTATATTAATCTATAAATGTTAGATATAGAAAATTAATTACACCATTTACTGAGATGGTAGGTCGTACGTATGCATGAACACTATTTCCATTTTCTCGACAGATAGAATGAAAAAAATGTAATTAATAATTAAATTTATAGGATACTATTTATATCATATATATCATATATATTCATTAATTTTATCCTTATTACCATCCATTTCAAAATAAAATGAAAAATGTATAACATCACTTCATGGAGGCAGTTGTCTACACATACGCACGAGTGATGTTATCGTTTTTCAGCGGATTGGAAGTTAAGATGGTGGATGTGATATTATAATTATAAAAGTATAATTATGTCATAAATATCATATATATATATATATAGATTAAATAAATTATTATATTCATCTATGAGAGGTGTTGTTAGAAAAAGGAATACATCGGTTCGTGAGGCGGTAGTCCGCCGTACACATGATCGGCGGTTTTGTTTCTTATTTAATGGAGGAGGAGATAGATATTGGTTATGAAACTGAAGTAATAATATACCATTATATTATAGATAATTATTTTATTGTATTATAATAGTTTAAAAATATTTTAAATAGGTGGAGGAATAAATAAGCTAAAAATGCTCGATTAAGAATGATACCTCTTCTTCAGACAACCTCCTTAGGTTAGAATGAAAATAATTCATAAGAGTGTTTAATAATAAAAATAATACCTCTATGATATGGTTAGAGAAGTAAGGAATATATTTGTTTATGTATTATTTGAAACAATAGGCTATGAAAGTGTGAATCGTATAGAATTAGGGGTGACCATTTATAAGTGGGGCAGAGGACACACATGGAATGTTTGGAAAGAAAGGAGTTATACACATGTTTTAAACATACCAAAATTCTCTAAAATGGTTCATTATCGAACCTTACATGTTATAAGGAATATATATGACTATAAAATTGGAATTGGATAAGTTTTTTTGGTCATTTTAACCCTTTCCATTTTAGTTTGACCCCCAGTAAACTGATTTTAAACTTAACAATGATCATTAATTTTTACTGTTTTTACTATTAATTATGAAAAAATTTAAGTTCAAATTATTATATAATATTAATTATTATAATTAGGAATATTAATAAATTTTTAAAAATTCAATTCACATCATTTTTAGAATTTAATTTAAAATTAAATCCGCATATACAATGAAAAAGTAGTTTTTCAACGAGAAACTTTTCATAAGTATACAAAATTTTAATAACCAAATTCAATATTAAATTGACTCAACTGAAATAATTTTTATTAATTTCAAAATAATTGAATTAATTTTTTATTTAAATTAATTTTAAACCAAATATAACTTTTAAATGATTTAAATGAAAAGTTAGTTTAAAAAAAAGGTAATTTTCACTATTCATTAAAAAATAAACTTTTCAAAAAAATACCAAAAATTCACCCTAAGATAATTTTTACATGCTGATTCCAGAAATTATTCTTATTTTTTAAAATTAATTTTCCAAAATTATAAAAAAAATATTTGTTCATAAAAATTCATAAAAATTGTTTTTTGAGAAAAATGTATTTTTGTGGCATATAATGAATTTGCCAAAAAATTAAGTACTTATTTTTAAATATATTGTATTTATAGAAAACCTTTATACTTAATTTTTAAAATATGGTCACTTATATTCATAAAATAATGTTTAATGACTATTCTACTTTAAGAACCCCGATCTTCTTTTCAGGTCTCGTTCAACTGAGAGTTCCGTATGACCGCGGATCTTCAACGAACCCCCGAGCGAGCATCTGCAATCTGAATCGAACACCGTCAATTGCATTGGGATAAACTTGGTAATTTATATATTCTTCTTGATCTTTGTTTCATGATTCCTCCTCTTTCTCAGGTTATCCTCTGTTGAACATTTTAGACACTTTTGTAGATCTTTGGCGTTCTAGGGTGATTCAAGCTTCAAGGTTCACGTATATCATTCATAAAATGCTGAGGTTAGTGGTTTGTGCCTTTTAATAGAAAGTATTTGAATACTATGTGCAATTTTCTTGATACCCTTGAATGGGGTATTGCGGATTTTCCATTTTACCCTTATTATTTCATGTCATGCTTGTATGCTTGCGTAGAGGTTATTTGGATATGAATAGGGTTGATTACTTTTCCTTGGATTTGTTTTCCCATGCTTTGTTCTGTTTAGGAATGTTGGTCATATTTAGCATGTCAAGCCACCCAGCCATTCTTTTCCATGCCTAGTTGTGGGATGATGCGATTATTGTTATCTGACATGCTTGATATGTTTTAGACTGATTAGTCAAGTAGCTCTGTAGGTTTGATTTGGATGTATTAATTTGCTATGATCATTTTCTTTACATAGGCCTGTGAGAACATGGTGTAGTAGACTATAAGGGGAATTTACCGAGTGAGCTTCCTCAGATAGTCTTTGAACCACTTAGGCTATAAGGGAAATTGACCGAGTGAGCTTCCTCAGAGAGTCTTCGAACCACTTGGGGTTATAAGGGGAATTTACTGAGTGAGCATCCTCAGAGAGTCCTTGACCTTGGGGATATAAGGGGAATTGACTGTGTGAACTTCCTCAGAGAGTCCTTGACTACCTTAGACTATAAGGGGAATTGAAAATGTGAGCTTCCTCAGAGAGTATTTAAATTACTTTTGACTATAAGGGGAATCAACTATGAGTGCTTCCTTAGAGAGTATTTATATATTATTTTGACTGAACCAGAGGGAATAGGTTATGTGTACTTCCCAGAGGGTTAAATTGCTTGATTAGTTGCTTATTTGATATGTGGAACTGTTTATTGCTGAGTACTTTCTTGTTTACTGCATTTTTTCTTATTACCTGCCATATATATTCACTGACTGTTAGGCACAGATCTCTGGGTGGTTGCCAACTGAGATTTAGTCTCACACCCTATTTGGGGCATGTTTTTGGGCTCAAATAGATTATATAGTTTTAGGTATAGATAAGGGAAAATTCCCTTCTACTTTAGGTTCTTGATTGACTATGGAGCTGGAGATCATAGGACCATGCTATGACTTGTGATGTTGGGAAGTTGTTTACTTGATTTCTTTGGTATTTGGATTAGTACTATTGTATTCCAGAATTATGACTTATTTGGATACTTTTTTAGACATATATACCATGAATCATTCATATATATATATATATGTGTGTATGTTCCAGTTTATTATTTTCCAGTCTTTCGCTGTTTACTTTTGTATGGATGATTACTGCTTCCGCAATTGATATTGTTTTTCTTCCGCTATGTTAATCTGCCATTGAGGGAATAGTTTCCCCACTATCACACCCAAGGCCCTCACTACTAGTCAGTAGCCTCTAGCGTTTAGGGAAATGTGCTTAAGTCCATGTGAACAACTGGGTACGGGGCACCTCTGGGTGGATTCTAGAACCGGGATGTTACAAAGTGGTATCAAAGGCGGGACACTAGTAGAATATGGGTTGAGATGAGTTTCAGCGCATTTTATTTGATTACTTCTATCCAGAGACTTTTATGGTCGATGGAGCCCGAGAGTGCATGAGTCTGAAGCAGGGTACTATTTCTATTATGGAGTATTCCTCTTGCTTCACTGAGCTGCAACACTTTACACCCTTTATAGGGGGAGATGAGTTTTTCCTTGCATGGAAGTTTGAGTACGGTCTCAGGAAGGATGTCTGATCCTAGTTGAACATCTTTAGGCTAACTTCGATATCCTCTATCTTCAACCAGGATCTGATTATGGAACATAACTTGAGGTATTATAGAGCTGTGAGCCAGGGAATTTTGACATCCATAGTCAGTATTCCTCCTACTGATAGCAGGAAGCACCATCGGGAGACTGCATGTGGATATCATAGTAGGTGGGATGCTTCTTCTAGTATCCAGGTGGTGTGCTACTAGTGCGGCAGGAGTGGGAATATGAGGCCACACTGCCCGAGAGACCCAGTGGAGTGCCTATCTTGAGGCAAGATGGGTCACCTTCAGTGTTTCTGTCAGAACTTCTCACCAACAGCTGGTGACAGGGGTTCTTCGATGACTCCTCATTCAGGAGCAGCACCACCAGTTTCTCACTAGTATGGGAGATAGAGTTCTTCCAACCATTTAGGCCGAGGTGGAGGTCGAGGTCGTGGTAGCCAGTTTCCCGATTTTCAAAGACAATGGGGTGGATCTGCTCAGAGTTGTCAGGCAGGGTCACAGGGCCACGGTGTAGGCCAAACTTTTGCAGTGGAGCAGACCCAACAGGAGAAGGATCTCGGACCCTATACAGTTAGAGTTACGATCCTATTTGCCTTAGTTTTATCTTTAACTATTTTCGATATAGGGGCTTCTCGTATCTTTATATCTATTGCTGTTGTGGAGAGCCCTGTGCTCTGCATCTTTTCTTCTGTCATTATCTTGACGCTAGAAACTCCGTTGTTGAATAGAACAACGAGTGTACGTCAGTTCAAGGAGTTCCCTCTAGAGGTTTGTGGGTGTCACTTTTTATGGGACCTCTATGTTTTAGAGATGACAGGCTATGATGTCATTCTCGAAATGGACTCGTTAGTTCCTTTCCAGGCAGTCGTCGACTATTACCATCACAGGGTGAGTTTCACATCACCCGAGGGCCTATCGTTTCTTCATAAGAGAAAATGGGATGTCCAGGTGAGCATAGTGGACCTAAGCATCATGGGTTAAGAGGATTTATATCCCATATTTCTAGTCTTTACTTGGATGACCAGGGAACTTTGTAGTTAGACTTTCCTCCAGCGGTGGATCGTTTTAGGGACGTATTTCCAAAGGAATTCTCAGGTTTGTCTCCAGAGCATGAGGTAGAATTTTCTATTGATCTTGTGCCAGGAGTGGCACTAGTATTGATTCCTCCTTATAGGATGCCTACACCAGAGTTGCAGGAGCTCAAGAAACAGTTGGAGGAGTTGCAGGAAAAGAGTTTCATCTGACCCAGTACTTCTCCTTAGGGTCCGCCTATCATGTTTGCGAAGAAGGAAGATGGTACCCCCATGATTTATGTGTACTATCGGAAGTTGAACCATTTTACGGTAAAGAATCGATATCTCTTACCTAGGATTGATGATATCTTTTATCAGTTTCGAGGAGCCCAGGTGTTCTTGAAGATTGACCTGAGATTCAGTTACCATTAGTTTCACGTTAAGTCGTCTGATATACCTTTCACAACCTTTTGGAGTAGGTATGATCTATACGAGTATATTTTTATGCCGTTCAGTCTTACGAACGCACCTGCAATTTTCATGGCACTAATGAACTGAGTGTTCCTTCCATACTTGGATTGTTTGGTGGTTGTCTTCGTAGATGATATCTCGGTGTACTCTCACACTCAACACAACCATGCCACATATCTTGATATCATTTTGAGTACACTGAGAGAGCATCAGTTATATGATAAGATCAGAAAACGCCACTTTTGGGTGGATTGAATTCACTTCTTAGGTTATGTTATCTCAGAGATAGAAGTATCAGTAGACCCAAAGAAAGTGAGATCAGTAGTTTCCTGGGAGCTGCCGAGGAACGTCTTTGAGGTGTGGAGTTTTCTAGGGATAGCTAGATACTACAGAATCTTCATACAAGACTTTTCATGCATAGCAGCACCACTCACAGGTTTGACTAAGAAGGGTGAAAAGTTCTTGTGGGCAGATTCTTATGAGTCCACCTTTCATGAGCTGAAAGGGAGATTGACTTCAACACTGATACTAATCTTTCCAGAGCTGGGAAAGAGTTATACTATTTATTATGATGCATCAGGTATTGGGATAGGAGTTGTGCTTATGCAAGGATATGGAGTCATTGTGTACGAGTCTCGGTAGTTGCGGCCACATGATAAGAATTACCTGATGCACGATCTCAAGTTGGCAGCAGTTGTTCATGTCTTACGTTGTTGGAGACATTATCTGTTAGGATAGAATTTTGTGGTTTTCACCGACCACAAAAGTCTCAAGTACATCTTCACTTATCATGACTTGAATTTGAGACAGCGAAGGTGGGTTGAGTACCTTCAGTCTTTTGACTTTGAGCTTTCCTATACGCCGAGGAAAGGCAATGTAGTGGTCAGTGCATTGAGTAGAAGGACTCAGATACAAGAAGTTCAGGAGGCCAGCAGTGAGTAGCGACTTACGGATCTATTCTCTATGATGAATTTTGAGGTGCACGACAGTCAGGGCCAGATGTTTCTTTTTTTATGTAGATGTTACCTCTACTCTTCTTAATCGAGTTTAAATGAGGCAGCTATCAGATTCTGAAGGCCTAGTCCTACGAGAGAGCATGTCAGGAGAGGACCCTATTCCTGGATCTACCATAGGCAAGGATGAGATCTTTCATTTCTAGGGGCATGTGTGGGTGCCAGCAGACATATGTGAGGAGCTGATGCGGGATTTTCATTCCTTAGTTTGGGCAGTTTATCCTGGTGTCACCAAAATGTATCATGAACTCCACTGTTAGTATTGGTGTCTAGGTATGAAGAGTGATGTTGCTGGTTTCTTCATGAGGTGTTCCACTTATCAGTAGATGAAGGCAGAGCATCAGTGGCCAGCAGGGATTTTGCAGTAGTTACCCATTTCTGAGTGGAGGTGGGATGATTTCGTGATGGATTTTGTGATAGGTTTACCGAGGTCACCTTGAGGGAATGCTGCAATTGGGGTTGTCATTGATAGACTCATAAAGGTTTCTCACTTATTTTCGATCAAGGAGACCTTCAGTGTTGATGAGCTGGGACGGTTGTACATCCGTGAGATTGTATGTCTGGATGGAGCTCCATGCTCTATTATTTCAGATAGGGATTCCCATTTTTCTTCTCAGGTCTGGAAGGGGCTTCAGAAGGCCATGGGTACACAGGTAATTTTGAGTATAACTTACCAACCCCAAATAGATGGCCAGTCTGAATGTATGATTCAAGTGCTTGAGGATATGCTTTGAGCATGAATCTTGGATTTCAGAGGTTCTTGGGAGAAGCACATACCTCTTGTAGAGTTTTCCTACAACAATAGTTTTCAAGAAACTATTCAGATGGCACCTTATGAGGCTTTGTACGGTAAGCCATGTCGATAACCCTTATGTTGGCCGGAGGCAGGAGATACAGCTTTTTTGGGACCACGTCTTGTTCAGGAGACCATATATCATATAGAGTTGATTCAGAAGAGGATGGATACTGCGCAGTCTCGACAGAAGTCTTATGTTGATCAGCGGAGACGACCTATGAAGTTCGAGGTCGAGGATCAGGTTTTCCTGAGTGTCACACCGAGGTTGTGGAAAAGAAGGATTAGGAGGCAGGGTAAGCTTTCTCCGATGTACATCGGGCCATTTGAGGTGTTGGAGAGATTTGGGCCTGTTGCCTATCGGTTGTACTTACCTCAGAGGTACCGGGCTATGCACAACATTTTTCACATTCCTTAGCTCTAAAGTTACTTTTCAAACTCGTCTCATGTCTTTCAACCCGAGGAGGTTGACCTTGAAGTGGATGCGTCATTCGAGGAGCATCCTATCTGAATTTTTGATCGTAGTACAATGGTTCTCCGTGTCCAGTCTGTTCCTCTGGTATGAGTGCTATGGAAGCACGGGTGGGTACAGGATGAGACTTTGGAGAGGGAGGCTGATGTACGAGTATAGTGGCTGGAACTGTTCGGGATTTCTTCTTCTATTCCACTCTAGGGAAATTCGGGGACGAATTTCTTTAAGAGGGAAGTTTTTAAGAACTCAAATCTTCTTTTCAAGTCTCGTTCGACCAAGAGCTCCGTACGGTCGTGGATCTTCGACGAACCCTAGAGAGAGAATCCGTCCTGCGAATCAAACATCGTCGATTGAATTGGGATCATCTCGGTAAGATCTCTCTTCTTCTTGAGCTTTGTTTCTTGATTCCCCCTCTTTCTTAGATTATCCTCTATTGAAATTTTTAGATTCTTTTGCAAATATTCAGTGTTCTAGGGTGATTCAAGCTTCGAGGTTCACGTATATCATTACTACTACACTGAGGTAGGTGGTTTGGGCCTTTCTGTTGAAAGTATTTGAGCAATATGTTCAATTTTCCCAAAACCCTTGAATGGGGTATTTTGGATTTACCGTTTTACACTTGTTATTGTCTGCCATTCTTTTATGCTTGCGTAGAGGTTATTTGGATATGAATATGGTTGATTGCTTTTCCTTGGATGTGTTTGCCCATGCTTTGATCTGTGTACGACTGTTTGTACTATTTAGCCTGTCAATCCACCCTACCATGCTTTTCCATGCCTAGTTCTAGGATGATGTGATTATTGTTATCTAACAATCTTGATATGTTATAGAATGATTAGCCAATTATCTCTGTAGGTTTGTTTTGGCTGTATTTCATTGCTATGCTCATTTTCTTTACACAGGGCCGTGAGAACCTGGTGTAGTAGAATATAAGGGTAATTGATCGAGTGAGCTTCCTTAGAGAGTCTTTGAACCCCTTAGGCTATAAGGGGAATTGACCGAGTGAGCTTCCCCAGAGAGTCTTCGAACCACTTGGGGCTATAAGGGGAATTGACCGAGTGATCTTCCTCAGAGAGTCCTTGACCTTAGGGATATAAGGGGAATTGACCATGTGAGATTCCTCAGAGAGTCCTTGACTACCTCAGACTATAAGGTGAATTGACCGTGTGAGCTTCCTCAGAGAGTCTTTAAATTACTTTTGACTATAAGGGGAATCGACTGTGATTACTTCCTCAAAGAGTCTTTTTATATTTTTTTGACTGAACCAGAGGAGATAGGTTGTGTGTACTTCCCAGAGGGTTACCTTTCTTTATTAGTTTCTTATTTTATATGTGGAACTGTTTATTGCTGAGTACTTTCTTGTTTACTGCATTTTTTCTTATTACCTTCCATATATATTCACTTATTGTTAGGTACAGATCTCTGGGTGGTTGCCTTCTAGAATTTAGTCTCACACCCTGTTTGAGTCATGCTTTTATGCCCAAACAGATTATATTGTTGCAGGTATAGATAAGGGAAAACACCCTTCTACTTCAAATTCTGGATTGACTATGGATCTGAAGAGCATGGGAACTAGCAATGGCTTGCGATGCGGAGGAGTTGTTTACTTTCTTTCTTTTGTATTTGGATTAGTACTATTATATTCCAGCATTGTAACCTATTTGGCTGATTTCCTAGACATATGTACCATGCATCATTCATATATATATATATGTGTGTGCTCCAGTTTATTATTTTCTATTCTTCTACAGTTTACTTTTGTATGGATGATTACTGCTTTCACGATTACTATTGTTTTTATTCTGCTGTGTTACTCTACCAATGAGGGCATATTTTTTCCACTATCACACCCAAGGCCCTCGCTGCTAGTCAGTAGCCTCTGGCATTTGGGGAAATACTCTTAAGGCCATGTGACCAACTGGGTACGGGGCGCCTCTGGGTGGATTTTGGAACCGGGACGTTACATCTATAACATTCATGTTTAAATAATAATATTAATTGTATGTTGTGTTTCGCTAAAACCCAGTGTTGTGTATAACGCATACTATCGATGAAATTAAATTTATTTGAAAAAATATATTTCATAAAATCTAGGGGTATCAAAATTACCAAAAGTGTAATATATACTTCATACTTCTCAATAATTTTTAAATTTTTTAAATCACCTATTATCTGAGACAAGAAACCATTATCCATGATCTAGGGATTCTTAAACTTGTTAGATTTTTATGAAACCACAAGAACATTAGATTTTTGTTTGACTTGAACATATTTATACACACATAATATTATAAAAAAGGTTAATTTAATCTATTATGAACTTTAGACACCCATATGAAGATTGAACATCTTGATCACATCTTCCATAAACTTCTTATAGCTTCTCAAAGTTGTTTTTTACTTCAATCTTCTTCTTAGGTTATAGGTACTTTTGAGATGGTTTCAAAAACTATTATTGATGTATCCCACAAAATTAATTCTCCCTTATAAGACATGTTAAATACATATTGTACCAGTAACTATAGGCTCAATGAAAACATACACCACAACATCAGTAGTAACCCTAATACCTTCCTCTTTGAAAGTAAATCTATTGTTGATTAGGTCATTTTATAGCTTTTTTTTAGTCTTAAACTATGTATGTTTCATTGATTAGTTTTTTAAAACACTTAATTGGACTCTTGTTATTTAAATGGGATGTTTCCTAGAATCATTAACCTTCATGATCAGTGTAAAAATTTACTTTTTTCTGGTTTCCAATTGATTCGTATTGTATCCTTCCATAGAATATTTTGAAAAATTGTGATTTTATTTTTTAGGTGGGATTTCAAAATTATTTCTTTAACATTTCATGTTTCCTAGACAATATTAGTGTTTGAAACCTATTATTTAGAACACTAACCCCTATCTTTCACGTTTTTCTCTCATTAAAATTGAATTTTACATTTTTTATTCTTAGATTTTGTTATTCTTATTTTCAAAATATAAACTTCCTTGCCCCAAAGGATAATAAAGGAAGTCATATCTTTATTGTTTTTATTTCTTAGTAACCTCATGATTTTGTATTTAAATTTATTTGACAAGATCATTTTTCCCACCATATTTTTGTTTTTTATTTCTCTTTTAACTAAGAATTTTCATTTCTCAACCTCCCTATTTCATTCAAAAAAATTATTTCCATTCTCATAGCGTATTATTTATTTTTTTCTAATTCTATTGTAGAATACAAAATATTGATTTATTAGTCATATCATGATGAATCAGCTTCTCCTTATTATTATGAAATGAGAATTATTTTAAAATATTTTTTGGGAGCTTCCTAGTAATTATTAGTTTCTTTAATATCTAACACATCTTCTTTAACTGAAAAAAAGTTCCTTATGAGAAATTTGTATAAAATTTCCTTTTTTAATTTTGACTAAATTTTCTTCAGAGAATAATTGTTATTGGTGAAATTATTGGTAGATTTATCATCTTCACTTTCTCCTCTTATTTTCAGGGGATAGTTAGTATAAAAATATCCAACTTTTCTATAATTAAATCATTTAAAAGGGTGATTAATTTCATAAATGTATTTTTAATGAGTGAAGCTTCATGAAATTAGATAAATCATTTATAAAATATATTCCATAACTTTATATTCATCATAACAACCCTTTTTATCTTTAGTTTTCAAATCCTTAAAGTATTTGAATTCAATTTCTTTCTCCTTCTTCACTTTTCTCTTAAGAATAGAACCTATTCTCATTTTATAGTTGATATGTGTAAAGTTCATCAATATTAGATTCATATATATCCCTATATATAAAGGCTAAAATTTTGGCATCAAATTTTTTAGGTAGGATCCTCATGAGATTATTTACAACCGTAGAATCTTCCATAATCTCATCAAAACCTCTGATGGTGCTAAACACTAAATTAACTCTGGTGAAAAAAATATATACTCATTTTTCTTCATGTATTTTATTGTCTTAAAATTTATACCAGTAAATTTGAAACTTATATTTTTTTCACCTTTTTATTTCCTTTATAAATTCTATGAATAATTTACCAAGTTCAATTTTTAATAACATAGCCCATAAATGTTGTCATCTTATTTCCAGATAAATAAAATAAACACATTCTGAGAATTTACATCACAATCAATAGTTTTATTGTCTGACTGAGACCATGGAGAAGTCTCATTTGGAACAGTGAATCCATATTGGATAGATCCAGGTACATCAATCCCTAGAGAGAGAATTTGGGGAACAAATCTCACATTACAAATAGGAAACCCTCTTCTATCAAATGTTGGAATGTTTTTGTTATTAACTAAGTTATGTTCATATATTATATTATTTTGAGAGAGAAAATATAGTGGGAACCTATGTTATGATAACAATTTTTAGGATCACATGTAGGGTGATAAACATTCAAAGGGGGTAAATCGATGTTTATAAATTTTCCAACACCCAATTTCCATAATTTTTATTCAGAACAATCCTCTCACAAACTCATAAAGAAATATTATATAAGAAAAAGATAAAATATGTTTGTTAAGGAGGTTCACCACCTGAATGGATGACCACATCCCAAGTGTGTGGTATTTTTTATCCCATGTACACAAAATTATTAATTTATTATCTATAAAAAATCAAGAAAGGGTATGACCTTGAAAATTTACAACTAATGGACTTAACCAGTTACAAGTTTTACTAAATAAAAAATAATTATTATACTTGAATAATGGTCACCAATAAAAGAATTATCTTTTTAATAGGATAAATAAATGTTGGTCTTCTTCCTGCTACCTATATAAGAGTATTCTTAATCTATTCCAAATACTACTAAATTTTTCATCATCTTATTTATTCTCATTTTTCTTTTTTTAAATCATTTTAATGTATGTAAAAATTATTTCAATATGATTAACACATTCCAAAATTCATGGTATTAAATTTGAATTTAAATTATTTATTGATAATTGTTCCTGAAGACTAAATAGTTAATTTCTCAAAATAATTAGAATAATCATGTTTTTATTTCACATTTAAATCTTATTTAAATATCAATCAAAATTTCCCTTTAAATCTCTAAAAAATAAAGATATTTACCTCTTTGAAAACTCTATAAATTTTATAATATGAAAATAATTTCAATGATGGCACACATTCTTCCATGCATAGGGCCTTGCAACATGGAACCCTTTTTGCAGTGTGGCTAATTTTGCATTCTCAGAACATGGCTAGAATAAAAAACTCCTTCATTTTGATTTTTAATAATATGAATAATGGATAATGGAATCAATTGATATTAATCACTCAAAACTACCTACATTTTCCTATGAACTAATTTTTAAAAAATTTAAAAAGTATCATCTTTATAAGGTGACGTTCAACTTATATTCCTCAAGGTTTTTTTCTACTATTATTAGTTTTTCATCATTATGTTTTCATTTCATAATGTGAAATTCACCGTATATTCCAAAAATAACTTTATAGTCTTCTATTTTCACTATAAAAATAATAAAAAACTAATTTATGTTGCATACGAAAAAAATATACTCCTTGGGAAGTAATATTTATAAAATGAAGGACACCTTATGTTCCTCTAGCCATTACCTTAGGGTTTTCATCCAATCACCTTATGATGTTATAAATTCACCTTCTGTTATTCATTAATTACCTTAAATTATTTACGAAACAACTTATGATTTACAAGGATCACATTTTTTAGGTCCTTGGTTTCATTATGAACTATATATGTTTTCCATCATCATGCTTAATAGGGTGAGACTTACCTTATGAAATTTAGTAAAGTTCAGTACTTTTTTGTTTTTCTACTTTTATAAAAAATTATAAGACATTACTCAAATAACCTAAAAACTTCTTCAAATCATCAACATGATTTCTAAATGATTATAAAACATCATCCAAAGGGTATTATTCACCTAATGTAGAATTATTCATGTTAAATTATACATGTATGGTTTCTTTAACTTCAATTTATAATTTATTTTTTTAATATCATAATTCTTCAACCTCCTTTATCCATATTCTTTCAAAACACAATACAAATTATTCTACATAGTGATCTATAGCTATAAAAACACTAATAATTTATTCTTTTAGAACCATATATTTGATCATTATATTTAAAAACAATATTGACAATAAATGCAACATCATCCTCAAAAAAGTTTAACAATCTACCCCTTTGGATTTACTATCAATATTATCAATTTATCCCCCACCCAATTATTGATAGGAAAGATAAAGTGAATATGAATTAGATAGAATCCATATCTTAGACCTAACAAGACATGAAATAACCAACACTAAGTCTACTCAATCCATGATCAGTGTATAAAAATAGTAAGTAGATCATACATCTAACATGTCCTCAATATAATAAGAGATACCATATAATATTATTTCAGTTTGGAAATGATAAATTGATTATCATATATATGTTATTTCATTCACTAAACAAACACTTTAAAACAACTCAAACACAAGAAATTAAGGAAACTTTCCCAATATATTAATTATCTTATTTGTAAAATGATTTTAAACATAATGAAAGAGAGAAGTAAACTAAAATAATAACAAACCTCAATGTTGGGTAGTGGGATGAAGTCCAATTTATAGCCTTAGAATCTCAAAAAAATTAGTTGGAATTGGATTTCTGAAAATGTTTTCCACTTTTTCTTTGGAGGGAACAAATTATAACTTCAAGATTCTTTCTAATTTTTTTTTCTAAAAATAAATTATAATTTATATTAATGTGTTTGGATCTAGAATATTGTATTGGGTTCTTTGATAGGTTTATGTAAAATTGAATTTCACATAAAAATGATTAGTGGATATTAAGAAATAACTATATCTATTCATTCAGATCATTTATATAGTTATCTATCAAGCAGCCACATATTTATTTTAAGTAGATCTCAATGTAAATTATGAATTATTCTTTGATTTTCTGGAAACAAAACTAACTAAAATAAAGAAATATATACAATATATATTTTCTATCATCAACTCCTCCTATCTAGTTAGTATCTATAAACCCTTTTAGACTATATTCACTTGTCTTCTTATACATAAACCTATAGTTGAGTGTGTTTAAGATATATCTCAAAATTTTCTTTGGTGTTAAAAGATGTTATTATTTGGACTTTGATTAATACCCAACACAAAGAGTAACATAATAAACAAAAAAAAATCATAGATGATTTCAATTACATGGGACCACCAATTAATCATCTAAATTTCCTATCATTAATATTTTTTCATTCATCATCCTCTCTCAGTTGTTTCCCTACTTGATTTTTCTTAAAACCAAATATGGATTTATACCTACCAAAACCCTTTGAAATATCTATAGAATAATTTTTTTGTGTGAAAAATTGGTAACCCATATCTTGGTTAATCTAAAAACCTGTGAAAATTTTCATCTCCCCAATAATAGGAATTTCAAATTTATCTTTCATGTATATTTAAAATTCTTCACACAATCCTTTTTCATTGTTAAAAGATAATAATTTCATCAATATAAAAAATCACAAATATTGATGTAGTATTGGAATTCTTAACTTTATTAATTTTCCACCTATTATTTATTGAATCACATACTTCTCATATATTCATCTATCTTAAAATATCAAGATCCGGGAGATCACATCAAAAAAATATACTTATCTAGTTTACACATCTTGATGCCATATAAGTCTGAATAAAACACCTGGGTTATTCCATTTAAACATATTCAATTAGATCTTCATTCAAAAATTATAATTTTACATCCATTTGGATAACTTTAAAGAATCATTAAGATGAAATAGCAATGATATCCTAATGGTTTCAAGTATTACAACTAAATAAAATATATTATAAAATCCAACCCCTTAAATTTCTGAATAACCTTTTCAAACCAATATAGACTTGTTCTAGTCACTTTACCATTATCATACAGTATATTTTTGAAAACCCATTTTTCTCCAATAACATTTTTTTATATTCTTGGGAAAATGTTCCCATGTTTCATTCATTTTTTATTTTATCTATTTATTCATTCATATCATAGACCAATTATTTATGATCTTATGTTTATTTAATTATTTGAGGTTCAATATTTGAAAGAAAAATTATGTGACTACTTTCCATGATCCTCCTACTTATCTGAACCCCCTGATTCTGATCACTAATAATATTTTAAACATTATCATGATTTCTCATGATTGAATTTGTTTCAATTATCTTACCATTCTCAACATCATCACTGGTGAAGGTTGAATTTGTATCTTCAATGTGATTCTATGCCTATTCATCAGTTTCTAAAAATTTTTCTAAATTAATGACATCATCATTAGCATATTCCATGATAATATTCTTGATTTCCTCTTCATTTTCAGACACTGTGATACCATCACAGTCAATAATTATTATAGATGTATTTTTGTAACATATGTTTGAACTTCCATTTAGTCTATATATTAGGAATATTATATATTATTATTTTTCATCAAAATTTCAAGAACCCCTTTCTTTTTCTTGGAAAATACTCCAAAAAACCATAAAGTGTTTTACATTTATCTTCTTCTAGAACCACTTTTCACATGGAGTCATGTCTGAGTTTGGGCTTAAAATATACATGTTTTTAATTATTCTAGCTATGTTGATGGCCTATAACCAATAGAATATTGTGGTGTCATTTTTATATAACATAGTCCTGGTTATAAAAACCAATATTATATTTCTCTTCTAATCCACTCCATTCTATTGAGGATCATATAGGGAAATAAACTCAGGTATGATGCCATATTTATTTAAATACCCCGATAACTTCTTATTAGAATACTCAATTCTATTTTATGATCTCATCCACTACAAATATGGGCATATCTATTGTTATATTAATATTTTGAAGCTTTTGAATATGTCCAAGGCTTTAGATTTGTGTGAAATGAACATGATAAATTTAATTATTATGATTTATTTAATGCAAGATATACATTATTTCTGTCCACTTGTTGAATTATTTTTAATAGTTCCACACACATCTGAACAAACCATCTCTAAAGGTTTTGAGGTTTTAATATCACTTACTTCGTAACTTTTATTTACTATTTTTCATTTATAAAATTTCTTATAAATAGTAATAGTGTATTCCTTCTGAATAGGGATATTTTTTACAACCACTTCCATGATTAGTTTATTTAAAATATTTTTTCCAAGGTGTTCAATACATCTATTCCAAAAAATATATACCTTAAAACTCAAGTAGTAAACTATTATTGCATCTCCTACTTGAAACACATTTCCTGGAGTTCTCAATCCTTTTTTTATAATTACTCAATAATTTAATATCTATACTAATAAATTGATAAAAAAATTTCAAAAATAGCATAGCTACGGTTAACTCAATAGATTATGTTTTTCACCTTCATCAAATATAACATTTTTTGAACTACTCTATTTTTTATCAATATTGGTTATTCTAAATTCCTTAATCTTTAGTGAGATATCATTTCTAAAAGTTACATATCCTCCTTAATACTTTTCAAAATTTTTATATTTTTCAAATAACTTATAATGTGAGATGAGAAGACACTATCCATGATCCGAGTATTCACAAACTTGTTGTATTTTTATGAAACCTTCACCACATTTGATTACTTTTTGACTTGAACTTCTTTCTGAATACATCTAAATATTTAACACATGTCAAGTTAGAAAAATATTAATTTCATTCCCTATTTAAAAGTATACACATCTTGATCACATCTTCTAGAGACTTCTAAAAATTCATAAATGTTTTTTTACTTCAATCTTCTACTTAGGTTTTATATACATTTGGTAATATTTAAACTATTTCTGTTATTGTATCCCCCTCAATTAATGATACATAATTATACATTTAAAAGACATATTTTACAAGTAAATATAGGATTTGAAATCAAACAAGCCATAATAATAGAAATAACCTTAAAAATTTATTCATTTAAAGTGTTTTTTTGTTAGTTAGGTTGTTTTCTAGCGTTTTTCAATTTTAAACTAGGTCTTTCTTTTGTGAGACACTCTCTAAGTATCTTATGGCTATAATTCTATAGTTTATAAATATTGATACTTAAATATATCTAAAAATTTTATCTTTTAATCTAGTTTTTTTATTCACATTTCATAGTTCTATTAGATTCTTCAAAAATCATGATTTTTATTTTGAGTTAGAACTTCAATAGTCTTTATTTAACATGTATAGTTTCTTTAAGAATAGAAGTTCCTAAAACATAATAGTTAGAATAATAACCCTTATCTTTAACAATTTTATCCTAGTTAAATTTAATTTTTCCATTTTTTCTTCCCAACTTTAGTTATTTTCTTTTTAATCTACCAACTTCTTAACCCCCAATAATAATACTAGAATTCATATCTATAATGATTTTTTATTTCTTAGTAACCTCAAGCATCACTCTTTCAATTTATTTGACCTTATTATATTTTTGAATATGTAGTTTACTTTGGTCATATAAATTTTATTTTAGATAAGAATTATCATTTATTATCCTTCCTTTTTTCCTTTAATAACTTTTTTATTTCCATTCTCATAGTTTATTATTTAGTAGTTTCTCAATATTTTATAGAATACTTAGAACTAATTTGTGAGTAATATTCTCATGATATATTTTATTTTTACTATTTTTCAATGAGAACACTTTGAGAATATACTCTAGGTTATTCAACATCATTATTAATTTCTTCACTGTCTAACACAACTTCATTAATTGATAAAAAAATCCCTTCTATATAATTTTGGTACAATTTTTTCCCTTCAGTTGAATTTTATTTATAGAATATTTCTTATTGGTCAAATTTTTGGTAGATTCATAATCTATAATTTCTCATTTTATTTTTATAGAATAGTTGGAAAAAGTATCTAAAATTAAACTATTAATGCTACTAAAGGGTATGTTACCTCTCTATACATGTATTTATAACCAGTGAAACTCCTTGACATTTGATAAAAGGTTTCAAAAAAAACTTTTATACCTTCATCTTCATCATAAAAACATTGTGCATATTAAATATTCATATACTTAAAGGAATTGAATGAAATTACTTTCTTATTCTTCACTTCTCAGTAGATAGTGAAACCTATTCTCATTTCATACTTTTTAAGTGTACTATGAATTTCAAAAATAGTAAATTCATCGAGATTTCTATCATCAAGGGATGAAATCAAGACTTGATTTTTTTTAAGAAGAATACCCATGAGCTTCTTTAAAACATTAATGTATTCCAAAATCTCACAAAATTTTCTAATGGTGCTAACAACTATATTATCTATAGTGAAAAAACATTTATTGGTTCTTATTCATGCATTTTTATGTCTTAAAATTACTTTTAATTTTTAAATTAGCTTATTTCAAATTTTATTTCCTTCATAAAGGATATGAAGATTTTTACAAATGTAATTTTTAATTATACAACCCATTACTTTTGTATGATCTTATTTATTCAATGAATAAAAATATTCATTCTCATCCTTTCTATCACTTTCTATATTTTTATTATCAGTAAAAGACTATGTAGATGTCTCAATTGGAATAGTGAATCTATATTTGAAAATGTAAATTTCATAAATCCTTATAGAGAGAAGGTATATTGCCATTATTTCATTAAGAATGAATGTCAATAAAATCACGATCCTTTGTACAGGTTATGAAAATGTTGATCTTATTCATATTTCTCATAAAACAGTCTGATTTAGAAATTATCAATCCTAAAAAAATGTTCACCATATTATTTCTTCTCATTTATATATTTTTTACTCATAGAAACATGTGGAGAAATTATTTCCATAAGATAGTAACCTTACACATTTCTCATTATTCAGTTTGAATTCAAATTAATCATTGATAATTACTCCAGAAGACTCAACCATTAATTAATCATGATAATTTGAATTATCATGGAATTTTTTATTATTTAAATCTCATATAAAATAATCATTTTAATATCTAGAAAATAAAATATATTTCTTTTTTAAAAGCTCCATGATATATAAAATATTCAAATAAATTTCTTGTAATCACACATGTCTACAAGAATAAGGGCTTACAAAGTAGTACTCTCTATTTTAGTGTGGATATATTTACATTCTCAAAACACAATAATAATAAAAAACTCCTTCATCAAGATATTTAATACATTAAATAATATATCATACCATTTTATGATATTAATCACTTGTAATTCACTAAATTTTCTTGAGAACTCATATTTATAGCTTTTACGATGTAACTAATTTGTAAAATGAGTTTCACCTTACATTCCCCAAGGGTTTTTCATTTTTTTTGTTTTTCATCAGAATGTTTTTATTTCATAAGGTGAATGTCACATTACATTCCTCATATCACCTTATTATATTCTACGTTTATCTTATAAGAATAAAAAAACCTTGAATTTCATAATAAATCACTTTGTGATCCTTATGTTATCAGCTTACTAAGGTGAAGGTCACCCTATATTCATCCATACTTTACATAACAGTTTTCTTCCACGCACATTATG
This sequence comes from Viscum album, assembly GCA_963277665.1. Lineage (NCBI taxonomy): Eukaryota > Viridiplantae > Streptophyta > Magnoliopsida > Santalales > Viscaceae > Viscum > Viscum album. The sequence goes on along the minus strand of OY728164.1, from coordinate 407,194,491 downwards.
GTCTAATTAATTTACCATGCATTGTACACAGATCAATTTACATTATTCATGAAACACCCTATAGTTTATAGGTATCAATTTTTTTAGTTCCTATGTCACCTTATTGACTTCATCCATTATCTATTTTTTAATTTCATAAGGTGATATTCACCTAAAAACTTCAGTATAGTTCAAGAATTTATCTTTTTATGGCTTTATTAAAGAAGTTCCATAATTGTCTCAATTGACCTCAAAATAGCTTCAGATCTTCATAGGGCTTTGAAAATCTTTCTAAAACGTCATCTAAATGATATTATTCACCTGATACAGTATTATTTATGTTTAAGTCTCTATAGATGGTTTCTCTTATTTTAAGATATTGTCTCATTTTTTTAATATCATAGTTCTTATATCTCCTTTAACCAACTTCCACGAAAACATAATCCAAATTATTATAGATAATGATCTATAGAATTACCAACACTATTCAATGATACTTTTCAAATATACTATCTAATAATATTATTTAAATATGTATTGAAAAAAAACATCGTACTCAAATGGGTCTAATAGTATAACAATAAGATCCAATATAATGAAATATTTCATGAGACTATAAACTAGTGGGATCTAGTCTAAAGACCATTCAAGAGATTGTAAAATATTTTAGAATATTTTTATTCACTTACATTTTTTATTTTTTATTTTTATCTCAAACTCAACCTCAATACGATAAGTAATTAACTACCCACTTCAATGGAGGAACTTGTAAAATTGTTTTTTTGTTTTCTTGTTTATTTAATAATTTGCATGTGGTATTATGTAGTAGGATATCATAAGAATATATATTCATTTTAACTAATGTAGAGGTTTCAATTTTTAGAGTTAAAAATTAAAATATATAAGAATTTGGTAAAATAAGTCTACACTAATTCACCCCCCCCCCCCACACACACACACAAATACACACACTAGGTGTAGATAATGATCCTACTAGGGAATTAAAAATTCATATCAGATCTAATCCATGTACCCTTTAATTGGATATAATTTCTTTCCTAGTTTTTTATTTGATATATATATGTATATAATGTGTATATTTGAACAAGATTCATAGTTACCTCGGATGGAAAATTAAGTTTTCATCCCTATTAATACCAACATGATGGTTTCAACCAAACCCTTAAAAACAAACAGAACAAAGAGGATAAAAAATTAAAAAGGGAATTAAAGGATAAAGAGTATACACCACTAATTAAAGGTAAAATAATTTCTATTTTATCTAATATATATATTCAGAAGGTTCCTCTTAAATAAAATAGTATAAGCTGTGAAGAGTATGTGCAAAATGAGTTATTTAATGATTTTTAACCTAAAATAAAAAATTACATGAAATATATTCTTATTCAAGTTTTCAAATATATTATTTTGTTTATAAATGGGATATAGGATGAATAATAAGAAATGGAGGTAGAAGTTGATGCAATTTAAGAAGCATTGGCACCAAAGTTGCTAAACTATAATACTCTCATCAAAGAAGTGAATGCTATGGAACAATCCCAAATAATTTGTAAATAAAAAATTCCATATATGATTAATTATTTTAAATTAAGAATGATAATAAATACTAGGTATATGAAATTTATAAATATAAGACCCATGCATTTTAAGAGACTCCAAGATTTACCATGGGAATCAATGATTCTTAATTAGAAATCAAGGCTAAAAGTATAAAGGCCCTTAATGATTCCTTAAAAGAAAAGTTTAATATGAATAAGAATAATATTTGGAAGATTAAAATTAAATGTTAATTAAATTTAATATTAATTATAATTAAAATAACACTCTCATTTTGAAGTTAATTGAATGTGAATTTAAACTGATACATATTGATTCATTATATATTGAATCTTCCTAATTTTCTAAAGAAGTAGCGTCTCTATGAAATGTTATGTTGAGAGTATTTATTACAAAAATAATCATATTAATATAAATAATATATTTAAATCGCGCAATAATATATCCACTATAATATTTTAAAAAAAGAAACCCTTTTACTAGATAATTATTTTTTACTAGTAATGTTTCAATGGATAGTTTGGGATACAATTCAAAATTTTGGTAAATATATGTTGACAAAAATGATAAGAACCCCAAAACCACATTAATTTTTTTATTACAAGAATAAATTTTCTCTCTCCAAATAAATAATAAAATAATTTATTTTTGGTCTAAAAATGAAAATGGAGCAGATCTTGTATAGTTGAAACTAAAGGAAAACGAGTAGAGTTTATTTAACATTATTGTCATATGGATAATTTATACATTATTCTATTGAATTTTGATATAATTTTTTATATTTTAAATATTATATAAGTTATATATAGAGGGGGAGTATATCAAAAGTCAAGATAAATTCTATTTAGAGGAAGAAAAACTCTCTAAAAAATAAGGGAATGAATTTTTCCATCAACAACACATTTATATTCTTAGAGAATTTAGATGGAAATTTAAATATAAGTGATCTCTGTTATAATAAGTACTAATATAAGTATACCAATAATGATTCCTGTGTTGTAGAAGTAATAAGGAAACACAATTTAACGATTAATTAATGAAAATTATATGAATCATCCTTGGGTTGTAAGGATAAGAAACAAGTTAAGAAATATGTGTCCAAAAATTATACTAAGAAGGATCCTACAATAAGGAAGTGATGTTGCTACTATGGTATAAAAGGACACATAATTTAACATTATAAATGAACATAAAAAACAATACTAAGTGAATAAATCTTAAATAATAGAATGAATCAATCCAGTAAATAAATGAGAATATTGTTTTGGTGGAATAATTTATGAATAAGTGTTATGTAGAAGGTGGAAACAAGTTAGTCATACTTATTAAAATTTATGGCATGACTACCAGTATAGAAGTAATTAATAAAATATAATAATTAAGTATTAAGGACTCTATGTGCCAATAATATAACAATCAAAAATTGTTTTATATGAAAAAAAATTGGGCATGTTACAATGGAATTCATGGCTATTTGGACCACCCAACTAGAAATGGAAAAGAAGATGAATAAATTCAAAAATATTAATTTTACTAGATAGTTAATGATAAAAATTAAATTCTATAGTAGAATAAGATTTTTAAGAGAAATGATATTATATTTTACCTGAATTTTCAAGCCTAGAAAATCAAAAGAGAAGCTAGCATGAAGAGTCCTCACTAAGTAGGGAATAAATTTAAAGTAGATATAGTGTGAGAAGAAAATATCACCCCTTTTTCTATAATTAATATGAAATGGAAGACTGAAATTAGACCCACAAATATTGTTTTATTTTTTTAACTCTTTATGTAATTAAAGGTGATGTATGAAAATAGAAAACCAGAATACTATAAAATTTTTATGGCATGGTGCTTTACAACATGGAATACTTTAACTACTATCATTATTCCTCATAAAATTTCATTTTTTATCAAAGGATAATTAATTTTTATTTTTAAACAATATTATCCATAATAAAGATGGAGAAGTTTACCCATTAAGGGTAATTTGATTACTTCTAGAAAATCATTATTTAATGTGAATTTTTAATTTAAAAAAATATATGAAGTTGAGGTATGAACAATAACATACACTTTATTATTTTGAATATATCAAATGAGATTATTGAGGGGGATTGTTTCTTTATATTGAAGGTAGTAGGAATAGGGGTAGATATGCTTTCACATTAATTTTTTTTTATTTTTAATAATGAGTATAAGTGTTTATTTGTAAAACTACATGAACTATCCCTAGAATGATATGTCTTAATTTCTTTCACATGATAAACTGGTTTATGGAAAACTTTGATGTCAAAATTATTCACCCTCATTTTACACACCATACTTTCTCATGTAGACTAAAATTTGATTAATTTGAGTCTTATTGATAAGTAAAATGTGATTCCACCCTTATCTCTAGTGTATCAGACTTTAAATTTAAATAAGATGAATAATAAAGGGGAGAAAATAATATTTCAAGTAATGGTTGAAGCATGGGATTAGTATGAATTTATCTTACCCATTTATATTTTCATTTATTATCAATAAGTCAGAGAATGATATTGAATTTATAATTGAAATGGGTATTGAAAAAAACCTAAATGAGGAGATTGAAATATCCAAATGGACTGTGTTTGAATAGTGTTATTTTGTTGTTAATGTTTCAAATAGAAGTAAAGTCTATATGTGATGAAGTTTGTTGATGGAGGATGATCCTGATAAATTAAGAAGTTTAAATGTTTTAGATATATCTAAATATCCACAAGATTATATACATTATTGTCTGCCATTGTATATTGAAGATATAATCATATGTTATAAATAAATATAAAGAAGATGATTCCATTAAAAATGTGAAAGTAATGGCATTTCTTTTATTTTTTATAAAAATAGATTCAGGGAAGTATCCATTTATATATATTAATGATTTTATTTGTGGTCTTTTAATGATAAAATAACAAGTGGTGATTGGATGAAGAAATCATTGTATCCCACATTTTCTTAATGATTTTGGATGAATATGGCTATGACTAATAAAGAATAGATTGGTTGAGTTGAAAATAAAATTTAGTTGAAAGAGTGAGTAACCATATCTATCTTATTAATCATGTAGGTTACTGCATATATTGATTAACACACTTGGATAATGGTTAGATAAAGATTGTTTTAAAACTGGAGCTATTGAGGAAGTGGAGATTTATTGAAAATACTCCCTAAGAATTTATTTATTGCAAGACGCTTTAATAATTGTGATAAAAAGTTTTGTGAAAGTTGGATAAATTACTAAATCCAATTAAGTTGTTTTTAGATGATCCATAGTAGATAGAGATTCCTTAAGAATTTAGATAAGGTTTAAGTTATTTTCAAGATGTTCTAGAAATTTAGTTTTATAGGTTATTTAATTTATTGACAAATTACATTGTATGTAAGGATATTCATGAATCTACACTTTTTATGTAAGAGACACTTTTTAGAGTATATAAGAGTTGATGGAGATGTATCAATGGAAAAGGAAATATGTAAGGGTTGTTTATAACTTGAAGACTATAAATTATCAAATCACTAAGTCAAAATTTGATGCATCAGAGTGAGTTTATTTATATTTAATGGTCATCAATGTTCATGGGAGGATACATAAACTCAATGTGCTAAAGATTGGATAAATTACTAGAGCCGCATCCTGATATGTAAGAGTGACTATAAATTTTCAATGTATTTGAAAGTGTTGACAAGAGGATATGTAAGGGTGAAATGAACGTTTAAAAGAATACATAAATCCTTCCAAGATAATGTGTAAGGTTAAAATAGTATTCTTATAAGATACATAAGATCTAAAAAAACATCATGTAAGTGTGACTAGTTAGGAAAATCTGAGATTTATAATTACTTAATTCAAATGATAATACGGTTTTATTCATAGATTAAATATCATATTTCTAGTGGTTAGCCCATTATTTAGGAGGAATTAAATGAGAATATCACTGCCTTATTAATCTAGGATTTCAAATTTTAAGATTTTAAAATCTTTAGTGGTGATCAAAGATAAAGGATTTATCAGGAATATTGTCATCTATTATAAATGAGAATATGGAAATTTTTGGAATACTGGTTAAGATAAAGAGAAGAATATTTTAAGATTAAGAGGATCAATCCCATGTGATTTTGTTAAGAATGTGAATGATATCATTAAGAATATCATAGTTTCGAGTATTATATAATTTTTATATTTAAAATATATAAATGATATTTATGTGATTCTATAATTATATGAGATAGAGAAGAAGATGATAATTTTACACAACCCAACCTGATGGGGTCTGGGCTGTGACCCCCCAAGCCTATATCTAATAGGCCAGGAGCTCGCAAATAGTGTCGAGTAGGCATATCACACATATGGGAGGCCTTTTCCTAAGGAAATTTTACTCATGAACCCACAAACACCTCAATGAAATAGTACCACGATATAAAAATTTGGAAACTAAAATTCAGGCATACAACTATCCCAAACTAGAGCACAACAAAAGTAATGAAATAATAAATAATAAAAAACAAAAACACACCAAAAAGTGTAAAATCATCAAACCTAACCAGAAGGAGGGTATCACTATCAAATGAAACTAAGGGAAAGCTCCTTGGACCAACTCTAGTAAACACCTCAGTCAGTCTATAACACTACGACCAGCTTGCCTTGGGTCCTATGGGGACTTTGTGGAAAGGCCTATAGTCTACACAACACACAACACATGTAGAAAAATACTATGCTTGGGTATGTATACAAATACTTAGTAGGTACCCCAAAAACACAAAAGAAAATGTCAGAAACTAAAAGCAAACAATATACTTGATCTAGCCAAAGGGAACCCAATCGAGGGACAAACTCCATCTTAAACCGTACCCAGCTATACATGACTAGACATCTTATTCAACAAGGGGTTTCAAACCAGACACATGACAACACAACAAGGAATCCTACAACCACATACATATACTCATCTAAGACTCCAAGTATCATGAGGTTCTAACCTTATAGCCAATAAAAAGATTCTACATGAGGCTCTAATGGTAACACAAAACTAAGAGACACACTCTATAGCCTCATCCATCCCAGATGGAACCTTTCCAAGAGATAATATCCATCGGAAAAAACTCCACTATTTGTAATGGTACATCCATGAGAAGTTGATCCATCAAAAACAACCTACAAGCTCCAAATCTAGTGCCTATAATTGGATGTCTTTCCATCGTGAACGTGTGCCCTATGTAAGGCTACAAGAACCCAAGTGGAGAGTCCCACCCTCCCCGCTTCACACAGTTGAGGGATCACTTCTCTAGACTATAAACAATGTGAATCATCTCTAACAAGAGATAATAGAGGTACCCATACCTCACCACTTCCCTGAAGTCGAGGGAGTACTAGCTCTTAAATAACTCTCAAAATCAATGTCACTTTTGTATTAAGTGTCCCGCACCATAGAATAACAGGGGAGTTCCAACTCCAAGGATATAGGACCCTCACCCTAACATGATAGGGGGGGGGGTACCCACTCTATCTAAACATCAGATATAGAGGACTATATCCCTGGTACGATATATGAGTACCAAATCCATTGATATAGGACCTGCACCTCGATCTAATAGGGAAGTACCAACTCGATCTAAAAACTGAGTATAGAGGGCCTGCTCCCTGGCTCGGAAATGGAGTGATGTCTCCAGGTATACAAATGATATGGGGAAACTGCACCCTAATCCATCAGGGTAGTACCAAATTTGGAATAAATATACAAAGGTATAGAACCTGCACCCATGATATAGAGAGTTTCCCCTCTACTAGAGTGGAGAGGTAAGGGAAACCCACACCCTGATTCCAAAGGGGAGTACTATAACAATCCTGATCCTTATTTCACACTTAAACATGATTTATTACATAAAATATTCACTTGATAAAACATGGAATATAGATAGTTATAGTGCCTTTGGGACTTAGGAACATTACATAATGACTTAAAACATGAAACACAACATCTTTAATGAAAACTTCCTTTACATGACCACTAAATTCCCTCGTACTTAGCATTGCATGGGATAACCTAAGGACATGAATTAGATAATGGTGAGTTATAAATCCCATAAAGTGATTAAAAAATGCATAACATGAAGAATACAATGCATGTTAGTCAATAGACATATCAATGGATTGTAAAAACACATGAACATAAAGGCATGATAAAGCATGATTATCACAACATGGAAATGCGACAACAACACTTAACATGGTATTAGCATAAGACAAGGCTCATTGCACATGGATAATGAGTAAAACCTCATTTCCATTTAATTATAATGAGTAAACCCTCATTGAACTTGACGTATCATGATACTAATCTTTACCAAATGCATTGGAGCGCTATTAGAGCGCACCCTTCTTAAACATTTCAATTCATGCATAAGTGTGCCACATGGATCATACAACATGGAATAATTTATTATATGATAAAAGAATGCATAATACATACATGAAACTCTTTAAGCAATAAGTAAATGTTTATAAAGGTGAATACCCTTGATAGATAAATGGGCATGGTATTCACTACACAATGACTTTGGCATTGAAAATCGCAGTGTAATTTCAGCAGCATAATGACGTGACATAAAAATTCATTAAAATGGTTGATGATAGAGAAATGGGTGTCTCATAATTTTACATGAAATGGATAGTAAGGGGATCATATAGATTTATTTCCCACCAATTTTAATGGAATTTATATTCATAACACAAAAAATTTACTTGAATGTAAATGAGGAAAGAGAAATTTCTTATGAAATTTCAGCATGGCAATGGGTGTAAATGGGAGGAATTAATGAGAGAGAAAGTGGTCTCTCATAATTCAAAAATAATTAGGGAAGTATTGGGGAGGTGATAAATCATAGCCCCAACATTTTTAATTGAAAATAAAAGGGCATAATAACATAATGAAATTTGGACAGAAATAAGAAAGGAAGAAATCCCTTACTGGGAAGTGTGATCCCAAAGGCTTGGGAGAGGCTTGAGAGAGGATTATTGAGAGCTTTTATTGCCTTGGTAGGATTCTAGAGAGATGAGGGAAGGTCTTCATCGTGCTCCAAAAGATTTTAGTGAATAGGAAGTGGGAGCTTGGGTGGGTTTATATAGGAAAATAGAGGGAATTTTTTATTATTTAGGTTTTGGACCCTATACATTAAACTAATCAAAACCACAAACTATCCCATGGTTTATTCCCAAGTTTTTTCCAAAGGGGAGTGTAAAACAATATTTTATAAGAAAAATTCCCTATATTCTTAAAATATTAGGGTTTCTTATGTGGAGGTGAGTCACAGTCTCAAGGAAATCAATTTAAAAAGATAAAATGTTTTATAAGTCTTAGTGGTTCCACTAAGGCTTTGTAAAATAAATCAAATAAACCCAAAATCACATTATTCTAATGGTAAAACTTATATTGTCTGAACATAACACTTATAGTATTTTATTACATCACAATTGGGTCAGTATGATTTCATAAAACACATTACATAATTAAACGGTATTTAATTTTTTACCCAAAAATTCAACTATCTCAGAAAAATTATGAAAAATTCACCGTTGGATAATTTCAACGTCCTAATTCCAAAAATAATATTAATTTTATCTAAATAATTTTCTAAATAAGTGAGTTTTATTTTTAAAATAAAAACCGACATTTATGGAAAATTAATGGGTTTTGACAAAAAAATAACTTTCAAACATTAATAAAAATTACAATTATATTCCTAAAAATTATACAATCATTTATATTTAATAAAAAGTAATTTAGTAATAATATTTTACTAAAATATATTTCATAATTTAATATTAACTAAAAATACTATTTGTGATTTAAAAACTATTTACAAGGTAAAAATAATAAAATAAATAAATATTCTTTATTATAAAAAAAATAATGCACATAATCATAGTTCTAAGGTCTTATTACATAACCCCTTATAACACCTGCATAAGACTGAAGGGTAAGGTATGCGATGGTGACAGACTCTTGGGGTGGCTCGGATAACATTTCTCAGATGATAATCTCTATCAACTTCCACTTCTCCCATAGGCGGTTCCGTTCGCGCTTAATGTGTTGAATATTGGCTTAGTCTTGGTCAAGAGTGAAGCCCAATGACACCACATCCTTTCCAAGCTCTGAAAAATGGGCTTCTTGTGGACAATTCTGCTGGATGAGGCCATCACTTCCTTTTTTTTAGTAAATTTGATTTTTTAAAGCCGTATATTTATACTAATCATGTGATCAATGTTTAACATCTATATTAGCAACAGTCACAATTCTTGACGGTATTTTGAAATCCAAAAACATAAAACCAAAGAATTGCATATGTTATATAACCATTTTATGTAATAAGGCATTTAATTAGATCAAGAGGAACTTTCATTGATAAAAGTTTGGGTCATTACAATCTTATCCCCTTAAGAAATTTTTTCCTTGAAATTTCCTTTTCCCACACTAAAAAAGATATGGGTAACTATGCTTCATCACTTCCTCCAATTCCCACGTTTCTTCTTAAAAATTGTGGTTTTTCCACAATACCTTGATGAGGGGAATTGTATTATTTCATAGATCTTTTTTCCTATGATCTAAGATCTTTATCAGTTTCTCTTCATAGGATAGGTCATTCTCTAATGGTACCACCTCTAGATTGAGTACATGTGATGGGTTTGGTATGTAATTCCTTAAGAGTGATACATGGAATACATCATGTACTTGAGATAGGTTAAGTGGGAGTTCTAGTTGATAGGCCACTACTCCAATGTGATCAAGGATATCAAAATGGACAATATACCTTGTACTAAGCTTTCCTCTATTCCCAAATCTCATAACTCTCTTCCACAGTGATATGCGGAGAAATACCATGACACTAACATCAAACTCTAGGTCTCATCGACGATTATAAACATAACTCCTTTTTCGACTCTAAACAGCTTTAATGGGATTATGGATGGTATTAACCTTCCCCACAATTCCTTCAACCATTTACATACCTAGGAGTTTTCTCTCCCCAACATCATCCCAACATGTTTTTGTTCTACAACTATTCTCATATAGGGCCTCAAAAGGAGCCATTTGGATACTTGAGTGGAAACTGTTATTGTAAGAGAACTCAACCATAGGAAGATATTGATCCCATCATCCTTTTAAGTCCATTGAGCATGCTCTCGACATGTACTCAAGTTTTTGAATATTCTGCTCAGATTGGAAATCAGTTTGAGAATTATAAGCCATACTGAAGTTCAGCTCAGTATCCAGAGCATGTTGAAGACTCTTCTAAAACATAGAGGTGAATCTTAGATCTTGTTAAGATACAATAGATAGTGGTACTCCATCTAGCTTTACCAGGTATCTGATGTATATATGTGTGAGTTGATCCAATGAGAAATCCTCCCAAATAGGAATGAAGTGTTTAGTCTTTATAAGACGATCCACAACAACCCAAATAGCATTGTTTCCTTTGGATGTCTTCAGAAGTCCTCTCACAAATTCCATGGTGATGTTCTACCATTTCCATGCTGGTATGGGTAATGGTTGCATCATCCCCTTAGACTTCTACCTCTCAGCCTTTACTTTCTGACATACCAGGCACTTTGATGTATACTCAACGATCTTCTTCTTCATGTTATCCCACCAGTAATGCTCTCGGAGATCTCGATATATCTTTGTGTTTCCTGGGTGAATGGAGAAATTTTAACTATGTGTATCATCCAAAAGTTCCTTCTTTAACTCTAGATTCGATGGAACACATAGCCTTGACCCAAATCTCACAATTCATTCTTCATTGACAATGAAATCCATGGATTTCCCTTTTTTTAATAGATTCCACCTTCTTCTGAATTCTCACATCATCCTTTTGAGCATCCTTTAACCATTAAAAAAGAGATGGTTGAGTAATAATTTGTGAATGGATTGATGATGTTCCCTTATTTATGTTTACCATGTCCATATTCATCAAATCTAAGAAGATTGGATACTTTTAAATTCTCATCAATGATAGAATTGTTGGGTCCTTTCTACTTAGAGCATCCTCCACATTGTTCGCTTTCAAAGGGTGGTAATGGATTGAGCAGTCATAGTCTTTGATCAACTCTAACCATCTTCATTGGTTTATGTTCAAATCTTTCTATGTGAATATATACTTGAGGCTTTTGTGGTCCTTATATATTTCACACTTCTCCCAAAAGAGATAATGCTCTCAAATTTTTTAAAGTGAAAATCACTATAGCCAACTCCAGATCATGTGTTGGATAGTTTTGTTCATAAACATTCAATTTCCTTGAAGCATATGCAATGGATTTTTTATTCTTCATAAACACACAACCCATGCCCTTATTCAAAGCATCACTAAATACCACAAGAAGTTCTCCACTTTGGGGTAATATGAGTACGGGCATAGTGATAAGACTCCTTTTTAACTCCTTAAATCTATCTTCGCATTCATCACTCCAAGAAAACTTTACTCCCTTCTGATTTAACTTGGTAAGAGGGTTGGAAAATAATGATAAATTTTTCACAAAATAGTGATAATATCCAGATAACCATAAGAAGATATGGATATCTATTACTAATGTTGGCCTCGACCATCCCTTTATTTCAGCTATCTTGGAGGGATCCACATATATCCCATTGCTTGTGATGATATGACCCAAGAATGAGACCTCCTTCAACCAGAACACACACTTTCTATTCTTTTCATAAATATTATCCTTTTGTATGTTATCTTGTATAGTTCTTATATGATTTTCATTCTCCTCCTTAGTTTTAGAGTATATTAGAATATAATCTATAAATACTACCATAAATTTTTCAAGGTAATCTATAAAGTCTCTATTCATCAAGTCCATGAATATTGCTGGATCATTAGTGATTCTGAAAGGGATTACTAGGAATTCATAGTGCTTGTACCTTATATGAAAAGCAGTCTTGGGGATATCCTCCTTCTTCACCCTTACTTGCTAATATCCCAACCATAAATATACCTTGGATAATTATTATGATCCACATAGCTGACCGAACAAGTCATCAATTTTTGGTAGAGGGTACTTGTTCTTTACCATGATTTTGTTGAGCTCATGATAATCGATGCAAAGGCGCATTGACCCATCCTTCTTCTGGATGAAGAGGACTGGTTCACCCCATAGTGAAGCACTTGGTCATATAAACCCTTAATCCAAATTCTCCTGTAGTTTTTTATTTATCTCCTCAAGTCCCCCAACATCCATTCTATACAGATTCTTGGATATTGGAAACTCCCCAAGTATATGGTCAATTGAGAATTCAATATCTCTTCAAGGAGGAAGACCAGTCAATTACTTGGGAAACACTTTAGTTAATTCCATCACAATAGGCATGTCTTCTAGGATGGTTTATTCCTTATACTCAATTATCTGAGCTAGATATGTGTTCTCATAGGGTAGTAATATCCACACTTGAGATGATGGTGCTAAAAAAGATTCATCATCCTCCTTGCACTTGTACAGAATCGGGGGTTGATTCTCCATATAGAGAGTGATTTCCCTCTCACGACAATTTATATTGGCTCTATATAAGGAAAGACAATTGATGCCGATAATTGCATCAAATTCCACCAGAGAGAGTATGATGAGGTTCTCCAGAAAGTTAAATCTATATATTGTGACTGGGAGGAGTTATATTCATGGGATGCAATGATTTCCCCATTTTCTGTTCTCACCAACATATTTACTTCCATGATTTTTGGTGGTGTTGGGATTGTTCTACTAAACTTTCAGGATATAAAAGAACACATAGAACTAAAATCAAAAATTAAATTTTCTATTCTTGAATGAATAACTAGAATACTTCTCGCCACTTCATTTTTGGGGCTCACTTCGGCAGTAGTGATGGAAAAATCTCACCCTTTCTACCTTGGTGGTTGTTAGTTGCCTAAAAAAACCCTTGTCTTTGGGAACTGATTCGCAAGGTGCCATGGTTCTTTGAAGTTGAATCAATGAAAAATGCATTGAGGGTCAAATGAAGAATTACTATCCTCTGTCACAGCTGCAGTTTTCTCTTGTCGGCAGTTAACGGCTAGGTACCCTTCTCTTCTACACCTAAAGCATTTCCTCGTCCCCTTTAGGAAATTTACAGGGTACTTATTTCTGCACCACTGGTAAGTGGGGTGCTGGATATTCTTAGCACCATTGGATTTATCCATGAGACCACTAGAATTGAAGTCCACCTTATGCTTCTTACCTTTGGGATTCACTTATCTCTATTTCGACATTGAGGGTACATTGGACAATTTAATCATAGCTATCGAAGTCACAGATCTATAAAGCTTTATTTAGGCTAGGTTTCATCCCACTAAAGAAGTTGTTAACCATGAATTCGGGGGCAATGAAAAAGTCAGAGGCATATCATGCAAGCCTTGTGAATTTTTCCTCATACTCTCCAATGGATTCATTGTATTTTTTCATGAGGGCATGTAAGATCCTTTCCATCTTAATTAGGAGGGTGTGAGGAAAATATTTATTAAAAAACATTTTCTGGGAATCCTTCCATTACAACGCCTTGATCTCACCCTCAGTATTCATATTTTTGATCAATGTACACCATTAATCTTCTTCACCCTCCATATGATAAGAAGCTAGAAGAACCCTCTCTTGTTCAGAACATTGAAGTATGGAGACAATCTTTTCAATGGATTTGATCCATTGTTCGGCCATTGAGGTATCAGATGATCCATTAAAACTTTGAGGACTTTGTCTCATGAAGCTCTCGATTGCGACTTGTTCTTTATTTTTTAGGATCTAAATCTACCAGTATGGAATGGTTATAAGAAAGTATCTCCTTCCACTAGGGATTATAATTAAAAAGGGTCAAGCAGAAAACTCTACTAGAAATGTTAGGACCATCTTCGACACTCCATCTCACAACCTTGCCCTGAACACAAAAATCTAATGAACCCATCCACCACACCTAAAAACTATATTATTTTTGTGTAAATGAATCTCCCGTATAGTTTTTTATCATGTCACAAAAATAGGTCTCTGTGGGGAAAGCGTCCCTCTTCCTCATGAGTCTAAATCAACACCAACCCACATCACATCCTCCTGGAGCATCTTGATATCAAAGATGACACAAATTGAATGAGGGAACTGACGAACAACAAAGGTCTAGGAAAATTCTCACACTGGGACTTCTGTCTAAAAACCATCAATATGCCACTCGACCCCAAACACACAATCCAGAGGTAATCATCCACCACACCTTGATATTATCCAATTTGGACGACATTGACTCGCCCAAATAGATTTACTCACATTGTAAAAATGAATCATAGATGGGGAAGGACCCCTCTTCCTCATACATTCAAATCAACAATGAAAAACACTAACACATGGTTCTACCGATACCCCATGTCACCCAAATTTAAACCATTATCAAGAAAAGTAAAGAAAAAAGTACCACATAACAATGTCTAACAATTACTGCTGAAAAAAGTATATAGGACATAGAGTATATCTCTATTAAACATTGTATTTCTGAGTAAAAGGACTCTACATCCTGAAGTTATCCTCGCCAGCTTCCTCTAGCACCCTGAGCCTAATTTAGACCACCTTTGGTGGTAGTGGAAACACCTCAAACTTCTTTCCAACAACTGCTACTCTCACAGCTCTTGTGCCACGTCTTCTATCTTATGGAACTCCCTACTCCAAAAACTGCCTCTTCCATGGAGGCCCATCGAACATATCTATCTCAACAACATAGAGGGTCATAAAACATCTACATATATTTCCCCTTCCATTACAAGAGTAACACCAAGTCTCCTATAGATGACCAGATCTGTGGCATGACTCCTACACTATAGGCCCACATTCTTGAGTCTGAGCAAGGCTATACCTCCTCCTGTCATCTACTATCTTCCAAATGCTGCTAATGCCTCATCTTCATAAACACCACTATGGGCCACATCATCCTCTCCCTCCATCAAGAATCTCTCTACCATAAGATCTTACTTCAGTACCCGCTCATAAAAGGGAAGGCCCAAGGACACCACACCTACTCAAACATATCTGTGGAGGCCCTGATCAAAGGTCTAAGATCTAAATAATTGGTTTCAAACAATATCCAAGGAGTAATGTGATAGGTCCATGAACATCATCCAATAATCCTCTAGATTCATTCTACCATGCGGAAGCTTCATAATCTCCTAGATATATACCGATCTCAACCTGGATGGGTAAAACTCTTTACTGAAAAGTCTCTCAAACTCCACCCAAGTGAGTGTTTCCTCATTGTAGATTACATCACTAAACTCCACCATGTTCTAGCTAAAACTTTTATAATTATATCTCATAGAACCACCATCTGATCGGTAGGTGGCCTCACTAGGTATAAAACACATGTGACTACCTCGATCCAGTCATCAGTTTCTTGGGGGTTTGGATCACATTAGTACCTTAGAGATATCTTCCTATGGAACTATTACAATGAACTTAGCATGCATGAATACTAAGACTATACTACCAGCACAACTAGCTGCTCAATGGGTGGTGGATCATTTGGCTGACCACTCAGAGGTAACGCCTCAGAACCAGTGTCTTACACTGAATCCTCATTATAGGGTGGATTTTCACCACATTCCCATTGCGAAACCTCATCAAGCTACCATCATAGTGGAATAATGAAATATAATTCAATATGCACCTTGGTAAAATAGTATATATGGGGATCTAAATTAATAAGGAAAAGAAAAAGGAAAAACTCGGTCCTATATGATGCATGTATCTTTATTTCCACGGAACTAGTGTCCTAATGTACCGAGTCGAAATGTAGGTTATCAGAGTCCTGGTGAATTGATAATTTGGCTGTTGCACCAACACTAGAACCTCTGGCCTGAGCTCCAAACTAGAAACATCCTAACACTATCTCTATACAACCCAAACCATGCCAGAACACTATGGTCCCAATGTGGAACCCGCTCTAATACCACTCTGTCACAACCTGATTCGACGGGGTCCAGGCTGTGACTCCCTAAACCCACATCCAATAGGCTAGGTGTTTGTGACTAGTGTAAATTAGGAATATCACATAGATGAGAGGAATTTTCCTAAGGTACCTACACACACACACACACCCACAAACACATCAATGCAATAGTTCAGAGATATAAAAATATAGAAACTAAAATTCATGCATAAAACTATCCCAATCCAGAGTAAAACATCAGTACTAAAATTGTAAAAAAGGAGAAACAAATTCCCACCAAAAACTGTAAAAGGGTCCAAACTTCTTAGAAGTAGGTGATCAATTTCAAATGAAACTGAAAGAAATATCCTTGTCCCAACTCTGGTAAACATCTCAGTCTGTTTAGAACACTATGCTCTTCCTACCTTGAGTGCTATGGGGACTCCATCAAAAGGCCTATGGGATTCACAAGGCATAACATGTGTGGTAAAATACCATGCATGGGTGAGTATAAAAATATTCCACAAGGACCCCAAAAACCTAAAAGAAAAAGGGATAAACTAAAAGGAAATATCCTACTCGACCTAGCCATAGGGAACCCAATAGAGAGAGAAACTCCATATCGAACCATCCTCCACTATACATGACTAGTCATCTCAGTCCATAAGGAGTGTCAACCTAGACATGTGAAAAACCACAAGGACTCCCAAATAAAACAATTATAATCATCTCAGACTCCAATTATTATGAGGTTCTGACTTCATATCCAATAACAAGATTCTACTCAAGCCTCTAATGGAAACACAAAATTAGGAGAACACTGTCCATGAGATCATCCATACCAAATGGCACCCATCTGAGAGATAAACTCCATCGATAAAAAATCTAGAATTTCTAATGAAATGTCTGAGAGAACGTGCTCCATTAGGAATAAACTACTAGGTCCAACTCTATTTCCCATCAACAAAGGTATTTCCATTAATAACATGAACCCTTTAAAAGCCTATAATAACCCAAGTGGAGTGGACCACCACTCAACACTACACACAGTTTAGGGAGAACTGATCCAGACTATGAACTTTGTGCATCCTCTTTAACAAGAGGGAACATATGGGCTCATACCCTACCATGGCCCTATAGTCAAGGGATTACTAGCTCCTAACTAACCCACAAAACCCATGTCACTTCTGTATAAAGTGTCCCACACCGCAATCCATCGAGGGAGAACTAACTTGTAACCAAATATCACATGTAACAAATATAGGGGTCCACTCCTCATAACTATACTCAATAGATGAGTGATTACTAACTCTAATGGAGGACCTAATCATCACTACTACCTGAATATGGGATAGTACTACTCTATAGCTAAGGACCTTTACCCTAACATGATAGAGGAGTACTACTCAAAAGATAGAGTAACCACACCCCAGTCTAATAGGGGAGTACCACTATGTGTTTATAGGAGTCACACCCATTTAGGATAGGGGATTTCCACTCTAACATCTAATTTACTATGGGAGGAACACACCCTAACATGAAAGGGGGTGCCGACTTAAGGCTAGATGACCCTCTCCCTAGTACGATAAGAGATTTCCAACTCTTCGAGAACAACATCTATAGAGGACCCACACCCTAGAATGATAGGGGATTTCAAACTCCAATGATAAATGAACCACACCATAACACAATAATAGATTACCCATTCTATCTATATGTCACAAATAGAGCAATAACACCCTGGTATGACTGGGGAGTACTGACTCTATGGATAGAGGACCCTCACCCTAGTCTAATAGGAAAGTACCTACTCTATATATCCAATGGGTATGGATGTCCCATACCCTATCTCGTTAAGGGATAATTTTCTCCAAATATATAAATGATATGGGAAAATTGTTCCCTAATCCATTAGGGGAGTTCCAACCCTAAAAGAACTACCCAAAGGTATAAAACCCATTCCCATGGCATGGGTAGTCCCATCTATACCAAAGAAGAGGGGTAAGGGAAAATCACCCCCTAATGCCACATGAGAGTACCAGTCCTAGATTATCTCTTTATGAACCACAAAAATCTATGACATCGATCATGTGGTGCTGAAAGGATCCTCATTCTTATCATACCTCATGTTACAACACATCCACAGGTAGGGGACCCATGACTTGATTCTATAAGGTTACACTACTCTTCTAGCCTAAAAAGTCTAGGGAACCCACATCCAAAGGAAAAAAGGGAAGTGTACCAACCCCAAAGTCATCCTAGTGATCCACCTCGATCACTAACAAATGGTAAGCACCACTATAAAAGTTTTGTTCTTGAAACAAATCAAATTATTTATCATAGGTCTAAACATAGGACATAATCAATCTCTATATGGAAAAATACTTAGGATAGGCTACTCATAATCCTAAATATGAGTTCTAAAGAAAGAGATATGTAAGGAAAAATATATTAATAAGATCTATAAAAAATTACACGACATGCAATGGTGGCCACACGATGTCTGGACTCACCCTTTCACCTATCCGTGTATCTTTCTTACACATTGTTCCAGGAAAAGTTGGAATAAATGGCATGTATAGCTAGTACACAGTGTAACCTAGCTAACTCATCCCCTGACTTGGTATCTTATTATACATGTCATGGATATACATGTGCCTCAAATTCCATGCATCTCATACTACATGGTGTGTTTAGGATAAATGGCCACTTGGCCATGTGTTTTTACTACGATTCTATTCAGAATGTTGTGTTTGTTTACTTTGGCTATCTACTTTTACATGACCATGTACTATCACATGGCTTCCTAGGCCATGTCCTCAGGACACACAACATAGGGTCGCTACATGGTGTGTAACCCCGGTACAAGATGTGTAGTCCCAAGAAATCTTCTCCAATGAATAGGAAGAAGAAACACAATATTTACACTGGACTACACACCCTGAAGATAGTAATTAGAAAAATTAATTACCCTGAATTATCCTCAATTCTACATAGTTTACCCCAAAACCAATACATCGGCCTATAAGGGACAACTATAAATTTCAATAGGGCTCTACAACCTTAAAAATTTGAAAATGAAATTGATTGGGACCAAAAATATAAACTTCCTACCTCGAGGGTGAAACATCAAATCTTTGGTTGTAGAATGATTCCCATATTGTGAGTCTCCTCGATCTGATGATGATCAAAACTAGGAACAGAGATCAGAATCACTTCAACACTTTGATTTGGACTCGTTTTCATCTGCCTCCAAAGCAGGTTAGGAGATGAGAATCTCTCCTTTGGTTGTGCGGAAGAAAACTGAGGGGATGAGGAATTTATGTTAGAATAGTAATTAAAATTTTCATTTATTTAATAATCCCACCACATACTCCTTAACTTAATTACTATTGTTTGAGGCCTCTAGATCAACCATACACAACCAAATTAGCTTCTAAAATTACCTATTTTCATTCTATAGGTTCTGGTTGACCAGAAATACTAACCTTGGGTCTCTTTAGGGGATATATGAAGGAGTCATTTCGAAGAAGGGGTAATCACTCAAAATGGTCTACTTATTTTTCTATTCTTCTTCACGTCTTATAAAACTATGATATTTATCATAAAATAAAAAATTTATTATAATAAATATTCTAAATTTTTATTAGGATTAAGAAAAAACAAATATAATACCTATTTACCATCAAATAATAAGTGAAAGTATCACTCATGCGTAAGTACGACCTATCGTATCCACGTAGAGATACAATTCATTTTTCATCACCATATTTTATAGACGGGTGTTATGAAGGGTTTTATATTTATATATTATATTTATGATATAAATATTATTTTTTATTATAATAACATGTCTACCTTTTTATCATCAAATAATTTTTGAAAATAATAATGTCTCTTGTGCATACTTACGGACAACTATCTCCACGAAGCGATGTGATTCAATTTTCATTTATATTTCACATGGATGGTAATAAGGATGAGTTTTATGAATATATATGATATCGTAATTATTATTTAATGGTTATTAATTATTTATCTTTTTTTCATTCCATCATTCGAAAAATCAAAATAACGTTCATGCATATATATGACCTACCGTCTACATGAACATTGTATTTCATTTTTCTATATTTAATATTTATAATTTATTATAAATATGTATATAATTAAAATATATTATGTTTATAAAATTATTATCATTCTATAAATTATGGAACCATGATCAAAGTATAACGACCTGGACAAGAGAACTGAACCATGTCTGGAAAATTAAACTGTTATCACCCAAATCAGTGACTTAATAACAAATTATTAATAAAATTGTGATAATAGGTTATAAATAAATAATAAATAGTTTGAAAGATATTTTTTAATGTAATATATTTACAATAAATAAATATTTATAATACAATATTTTTTTAATGTGAACAATGAATGATGAGACGTTATGTAAGGGTT
Organism: Viscum album; assembly: GCA_963277665.1. NCBI lineage: Eukaryota > Viridiplantae > Streptophyta > Magnoliopsida > Santalales > Viscaceae > Viscum > Viscum album. Next base: position 407,173,504 of record OY728164.1, on the reverse strand, counting down.
TATCTCATAATCTCAACATTATTCATGATGGTTTGTGCTTAAGTTTCATCTATCTCTCTTTCATATATATTTTTCATAAAGAAAATAAGATATGTTTTTACAATTATTCTATAATTATTAAAAATTAATTTTACCCATGTTTTAATTTTTATATAACAATTTTAATGGAATATTTTTGTCGTTTTCTAAAAGAGGTTTGTTGTTAATTTTGCAACAAAAATATCAAAGGAAAGTTTTCATCACTTATACAAAATGTTCAGTTTTTCCTTCAATCATGATGAATTAATTATTTGAATATTACTTCAAATTATTACATGTTTCTTTTCAATGACTTTTTTCAATTTTAATTGCAATTTCTTTAAATAAGAATTGATTTTAAAATGGAAGGATTATTTTACTCAAGAATTATTCTATGTGATATTTCAAAATACTTTTACATATATGATACCCTTATTTTATGGTACATATGATTTACTAGGGATATTATCTAAGGATTACAATCTTATTATTTATATTAATTTTTTATGTTATTATCACATGATTTATATGAATCACATTTCTTTTCCTTGAGTTATGTCATGATGAAATGTTAAAAGACCCCTTTGTTTTTATGGGTTTTGATATGATGAATTATCTATGATCACATCTCACACGTTTTTATGATATTAATTATTTTATGGGTAGAATTTATATCACCCTCTAATGCATTGGGTAATGGATTATATCTCATGTGATTTTTATGAGAAACCAGTCGATGTGCTTGATCTATTATAGTAAACAGTTTTATGTGATTGATCTGTTATGGGAAACAAGTCGATGTACTTTAAACATTATGGGAAACAATTTTTTATGCTTAATCTAAAGGTGTATTTATTTAACCTTGATATAGGAAATGGTTTATATACATATGATGATTCTATATACATTTATGACATGATATTATGGTTCATGATTGAGTTATGACAAATTCCCATTCTTATGATTCATGTTTTAAAATGAAAATTATTTCTTCTATAAACAATGTTTATGATTTTTGTAACTTTTGATCAAGATATCTTACTGTTATTATTGTCTTATGATTTCAAACGATCATAAAATGAAATATCTCATGTTTAATCTTACTGAGCATATGATCTCACACTTTCTCAGGTTTTCTTTCCCTAAGTTATAAATAATGGTTATGGAAATTATTTGATTAAGGGGCTTATAGTTTTGGAAAAGTTAGTGGGAGATGATATTGAATGTTTATTAACTAGTTTTTTTTGTTTCCAAGATTCCAAATTCACAAGACCTATAAAATTCTCTTATGTATCAAAATGTTATGATATGAATGTTCATCTACATAGATGTAATAACCATGTATGAAAAGTTTGGGTCATTATATTTATTATCTAAAAAAGGAAAACCAGATTTAGAGAGGGAGGTAAGGATGATATTTGGGTAGGTATTTACATAACCAAAGGGATTTGGTTGGGAGATTGTGATGGTAGAGTGGGTGGCCTTTTATAAGTGGGGGAAAGGATACACTTGGAACTTCGGAAAAGAATCAATTTTCCCCATTTATTTATCATTGGAAAGCCTCCAAATGCATCATTACTAAACCATCTAGGTGAAAAGGTTTATATATGAACATAGAACATTTTTTGGATCTATTGGTAGGTCATTTTAATATCTATAATTTTAGTTTCACCCCCAGGTAAATCAGTACTTACCTTAAAAATGATAATTAATTTTTATTGTTTTCACTATTCATTAAGGATAAAAATTATGTTGAACTGGTTAAATAATATTATTATTTTTGTTTAAAAATATGAAATATATTTTTATAAAATCAATTAACAAAAGTGACATTATTTAATTTAAAATAAAGCTAGAGGAGGTGATGAAAAAGTGATTTTCCGAAGAAAGGTTCTCATAAGTAAGAAAAGTTTTAATATTTAAATTGAACATAAAATTTATAAAAATGATAAAATTTAGTTAAATTTTATTATAGTTAATATCATTTTACATTATTAAAAATTGAAAATTTTATTTATCATTTTAAATAATTTAAACGAAAATGATGTTTTCAATAAAAATTAGCATGTTTTACTATTTACCAAAAAATATCAGCAATTCACCAATAAATAATTATGATATTTGATTTCAAAAATTAAGTTTATTTTCCAAATAATTTTTTTGAATGTGTTAAAAATTAATTATAATTTGTGTTTGAAAAGTGCATCAAAATGACATTTTAAAGAAATACTATTTTTTAGAAAAAATTTATTTTTTCTATCATATTGATATTATTTTAATTATAATAAATATATAACTAATGGATTTATTTTATAAATTTTTTATCATATAATTGTTATATTTTTTTATTCTAATTCATACCTACCAATAAAATAGTTATGTTATAATTTTCATGTTTAAATAATAATATTTAATTGATTTTCATGTTTCATTTAATCCATGTGTTTCATTCATTGCAATATATTGAGGAGATAAAATTTATTTAAAATTAAATGCATTTTAAATTCAAGGGTTGTTCCATTCTCTTAAAACAATAGTATTTCATTTCACATACACCATTGAAGATGATATTCCTCTTTTACAATCTAAAACATTTGAAAAATGTCATGTAGTTTATATCATGTGATGAGTATGCTACCATGTATCTTAAAATCATATGATGAGTAAGTTAAATATGAAATTGAATCCATAAAATAAGGAAGAAAACCATATAGTTTCAAATCATGAAATAAGGATTTTGATCACATAGTTTAATGTTATACGGTGAGAAAAGGGGCCATGTAGTTTAACTTTGCCTATATATAATTAGAAATTGTATAGTTTTTTAGTTATATAACAAGGAAATTATTTTATATAGTTTGATGTCATATAAATGGTACCAGGGCGGTTTTATATTATAATGACATTATTCTTGGACATAGTGGTTCCTTACTCATAAATATTATTCCCCTCAATCATGTAGGGAATCAATCAACTAAAAACTCTAATCCCAAATAAGACATTCTGGTTGTGGGAATATAGTATTCGAAGAAGATCACCCTTTTCAATTGAGAGATAACTATATGGGTGTATTTTTTAGGGTTAGAATATCTCATTTCCCACTTAAAGTGACCCAAAAAAGTAACTTAACTTAAGGGAACCCCATATGAAAAAATTTCTCTAACAATGTGTGTGGATACATAAGGGGGTAATGCCTAGGGAATTAGAATTGTAGTCGAATAAATGAGGTTGAACCTGATAGAAATTGTTCTTTTGGGGACCTGGATCATAAGGGATTGAAACACAAGATAAGGTGAGCATTGAACATGTTAGAAATATTGGGTCCACTATTGATGACCATATCATTAAAACATTGGTCACATCATGTTCCATCAATTAATCCTCCAAGATATGCACCCATGATTGGAGGATATCCTTTTGAGAATAGCACTATCACCATAGAAGATAATTTTTTGTAATGAAATGAGATTTATATTCCAATTGAGGAATAAACAAATTTCAACGATGGACTAAAATGGATGTTCACGTGATGTTTGAAACATTGGATGCTACACCACTATGCTTCAAAAAAATTATATGTGTGTATATTACTAGGGAGGATTACACCTATCTAATTAGATGAGCATAGTCTCAATGCTAGGACAATTAAGAAACCCATTAGAGGGGAAACAACATCAAGAAAAGGTGATGAAAATAAATATTTGATAATCCTAGGACAAAATTAATAGGAATAACTACGTATCTGATGAAATTTGAATAAATACACACATAATGCATGAGGAATGATGCATTATGAGACCAACAAAAGGTTTTTACCCTCTTTGGAGAGGAAAATATCCCGATGTTATAGGTTAAGCATCATATAAAATGAATCGAGCTATGAATTTTTACATCATGAAGTGAGGAATCAATCCAATACAATTATAATGACATTTGGAAAGGATAATGATATCACAAATAACATAATTTAGTGAGGATACAATTTTATACTATTTCTAGGTCATATTGTTGGGAACTATATACCATATAATATATAGTCGTATGATGATAACTCATTAAAAAATATTAAATTAATTTAAAATGGACAATCACCATATAATTTAAAATCATATTGTTTGAAAAAATATTCAATATAGTTAAAAATATTTTGATAATAACCACAGTTCCTTCTAAGTTAAATTTCATATAGTTAGGAAAGGGGGTTAACAAATGTGAATATTCATATAATATTTATTATGTAATATCAAATCAGTGGGAGTTGTGATTTTCTCCCCATACATGGTGATGAAATACTATGAATCATTATAGTAAATGTTTTTAATAGTTGAGGGTCCCTCCGTTTTGGGCTCTAACTTCATCAATTTTCTTTTAGGTACAATTTTCATTTTGAAATGTTACACCAAGTCACCCTAGAAGAAGGAGTGAATTCTAACCTTCTTTTAAAATGTTTTGGAAATTTAGATTTTAAAGAGTTTAAGGTTGTTCAATGATTGAAGATTATTTTCTTCAAAGGATTCAAGCTCATCATGAAGTATTTGGGGCCTTTTCCAGCATTAACTAGTTTTAGATGGCTCTCTAGAGTGATGTAAGTTGAACTACAATTAGAAGTATTGTTTCTATTACATATATTATTGAATAAGGTCCCACTCGTGTGGAAATACAAATCTTTTTTTGATATTCCCATTGGAAATTGGAGAATTTATCAATAAATATCTTATTGTTTTCATCAACAATTTTTTTAGATTTTAAAACATGATATTATTGAATTCCTTGAAATTTTCATTCATTGACACATTATAGAGTGGGAGTTTTCTTCATGACAACCCATATAATGCTAATAATAAATAAATTTAATGTATTAGTAATATTCATGATTAAATTTTATGAATTCATATCCACTATGATTATTTTAAGTATTTTTTTAATAGAAAAACCTATAGTTTTATTCTAATTAAAGTGTTTTCCATGTTTTATATGGTTTTAATTAAAAGTTAAATTTATAAATTTTTAAAGTTAACGTGCTAAAATTATATTCATTTTTTATATCACAATATCAAAAATATAATATGTTAATTTTTTTTAATTTTTATTAAATGAGAGATTTTTGGGAGAATAGTGGAAATACACATTTTAAAAAAAATTGGCATTTATTTTGAAGTATTTGAATAGTTCTAATATATTTTTTATTGGTTTGAAAGTAACATTGTTTCTACTTTGATTAATAATAATCAAAATGTAAGGACCCAAAATTTTCAATGGAAATTTCCTTCTTATAATATAATGACGTGAAATGACAACATAATGAGAGAGGAGGGATGGGATTGTATGACCAATAAAGGCTTCGAGTGAAGAGGAAGTGGGAGCTTGTGTGGTTTTATATAGAAAAAGAGACGGAATTCTTTATTATTTAGGTTTTGGAACCTATACATTAAACCAATCAAAACCACAAACCATCCAATGGTTTTTACCATTTTTTTCAAAAGGGTAGTGTAAAACAATATTTTATAAGGAAAATGTCCTAAATTATTAAAATATTAGGCTTGCTTATGTGGAGGTGAGTCACACTCTCAAGGAAATCATTTTAAAAATACAAAATGTTTTATATGTCTTGGAGGGTCGACTAAGGCTTTGTAAAATAAATCAAATAAACCCAAAATCACACAATTTTAATGGTAAAACATATATTGTCTGAATAAACCACTTATAATATTTTATTATATTACTATTGAGTCATTATGATGTTATAAAACACATTGTATAATTAAACTGTATTTAATTTTTTACCCAAAAATTCAAATATCTTAGAAATTTTTGAAAACTTCACCATTGGATAATTTCAATTTCCTAATTCTAAAAAATAATATTAATTTCATCTAAATAATTTTTTAAATATTATAATTTTTACTTTTAAAATAAAAACTGAAATTTATAAAAAAATCATGGGTTTTCACAAAAATAAGTTTCAAACCTTAATAAAAATTACAATTGTATTCGTAAAAATTTTAAAATCATTTATATTTAATAAAAATTAATTTAGTAAAAAAAATTATTAAAAAATTATTTAATTCAAAAATCCATGAATTCATCAAAATAGATTTCATAATTGAATATTAACTAAAAATACTATTTGTTCTTTAAAAACTATTTAAAACATAAAAATAATAAAATGAATGTATATTATTTATTATATAAAAAAATAATGCACATAATCATAGTGCTAATTTCTTGTTACATAACCCCTTATAACACCCACATATGACAGAAGGGTAAAGTGTGTGATGGTGAAAGACTCTTGGGGTGGCTCGAATAACATCGCTTAGGTGGTAATCTCTATCAACATCAACAACTCCTGTAGGCAGTTTCTTTTGAGCTTAATGTGTTGAAGCTCGGCTTGGGCTTGTTCAAGAGCGAATCCAAATGACGCCACCTCCTTTCCAAGCTCTGGAAAATGGTCTTTGTATGAAGTAGTTATACTAGATTAATCCATCGCTTCCTTTGTCTAGGTAAATAGGATTTGTTAAAGCCCTATATTTATACAAATCATGTGATCACTATTTAACAACTATATTAGCAACGATCACAATTCTTGACGGTATTTTAAAATCCAAAAACATACAACCAAATAAGTGCATATTTTTTATAACCATTTTACATAATAATACATTTAATTATATCAAGAGGAATTTTCATTGATAAAAGTTTGGGTTGTTACAAGTACCAACCCCAACGTCTCTCTTTAAGAACCAAATTGATCTACAATATCATTCAAGAACCACTTAAAGGAGCATCACACTTATCATACCTCATGTCAAAACATTTCCATATTTAGGGGGACCATACCCTAATTCCACATGGGAGAACTACTCTACCATCCTAAAGAGTCAAGGGGACACACATCCTAAGGTGAAAGGGAAGGGTACCAACCCCAACATCAACCCAGTGATCCACCCTTATCGGTACCCAATTTTAAGCACTAATAGTCAAGCATCGTGCTAAAAACATGCAACATCATATCTCATAGGCTGAAACAGAGGCCACCATCATTTTATATGTTAAAAAATACCCATGATAGGCTACTAAAAATCCTAAATATGAGCTCTAGAGAAGGGGATATATAGGATGTAAGATCTTAATAATATCTCTAACAAAGTACATGACCTACACTAGAGGCCTCACGGTGTCTCAACTTGCCCATGCATTAGGATTTATCTCCTATTTATAGGATTTTTTAAATCTATATAGGCATGTATAACATGTACAACCAGAACACAATGTGTCTTACCTCACTTGTCCCCTGGCTGTGTATTCTCTTCCACACAGATCAACCAACTGCGTCCCTCACATAACATGAATCTCATATTACACGGCGTGTTTAGGCGAAATTTTCACTTGGCCTTGTGGTTTTCCCCTTCCCATATCTGAAACATCATTTCCATGTACTTTGGTCATGTAGTTATACATGGTCATGTACTATCACATGACTTCCCATGCCATGTCCTCTGGCCACACAACATGGGGTCACAACACAATGTGTAACCCTAGTACATGGAATGTAGTCCCCAAAAACCTTCTTCTCTGAATAGGAAGAATACACAAGGTGATTCCACTGGACTACACACTATGTATATGGTAATTCTAGATGGGAATTACCCTAAAAACACATGCTTCGGCCCAGTTTATACCAAAACCAACAGATTGGACTATAAGGGATCACTAACAATTGAAACAGGGCTCTACAACCTTACAAAAATGAAAAAAATAAGGGGATAAGGACCAAAACACAATATAGCTTTCCATGAGGTTGAAACACTAAAGATCATATGGTTTAGAATGACTCCTAGATCATGCTTCTCCTTAATCTGATGATGATCAGTGCCAGGAATAAAGATCCCCAGTGCTTCGTTGCTTTGATTTGGCCTCATTTTTTTGTCCATCACCAAAGGGGGAGAGAAGGGGAGTAGATATACTTTGGTTGTTCTCACCAAACATGATGGGGATTTGGAAATTATGTTAGAATATTAATTAAAATATTTAATTAATTAAAAATCCCACTACTTAATGCCCCGTCAACTCACCTTCAGCAAAAACTCTTGGTGCGGACAACTTTATGTCACTTCTTGTGTAAAAACGACATTCTAAACTCAACCACGAACTCATACTTACAATCCTAGACTCCGCTCGAGATTTATTCCATGTTTCAACAGAAACTAAGTGCATGTGATAAATATATTTAATATTTTTAAAATCATTGTGCCGATGCTCTTCAGACCATGGAATCTTGTGCTGACTCCATGTTTGGATTCAGAAATATTCTTAGGAATATTCCAAAGTCTTATAAGTCAAACCCTACTCACTAAATTCTCTCAAAATTAAAATCTTTTCATCCCTAAAAAGTGAAATCACAATCATTAGGGAAGAAATTGAACTCTCCACTAGAACTCCCATGTTAGTGAGATCACCAGGGGTTCCCGTGCTGATTCAAAGAATGCACTCGAGGGAACCACTAAGGCCAAACCGCACTCACATCCAACTCTAACCATGAAAACATCTTTCAAAAAAGTTAAAAAATTATCCTCATCTATTATAAGTAGAAAAAAACTAAGCACCATGTTCCATCTATAGTCATAGGGTCTAGTACTTCACCACTTCTCTAGCCTGACGCAAATACCATTGTAACCCCACAATCCACATCCACCCCTAGATGAACTTCACCTTGACCTCTTCAAATGTCCGGTGTTAAAGGTTGAATTTGATCAAGTGAGGGCACCAATTAAAAAAATAGGGTTTCCCAAGTGTAAACATTGGGTCTTATCAGGCCCTTTGTTTTTGAACCTCCATCTATAACATAAATCGCAAAAAAAAAACACTGCCTGACCCACTACTGACATCCCAACTAATTATCAATGGTAGGGAACCAAACCACACTATATAAACATTGTAGGATCTAAATATACCAATATGGATTAGTTATAAGAAAGTATCTCCTTCCACTAGGGATTCCAAGTAAAAAGGGTCAAGCAGAAAACTCTACAAGAAATGTTAGGACCAGCTTCGACACTCCATCTCACAACCTTTCCCTGAACACAATAATCTAATGAACACATCCACCAAACATAGAAACTATCTTATTTATGTGTAAATGAATATCCCATATAGTTTTTGATCATGTCACAAAAATAGGTCTCTGTGGGGAAAGCGTCCCTTTTCCTCATGAGTCTAAATCAACACCAACCCACATCACATATTCCTCGAGCATATTCGTTTCAAATATGACACCAAGTGAATGAGGGAACTCATGAAAAACAAAGGTATGAAAAAATTCTCACACTTGGAATTCTATCTAAAAACCAACAACATGACACTCTACCCCAAACACACAATCCATAGGTAATCATCCACCACACCTTGATATTATCCAATTTGGGCAGCACTGACTCCCCCAAATAGTTTTACTCACATCGTAAAAATGAATCTTAGATGGGGAAGGACCCCTCTTCCTCATGCATTCAAATATAAGTCAAAAAAACCAACACATGGTTCTACCAATACCCCATGTCACCCTAATTTAAACCATGATCAAGAAAAGGAAAGAAAAAAGTACCACACACCAATGTCTAAAAATTACTACTGAAAAAAGTATATAGGACATAGAGAATAACACTATTAAACATTGAATTTATGAGTAAAAGGAATCTACATCCTAAAGTTTTCCTCTACAACATCCTCTAGCTCCCTGATCCTAATATAGACCACCTGGGGTGGTAGTGGAAATACCTCAAACTTCCTTGCAACAACTGCTACTCTCACAGCTATTGTGCCACGTCTTCCATATTACGGAACTCCCTACTCCAAAAAATGCCTCTTCCATGGAGGCCCATCAAACATATCTATCTCAGCAGCACAGAGGGCCATAAAACCTCTAGATATGTTTCCCCTTCCATTAAAATAGTAACACCAACTCTCCTACAGATGACCTGATCTATGGCGTGACTACTACACTATAGGCCCACATGCTTGAGTCTGAGCATGGCTATACCTCCTCCTTTCATCTAATATCTTCCAACTGTTGTTAAAGCCTCATCTTCATGAACACCACTATGGGACACATCATCCTCTCCCTCCATCAGGAATCTCTCTACCACTAGAGCTTGCTTCAGTACCCCCTCATAAGAGGGAAGGCCCAAGGACACCACACCTGCTCAAACGTATCTGTGGAGGCCCTTCTCAAAGGTCTAAGATCTAAATAATGGGTCTCAAAAAATATCCAAGCAGTAATGTGATAGGTCCATTAACCTCATCCAATAATCCTCTAGAGTCATTCTACCTTGTTGAAGCATCATAAGATCCTAGATACATACTGACCTCAACCTGGATGGGTAAAACTCTTACCTGGAGAGTCTCTCAAACTCCACCCAAGTGAGTGTTTTCTCATTGTGGATTACATCACTAAACTCCACCATCTTCTAGATGAAACTTATAGAATTATATCTCATAGAACCCCCATCTGATCAGAAGGTGGCCTCACTAGGTATAAAACACATGTGACTACCTTGACCGAGTCATCGGTTTCTTGGGGGTTTGGATCACCTTATTACCTCAGAGATCACTTCTTATGGAAATATTACAATGAACATAGCATGTGTGAATACTAAGCCTATACTACCATCAAAAATAGCTACTCAATAGGTGGTGGATCAACTGGATAACCACTCAGAGGTAACGCCTCAGAACCAGTTCCCTACACTAAAGCCTCGTCATAGGGTGGATTGTCACCACATTCCCGTTGCGGAACCTCATCAAGCTACCATCATGTTGGAATGATGAAATATAATTCAATATGCACCCTGGTCAAATAGTATATATGGGCATCTAAATTAATAAGGAAAATAAAAAGGAAAAATTTGGTTCTATATGATGCATGTACTTTATTTTCACAGAACTAGTGTCCTAATCTACCGAGTCAAAAAGTAGGTTATTAGAGTCCTGGTGAATGGATACATTGGCTGTTGCACCAACACTAGAACCTCTGGCCTGAGATCCAAACTAGAAACATCCTAACACTATCTCTATACAACCCAAACCATGCCACAACACTATGGTCCCAAAGTGAAACCTGCTCTGATACCACTCTGTCACAAACTGACTCGACGGGGTCCAGGTTGTGACTCCCCAAACCCACCTCCAATAAGCTAGATGTTTGTTACTAGTGTCGAGTAGGAATATCACATAGAAGAGAGGAATTTTACTAACTTACCTATACACACACACACACACACAAACACATCAATGGAACAATTCAGATATATAAAAATTTAGAAAATAAAATGCATGCATACAACTATCCCAAACCATAGTACAACATCAGTACTAAAAGTGTAAAAAGGAGAAACAAATGCCCACCAAAAACTGTAAAAGGGTTTAACCTTCTCAGAAGGAGGGGATAACATTCAAATGAAACTGAAATAAATATCCTTGGACCAAATCTGGTAAACATATCAGTCAGTTTAGAACACTAAGCTCTTCTTACCTTGAGTGCTATGGGGACTCCATCGAAAGGCCTATGGTATTCACAAGGCATAACATGTGTGTTAAAATACCATGCGTGGGTGAGTATAAAAATATTCAGTAGGCACCCAAAAAACCTAAAATAAAAAGGGATAAACTAAAAGGAAATATCCTAATCTGTCTATCCATAGGGAACCCAATCGAGAGAGAAACTCCATATTGAACCATCCTCAACTATACATGACTAGTCAGCTCAGTCCATAAGGGGTGTCAACCTAAACATCTGAAAAACCACAAGGACTCCCAGAATCATACAAATATAATCATCTTAGACTCCAAGTATTATGAGGTTCTGACCTCACAGCCAACAACCTGATTATACTCAAGCCTCTAATAGTAACACAAAATTCGGAGAACACTATCCATGAGCTCATCCATACCAAATGGCACCCATCTGAGAGATAAACTCCATCGAGAAAAAAATATAGAATTCCTAATGGAATGTATGATAAAACATGCTACATTAAGAATAAAATACTAGGTCAAAATCTAGTTCCCATCAAAAAAGGTATTTCCATCAATAACATGCACCCTTTGAAAGCCTATAAGAACCCAAGTGGAGTGGACCACCCCTCAACACTGCACAAAATTTAGGGGAAAATGATCCAGACAATGAACTTTGTGCATCCTCTTTAACAAGAGAGAACAGAGGGGCTCATACCTCACCACGACCCTGTAGTCGAGGGATTACTAGATCCTAACTAACCCGCATAACCCATGTCACTTCTGTATTCAGTGTCCCACACTGTAGTCCATCGGGGGAGAACTAACATCTACCAAGTATCACATGTAACTAGTAGAGGGGCCCACTAATCATAACTATACTCAATAGATGAGCGATTACTAACTCTAATGGAGGACCTGATCCTCACTGCTACTTGAATATGGGGGAGTACTACTCCATAGCTAAGAACCTTCACCCTAACATGATAGAGGAGTACTACTCAAACGATAGAGTAACCACACCCCAGTCCAACAGGGAAGTACCACTATGTGTTTATAGGAGTCACACCCTTTTAGGATAGGGGATTTCCACTCTACCATCTAATTTACTAAGGGGTTCACACACCCTAACACAAAAGGGGGTGCCGACCTGAGGCTAGAGGACCCTCTCCCTAGTACGACAAGGGATTTCAAATTCTTCGAGAACAAAATCTATAGAGGACCCACACCCTAGAATGACATGGGATTTCAAACTCCAAGGATATATGAACCACACCATAACACAATAAGAGAGTACCCACTCTATCTATATGTCACATATAGAAGAATAACACCCAAGTATGATTGGGGAGTACTGAATCTATTGATAGAGGACCCTCACCCTAGTCTAATAGGGAAGTACCTACTCTATATAGCCAATGGGTATGGATGTCCCATACCCTATCTCGGTAAGGGATATTTTTCTCCAAATATATAAATGATATGGGGAACTTGTGCCCTAATAAATTAGGGGAGTACCAACCCTGAAAGAACAACCCAAAGGTATAAAACCCATTCCCATGACATGGGGAGTCCTATATATACCAAAGAAGAGGGGTAAGGGAAACTCACCCCCTGATTCCACAAGGGAGTACCAGTCCTAGATTATCTCTTTATGAACCAAAAAAATCTACGACATCGGTCATGTGGTGCTAAAAGGAGCCTCACGCTTATCATACCTCATGTTACAACACATCCACAGGTAGGGGACCCATCCCTTGATTCCATAAGGTTGCACTACTCTTCCATCCCAAAGTGTCTAGGGAACCCACATCCAAAGGAAAAAAGGGAAGTGTACCAACCCCAAATTCAACCCAGTGATCCACCCTGATCACTAACCGATTGTAAGAACCACTACACAAGTGTCGTTCTTTAAACACATCACATTATATCTCATAGGTGTAAAAATAGGACGCAATCACGCTCTACATGGAAAACTACTTAGGATAGGCTACTCATAATCCTAAATATGAGTTCTAAAGAAAGAGTTATTTTGGGAGAAATATATTAATAAGATCTCTAAAAAATTACACGATATGAAAAGGTGGCCACATGACTTGTGGACTCACTCGTGCACCTATCCATGTATCTTTCTTACACATTGTTCCAAGACAAGTTGGAATACATGGCATGTATAGCTAGTACACAGTGTAACCTACATAACTCGTCCCCTAACTAGGTATCTTCTTCGACACGTCATGTCTATACATGTGCCTCAAATTACATGCATCTCATACTACATGGTGTGTTCAAGATAAATGGACACTTGGCCATGTGTTTTTACTATAAATCTATTTAGAATGTTGTGTTTTTTTTACTTTGGCTATGTAGTTTTACATGACCATATACTATCACATGGCTTCCTAATCCATGTCCTCAAGCCACATGACATAGGTTCACTACATGGTGTGTAACCCCGGTACATGATGTGTAGTCCCATGAAATATTCTCCACTGAATAGGAAGAAGACGCACAATATTTCCACTAGAATAAACACCATGAAGATAGTAATTAGAAAAATTAATTACCCTGAAATATCCTCGATTCTCCTTGGTTTACCCCAAAACCAATATATCGACCTATAAGGGATCACTAGAAATTTCAATAGGGGTCTAAAACATTAAAAAATGAAAAATGAATGGGATTGGGACCAAAAATATAAACTTCCTACCTCGAGAGTGAAACAACAAATCTTTGGTTGTAGAATGATTCCCATATTGCGAGTCTCCTCGATCTGATGATGATCAACACTAGGAATAGAGATCAGAATCACTTCAACACTTTGATTTGGACTCGTTTTCATCTTTCTCCAAAGGGGGAGAGGAGATGAGAATCTCTCCTTTGGTTGTGCAGACCAAAACTGAGGGGAAGGGGAATTTATGTTATAATTGTAATTAATAATTCCACCACTTAATAACTTGCCAACTCGTCTCCGACCACAACTCCTAACGCGAACAAGTTTATATTGTGGATATGGTAGAAACAACATTCTGAACTCAACGGTGACCTCAAATTTCCAATATGAGGATCTGCTCAGTATTATTCTTATATTTCAATAGAAATTGTGTGTATGTGACAAAATATATTTAATATTTTTAGAATCACCATGTTGAGCCTCTATAGGTCCTAGAACCCCACGTCGACTCAGCTCATGGCTTCATAAATATTATTAGGAATATTCATAAGTTTTATAGTTCAAACTCAAATCACTATATAATTAAAGTGGGAGTGTGATAAAAATTAAATGAGAGAATAGATACTACATTCCTATTGAATAACCTGAGTATTTACAAAAGAAAGTATTAAAAAACAATCAAAAAGTGATAAACCTATGCATAGAGGAAGAAAAATAAGAAGAGGAGAAAAAAGAGGTCAAGGAGGTACTTCTACTGCATACCCTATTATCATAAAATACATAAGATAATAATGAAAATAAGAATAAATGATAGGGTAAATGTTGAGTAATTCCTACATAGTTTCTTTATAGATATACACATTGTGTATCTTGAATCTTGAAAAAAAATACTGAGTTTGAGTTAAGAGTAAGAGGCTAATATGAAAGTTAGTGTGTTTTTTACATATTTGTAGTTGAAGACCAATTCTAAAGGAATTTTATATTATATGGTAATAGGGAGATATCCAAGAGAAAAAGGAAGATCTTTTTTATTAGGGATTTCATAAAGACACATTTTACTGTGGTAGGAGCCAATGTAAATAAATAACTCATGAAAATATAAACTAGAAAGTGAACTAATAGATATACTTCTATAAGAATGTAAAAAAAATTGGTAGATAGATTCTCTATATTCACTTTATTATTATAGTATAAATTTGTGTCTTTGAATTGAATTCAAAATATATTAAGGACATAATCACCCATATTGGAGGTGAACGTTGTAAAAATATTATGTGCATCTATCTTGTTTATTTGTTTTTTTTAATATGGAATTTTGAGTTGGTATATCATAGGTGGATACATTAATATTAACAAATATAGTGGATCAAATATCAAAATAGGAAAATTAAAATACATAATAATTAAATAAAATAGGTTTACACTAATTCACACCTCCTCTCCCATTAGTGTGGCTACATGATAGGGTTAGATATTATCACAACCATAAAAATGTCAATTAAATATCCTACATGAAAATATAATTAAAGGTTTGAACCCAAGTCAAGGTGGGTGAATTTTCAAAGGGAATTATTAAAACCTATTATATTAAAATCATGATAAACTTAAATAATGTATGAGTAAATAGTGTGTACAGAATGAAAAAATGAGTGTGATGTGTGAAAAATGGTAATGTTGTAAAAATATAATGTTATGGGAAAGAGACATGTGAAAATATTATTTAGTGGGAGTTCAACTGAAACAACTTATTGAGTGGGTGTTTCTCTTGAACAATGGGTTCAACATAACTAGAAAAATAAATCAAAAAATTTCTCATAATCTCCTCAAGAATTATAACTTCTAATGAACATAAAAAAATCTCTATAAGGTAGTTTTTTCATTCAATAGTGAGAAAATAAGGTGATTGGGGGTTATTCATATAATTAACTTTCATTAATATTTAAATGTTCATTATTTTGAATCCCACGTTCTCAATTTATTGATATATTAAAGAGGGATAAATGATTTCAAAATAGCCTCAATATATATTTTCATCTATCGATACATCAAAAAATCATGAACTAAATTGAGGTTTAAATAACTAAGAAGAATTAATTTTAATAGATAAGAAGAAAAAAAGAACTTGAAATGATTTAAAAAATTGAAATAATAAAATCCCCTCAACAATTATAACTATAATGCGTGTTTTAAGTACATAAAACTCATAAAAATTATAAATAAAAGGAAGAAATTAATAAGACAAATATAGAGATTATTCTATATCAGGATAAATTCATTATCCCTCTATACTTCACCTTCATCTTTCTCTCCTAAACAGGCATATAATCATATTTTCCCATCTCCTACGCCACTCCTCTCGATCACTAGCTCCCAAAATGTTTTTTATTTTGTCATATGTTGAATTCTCAAGTTCTTTAAATTATGTTGTTACCCCTTTTAAATATTTTTCCATTGACATAGTTCACAAAATTAATTTCATTTCACATGATTGGACAAATTTCCACTTTTCCCCCTTATTTTAGTTTTTTAATTCTACTTTTATATTAATTCTATCCTTTAGAAACCCTAACTGAATTTCTTCATTATGTTTTAAAGACATAATTTATTTTGTATTCACATTTCAGCTATGAATTCCTATGAGCCTATAAATAGAATATCATTCTATTAAATATCCATGTTTCTCATAAGTGAAACTAATCACAGTAAGGAGTCCTTTCATATGATTTGAAACTAAATACAATAATAATCTTGTTTAGTTGATGAAAACTAAGTTACACATTCAACTTGAAAAAATTATCAGTCATCCTTTTACCATATAAAAGAGAATATAACCCATGGTGAACCAAACTAGAATAATTCCAAACAATATTAATTATTTTATAGAGACAAACCATTGACTTGTTGGTGTGTACACAAATTATTTTTTTATAGTGGAAATTTGGTATAACATGACCACTTTATATTATTCAATGATTCACATATATAACTAGGGAATAACTAGAAAGAACACAACGTTATAAACTTGATCACAAAAATTAAATATTATCTTGGGTGAATGATCATCCACTATTCAATTGGATGTATAAGTGAGGGTGATTCTTCTTTCTGAAAACATAGATTCGTCAAAATTCATTTCATCATATTTCTATTTTTTATCTTCAATGGTCTATAATCTCCATTCAGGACATCTAATCCCTATTCAAATGGATATTACAACATTTTGACCAATGTTCATATCAAATATAATCTTGTAAATATTTATTTCATTTGGAGGCATTGAATCTCCTTCAATAAATTCCTTTTGGTTTTCTTCCTCCAATCAAGATGAAGATTAGATCATATCATCATGATTGGACAAAGCACAAATTAATTTCTTATCTACACCAGTTTATAACCACCAATATCATATTATTTTATTTAGTGATCAATAATTCTTTAAAGATCATAATTATATAAAGCTAAAATCAATATGTGGGTTCTTCTATGGTTTCTGTGGCTTCAGTCGACCTAACATTTGGGTTCACCAAGTCTAAAACTTGGTTTTGGATCTTCTTATAAGGATATTATCCCCATATTATTATATTTAAAAACTATATTAAATGATTCTTTTTACACTAATTCTTATTTCATGATTTTGGATATCTGATGAAGGTGTGTCTAGTATCTTAATGAACTTAAAAGTCTTAAGATAATTCTACCTATTATATAATAATTCTTCTTACATATTCCCAAATTCTTACAGTGAAATTGTGCAAAAGTCTTACACAAAGACCTGAACATCCTACAAAACTAACATTAGTATATAAAAACCTTTATCTTCATACATGGAAATTATATTACATTTGTGGAATACTTAATACATTACACAAAAAACTCCCAAAGACCATATTAGTCAAGTGCCTTTGGAAACATGGAAACATAAACACCGATATATAAGTGATCTACATTATCTCCCACTAGGTTCTTCTCGAATATCACCCTTATTAGACACATAAAATATAATATATATCTTCATAAAATATGGTAAAGGAAAAATAAAAAAGGTGATCTCATATGCTCAGTAAGGGTAAACAAAGGAGATATGTAAGCATATTCATGAGTATAAGGCTATGAGAATAGGATCATAAATTAAATGATCATACCATTCATATAAAAGATCATATATATGAATCATGGAATAAATATTGGTAGTTCATAAGACATGAATTATAAATAAATAAAGAACATAATCCATGAAATCATAACATAGGAATAAGACAAGAAATTTATGCTAGACACATAGGAATATAAAATCATTTCTATAGTAGTCAAGGGTTCACAAACAAGGACATATTAGTAGTTTGGGTTTAGTCCCCATACCATAATGTTAGTCATGGTTCACTCTTATGACCATCTTAGTAGTATAAGTTCACTCTCCATACCATTTTGGTAGTCATGGTTCACTCTCAGGGCCATCCTAGTAGTATGAGTTTACTCCCCATACCATCTTAGTAGTCATGGTTCACTCCCATGGATATATTAGTAGTCAAGGATCACTCACACTACAATATTAGTCTATCTCATGAGATACAAATATTTACCCAATGCATTAGAGGGAGATACAGGTCCCACCCATCTCATAATGAAATCATACATAAATGTTTCACAAGATCATAAACAACCATATAATAACAAATGAAATGTAATGGGTGTAATATATATGTAATCATATCATAACCTCTGAAAAAATATATAGTTCTCGTAATAATTTCAAAAAAATCATAACTTATGAAATTAATAAATTTTCAAATCATATAACCAGTTAAATAGAAATGGGTTTTCATTAACATCATTCCATCAAAACATAACCCATGGAAAAGAAATAGGTTTCATAAATATTGTTCCATCCTAAACATAAGTACTTATTAGAATTAATAAGAATGGTATATTTGAATCACATCCCCAATAAAACACAATTAACATGAAATAACATTATCTTAGATGTAAAATAATTTTGGGAGATCACCTGGAAATAATTCTTGTGTAAAATATCCTTTCTTCTTTGAAATCATTTTATTTTCATAAAATGCCGCTCAATTTTAAAAGAATTTCTTTTGATAATAAACTTTTACTATTTTAAAGTAAGAATAAATTAATTAAGTATAAATGATTTAGGGAAACTTTTTTCATGTTTTATCAGTTAAAAAACATTCTTCTCATACTTTTTTTTGAAAAGTCTCAAAGTACCTCATTTGGAAAATGATAAAAATATTCATTTCAATCCATGTAGTAAAATGTCAAAAATGGGAAAAAATGAATTTAAAAATACATATGAGAATAATAAAAAAATTGAAACCATTTTTAGAAAACATGGACATGGAAAATAAATATTCCCCAATATAAACTTAAAATGAAACAATCCCAAATATTAATGACATTGTGAAGTAAATAATCATCACTTTATAATCAATAAAATTCTATGCTCCGTGAAATAAATATAATTATATGGATATTAAAATACCATAATATTATTGATAATACTCATAAAATAAATTCATGGGAAGTATATACTTAATTTAGAAGAAACAAGTGTTGTATAAGGCATGTGTCCTATAAAAATAAAAGTGGGACATAAATCCCTTACCATATGTATGATTACCTTTGTACGTGTTTGAAACTATTATATAGTAATTTTAAACATATTATTAACTTATACTAGAATCAAAATAATATTTCTTATGTCATATACTATTAATTTATGACTTTATCTTACCAATTTATTAACAATTCCAAGTTAAAGAAATGTTTTGGAAAATAACTGTTTTGTTTATCGTAAGTGTTTTAACTTATTTTTCTTGATCCTATTAATTAGATAATGATTTAATTCCTTAAAAAAAGTAAAACATGATTTATATATCATATTTAATTATTATATAAATATATATAAAAAATATTATATATATAAGAAATGGAATACACCATTCATGGAGATGGTAAGCCGGACATACACATGAACGTTGTCTCTGTTTTCTTATCATACTGAATAGAAGATGGTATATTTGAATATATATTATTAAATTAGATTTATTATTTCATATATTTCATATTTATTCATTATTTACATTTTTATAATCATTCTTGAAATGGGCAGCGTGGAAGATGAATCTCATCATGTCATAGAGATGGTAGGTCATACGTAAGCACAAGCGATGATATCATTCTCTTAATAGTAAAAGGGTGAGGAATTTGATGGTATATTAGTTATAAAACATCAATATAATGTAATATTTTTTATTTATATAAATTATATCCATCATTATACCCATCCAAATAATGTAGTGAAGAAAACAGTTTACACCACGATGTAGAGATGGTAAGTTGTACGTACACACGTGTGGTACTTTCATTTTTCATAGGATGAATAAAAGGTGAAATATGGTTGTTACATAATCAGAAAAAATAACATCATATAGGTTATATTAGATTTATTACTTTATAATGGAATCAAATAATTAATAGGAAGTATAATAAGAAATTTTTTTTAAAGATTTGGTATGGAGATTAAGTCTTCTTCGACGATCTCCCTCTATATGTCCTCTTAGGGGCACTAGAGTTGATATTTAGAGTAGAAAATAACCTATATAATATTAAAAGAGAAGTTTATAACTGAAATTAATAGATTTTAGTCGATCTTTAAGGCTAAAATTATTGGGAAGAAGTGAGGGAGGAGGTTCTCTTTTATAATTGAGGTTTGGGGCACTTTAAGATATTCTTAAAATATTAAATTAATATAAATTGATTTTCAATTTAAAATAGCTCCAAATTTATTTATTTCAAAGATAATATTTAATGGGTATAAATAATCTCAAAAAATTATTTTTAGACATGTTTAGGTCATAATATTAACCTAATATTTTGGATTTAACCCTTTATTTAACAATTTAACTTTTACCAAGACAACTTGGATTTTTTCACTTTAGGGTTAATATAGTTACTATAAAATTAAAAACAAACCCCAAATGTATCATTGATTACATTTTTAACCATATTATATTTATGTTGATGAATTTTAGATTTTTATTAATTTTATATCATTTAATATTTTATTTATTTTAAAGTCTCATTTATGTCAATTTTATTACTATTTATTATTTTTCATTTAACAAATATCATATTAACATGATAACTTAGAACCAACACTTATAATATCTCAATATTATGTAAAATGTATTTATAAAATTAGTTTATGTCATTAATTATATTAAATTATATTTATTTTAATATAATTTAGTTGATATTTACATTAATTAACCAATTACTGCATCATCATTATGAAATCCATTAATTAAATAATTTATTTACCAAAAACGAAAAATAAATTATCATTATGAATATAAATTTATTATCTTTCAAATGAGAATTCATAGTAAAATTTACCTTCTCTATTACCATATATTAAAAATTATTTACTTATTAAAATCACGAGTTGCATTTTTAACTTATCTTTTAGTAAAATATAATAAAGGTCACATTCTTACCCATGTATCTTAAAAAGGTTATAATTTTTTACTAAGGTTTATTTTGGTCTAAACCCACTCATATAATGGAATAGGGATAAGTGATATAATAATTTTATGATATTATAATATTATTTTTACCTTTAGTTATCAAATTTATCATTAACCATGGAAAATAAAAATTTACTAAAGTTACTATTCATAATATAAAAAATAATAATTTGATCTTGTTAGACTCTAAATAGCATAATTATTATAACCATATATATCCATTTTTCAAAAATAAAATCACATAAGTGGGAAAATAAATTTTAATACTAATCTCACAAACGTGGCGAGAAGGCGGGTAAAAAGAACAATCAAATGATCAATAATTTTTTATATCTAATTTAAATATAAAAATGGTTCCAATGAAATAAATTAGATTAATATTTTTATAATTTATCTATTGGGACTTTAAAAATCAATTTAAAATATAATAATTATTTAAATGAAAAGGAAGTTTTTAACCACATTGTAGTATTTTTCACTATTAATCCAAAAAATGAAACTTCTCAGAAAAATAATAAAAATTTACCCTAAGTTAATTTTGAAATAAAAAATTAAAAAATTATTATTATATTATAATATTTAATTTCTAATAGTGTCAAAAATATAATTTTATTATTGTTCACAGAAGGACATAAAAATTAGATCATTTAAGAAAATAATATTTCTAAACATATAAAGACTTTAACAAAAATTATACATTTAATTATAAATATATTTTATTTATGTGAAAAAATTTAAAAATTAGTTATTATTATTCATATTACTATTTTTAATGGATATTTTATAACTATCTCATTTAAATAATTATATTATTAAAGTTTTGTTTCACATAAACTCAGTGTTGCGTGTAACACAAACCAAGTTGTTGTTTTGTGTAGTGAAAGCTTAACTTGGTGTAGCATATAGTTTAATCCAAAATTAGTGTTTTTATGTGATAAAAAAAATATATATTTAGTGTTGTGTGAAGTTAAAAATATCTAAAAGATTAAATTAATTTGAAAAAAAATCATAAAATATCAGATTATTACATTCTACCCCCCTTAAAATGAATTTATCCTTTGAAATTCGTCTATATTATTAAAGATTTGATAATTAAAATTTCATTCCATATAAACCCACATTGTAATAATGTATTCTAAAACTTACTTTTATAAATGAAAATATTGAAACTAATGGTTAACAAAAGTAAATCATAACTTTTTTTTCTACACTGGAGAACATAGGTGAAGATTTGGGCATGGAGAAAAAAAGTAAATAGTTATAGAGATTGATAAAGATCCTTGATCACAAGAAAGTGGGTGATCCAGAGAAAAATAAAATTCACTAATCTATAAACTAACAAATCATGAAATTGGTTGTTGATATCATCAATAATGATGATAAGAGGACAACCTCTTACATCATAATTCTTTTCCTAATATTGAATAATTTTCAAGAGAAGATGTACTTAATTGATTTTAGCATTATCTCTCCCCTTTTCATGCCTTTATTAATTTCCACTTCATCTTTTATTGTAAGTAATGAAGGTGATATTTTCATTCTTTAAGTACTAACATATCATGAGATCCATAAATAGAATGATAGGTCATCACAACAAAAAGGTTAGCATAGGTTATTAATTAAGAATAAATCCACCCATGGAGAGATAATACATTAATCTCAAAAACGTCATCTGAAATTTAACTTATCAATTCCATAAATGGATAACTTTACTGTCCTTATGAAAACACAAAACTTTAGAAATAAGTGTACTAAATCATCTTATCATTTATCTCCCATATATCATAAGGTATATCTTGGTTGTCATATTTCAAATATGTTAATAACTTCATGACATATTCTATTAAACATAGTAATACCTAAATTAACATACGTACTTTCATAAAACATGCGTGTTTCCTTATAAATTTTTTTATTGGATATATTTCCTAAGTCCAAAAAGTTGTAAACTTCATTTATGATAGCATAACCCATTTTTCAAAAAATACTCAATTAGTTCCAAGATAACCAGCATCATCCAATTTACTTATTCATATCCAAAATATATTTACAAAAACATAATTATCTTAAGGGTTATCTTTCCTTTAATCATGTGTTTTACAAAAATATCACCTTACCATATTAATCAATTTTCATGGATACCAATACCATTCAACATATGCTCTCAAATCC
Organism: Viscum album; assembly: GCA_963277665.1. Classification (NCBI taxonomy): domain Eukaryota; kingdom Viridiplantae; phylum Streptophyta; class Magnoliopsida; order Santalales; family Viscaceae; genus Viscum; species Viscum album. Next base: position 407,149,585 of record OY728164.1, on the reverse strand, counting down.
TTAAGTAAAAACTAAATGGTACCAATCCATAGATGTTTCATTGTTTAATAATACCATAACATTACTTCTATAATAATATTATTGAATTCTCATATATAAAAACTCTATCATTCCATTGCTTTATTATTATACACCACATCGCAAATAGTGATTTCATGCGATTTTCCTTTTTCATTAGGCTTAAGAGTTTTCTGACATTGATCATCATCATTAACCCTTGGATTTGGGCATTGGTTAGCACAATTCCCATTTTAATTTCACTTGAAATACTAATTTTCAGGAGGTGAAATCTTTAAAGATTAATTTTTATTCTCATTATTTTAGTAGTAAAATGCTTGATGACCTTCTTTTCCACACTTAAAATATTTACCAGTCCCCTTAAGAAAATTTCATCCATGTTCCATTCCACACTTTAAGCATAAAGTAAATCTAATCTTTTTATCTCCATAGTTTTTAGAGTTTACTTTGAATTTTATCCTTATTTTATTATCATAACCAAGAGATATATGGGTATCTTTAATCTATCTTTTTTTAAAAATAATATGGGGAAGGTGATTACTAAAAAATAAGTTCTTCAATACTTCCCAATTCATGGAGTCAATTTTATCTTGTTCCCTCGTATTCTTGAAGTTCCACCACTGATTCAATTCACCTTCCAAGTGATAAGTTCCCAACTTAAATTTTTCACATTCTGAACAATGGAGAATGAAAAATATATTTTAAATGGTTCATATCCATTTTTATAAAATTATTGGATCGAATTTTCCACTAAAATAAGGTGGATATTTTCTTAAGAAGGATTCAAGAAAACATTGTTCCCTTCGTCGGCCATTTGGAAGTACAATAAGAATCATGTCTTGGAAAGTTTGTAGGGTCAACGAAAAAATGTTTTTCATTCCATATCCTATAAAATTCAGTTTCTCTAGAGAAAAATCATTACATTTCCCATCACATACATTATTAAAATGGTTTGTTTAGGTTCCATCAATTTACTAAAACCAAAAAACATAGTGTGAGAAAAACTAATCATAGTTTTAGAACCACATAGTTAAGGGACATTACTTATAATATTTCAATAAAAGACACCTTAGGTTTAATGATAAGTTATTAACATCCAACTTATATTTAAATCATTTATAATGGTTCATGAAGAGTCTATGAATTCCCAAAAAATATCCCCCAAGAGTTCCAAACAAAGTGTGCAGCAAAACCCATTTTTGTGTACCAGGTTACGATCGAGTGAGGCCCGATGCACCTTTTTAGAGTTGTTACCCATAGGCACATCTATTCTAGATCCAAATACACATTTAGTATCTATACTGTGATTTATTTATTGGAAACCACTCGCTCTATATTTTACCAAAATTCCAAGACATTTTCTTATACTTTTTCTTATCCTTAGACATGTCCTTAGGGATCTCACTAATGCTTTCTCATCCTAGTTTTAAAAGGTTAACTAAAATATTTTTCTGATTCCAAATTTAGAGACCCTTACTTTTCATGAATTTAAATTACATTACTTTTGTGGAATAATTAAAACATTACACAAAAAAATTCCCAAAGATTGTATTATTCTAGTGCCTTTGAAAACATGGAAACGTAAATACTGGTACATACGTGTTCAACATTATCTCCAACTAAGTTATTCTTTACTAGAACCATTAATAGAAACATCAAACATAATAAATATCTTCATAACCTAGGGTAAAGGAAACATAAAATAGGGTGACCTCATATGCTTAGTAAGGGTAAACAAGGGAAATATGTAATCATATTCAAGAGTTTAAGGGTACAAGAACTTGATCATGAAAATGGAAGATCATACCCTGCATATCCAAGATCATACACATGAATCATGGCATACATATTGTTAGTTCATAAGAAATTAATCATAAGTAAATAAATAACATAATCCATGAAATCATAACATAGGAATAAGACATGAAATTTTTGGAAGACACATAAACATATGAATTATTTCCATAGTAGTCAAGGAATCACTACCAAGGCCATCTTAGTAGTATGGGTTCCTTCCTCATACCATATTGTAAGACATGGTTCTCTCCCATGACCATCTTAGTAGTATGAGTTCACTCCCTATACCATCTTGGTATTCATGGTTCACTCCCATGACCATCTTAGTAGTATGAGTTTTCTCCCCATACCATCTTGGTAGTCATGGTTCACTTCCATAGAAATTCTAGTAGTCAATGTTCACTACAAAGACCATCGTAGTCTATCTGATAAGATATAAATCTTTACCCAATGAATTTAAGGGAAATATAGTTCCTACCCATCACATAATTATATCATAAATACATGTTTCACAATATCATAAATAATCATATCATAACCAATGAAGTGGAATGGGTGTCATAATGATGTAATCATATCATAACCTATGGAAAAGATACAGGTTTCATAATCATTTCATCAAAATAATAAACCATTGAAGGAATCATTTTTCCTATAATATAACACATGAAATATAAATAGGTTTTCATAAACATCACTGCATCAAAACATAACCCATGGAAAAGAAATAGGTTTCACAAATATTATTCCATCATAAACATAATTCATTATTAGAAAGAATAAGAATGGTAGCATTTAATTATATTCACATTAAAACTTAAGTAACATCAAATAGAATTATCTTAGATGAAAAGTAATTTTTAGATATTGATTGACAATAATTCTTGAGGAAAATATCTTTTCTTCTTTGACAATATTTTCTTTTATTAAAATGTGGAGTGATTTTAAAAGAAAAATTTTTATTTGAAAATAAACAATTAATATTTTAAATAAATCATAAAATAAAAATGTTTTTATGATGGTGTGATTTTTTTTTCATTCTATATAATTAAAAAATATTCTTGTAATAGTTTTTCAAAAAAATCCTTAAAGTACCTCATTTGGAAAATGAGAAAAATATTCTTTTCAAACCATATAGTAAAAAGTCAAAATAATTAAAAATGACTTTAAAAATACATATGAAAATAGTAAAAACATTTTTGAAACCATTTTTAGAAAACATGGACATAGAAGATAAATATTCCCAAATAGGGACTAAAAACAAAATAATCCCAAATATTGATGAGATTGTGAAGTAAATATTCATCACTTTATAATCAGTATAATCATATTCACCATGAAAGAATGATAATTATATGGATATGAAAATACCACAAACATCTTTATAAGACTCATAAAAGACATTCTTTGGCATTATATACACCACATAGAAGAAACAAGTTGTGTATAAGGCATCTAGCCCACAGAAATAAAAGTGAGACATAAATCCCTTAGCTTAGGTATGATTCCCTTCATAAATGACTAAAACTATTGTATAGAGGTTTTAAACATATTATTAACATATATATAAATCATAATAATATTTATGATATCATATATTATTCATTTATTACTTTATATTACCCATTTATAGCAATTCAAAGTTAAAGCAATATTTTGGGTAATAACTGCTTTGTTTATTGTACATGTTTTGACATGTTATTTTTGATCATATTACATAGATCATGATATAATTACTTAAATAATGTAAAAAAATATTTATATATCAAATATATTTTGTATATAAATATATATAAAAAATAAATATATGAAATGGAATACACCATTCATGGAGATGGTAACCTGTACGTACACATGAATGTTGTTTCCGTTTTCTTATCGTAACGAATAAAAGAAGGTAAATTACATATATGTATATATTTATATATAATTCCATTACAATTATTATTTCATATATTTAATATTTACTCATTATATAAATTTTTATAATAATTATTTAAATGGTTAGTGTGGAAGATGAATCTCATCACGTCGTGGATACAGTAGGTCATATATACGCATGAGCGATGATATCATTATCTTAATGGTAAAAGGGTGAAGAATTATATGGTATATTAATTATAAAAAAATAATATCAATTAATATATATTATTTATATCCATTATATCCATCATTATACCTATCCAAATAAAGTAGTGATGAAAAATAGATTACACCACGGTTTAGAGATGAAAAGTCGTACGTACGCACGCGTGGTACTTTCATTTTTTACAGGATGAATAAAAGGGGAAATAAGGATGTTACATTATCATAATAACATATCATAATATAGTTGATACTATATTTGTTAATTTATAATTGAATCAACACATGAAGTGTAATTAAAAGAAGAAACAATTTTGAAAGTTTCGGTAAGGATATTACCTCTTCTTTGACGATCTATTTCTAGATATCCTATTAGGGACACTATATTTGGTCTTTTGAGAATAAAAAAACCTATATAATGTTACTAGGAAATTTTATAATTCAAATTTTTAGGTTTTGGTATATTTTTAAGACTCAAAGTGATTTGAAGAAGTGTGGGAGGAGGCTCCCTTTTATAATTGAGGTACATGGAACTTTAGGAAACTCTTGAAAAATTAAATTAATATAAATTGATTTCAATTTCAAATATCTCCAAAGTAATTTATTTATAATATAATATGATTATGGGTATAAATCTTCTCATAAAATTATTTTTAGACATGTTTAGGTCACAATATTAACTTAATATTTTGTCTTTAACACTTAATTAAACCCTTTAACTTTTACCATGACAACATGGATTTTTATACATCGGGGTTAATATAGTTACAATAAAATGAAAAAATAACCCTGAATAGATCATTAATGAATTTTTTAACTTTATTATAGTTTTTTTAGAAAACTTATATTTTTTATGAATCTATATCATTTAATAAAATATTATTTATTTTATAGTTTCATTTATGTCAATTTTGATATTATTCCTTATTTTTCTTTCAAAAAATATCATATTAACATGATAACTTTGAAAAAACACTTCTAATATCTCAATAATAAGTTAAAGTTTTCTATAAAATTATTTTATTTCATTGATTATTTTAAATTATTTTTATTTTAATATTTTAAATATCATTTATTTTATATTTTCATTTATTAAATAATTACTTCATCATCATTATGAAATCCATTAATTAAATTATTTCTTCTCTAAAAATTAAAAAGATCATCATGATGAATATAAATTTATTATATTTCAAATAAATATTTATTGTAGAATTTATCTTTTTTATACTACTATAGTAAAAATTATTTACTTATTAAAATTGTGAGTATGAAATTTTTAACTTAGCTTTGAATAAAATATAATAAATGTCATATTATTACCCATGTTGATTAAAAAGGTTATAATTTCAGAATAAGGTGTATTTTGGTCAACACACACTCATCTGATGAAATTAGGACCTAATTTGGAGTAATTTTATAATATTGTAATATTATTTTTACCTTTAATTGTCCATTTTACACTTAACCATGGTAAATAAAAATTTACTAAAGCTACTATTCATAATATCTAAAATATTAGCTGATAATATTAGAATATAAATACAATACTGATTACAACTATGTACAACCATTTTTTCTAAATTCAAATAAGATAACCAAGAAAAATTAAGTTTATTGCTAAACTCGCAGATGTGGTGAAAAGGCGGGTAAAAAGAACGTTCAAAAGTTCAATAATTTTTTATATATAATTTCAATATAAAAGTGATTATAATTACCTAAATTAGATTAATATATGTATAATTGATCTATTTTGACTTTAAAAATCAATTTAAAATATAATAGTTATTTAATAAAAGGTAGTTTTTAACTACAATGCTTTTTTCACTATTCATCAAAAAATGAAACTTCTCAGAAACTCAGTGTTGCATCTAACATAATCCAAGTTGGTGTTGCGTGTAGTGAAAGATTAACTTGGTATTTCATGTAATTTAATAAAAACTTACTGTTTTTATATGATAAATATATATATATTCAGTGTTTTGTAAAATAAAAAATATAAAAAATACTAAATTAATTTGAAAAAATGAATTCATAAAATCTCAGGGTGTTACAATGAGGCTTATCAAATTGACAGAAAAAAATATATGAAAAATTAAAATTAATTGAAATTTGAAAAGGTAAATTAAAAAAATGAACTTTATGAAATATTTATCCATGAGTTATCAATTTCATAAAATAATATTTTAATTTTTTTTAACAAATAATATTGAATAAAAATCATGAAACCTGAATATATTACACCCACAAACCCATCAACATTATTTTAAAATATTATTTCAATTAATATTTTCCAAATACAACAATTTTTTTTCCTAAAAATATATATATTAAAAAATTAATAATTTAAGCACAAAAAATAAGAATTTTCATAAAAATATTCATAGAATTTTATTTTCAACATAGAATGACAAAAATTCAAAATATTTATAGCTAAATTAAATTTTATCATAAAAAATTATAAATCTATAAAAAATGATGTGGAAAACATGTACTAAAATATATACACAAAATATTATTCCATACTTAATACCATTCTTATACTCTAGAAATGAATTCATCAAATTCATGGTAAGCTAATTCATCTCAAAGTTGAATGATTTATAATAGAAACAATGAGGGAGTTTTAAAAAAATGTTTCCCCCATGGACTCTTTCAAATAATAATGAATTATTTCACTCGCTAAAATAATTTTTATAGGAATAAATGGTTTACAGTCTTACAAAAAATGATTAAAATTCAAAATTATTATATGGAATTAGATTGACTTAATTTTACATCCAATTATACCTTCTAATTTCTCTTGGTCTCCATAGTGAAAAATACACATATTTTGCACACAAAATAATTAGACACAAAGGAATGGATGAGTGAGTTTACTAATTTAAAATAAGAATAAATAACTCATCCATCAATTTTAGCATAAAAGATAAATGGATTAGTCAAGAATAAGAGTTTTTTATTAGATCATTTAAATGAAAATAGTTTTTAAAACTCCAGAAAATATGATCAAATTTAATAAATAATTATAAAATATACTCCTAAAGTTTCACCAAAATTAATAATTTCCAAGATATTGTTTAAATTATGCTTCTTTATGTCATCCATTTTTAGTGGAATTGAGTAACCACTCAATATAATAAACATTATTTAATATTTAAAAAGATTTACAACAATAATAAAATAAAAAAACATCATTAAAAAAATAAATTTTGAAAAAAAGCTATAGGTATTTGGAAAAAAAATCAAAAAATACAATTTAACATAAAAAACCTCTCCCTTACACTTAAAAACCAACATTATCCCCAATTTAGAGATTTAAGGTGGGAAATTAGTTAAAATAGTTTCAGTTTAAAATTAATTTAAAAGAATACAATTCAAAATCATGTGTAAGGGTCACATTGAAGTTAAATAACATATTTATCACTCAAAATTATCAATAGATAACTTCTTAGGATTAAAAAATATTTCCCAACCAGTTACAATATTAAAAATTTAGTGTAAACTCAGTATTTTAAAAATGATACATGCTCAAAGTTTGAAGATTAAAAAAAATTCAAAGAGGCACAAAAACAATCATACAATGACAAAAATTTAGAAAAACAAAGAAGTAAAATTATTATTAGTATCTTGTACATTTTTCTCAAGATTTAATTATGCATCACCATGTATTAAAAAAATTTCTAACATTGAAATCATTAAAAAAGTAATGGTGGTTTTTAGAAGATAAATGATAAAATAAAGGAGGAAATTTAAAAAATAAAACCCACTAAAAGTGAATCTAGGATAATTAAATTCTAAAAATAATGCCCACCTATTTTTATTTGAGAAAAGTCCCTTTTGTTAATCAAATTTCATCTCAAATGGGTTAAACATATTAAAATTTGATTCCATAAATCGAGGTTCAAATAAATTTCAAATGTAGTTTGAATTAAAGGAGTTTGATTCAAATTTTCTTCAGTATGTAGCTCTAATTAGACTTGAAATATCATTTTATTTCTACAACCATTAGTTTTGGACTTTATAACTCAATGAGTAATGAACAACATATGGAATTTTTTATTAAATACTAAGAGGAACAAAATTACAAGTACTAAGAAATTGAATCCACTAAAAGAAATTATAAATCATTGAAATTAATGTAATAAGGTAATTTTATATTAAACTAGTGTTGATTTATTTTAATATAAAAAAGTGTGAAGATATATTTTCTTTTTAAAAAGATATATATAAATTTTCAAGGACGATCAAAATAATTGCATGTTTAACAATTTTTAACAAGTAGCAACAAAAATTTTAAACATCTTGAAAAAATTCGCAATGAATCCAACTAAATTTTTAGGGTGCTAAGACAATATTTTGGTTTTGATTAAAAATTATTTTTAATATAATATATTCAAAAAATCATAGCACAAAGACATTTAAAATATAATTATCAAGTATTAAGATCCAATAATTAAGGAAATCCCCCCCAACACTTAATTTCAAACATACAGATTTTTTTTAAAAAAATATCATAAGTTATTGAATTAATCTAAAACAACAATCAAGGAATCATGCTGAAATTTAATCCAAAATTAAATTTTAAAATATAATGTAAATAATTTGAAGGAAAATACCCTAATTGTTAGCACTTTGTTTCTTTAGTGCGCAATTTAACTGGTCTCTCTCTTAAAACACTTGAATTCACACTTTGATTCTCCATTAATATACTTAAAATATGAAAAAAGATGACAATTAGATTCATCCATAGAACATCAATAAAATAAACCCATATAGATAATGATAACATGTGTAAATTAATCTCAAAGTCCTTGATGATATATTTAGTGTTATAATAGACCAATTGTTAACATTTTAGATCAAATAAAAAATTAATACGAGGGAACATACACAAAAAACTAGGTGAGGTATTTTTATTTAAAATTCAAAAACAAACAAAAGTGATTTTTTTAACCATTAGTTTCCTCCCATGCAGCCTTAGTTTTAAAGACCCTATCCAAACTATCCTAATAATTTATCCATAGTGACTTGGAATGTTTAGTTTCTTATCTATAAACCACAACATGTTGATAGTTGAAATTTTTCTAAGTTAAATATAAGCTCTAGGGGATTATAAAGATATAAAAAATTAATCAAATACCTTGAAATATTAAAGAAGCCCTTGAAAAAACCCCTTTAAAGTTGTGGAAAACATGCAGTCCACTTCTATAATTAGTTTAAAATTGAAAATTTTAATTCTTTCTTAAAGGGGTATCTTACAATATGGTGTTTATAAGGGTCTCAAATGATTATATAACCTATATTTCTCATTTTAGGGAATAAATTCAGAAAACAATGTTCACATGGGTGAGCATAAAAATAAAAATTCAATATGATGTTTTCTCATTATTTTTTAAGAAATTGTGAATCCTTGATCACCAAAAAAACCCTATTTTATGTTAATTAAAAATAAAAATTGAATTATATTTTTTTCATTAATTTATGGATACCTTGAAAAATATGTAAGAATTTATTTTTTTTACCTTCAAAATTTTCATACAAAAGTTTTGTTAAATTATGATTTTCTTAGAAAAAATCTTTAATTTCCCAAAGTCAACCAACAATCACTCTTGTTAAGAAATTTTTTTCTTAGTAATAAAAGTGTGTGTATAATGATTTCATAAATTTCTATTTACAACATGATATAGTTGAAAATATCTTGAAATTTTACTCCCTCACACTTAGCAACATGATATAGATGAAAATTTATTGTGTTAAAACATTCAATATAAGGAAGGTCCCTTTTAAAATAATTCTCATAAAATTTAGAATTCATATATTCCAATTTAATATTCTCTTATGTACATTATCTAACATCTATAAATAATTAATTTATCAATATTTCAGAAAAATAGGTTTAAGGGTTTATAAAAGCCAAATCCTTATTTCTATGTTTTCTCCTCATCCAGAGTTATTATACCCTCAAAACTTCTATAGCAAAATATCTTTTCAATTTTGGAAGTAAGAAAAAAATGGGACATTCCTCTTATAGTTCTAATTCATTCTCAAAATCCTCTACCATAACCTCCTTTAGGGTATCCTCAAATATTTAAGATCTATTTTTTTATTGATTTGATTAATGTGGTAGTTTTTTATTTATTATACTCCAACCCTCCCAATTAAATAGATTATTCCTTAATTCTTGACTTAATTTCCACTGAACTAATATTCTCAAAATCACCCTAGCCATTTTCTTCACAAATCATTTTATTTTGTTCTTGATCATTCATTTTTTACCAAGGTCCCATGTTTCAGATTGTATCTTTTGGTTTTTTTCTTCATGAGATTATTTGTATTGGTCAAATTTTACAATCATATTTATCATGAATTGTTTTATAATTGATTTAACTACATATTTTGTATTAAAATAATATTCGTTTTATTTAAAGTGATTAGGATGTTATGGATAATTGCAGTCACAATATAAAAAAGTTTAATCTTAACAAACATAAAAAACATAAAAAATTGACTTGGATGATTCTAATTCTCAAATGGATCCATATTTAAATCAGTTCAGAGTAAATAATTAACATCTCTAAACATATTGAAATAAAATTAAAATGTTTTATAAATAATAAATCTAAAATCCAAGTACATAAAATTATAAGAATAATCATAAATTATTCATAATAAATAACATAAACACTTCAAAACTCAAAAACAAACTAAAGAATAATATTTTGAAATTTCATCCCTTGAAGTAATGAAAGCATTAGTTTTTTGTTATTTTTATTTTTTTCTTTTGTTTTTTATTTGATTTTTATTTTTAATAATATTAATACATTAAATCCCAATACTTCTTTGTTAATGATTCCAAATTTTGAAAAAGTGTGTAGGTCATCACAGTTATAAAAATTTCATTTATATATTCTATAATAACATAGAAATGATGGGTGAAACCCAAGGTAAGTTGGGTGAATATTCAAAGAGATTTATTAAAACCGATTCTACTAAAAACAAGGACAAAATGAATAATATATTAGAGAACAATTTTTACATAATGAATAAATGATGAAATGAGAGTGATGTGTGAGATTTATTAGTGATGATAGAAACTAATTATTTATGTAGTATATGTGAAAAAATATGATGAAGTGGGAGTTCACTTGAAATAACATGTTGAGTGGTTGATTCTCTTGAATAATGGGTTCAATTTAACTAGAAAGATCTCTATAGAGGATTATAACTACTACTAAAATTAAACAAAATATTTATTAAGATTGGTTTTCAATTATAAATGAGAAAATAATGTGATTGGGGGTTATTCACCTAATTAAGTTTTTTTAATCTATAAATGATCATTATTTTGAATACTATGTGATCAATCTATAGATATATTTCAAAGGGTCAAATGATTCCATTGTAGTTTCAATATTTATTTTCATATTTTGACACTTCCAAAAAATCAAGAACTGAATTGGAGTTTAAATGACCAAGAAAAGTAAATTTTATTCAACATGGAATCAACCAAGAACATGAAATAATTTAACAAGTTAAATAAATAAACTCTTCTTAAAATATGTTTCCATGATACGATTTTTCTAATATATAAATACCACACAAGAACAAATTATAGGAAAAAAATAAGGAAGGTAAGATAAAGGTGTAGATTCTTCTCTATAAATATGTATTCTTTATTCCCCCTCACTTCACCTTCATTTTTTTCTCCACAAGAAGCTCAAACTCATGCTTGTGTAACTCCTTGCCGATTTTTACCACCAGATGAAAATAAGATTATTAATCTATTTTCAAATAAATTCATCACTAATTTGAATCCTTTTGTACCCATTTTTAATATTTTTTTACACACATATTCCATTGACTTATTTTCATTTCACATAACTAGAGAAATTTCCAATTTTTATTTTATTTTATTTTTTAAGAAATTATAATTTTATTTTAATTTAGTTCACTTAGTACCCTCAAAAAAAATCTTTAACTTGTATACATGAAATGAATTATTCATTTATTCATATACCAGCATTGAATTTCTGTGAGTCTCCAAAGCCAAGCTTGGGTAGCTAAATCCTCATGGTTCACAAAAATATAGATCATCACAAAAAAAGTACCTATATCTAATTTTGACTCATCCCAAATGATATCCTTCTTTAACCAATGTCAATATGATTTCTAATTTTAATTACTAAAAATGTTTAGTTACCTTATCAAACAACCTCGGCTGGTGAAACTAACCTATGGCTGACCATAGTGACGCGATGTCAAATGACATCATCAGTTTCATAGAGACAAAATATCTGAGCATCTGGTGTGTATGTCAGTTCATTATTGAGGCCATAATAATTAAGGATAATGAGGCCTCTTAAATGTATTCAGTTATTTACACCTATAAATAGGGAACAACTATCCAGAATAGGTATTCAACAACTAAACCATGTATCTTTCATAGAAAACATGGGTGAGTGTTCATCTGGTCTTCAACTATATGCACTGGCATGAGTGATTCTTCACCTAAATCAAATGGTTTAATTAGGGTTCATTTATTTTAAACTTTGGTTTTTTCACTCTAGTATATTCAATCAAGACATTTTATCCCTCTTTGAATTGATATTAAAACATTTCAAGAACCCTTAATCTTGAATCTAATCTTGATGGTCTTTATTTTTTAAGGGGACCCTAAATCCTCGCCATATGAGTCATGTCAATCATCTTTCTCCACCCAATATGATGCTTGTCTCAACTCATCAAGCTCAATAGAAGCTTGAGAACCTTACTTATCATATTTGTATTGGAATAATTACCATATTCTTTCTTCAAATGATGATTGGTAGTTCTTCATATCTCATAATTTTACAATGCTCAAGTTGAGATCCAATTCCTTTTATGGTTTCCATGGATCCGGTCGACCTCACATTCATGTTCATCCAATATAAAACTTAATCTAGATTCCACTTCCATGGGTATAATATCTATCTAATGATATTTTGAAAACAACTTACATAACTCTTCTTACTTGGATGTATATTATATGCTTTTGATATCCTATGGTACTACAATTTGTATCGTACAATATTTGGAATCCTTGTGATAATTATACATATCTTATGAAAATTCTTCTTATGGATTTCCATTGACTTAGAGAGATACTAGGAAAAATTCTTACTCAAGTACTTGAAAATCATACATAACTATGAATATTCTTACCAAATTTACTTCAAAAAAATATAAAACTATAAATTAATTAAATTATGAAAAAAATACTTAAAAAATGAACTTGAAAACAAATTAATCTACAAGTTATTAATTTCCACAAATAAAATTAAAAAAAAATCTAATAAATAATATTTAATAAAAACCATGGAACTTGAAAATATTTCAACCTTAAAACCATCAAAATTAATTCAAAATAAAATTATCTGAAGAAAACAGAAGTTTTTTCCTTGCAATATTTGAATATTAAAACAAATAATTATTTATAATTTAAGCACAAAAAATTATAATTTTTATAAAAATATTCAAATAATTATATTTCAAATATAAAATGAAAGATATTTAAAATATTGATAGTTAAATTTCATTTTATCATAAGAAACATTATAAATCCATAAAAAAGGAGGCGGGAATCATGTACTAAAATAAATACACATAAATTCATTGTTCTTGTGAGATATTTTTAGTACACTTTGGGTTTATTGTTAATAAGGAATAATTTTGAGATTTTATATTTGGTGTAATTGGAGAAAGTGTATTTACTGGTGGTATATAGAAAAGGCATTCTCTCATATAAAGGGGGTGAAATATACTATTTAGATGAAGTTATATTTGGTAAAATATGTCATGGGAGTTATGATCAATCGGTTGGGTATTCCAGAAGAGATGAGGGAAAGGGGAGTCGCATAAATTAAGGGGTTTACAATATTGAATGTTCAATGTAAGCATAAAACTCTTTCTAGAATTAATTTTTTTCTAATATAAGAATTGTTCACATAGACATAGAGTAATAGATAATAATTTCTATTTATATTTATATTTAATATATAATAAGGAATATTGGATTTGACAAGGGATTTATAACAAACCTAAAGTGGGATAATATTAGTTTCTAGGTTATTAAAAAAGAATATGTTTTAATTAATGTTCACCAAAATAGGAAATTGATGATGTGTAATAAAAATTAATTATGTTTTCTAGAAATATATATTATTGGATAAATTATTTCTATGGTGAATTTGTGGTGAGGTTTAGAGAATGTTTGAGAATATTTGAAAATGAGCTTGTTCATGAATTAAAAATAAAATGATAATTATTATCATTAGGCAATAATTATTATTTTAGAATTATACCAATTTAAGGAATAAATACTTAAACATGAACCATATGTACGACAACTTGATTATGTTAATGGATGAAGATTTTATATGGTTCTAGGTGTTATAGATCTCTTATCACACCACAATAGTAATCCATTATAAGGAAAGGTGTGCGAGAAGAGTATTATGACTAATAGATGCCACCACAATATAATATCATGATTTAAAATTCTATAAATCATGTCATAATGCAATTCTAAGAGGTGTACATGGCTATCCATTATTACCTAAGTTCTGGGTCACAAACAAGTCCATGATTTGATAATAATTCATGGATTTCACCATGATGGTTTTTGTTTCTCCATAACATGTTCTTCTATATATATGTTCATATTTCAATATTTTAAAAGTTTAAATTTTATATCTATCATTTATTTTTAGCAATATTATAATTATCAAGCATCTCACTATAATGGTAGTAATTACACCAAGATTTAGTAGATAATATGAAAATCTATGAGATTGGCTATTTTTCAAATATAGGATAGTAAGCTTGATTAATTGGATATTTATTTTTCCATTAAGGATGGTTTTGAAAAACAATTAGGTATAAATGTTTAGAATAATATGATGTATATTGTTTTTAAAAAATTAAATGGTTTTTTTGAAAATCTAGATGAAAATGTGTGGAACGTCTCATGGAAGTTAAGAAGAAATATTGAATTTATAATTTCAAATAGAGGTGCCCTGTGGATAAATTGGATGTAAATGAAGATATGATATTATTATTGAAGACAAAGCTGAAGAAAAACACCTACTCTGGTTTGGTGAATTTTTTTATTATGGCTCATTCATTATAATAACATATGAGACATATCTCCATGACATTATCCTGAAATAGTGAGTAGATAGATAAGAGGAGTGGCCTTATCAATTGGTAGTTAGTAGATATAAATTCGTGTAGTTATGATTGTGAATTAGTTATTTATTAGCACATTGATACATTGTGAGTGTATGCTCCTTGGATGCTTCCCATTTTAGGTTCACTTTTGTAAGATAACCCATTTATCATTGGTTATTTCCCACTTTTAACATTGGTTAAAAGTGCAATGTGAATACAACTAATATTAAAATTATTGTTTTAACATTGGTTATTAAAAACCAAAATGGAAAAGTGGATTTTAACATTGGTTATTATTAAACTAGATTTTGAAATATTGATTACATATAAATATATAGAGACTTTTGATATTGGTCATTATAAAAAAACATCTAATGTCATTTTTAATGTTGGTTTTTATAATAACAAAAATTGAAACCTAATTATTTCTTTAAAAATATCTATTAAAATACAATACCCCATGCCCTATAATCTAAAATTCAGTAGTGTAGAAAAAAATAATAAATAAAAAATAAAAAATCAATTAAAAATTTACTACAATATCATTTTCCAAGATAATACACATAAAAGAATCTTTTAGAGATCTATAAATTAATCAACCCTATAAAATATTTTGAAATAATCCTCAATGGTAGATTAAGTCACATTATAAATATAATGAAACATTATCAATTATCTAAAAACCTGTAATTTATTATAATGTATTTGGTTCAAATCAACATTTCATCTTCTCTACTACCTATCTCCCCTTTCTTTTTCCCTCCCCCGTTAACCCTCCATTTTCTAATCAGGTTCCCTTTCCTCCCCCTATCCATGTCTCCCTCCCGATCTCCCTGCCACCCTCTATGCTCCCTTGTCTCCCTCTCCCGATCTTATCCCATGTCTTTCTCTCCATTTACATGCCTCATCTACCTTAGAGTTGCCTATTTACCCTTCCATTTTACATTCCCTATTATCCCTATCAACACTCTTCTCCCAAGTTTCTCGATACTCTCACCTGCTCTCCCTCTCATGAACCTTCCAATTTATTTCAATTCAGTCTTCCTTTCCTAGAACATTGTCACTCTGGACATCCCCACCTCTAATTCTTTCTCTATATTCCCTCCAAATTCTTCTACTCATTTCTTCTAACTGTCATGAAATCCATTGTTCCCATAAAAAAATTAAAAATAATGTATTTTTGTCTTTCTCACATTATCACAATTTACTCCTAATATCTGCAACTGGTTGGAATATCATCCATCATTCCTAGAGATTTATCCAGGAGTTCATTTGTATTTCAACAAGAACTCATCCATCGAGAATAAAGTTCATACATCGACACTGGCATTCATCAAAGAAGGTGTTCATACATGAAAGCCTCCAAATTCTTCACTTATTCTAGTTTTATTATTTCTAATCTCCCCTTCTCATCCATCCCTCAAAATCGATTTATTTTACTACTATTAGAATAATTTCTGATATCATATTCTTCACTCCATTGATTTATTTTAATAGGATTCATGTTTTTATATGTTTATGTTTTTAAAGGATCATATTTTTTTAACACATTACATAATGATATAGTTTCATATTTTTATAGGTTCATATATTTTAATTAGGTAATATTTTTTATCTGAGTTCATATGAGTACAGGTTCATAATTTTTTTACATTCACACCTTTTTACCTTACTGTTGTGTTTTCTTACAGGTTCATGTATTTTACCACATTTCATATTTTTTAAAATTTCATATTATTTTATAAGTTAATATTTTTTTCAGCTTCATATTTTTTTTTCTAATTGTTGATATAATTTTTTCATACAGTTTATTTTTATATATACGTGCATATTTTTATTTTATACATGTATCTATTTTTTAATTTTAATGAAATAGTTTATGTTTTTTATAAATTATTCTAATTTAATATATAGGTTCATAATTTTTACTAGGGTTCATATTTTTACATGTCTATATTTGTTATTATTTTTTACAGGTTCATATTTTTTCCATACAAGTAGATATTTATTTATAGTTTCAAGTATTTTATCAGAGTTTATATATTTATTGAAACATATATTTTTGATAGGATTATATATTTTAACAGGATCTTATTTTTTAACTAGGATCATATTTTTATAGGTTCATATTATTTTAGTCACACACATAGTTCAACATCAGGCTATCAGTTTTCCTTTTGTTAATGTTTTTTATTTGTTCGTGTATTTTACAACATTTCATATTTTTTATGGGTTCATACATTCTTTACAGGTTCATATTCATTACTAGAATTCATATTTTTATAGGTTAATATTTTTAGAGGTTAATATTTTTAATAGGTTCATATTTTTTACCAGGGTTCATATTTTTATAGGTTCATACTATTTACATGGCTCATATTTTTTTTACCAAGGTTCATATTTTTTAGGGTTCAAATTTTAATATAGTTTCATATTTTCGTCTAATTTTATCACATTTTCTCCATACAGGTGAATACTTTTTATTTCATAGAGGTATATATTTTATTTGTTCATATAAGAATCTATTTGTTAAGTTTAGTAGATTATTTAATTTTTTTATAATTGATTATACTTAAATATATAGGTTCATACTTTTTATAAGAAAATACTTTTTATAAGTACATATTTGTTCAATTTAGAAGGGTGGTTCATATTTTTTAAAGGTTCATATTTTGTACACATCCATATTTTTTCATGTTTTTTGTAGTTTCGTATTTTGATTTGATATGGGTTCATATTTATTTATATTTTCATGTATTTTACCAGGGTTTATTAGTATAGAATTATTTTATATTTTCATGTATATTACTAGGTTTCATATTTTTTTCAATCAGTGTTATGATCTTATAAAGTATTCTTTAGTAAGTTGCCTCAGAATTTTTTTATATTTGTATAATTGTAAGCTTTAAATATGAAACCAGTGTACATTATGAACATTTTATAATAGTAATAATAAATAATGCTTACAGTCTATAAAATATTTAAGAAATTTTTGTGTAAAATTTTTGATAGTTTAGATTCCGTAGAATTTTTAGTGCAGATTTAATTTCATTTATTTTGTTCAATTTTATTAAACTATAGTATATTAGATTCAGTATCATTTTATTTTCTCAATTATATTCATTATATTATTTCTATTGACTTTTTACTAATTATTTTAGTCATTACATTGTTAGGATTTTACTATATTAATTTATGAGGTTAAATTTTACCTAATTTATTCCCTTATTTTGTAGATGGTTTTATATTGTTTTATAACAAAAAAATATATTATTTTGTTATCATATTGTAATTAATTCCATAAAAACTAAAATTTCATGGTGATATATCCATGTTTATTTTGGTCTTGTTGGAAAACATTACACCCATTAAGTAATTAAATCAAAATGTGTGTAACATAGTTCCCACATGTTTTTGAATTTTTCATCATATGAGTTATAATGGTTAATTTTTTTCATGGGATAACATGACCTACTATTATTTAAATGATCAATCATATCTTTCTATAGCTACATAATATTGAGTGATCGAACCATAAAAAAACCAATTGGATTAATTTGAATTATCTGGTAGAGGTATCTTTATTAGAAAACCAAAGAGATTCATGCCAATAAAGCTTCTGTGGATGAAAATTTTCATTACTTTTTAAATTTGGTAAGTGATTTGGGTTCAAATATTCCTTCTCACAAGATAGTGAAACTATTTTTAATGAGAGTTAAGAGGTTATATTGGGGTATGAAAACATATCCTATGATTTTGTTAAATGGGTTTTATTTGTGTATGTTTTAGAGTAGACTATCTTCAATTTTATGGTAATAATTAATCTTAGTAGAATAGATTTCTACAACTATGAAATATACTTCATGGTGAAACTAAATTTTCTATAGCATTTTGAAATATATATAAAACAAATTATTTTTCAGAAGAGAATGTTTTACATTTTCTAAAATGAAAAGTGAGAAGCTTGACAAGGCCCAAGGGACACATGTAAATCTATGTATGAATTTCTATTTATGAATATGTAAATGTTCAAATAAAACGAGGATGCATGATAATATGTGGGTTCGAAATTATCATTAAACATAGAATTTGTAATTTTTTGAAACATTAGATGATATATTCATGGAAAAAAAATCCAATGGTGGTGTTATGGAAAACAATATTTGACATAGTTAAAAAAAATTAGTCATATTTTTCTTTTTTCTTTTCCAGAAATATCCCTATTATATTTAGAAGTAAAATTTTTCCTGACCATTGTTGACAATCCTATTGATTCTACTATTTGATTTTTTTATTCCATTGATGATTGGTATGATGAATTGTTGCATTTGAAGTGATTAATATTTTTTATTATAAATATATAATTAGTTTCACACGTTTAATTTGTATTGAAAGCAACTTACTCAATGTGGAAGAAAACCGTAATTTTATTATTTACATTAATCATGTGTTTGATTTCACTTTTCAATATCTTATATCATTTAATTATTTCAAAGTTTTTCAATTGATTTTTTTATTTTGTTTTTATTATAATAAATTTTATTCAAAAAATAATAATAAACCACAATATTAATTCTTAATTAATTTTTTATTTATATTATATTTTTATTAATTTTTTTGTGCATCTTGATGCTTTGTTTCTTTAGTGTTTAATTTTTTAGTTCTGACCTTTGGACATCATCTTTTTTGGATCTCTTTGGTAAGTTTAATGGGTCTGAATCTAATAATATTAGGGAATAATTTTTTTAGTAATCATGATTAATTCATATTCTATATTGAGACCAAAATTTCTTAAACAATTTTAATAATACCCTTTCTTGGGTATTGAATCACACCAATTATAAAGAATCAGCCCTAATCTTTCCATCATATTGAGTTTAAGTCAAGAATTTTACTTTTTGTCACATTGATTGTATTTTTAGGTCTGGAGTTTTAGATAATTATTCCATAAATCATACATAAGAAAACCCAAAAAATAAATTGGTCTCTTTCAATTAGTATCCATTTTTTCCATAATATAAGACTTTTAAAATAATACATGATATATTTTCTTTAAAATTTTTTAGAACTTTCCACTTGAAATTTTCATTTCCCTTACCCATTATTAAAACCTGTAAAAACATCTTTAAAAACTAGAGATGAGCACAGAATATTATTAAGGGATATAAAACAAAAGGAAACTGTTAGTCCGGTAAAAACATAAAAAATCATATAATGTGTACCTTTATATTCAATGTTATTTGAGCATTGGAAAATAAAACATTATAACATGAAAAAAAACCCACATCTTTATCAAAGAAAATCATTAAATACCATTGAAATTTGAAACTATTTTGGTGACTTAGAGAATCATATTCATTAAACCCTTTCGATACCCTTTTAATTTGAATAACTATACAAATGACTTCCAAACATGTCACTATTACAAATAGAATAAACATATGGCCGACTTTCATACCCAATGTATTAGAGATGTATAAATGTGGATCACTATTTGCATAATCTATATCAGGTTCACCCATGAGCTATAATGGGGCTCAACCATTCATATAAGCTATATCAGGCTCATCCATTTCTTATGATCTATAATGGGAATCAACCTTCCATATAATATATATCAGGCTCACCCATGAGCTATAATGGGGATCAACCCTTCGTACAAGTTATATTAGACTCACTCATTTCATATAATTCTCAATTACAATATCAAGATTAAAACACTATCATCATAATATTCTTTAAAACACTTTTTAAACCCATATAAAAACACATTCAGATAAAAAATACTCTTTTCTTTTGTGAACACATTTTTAATACCAAAACAACCTTTTCATTGAAAGACCATTTTTAAAACCAAAATAATAAAAATAAAAATATTTTTTTTATTTAAGGAAACATAAAATATTGAAAATTAATTGAAAAATAAAATAACGGTCGGGGTGGTAGAAAATTCATTATCGTCCTATACGTTAGGAGTAGAACATTCGTTTTGGAATTTCTCAAAACATTCCATATAAAACCCTTAAAAAGATTCATTTTTGAAAAACATTAAATAAAATTCAAATTAGACATAAAATGTACTTTATAATAATTTTATATAAATAATAATATCAAGAATATTTACATGGAGGAAAGTATTTTAAAATTCAATCTTAAAACATTTAAAAAGATATTTTTATATCAAAGTATCACATACCAATTTGAAATATTTTAATAATAAAACTTATTAAGTAATAACATTTAAAAATATTTAAATATCTTTATAATAGAGAAAATCATGATATAACATGTCAAAGTGGCTGTATATACACCTTATAAAATAATAAATGTGTATAGCGTCAAGATATGCCTCAATGAAAGGAGAATGATTTGAAGTCCCTTACAAAGATAATATTATTGGAGTGAGAATAAATCAATTAAATAATTATGTGATGAAAATGTAAATCCATATAATAAAAGTGAAAATACATTATAAAACAATAATATGTCATTAAACACATTTTCATGGAATAACATAACTAAGGACATTGAATTTTAGCCTAATGAATGGAAATTGAGATAAGAAATCCCTTACCTTGAGTCTGAATTGTCAAGTGTGTATTTATCTTCTTGAATAAAAAAATTATGTTAATTATTTTATTTCTTTAGAACCATTTTCAAGTTTATTATTACTTTTCTTTCACTTACTTCAATTTCATTTATGTTTACTTAATCAATTAAGTTTAAGTCGGGTGTTTTGACTATATTTGATTTATGTGTAGAAACTAGTTTTGGTAGGTTGACTAAGGTATAATTGGTCATTATTTAAACACATAAAAAAAATTATCATATTTATAAATAAATAATAATTTTAAAACTAATCATGAAATATGGTTATGAAAAATGAACCAATGTTACAATCATAGAGACCAAATATCGTACGTACACATGAGTAATGTTCCCATTTTTCAATGATCATTGTGGAAAGAAGGTAAGTAACATTTATCCTTATAGAATGACCATTAAATAATAAATACCATATTATTTAATCATGTATACTTATATATATAATTATTGTGATGTAAAAAGAATCACATCGTTTTGAGGAGGTGGTAGTCCACACGTCCATGAATGACGTTATCACTTTTTCACTGTGTGAAAAGGTAATAAATAGAATGTTGTATTATATTTATAGAAAGGTAATTATGTCATTAATATCATATATATTTCATATATAAAAAATATTTTTATTGAACCCATCCTTAAATCATTGCTTGTAAAGTGTGAATGTATCATATTTCTTTAAAAAGGCAGCAGCCCATACATCCGCAAACGATGTTATCTTAATCTAAAAAAATGGAAAGCATGAAGGTATGCGTTATATAAAAATACAAAAGTTTAAAGAAATCATAAATATCACATAAATCATGTAAAAAATCTAAGTCCATCATTATTCCAAACCTTAATAGGTGGTAATGGAATAATGAACGACATCGGTTCGTGAGGTCGTAGTTCACCATACACATGAATGATGGTTGAGTATCCCATTTGATAGAAGTGTGTGAACGTGTAGGTATACCTCTCAACATAACAAAATCTATGTATATTTAGGATAATTACATTATTATATAAGTATGGAATAATAAAAATTTAATGGGTGGATAAATACTTCACTCTACAATCCATTTTTTTATTTTATAAAAAAAATCCACTTTAAAGATAAGTGGGAACCATACAAAAACATCCTTATAAAAAGACATACATACCCCCACATAAAATTACAAACTTCAAAATAAAAATTTATAACTTCAAAACAAAAAAATAAATTTGAAAATGATACCATAAACACTGTCATGGACCCCGAATTGATCATGTGCACTAATTTAAACTTCAAACAGAGACCATCATTACCTAAATCACCTCCTCAAGGAACAAACCAATCATGAACCATAATTTCATATTTCAGAATATACCATCCTCACACCTCAAGCCATATACGGCCTCGTGATGTGTTTCTTGACATAGACCAAACCCTTCATTGACCCCATCTCATCAGTTATAACTACCCATATGAATCAAACATCATATGAAAAAACCACCATATCATAATTTACTAAACCATATCTTCACAAATTCCATAGAGAGAAGCACAAAGAGGACTAAATTACAGAGATGATTCCACTATGAGATGTCACCTGGAGATCCTTCGACCAGTGTTCAAGTTTGTCTGGGAGAAGAGCGGTGGATTCCTGGAGAAAGTGAAAAGAACAGAGTAGAAAAAGTCCTCAGAAAATGACCATGACCAAGTCCCTAAACCCTTATGAAGAAACCAACACCAAGAAAATAACAACCAACTAAAGGGGAGAAACCTCCAAATGGAGAAGCTCACCTTCCCACTACTCCCATTTCCATAATCTTGAACCAAACTGAAAAACCAACCCACCCAACCAAGATGGGGTCCTATGTGTCAAACCATTCCATAAGAGTAAGGTTGAAATATGATGAAATAATACCACTCTAGCGATCTTATATAGAACAAAACCAAAAATAAAGAAGCTGGGTAAATGCCATAGTGTTTCAGCCACTTTGAGATACTACCAACACATCTCAAGAGGCCCTGAAAACCATCATGTTTGACTAGGAATGGGTTCAAACATAGTGGTACAGATTTAAAGAGTAGTGGAAGTGAACCCATGACAATGAGAACTAGAATGAATAAAAAGAAACCCTAGGAGGGAAAAAAGCCAGAAAGAATGAGAACATGGAGGAAGGGAAACTGAAGAAGCAGAAGATAACGAGGAGACTCATCACCACCAGAGAGGGCCAAAACCCTATGATAAAATAATTTGAATCCAAGATTGGTATTTGGGAGAATAGGGATCCATCTGAAACTATTGTTTCATGGGTGGATAAATAAATAAAACAAAAGTTATTGTTATAGAACGTTACATCATCTTTGGGTAACTCCTTTTGGTTTTCACCTAAGGACTTCTGGGGTTTACAATATACCCAAATTTAGGCATCTATGATGAGAGGAGGGATGTTGGTAGTTGATTTTGGTATGTTTTGGATGATTCAAAAGGCTTTAGAGGTGTGAATAGAGGAAAAGAGTGAATGGATTTTTATAGTAGAGGAGGAGTGGAATTCTTGTAAATAATAAACGGTAAACACTATAGGGAGGTATACCTTACCACATGTGATTCCAAAATTACAAATAATGGATTAAAATGGAATTAAGGTCGAGAAAAACTCACACCACACAAAAAATAATTTTTATCATTTGTTTATTAGTCTTTATGTTTCTTTATTTTTTTAATTTTGGTTTTTCATTTAGGTAGGTAGTTTTCTAAACTATGTAATTCATAAATTAAGAATAAATTAAAGTTAAAAATATCATAAAATATATAACCAATGATTCTAAAATATGACATCTAATTTATAAAATAAAAAATCATATGTGTTGGAAATTAATTTTTATATAAATGCATGTAACGCGTAAAAACAACACATTAACCCAAACCGCGCTAACAAAGTTTTTACTATTTGTGGGAAAATATGTTAATTATAAAAGATCGGTTAGACCAAAAATGGAAAATATTTTATATTTAATATCACATAAAAATCACTTGTAAAGGATAATATTTATATTAATTATAAATCATTTAATAAAATATCATTTATTTTATTTAATTATTAACTAAATAATCCATGTGTTGTCATTTCTTAAACATTTAATGTAACTATATCATCTATAAAAACTAAATATAAATTATTATGATAAAAATAACTCATTTAACTTCTAGAATAATATTTATAACCAAACCTATGTAGCTTCTTCCCTACTCCAAATCTTTATAAGTGTTAAATTAAAGAAAGTTTTTTTTTGTTTTTTCCCTTACTTTAATTATTATATAGGTCCCTTTCATGAAATATTTTCCCAATAACTCATAAAAATATAGAATAATGTGGTCAGGATTGAACTATGTACATAAAATGGGTGTTTTACAAGTATTGGGTCACGTATACACCATATATCCTAAGTTTAATCCTTAAATAATCTTGTTCTTACCATAATCACTGTAATTAATTTTAACTGTTTTCACTAATCATTCTGTTAATAAAATTAATATGAAATTATTAAACTAAAAAATCATACTGAATCAAAAAATATATATATCCATTCTTCCAAATTAAATTATCAAAAGTGTCTATAATTAATTTGAAATTAATCTGATAAATGATGTGAGACAACGAGTTTTTAAGGAGAAAAGTTCAAAAGTTTGAAAAGTTTTTATATCCAATTTCAATGTGAAATTGAATCATTTGACATAAATTATATTTATTTATGTATAAAAAACTAATTATACTTTAAACCTAAATTAAAATATAATTTAACTATATAAATAAATTTGAATAAAACTGGTTTTCAATTAAAATTCAGTATTATTCAGTATTCAATAAAATATAAAACTTCTTAGAAAAATACCAAAAATTCACCCAAAGTAAATTTTAATATTAAAATTTCAAAAATGAATTTTATTTTATCAAATAATAATTATAAAAGTTCCAAAATTTAGTTTTAATATTGGTGCACCATAAAAAGGCAGTAAAACTGGCTTTTAAAAATATACAGTTTTTATGGTTAAAATTGGATTTATTCTTATCTTAAGCCTATAAAACATATTTTATGAATTTAAAAACATTTTATTAAATATATAAAATATAAATTTTATCAATATCTTTCAATAATATTGAGTAAGTTAATTTATTAATATAAAATGTCCTTCTGGTCATAAAAATAATTTTTCATAAATACACATCCTTTATATTTAATTGGTCATTATTTTCATTTATAATTAATTAGTAACCAGTTAATTAATTTTATAAACTTGTGTAAACTAAAACTTCATAATTTATTTAATATCATTCATTCCATCAATTCCAAATTCTAAGTGATAAATATCATAATAATATTAATAGTATGTTGTTGTCCAGTAAGACTCGAGCCTGTGTGTAACATAAGTCATCAAAATAAATCAATATTGAATGAAATGAAAGATAAATATGGTGTTGTGTTTGATGAAATATAAACTATTTATATCATGTACCACAATATATTATATAATATAATTTAATTTTAAATAATATATTTTTTAAAATCTTGGGATGTTACATACTACAACCCTTAAAATGAATTTCACCCTCAAAATTTATCTTGGTTGTAAAATGATTAAAATTTATATAATTAATTTATTGAAACCCAAATTGTGCAAAGGGTTAACAAAACATACTCTCAAAATGGGAAATTGGGAAACATAGCATTCATTGAAAGTTACACATAACTAGGATTCCACAGAGGTGGAACACTGGTGGGAAATTAAAAGATGTATTTTGAATGGAAAACTAGTTCATATAGCCTAATAGAGAGTGATATAGAACATTTTCAAGAGGAAGTAAATGACACCAAAAACTCAATACAAATAGGTGTGGAAAATGCCATTGATATCATCAGAAAATATGGTAATAGGATAACATTTTTTTAAAGATACTTTTCCTAGATTTGATGGATTTATTCACCATACATACTAATAGAATAATGAAATATACTTAATTTATGAGTAAAGATTCATACCTTAATCAATTACCACTGTATAATCATCTCTTACTCCAGAAAGGAGTATCCAATATGAAATTTTATGCCTGAAGCACTAGAATAAACTTCTAATGAATAACATAATCCTTAAAATATAACATTATATTTTTTTATATCTTTAGATATTAACCAAAACCAAATTTGTTAGAATATATTAATATAATTCAAACATTCATGTGATGAGATAATACATGTATCTCTAAAGTTAAATACTAATACCCAAAGCTACAACTAAATAATTCCATAGATATTTAAGCCCAAAAGTCTCCAATACCATACTTTAGATGAAGAATCATTAAAAAAATATTAAAATGAAATATCATTTCAACTTAAACATAAAGTAAAATATTTTATGGGAATGCTATTAAAATTATCATAACCTATAAATATTTATAAACCAATATTTGATGACAACTATAAGGATCCATCCATAATCATTATATAATCTTGATTTTAAGTCAATAATTGTACTTTCTTTCACAATTATGATCCTTTTAGGTTTATTGTTTTATATGATTTATAAATAACTCATACATTACAAAACTAGGAAAAAAATTAATCTTCATATCAGTATCCATTTTTCCAGAAATATAATACTTTTCAAATAAAGAATTATATATTTTCATGAAAACTATTCAAAAATTTTAAATTGACCTCTTCCTTTCCCTTATCCATCCTTAAACCCTGTAAAGACATTTTAAAAAATTAGAGATGAGTATAGAATCTCAGTAAGGGATTTAAAAAGAAAGGAAGTTATTAGTCTAGTAAAAACATGAAAACACATATATTGTTTACCTTAATTTTCAAATTTATTTGAGTATATGAAATAAATCATTTTTTAAAGAAAAACAAACACACATTTTGCTAAAGAAAATTCATTAAATCCCATAGAATGAAATTTAAATCTATTTTGGTGACTTAGAACATCATATTAATTAAACCCTTTCAAACCCCTTTTAATTGTAATAACCATATGACCAACTTCTAAACATGACACTCTTATAAATGGAATAACTATATTGTCAAATTACATACCCAATGAATTGGATATCTATAATGGTAATCACTCTTTGTATAAGCTATATCGGGCTCACTTTTGAACTATAATGGGGATTAACACTTCATATAAGCTATATCAGGTGCTCCCATTTTTCATGTTTAATAATGGGGATCAACCCTTCGTAAAACCAATACCGGGATCACTTGTGAGCTATAATGGGCGTCGAATCATTGTATAGGTTGCATCGGGGTCACCCATTTCAAATAATTCTCAAGTACCATATCTAGAGTAAAACACTCCCATTATAAAACCATTTAATAACTATTTTTAAACCCATATGAAAACACATTCAGATAAAAAAAATACTCCTTTCTTTTAAGAATCCATTTTCAATACAAAAACACCCTTTTCTTTGAAAAATCATTTTAAATACCAAAATACCGAACACGATAAAGATGTGTTTTTATTTAAGGAAACATTAAATCTTTCAAAAAAATACAATAATAAAATAATTACATGGTGTTGGAAAAGTCATTATTTCCCTGTATGTTTTGAATTGAACATTCCTTTTGATATTTGTCAAAAAATTCAGTATAAAACATGTAAAAAGATTCCTTTTTGAAAACATTTGACTGAATTCAAAATATATATATAATTTAATTTATAATAATTTTATATAGATAATAATATCAATAATATTTTCATGAATGAATTTTTTTTAGAATAAAAATAAAACATTTAAAAATATATTTTTCAATCAAAGTGTCCCATACCACTTTGAAATATTTGAATTTTAAAACTAAGTAAAAATAATATTAAAAAACTATAAATAACATGATAATATATAAAATTCATGATATAACATCTCAAAGGGGATTTATATCCAAATTATAAAAGAATAAATGTTTATAACATCATGATATGCCTCAATGAAATGAGATTGAGATGATATCCTTAAAAAAGATCATATCATTGGTGTGACAATAAATCAATTAAACAATTATGTGTGAAAAATGTAAATCCACACAATAAAAGTGGAAATATAGTATAAAACTATAAGTGGTCATTCCACCCTTATACTTGGTGTAACATAACCAATGACGTAGAAGTTTAACCCAATGAATGGAAATTGAGTTAAGAAATCCCTTACCTTGAGTCCGACTTGACACGTGTGTATTTATATTCCAAAATAGTAATATTATATTAATTATTATCATTATTTAGAACCTTTTTAAATTTTATTATTACTTTTATTTCACTTATTACAATTCTATTTACGTTTACATGATCAATTAAGTTTAAGTCGTGTGTTTTGACCATATTCCATTTGTGTGTCAAAAATGGATTTGGTAGGTTGACTAAGGTAAAAGTCGTCATTATTTAAACATATTGAAAATATTAATAATGAAATAATTATCATATTTATATATAAATTATACTTTTAAAATAAATCATGGAATATTTTTAGGAAAAATGAACCAATGTTATAATCATGGATACGGTAGGTTGTACGTATGCATGAGTAACATTTTGATTTTTTCAATGATCATTTTGGAAAGAAGATAAGTAAAATTTACACATCCATAATGAAAATTATATAATAAATAAAATATTATTTAATAATTTGTACTTATGTATATAATTATTTTTATTTAAAAGGAACAACATCACTTCGGGGAGGTGGTAGTCCACATGTCTGCGAACGACGTTCTCACTTTTTCAGTGTGTGAAAAGGTAATAAAGAAAATGATGTATTATATTTATCGAAATTTAACTATTTAATTAATATAATATATATATATATATATAATTTATATCCGATATTTTTATTAAAATCATCTTTAAAACATTCTAGGTAAATTGTGAACGTATCATATCGCTTCGAGGAGGCGGTAGTCCGCATATTTACAAACGATATTATCGTATACCCACAAAATGAAAATCATGATGGTATGTGTTATATAAAAATTAAATAAGTATTAATACATAATAAATATCACATATAACATATAAAAACATTAATTCCTTCATTATTAACAATCTTGAGAGGTTGTAATGGAAGAATGAGCGACATCAGTTCGCGAGCCGGTAGTCCTCCGTACACAGAAACGATGATTGTGTATCCCATTTGATGTTAGTGTGTAAAGGTTTAGGTATAAAAATTAACATAAAAACATATAAGTATATTTATGATACTTATGTGATTATATAATTTTGGAATAAGAATAATTTAATGGGTGGAGAAATAAATAAAACAAAAG
Organism: Viscum album; assembly: GCA_963277665.1. NCBI lineage: Eukaryota > Viridiplantae > Streptophyta > Magnoliopsida > Santalales > Viscaceae > Viscum > Viscum album. The sequence goes on along the minus strand of OY728164.1, from coordinate 407,119,581 downwards.
TGCTCATTGAAAAATGTTACATTTTCTTCGCGTAAACTCCTTTTGGTTTGAACCTAAGGACACACTTGGTTTTCTTTATTCCAAAATTTAGGCTTATAGTATGATATTATAGATTATGGGAGTTTATTTTTCATTTTTTTGGATGCTCTAAAAGTGTTTTAGGTTTTAATAAAGGAGAAGAGTTAATGCCTCTTTATAGTGATGAGGAGTGAAATTCCTATAAATAACAAAAGGTAAAAACTATTAGGAGGTCTCCCTTATCTCATGTGATTAAAAAATTAAAAATAATAGATTAAAATAGATTTATGGTTGATAAAAACTCACACCACAAAATAAACATTTTTATCATTTGTTCCTTAGTCTTTATGTTTCCTTATTTTTTCTTTTGGTTTTTTATTTAGTTAGCTAGTTTTCTAACCTATGTAATTCATCCATTAAGACTAAATTAGAGTCATATATATTAAAAAATTTATACCCAATGATTATAAAATGTTAAATCTAATTTATAAAATAAAAATCTCATATGTGTTGAAAATTAATTTTAACAGAAATGAATGTAATGCGCAAAAACACAATTTTGACCCTAACTGTGCTAACATAGTTTTTACTATTTATAGTTAAATTTAATCATTATAAAAGATCAATTATCCAATAAATGGACCATATTTTATATTTATTAACACTTAAAAATACTCCGAAGAAGATGATATTTTTAGTAAGTATAAATAATTTTACAAAATATCATTTATTTTATTTAATTATTAACTAAACAATCCATGTGATTGAATTTATTAAGAATTTAGTATAATTATATCTTATATAAAAATTAATTATAAATTATTATGATAAAAATAAATCATTTATATTTTAAAAAAATATTTATAACCAAACTTATTTAGCTTATTCCCTACTCCAATTCTTTTTATGAGTTAAAGTCTTGAAGGTTTTTTTGTCTTTTTCCTTACTTAACTTATTATATAGGTCAATTTCATTGTATAGTATCTAAATAACTTATAAAAATAGATAATAAAGCTTTTATGTTACAAATATTTCCATATAATGGGTTTTAGAAAAGTTTTGGGTCATTTATACACCTTTTATTCTAAGTTTAATCATTAAGTAAGCTAGTTCTTACATTAATCTCTGTAATTATTTTTAAATTTTTTCACTAATAATTTTGGTAAAATAATTATTTTTACTTTATTAGAATAAAAATTTCATATTGATTTCAAAATCTTTTATCACTTTTTTAAAATTCAATTCATATTTGTGGAAAAAAATTAATTTAAATCTAATCCCATAGATGCTACAAAACTATGGGTTTTTAAGTAGAAAAGTCCAAAAGTTTGAAATGATTTTTAATCCAATTTCATTGTGAAATTGAATCCATTGACCTATATTTTTTTAATTAATTTTCAATTTAACTAAATTTACTTTAAACACAATTTAAAATACAATTTAACAATATAAATAAATTAGATGAAAAACTTTTTTCAATTAAAATTCAGTATTATTCACTATTCATTAAAATATGAAACTTCTCAGAAAAATACCAAAAAAATCATCCAAATTAAATTTTCATATTAAACTTTTAAAAATGAAGTTTATTTTATCAAATAAAAATTATAAAAGATCAAATATTTTTCTATAAAATAGGTGTTCAATTAAAATTCGGTAAAACTTCCTTTAAAAATATACATTTGTTTATGTTTAAAATTGGATTTGTTCTTATATGAATCCTATAAAACATATTTGGTAAATTTCAAAACATTTTAATAAATATATAATATATAAATTTCAACAATATCTTTCACTAATAGATTTTAATTTAACTTATTATGCTAAAACGTCATTCTAGTTAAAAATAATAATTTTACATAAATATATATCCTTTATATTCAAATGGTCTTTATTTTTATATCTAATTAATTATTATCCAATTAATTAATTCTATAAAAATGTTCAAATAATAATTTCATAATTTAGTTAATCTAATTTATTCTCACAATTCTATTATCCTGATGATAACTGTCATAATAATATTTATAGTATATTGTTGTCTAGTAAGACTCGAGCTTGTGTGTGACATAAGTAATCAAAAGAACTCAATGATTCGTGCAATTAAAGATGAAAATTTTCATGCATGTAATGAAATATAAAATATTTATTTCATTTAATGAAATCTATTAAATAATTTAAATTAATTTAAAAGAAAATATTTTATAAAATCTCATGATGTTATACCTCTCATGCAAGGGACAAGATTTCATTATGTTAGACAGTGTAATTATTTGTTAAATTACATTTCATTTTCCAATACTATAGTTCAATTTAAAAAATACCCACATTCTTAACATGAAAAATATTTATAACTTTTTATGAAATAATCACACATGATTTTCAAATATGAATAATTTGTGAAATAAAATCAAGTATTTTCTATTAATCATATTATTTATTTTGTTCATTATAGAGAAATTCGTCGTTAGACTTCAATGATGAAGATTCACTACAAGATAAATAATAGAGTATTTTATTTTAAACATGTCAACTATGGTATTCATGTTCATTTAGTTATATTACATGTATTTAATTCTATATTTTTATAACTCTTAATCATTATCAACCCTTTATTAAAATATAGAAACCATTTGATTGGGAATATTATTAATAAATTCAATTTTTTCATTTCATCAGGTACACATTTAATTAACATTTTCATCAACATATTTACATTTACTCATAATATTTACTAATTTGTTGTCGAATTTCTCATATTCCACATTTAAAAAATTTATCATCCTCAGTATTTTTAATTTCATTAACAACTATAGTTCTTAGACACACATCCATAACTTTAATGATTTCTTTTTCATGTCAAGGAGTTGGAATGCCAAAAAAAATAGCATATCCCTCAGTGATGAAAACAATCAAATTATAGTAACCTAAATTCATCACACTACACCAAAAGTTCATCATTTATATAAGACTTCAATGATAAAACCCTTTTTGGGTATAGAACATTAACCTTCAATGATGAGGAATATTTTGGTAGTACTAATAAAATTAGTACACATAGTGGTCAGTTCAACTTCTATAACATAATTTTATAAAACTTTTATAGGAATGTTTTCATGCTATAATCCAAACACACTATGCTCTTAGTATTCATATATTTTTCTCCATTCTACATTATCAATACATAATATATTTTCACTATATAAATTATTCATTTCCTATCCAAACTAATAAATCTAATAGAGTTTACATTTAATAAAATATGTGTCATGATTGCATATCTCAAAAACATTTTTTTATGAAAAATTCCCTACTACTACATCCCAGGAATATGCACGGGGGAGAATAATAGTTTTTTTAAATTTAAAAATACATCATATTATTTTAAATACAATAATTATAAAGGAACTAACCTTATGAAAATACATGGTCATTCCTATTATAATAATCACAAAAATTTATCATAAAACATAACAACAACATTCAACATTTACACTTTTATGATAACACTTTGATCATGAAATAAAAAATGAAAATAAGAAACACTACATATATAATAAAAACCAGGTATTAACTAATATAAAAGTCATCTACCTGCAATGAAACATTATTAATTTCATTTGGAATATTTATTGACAAGTGAAGCCTATTAAAATATTTCATGACCTATTCTATTTTAATATATTGACAACCAAAAAAAATGAAACATTAAAATTTCATAATTAAAGAAGTAACATAATTGAATAAATCATAAAAATTCAAAAAAGCTTCAAAACATTATCAAAATTCACCTAGTAAAGATCACAACATAAATGTTGTGCATTCATGTGGGAGAAATAAACATAACATCCAATTTCCACTAAAATATAAAAAGTTTCACATGAATGGCATTACAATGAATAGTAGTTCAAAATTATATAAATCTTATTAATATTTGAATAATGTAAGAAACTAACACATGATCTTTTTTTCCAATCTTTTATAAATATATTTAACTTTTACAATCTTCCTTGGATATTACATAGTTATTGAAATGTATTATCAATTTATAAAATAATAAAAAGAAATTGAACTTGTCTTGTATGAAAAGAGTGTGAAGCTACATAATTGGTCAAGTAATAAATTGAATCATTATAAGTTATACTTACTAAATAAAATGAAAATGAAAATTGAAATTTACTTTCATGGAAAAAAACTAAAACATGGGTACTATTGGTCAATGAGATTAACTCAAGAGGGGATGGATTGAGTTCCCAATAAACAAATTCTATAAATAAATTAGACAATTAATCAAAACAAAAGATCAGTAAAAGATCTGTCCTTTTAAAAGATTTCTAGAAGTTTGATTAGGTCTCAGTTAAAATATGGTTTATAAATATATTAACTTTTGAGATCAATTTACTTAGATATAAATATATATAAACACTAGTTAATATTAATTATCAAAGAAATTGTTTTCTTTATTTTAATGAAATGTTACTATGAATAAGATATAAAAAACAAAATAAATAACACATTGAAACAGTGGAATAAAAAATAGGTTCAGTCTCAAGGTGAGACCTAATCCCCTCCACTTAGAAATCACATGATGCCAAAAATATTATAAATATAATAAAAAAATACATAACCTAGATTAGGTATATAGTCAACAACAATAATATTTCTATACTAAAAAGACTCTTCCACAGTTATACATGGGATGAAAGAAAAGTACAGGTTACATAAGGACCTATTCTACAACCATAGTGGGAAATAGATTGATGGAGGATAGAATAACAACTATTATACTAGAATATATAGGAGATAGTGTGTGTTGGATAACAATAAAAAAACTACTCAAAAGTAAAATAGAAAAAACAAAATATAAAGAGCTTAGTCTGATGTGTTCTGTATGTTTTTAATTCTTAGATCAACAATGGGGAGGAGTCTGTGCTTTTTTCTAAAATATTGAAATAGAATAAAGGATCGTATAAATCTATAGGAATTCTTTATATGATCTCTGTTAGTTTTCTCAATCAATATCGGTAATGGGTTCAACGTTTTTGTGTCATTTATCATCATAGAATGTGAATAATCAAGTTCAAGATAATTCTCAAATTCGATAACATAGTTTTCTTGGTCATTAGTGATTAATATATTAGTAAAGCATTTTCGTACCAGGAGAGAGATCCTTTATGAATATATAGCATCTCTTGTTGAAGGAGATCCTCATTTCTTAGATTATCTTTTACAAAGTATTAAAGACTTAGTCAAACCATCTAGAAATATATTTTTCTGTTGAACCATTCACGAAGAAGATCATGGACAAAAAAGGTAAAAAGAGTGATAGTATTGACTCAGCATCTGGAGGGGACTCCACTGATAGTAACTCCTTTGGTGGTAGTGGTGACTTGAGTGTGGTTTTACCTCATCCTAGCAGTAATGATGACTTGAGTCTGGCGATAGCTCCTCCTAGCGGTATAGGTGACTTGAGTCTGGAGGTAGCTTATCCTGGTGGTAACAGCGACTTGAGTCTGGAGGTATCTCATCTTGGCGGTAACGGTGACTTGAGTCTGGCGGTAGCTCATCCTGGTGGTAACGGTGAATTGAGTTTGGCATTAGCTCATCCTAGCAGTAACAGTGACTTGCATCCAATAGTGTCTTTCCATAAATCTTAACTAAAATATTATAGAAGTAATATTTTCACATAAAATGTTGTCATAGAACATTTTAAACATTAGTAATAAGTGAATCATTGTTTGTGATCATTAAAATAAGAGATGTCAAACACACACCATCCAAGGAGATTCAAACATTCTCACCCTTTTTTATGATCCCAAAATATGGAATTTTATAAAACATGTACTAAATACATAATTAACAATGATTGGATATATATATATATGATTATATTAAAATTAAAAATTCCCAATTATCTCCCCCTTTAAGATTATCAAAATAGTAATAAAATTGCAGTAAGGAAAATAAAAAAAGGAATTTCATTAACTTAGTACTGAAAATATATAAGATAAATATGAAAGGGAGAAATTATAGGATCCCTATCAAAGAGATATCATGAAAAATAGATTCACTCCTTAGATATTGGTGGTTGATCAGTTTCTTCTTTACTTTGGTTTTCTCCCTCTCCCTTTAATCATATTGAGAAGAGACTATTGAGGTATATGTTGGGGAATAGGTTGTAATGGAAGGTAAAGTGGTAGAAAGAGGTAGGGGTCACTAAAAATAATTGGTCTGAGATATCTAATAGCTTTAATTAGTGACAAACTCATTGGCTGAAATGGTGGAGGCATAAGACTGGGGGACTGAGAGATTAAAGCATGTATGTACTGAACTATCCATGTGGTTGAGGTTAAAAGAGTTAGAGAAATAGGAATGGCCTCTCTAGAAATAACAGTCTACTGATGGACATGAAGATATGGTTTCTGAAGATTAATTAAGCCCATAATTATGGAACCTCTACTTTCCATTTCATTAAATAAATATACCTTTTCATCTATAAACCTTTGAAGATCTGGTCCGATAACCTTTAACTAACTTACCTATTCCTTAAATGTACTTTTCACTGGAGGGATTTTTAGGTTATGAACAAGAGATTTGAAATGATCAGACATGTCATGTTTGGTGTAGATCCATTATAGATAATATTTGATGGATTTTTTATCACTTCCTTGTCTTGTTTGATATCACCAACATACTCTTTCAAGAATTTAAGAATATGTTCTCCATTAAGATGTATCTTTCTAATCTGGTCTTCATGAGTACTGAAATATCCCAAGGCATTTCTGATTTCTTCTCTGAATAACTGTTGCAAATGATCCGTATCAAATTGTACTGGAGAAGGAGGAGGCACAGATGATGTAGAGGCAATATAAGCTAAATTATCCAACTTTTGATAAGTGGAACTCATAAATTCTAAAAAAGTAGTTTGCAGACCCTCTAATGAAGACTTTAAACTTTCTACCTCAGATGTCAATATTCTATTTTCTACTTCCATTTGTTGAATATAAAAACTAACTTTGGGTTTGATATGAGAGATACCTAGCTCAGCTAAATATCTAACATTGTCTTCATTAAGATGAGTAGTGGGTGATGGTTGGTTGTTCAAGACATGGGAAAAGATTGAGACTAAATTCTTTCTAAAGGTTTCCATATATGAATAAATATATTTCTTGAAATAATATAAATCATCTTGGGTGAAAACATTAGGAGACAACACTAATGGAGCAGTGGGAATACTTTCTTGATCATGAGATACTGTATCTTCAGCTGGCCTATCTGTGTCTGTGGAAACAATAGGTTATAACACACCAACTTCATTGATCAGATTCACTAATAATACTTCTCTTCATATTTCTAAGTCATTGTCGGAATCACTACATGTCATCCCAATTTATAAAAAAATAGGGTATATCTCCCATTATTCAAAGGCTCTAACTGAAGATCTGACATAGGGAAGAATTTGTGTGTCTCTAGATTTCATAGAACCCTAACCAACTCCAGTTCTTGAGGTCACATGTGTTGGTTATTGCAGTTGAAAATTGGATGTCTGTGGAATTTGATTCACTATATTTAGATGATTTTCTGGAACTGTAGGTAACTTCCCCTGAGTTATAGCTGGTAGCACATTTTACTGATTGGTTTCCTAGGTCTCCATTGATTCCAACTGATCCGATTCAACTAACTACTCATCCAGATTCGTAGTTTTCTCCCGCTCACTTATAGATTCCTTATCCTTTGAAAGAACTAATTCTTGGGAGGGATCAACAGAATATACACCATTGTTTTCAATTTCCTCATGATCTGAATCACCTTATATATCTTGATAAACTCTATGATCAGGACTTATTTCATCATTTCCATTAACAAGAATCTCATTAATATATTCATCAACTTTTTTCCTTAGAAACCCCACTCGAAGATTCATATAGTTTCTCAAGATCCATGATCTATTCATCTAACTTTTTAGAAACAAGATAATTTCCTACATCATTACTCTCTTCACTTGAAGTCTCAGAGGTATATTATTTATACTAAGATTCTTCAGAAACTTCAGTATCTTCTTCATTATCATGCTTAGATAAGAGTGTTTCTAGAGAAGGTAGAGTTCCAGTAGAACTAACATGCTCTTTGGAGACTCTTGGTGGAGATTTTAGGATCTATAGATCACTTTGTTCTTCTATTTAATCAGATTCTTATTTTCCTTCATCTCTTTCAGCAATATATATGACATAATATTTAGGTATCTCATCGTTTTCAAGACTAGGATATACCATATCATTTGGTCTAGTTGGGTTATTAATAAAATTATAATAATTATAAAGTTTATCACTATCCTAGACACAACATCTCTTCCAGGGATTCCAACTTACTTTCACTATTTTTTAGATAATTTTGGATAGACAAAAACTAACCATTTTATCCTCATATTATTTTCTAGGTTTAACATAACCCTTGTTATCTAAAATAGAAGATATCATTTTTTGATAGATGAGAGATTTTTATCTAGAGGCCTTCATTCACATAATATGCATGTTGGCAATAAAAAATATACTGAGACTTATTCTTTTCCCTTTATTTATAAAATACAGAAAATAGACATCTTGAAATATCAATGTGTCGAAGTCCCCTTTTCATGTACATAAAACATGTTGTACAAACTTAAACAGAAGCTTTCACCCACCATCAATCTCTACATCTGTTGTTCTCCACTTTGTTCCATCTTCAGTTAATTCTAAGAGAGCCTCTTTAATATTATCATTATGTATAATTCCTTGAAAATCTTCATAAAATCCTTTGTGAGGAATATTTAATCATTTTTTCAAATCATTTGAAGAGAAATGAATCTCTTATCCATCTATTCTGCTTCAAATTCTATTGAATTTCTCCCTAAAAATAAATTTCTCATTCTGGTAAAAATCATAAACTATCTTTGGATAAAACACTATATTATTCATGGAAAAACAGTCCATCCATATTTGTTTTTCTATTACCTTAACACTAGAATATTATTAGTTGGAAGCCACTATGCATCAATCTCTTTTTTGGATTCGACTATACAATCCTTAAAATGTGGGTTTACTAAAATGGATGTCAAACTACTAATAGATACTCATCGTCTCTTGGAATTCTTAACCTCTTCTTGATTTTAATTGATAACACTCTTCATATGTGACATTCAAATCGGTAAAAGGTTTCAGGAGTAGGGAAGAGAGAAGATTGGTTCATGAGGAAGGCAAGGGATCAAGATTTCAAGGTTCAGAGGAAGTGATTTTTTTAGTAATCCTAATATTTGTATCATTTAGGGATTCTAAAATAATAATTATAAAATTAAGATAAAAAAATATTCGGTATTAGAAAACCGTAATAGTAATAAAAATAATGGTAACATAAAAAGGAATGGTGACTCATTCAATGGTGACTAAATCAATGGTGGATCATTAATGATGACCCATCAATGGTGACTCCTCAATAGTAAATCAATCAACAGTGACTCAATCAACGGTGACACATCAACGGTGACTCATCAATGGTGACTCATCATCAGTGACTCATCAACGGTGATTCATCAATGGTGACTAATCAATGGTGACTCATTAATGGTGACTCATCAAGGGTGACTCATCAATGGTGACTCATTAGCGGTGGCTCATCAACAATGACTCATCAATGGTGACTCATCAACAGTGACTCGTCAAAAGTGTCTCATCAATGGTGACTTGTCAATAGTGACTCATCAACCAAGGTTTATCATTCCTAATTTATGTTTTATGTAGTTTAATATTTCATAATTCAAAGGATTTGTGAATATATCAGCTAACTAATGTTTAATACCAGTAAATTCAAAAGTTATATAACCTTTTTTAAAATGATCTCTCAAAAAGTGATGTATTACATCAGTATGTTTTTTTCTATATTAAGATATTGTATTTGGGGAAATGTTTGTTGCACTTATGTTATCACAATTAATAGGTACATTTATAAATTGGTATCCAAATTCTAGTAAAGTATGTTTCATCCATAAGATATTTGGACAACAACTGCATATAGCTATGTATTCAGCTTCAGTAGTAGATAGTGTAACATAATTTTTCTTCTTACTACACCATGATACTAGAGATTATCCTAAAAGATGACATGTTTCTATTGTGATTTTTCTATCTAACTTACAACCACCAAAATTTTCAGCTGAATAACTAACTAAATAAAAAGATTGTCCTCTTTAGTAGAACAATCCTAAATTGGCTGTATACTTGAGGTATTTAAAAATTATTTTGACAGTTAATAAATGTGACTCTTTGGGATTTTATTGAAAGTGAGCACACATACATACACTAAACATAATATCAGGCCAACTAGCAATTAACTAAAGAAAATTTACAATCATAACTCTATAACAAGTTTGATATCCTGATTTCCCAGTCTCATCAAGGTTTACTTTATAGGTTGTACTTAGGAGAGTATCACTAATTTTAGTATCATCCAGGCCAAAAAAAATTAAAATATATTTAGTGTATTTACTCTAATTTAAAAAAAAACCTTCTTTATTTTGAAAAATATGAAATCCAAGAAATAATTTAATTTCACCCATTAAACTCATTTCAAATTCACTTTACATTAATTTTGAAAAAATAAAACATAAGGAATATTTAGTAGATCCAAAATTAATATCATCCATATAAAATTTAACTATAAAAATATCTTTTAAAATTATTTTTATAAATAGAGTTGGATCACATATTCCTTTTGAAAAGCTTTTTGAAATAAGAAAATATGTAATCCAATCATACCAAGCTCTCAAATCCTTTTTGAAACCATACAAATCTTTTGTTAATTTAAAAACATGATTTTGAAGATGAGGGTTTTGAAATACTAGGGGGTTTTCCACAAAAACATCCTAAATTATAAATTCATTTAATAAATCACTTTTAACATCCAGTTGATATAGTTTAAAGTCTAGATGTGATTCATAAGAAATTAGTATCCTTATAGATTCAATTTTTTCTATAGGTTCAAAAGTTTCTTCATAATCAATCCTTTCTTCTTGATTATAACCTTGCACAACTAATCTAGATTTATTTCTTACTATAGTTCCAGATTCATAAACCTTGTTTTGGAACACCCACTTAGTGAAAACAGTTAAGGTATCCTTAAGTTAGTCAAAAATTTCCAAGATATTTTTTCTTTCAAATTTATTAAGTTCTTCTTTCATATCCATTACCAAAAATTCATTGTTGATGGAATCATTGATGTTCTTAGGTTCAATTTATGACAAGAATTTTTGATGTTCAATTTGATTTCTTAGGGAAGCTATGGTATGTGTACCTCTATCTAAGTTTCCTATTACTACAACTAAAGGGAGGTGTATATGAGTCCCAATGGGTCTCTGAAAGAGGGGCTATTATGCCTAATATTTTCTTTCTGTTCAGGTTAGGGTGGATCACTAGATTTAGTGTCTTCTTGTTTAATAGAACTTTCAGAAGGTTTTGAATTGAGATTAAAAGATGACATATCATCCTCAAAGTATTCTAAGTTGGTCTTAGCATCATTAGGATCAGTTTCATAAAACATTATATGAACAGATTCTTCCATTTTTATGGTCTTCTTGCTAAACACTCTATAGGTTTTGTTGGAAGTTGAAAAACCAATAAAAATTCATTTATCACTCGTGGAAGATAATTTATCCAAAATTTTCTTTTTATTAAGAATAAATAATTTGCAACCAAAAACTCTAAAGTAATTAACCATTGGTTTTTTATTATTACACAACTCATAAGGTGTTTTCTATAAGAGTTTTCTAATAAAAAATCTGTCAACAATATAATAGGTTGTATTAATAGCTTTATCCCAAAAGTATATAGTTAGGTAATACTCATTTAACATGGTTAGATATATCTCTTGAAGATTCCTATTTATTCTTTCTATGAAACTATTTATTTGTGGTGTCCTATGAGCATAAAAGTTGTGATTATATCCATTTTGAGAACAGAATGACTCAAAGTCTTGATTTTCAGATTCTCAACCATGATCGCACCTTAAGGACTTAATCCTAAGTCAACTAAGTTTTTCGATAGATTTGGAATACATAATAAATTAATAACAATATTCACTTTTGTGAGCTAGAAATAACTCCCAAGTGTATCTAGAGAATACATCAACAAGGGCATAGACATAGTGTTTTCTATTTAGACTTGAGACTCTAGAAGGTCTAAAAAGGTCCATATGAATTAACTCTATAGTTTGATTGGTTGAAACTTATTTCTTATATTTAAAAGAGATTTTATTAATTTCCCCTTTTTAGTAGTGATTAAAAACTTTATCATTTGAGAATTAAAGATTTGGTAGGTCTCTAACTAACCCTTTCCTAGTTATCTTTTTAAGTGAGTGAATATTGCAATAGACTAGTCTCTTATGCAAAAGAAAATATAATTTATGAAAGTCACTTAAGAAAGAAATATTTTTAGAAGATAAAGAATTTAAATCAATATAATAAATATTTTCATTTCATAAAGAAATAATGATAAAATAAATTTTATCATTAAAATCATGACATGCATTGTTTTCAAATTTCACATAAAAACCATCATCACACAAATGGGATATACTAATTATAATGTTTTTTAATCCAACTACATATAAAACTTTAGAATTTTTTTAAATATATAAATATATATATATATATATATAACTTTAGAAATTAACATTGAATTTGAATTACCAATTTGGCCAAGGTTGATGATTTTTCCTTATGCGTTATCACTGAAAGTGATATGTCCACTATCAACTTTAATAAAATTAATGAAGTTTTAATACTCACTAGTCATGTGTTAGGAACATCCACTATCCAGATACCATAGGATTTTTTAGAGGTTTTCAAATAGGTTATCTATAACACAAAATTTATGCCAAAAATGATTTTGGTACCCAAATTCTCTTGGGTCCTGATATGTTAGTAAAAAGAGATTTTAGTATCCATATTTTTCTAACAAGTTTCTTATAAATAAATCGATGATATTTAAATGTAAAATCCTTATTAGTTCTAGTTGAGTAGGTGTTTGAAGTATATGAAATTTCAATACTAGAACTTGATGTAAATCTAGTTTTTACCATTTCTCTTTTTCTTGGATGGTAACCTATGCAACTCATATACTTAAGAGAAAGTTAATTTCCTAGAATTTGAGTTAATGATTTCTGACCATTGGTAAATTTCTATATTTATTTCTTTAGCTTTTAATTTGAGAAATTTAATTCATTATTTTCATTCAAAAGTTGAACAATTTTCTCTATTTCAATAGTAATATTATTTTTAACATTTATTATTAAAGAATAATATTTTTGAGATATTTATATTTATCATTCAGTTCATAAAAAATGTCTTCTAGCATGATACAACAATCATACTGATCTTTGTTATTAATTTTTCTTCATTGTAATTACTTTCTTCATTTTTATAAATGTAAGAAGCATCAGTAGGAGACACAGGAAGAGCATTTTTTACCTCTGATGTGTTTTCTGTAAATCACATATCGGCTATATCAGAATTATCTTATTGACTGGTATCTGATTAACTTGAAATGTCTTTGGAGGCACTCTATGTTTCTTTAATGGATTTTTTTCATCTCCTATCCTTATCCTCATACTTATTTTTATATTTTAATTTTGTACAATCATTTTTCATGTTGCCTTTCTTATTATTTTCATAACAGGTTACTTTATTTTGAGTATCATCCTTTTTCCAATCCTTTTTCCAATCCTTTTCCACTTTCTTTGTTACCATAATCTCCTATGAAATTTTATTTTTTGAAGAAAGTTTTTTTTCAATAGAATTTCTGGAATCGCCAGTCCATGTATTCCATTTCTTCATCATTATCATCCGAAAATCATTCTTTACTGGAATTCTTAGTTTATACCCTTTCTTTTTGTCTGGAGGTAGTAGATTTTAAGGCTTCTAATTTTCTCTTTAGTTCAACTTCATCAATATATTTTTTTTACATTAAGATCTTCTTTATACGTCTTCATCTTTCCTATCAATTCCTTGACAAGAATTTTAATTACATCACATTATTCTATGATTGACCCAAATGTTCATCTCTATCTGTCTTCCAAGCATCTGAGTAGTCTCATTACTTGATTTTTTATGTCACTTGATTTCCATGTGAGTGCATAGTATTCACAATTTCATTGAACCTGAGATACATATCAAAAATAGGCCCATCATATTTAATTTTAAATGTATCATACTTGATTTTATATTTATTCAGTCTCATTTCCTTGACATTTGATGTTCTATCATGTGAGACAGACAAGGTATACCATATTTCAAAATCAAATTTGCAAGTAGATTTTCTATTGAATTCACCATCTCCCAAAGCACATAACAAATAATTTATATCTTCACAATTATTATTGTATTCAAATTTTAAAGCATTTCTCCATTCACTTCTAGGAGTTTGTGGTATTTCATATTGATATTCTATTAAAATGTATATGTCAAATCTTATACTTTCCAAATGCATTCTAATTTTTATTTTTCATTGAGAATAGTTGTTTCCCTTAAAATAAGGAGGTCAGTTGGTAGTATATCATACTTTTCTATTATCCGTAAAGAACTACAATTTAGAAAGGATAGAAATGTTAGATCTTTATAATAAAACTGAAATTAGAGTAAAATAGGTAAATTTTAAACACTCATCTAATACCAAATATTGGTCATATAAAGTAACTCATGAGGGGGTGAATTGAGTTCCTAAAAAAAATTATATAAATAAACTAGCTAATTAATCAAAATAATAGATCGATATAAGATCTATCCTTTTAAAATATTTCTTAAAGATTGATTAGGCCTCTGTTAAAGTATGGTTTAGAAATATCTTAACTTTTGAGATAAATTTTCTTAGATAAAAATATATATAAACACTAGTTAATTTTAATTATAAAATCAATTGTTTTTTAATGAAATTTAATCTTGAATAATATAGAAAAACAAAACAAATAACACGGTGACATGGCGGAATAAACAAGAGGTTCAGTATCAAGGTGAGACCTACTCTCCTCCACTTGGAAATCACCTACTACCAGGTAGATTATAAATATAATCAAACAAATCCATAAACTATATTAGGTGTAAATTCAATAGAAACAAGATTTCTAGACTAAAAACCCTCTTCAATAGTTATGCATGGGATGAAAGAAAAGCACAGGTCACACAGGGACCTCTTCCATAACCATAGTGGTAAATAGATTGATGGAGGATAAAATAACAAGCATTCTCCTAGAATATGAAAAAGATAGTGTGTATTGGATGAAAAGAAAAAAAACACACTTCTTAGAAGTAAAATAGACAAAACAAAATAGAAATAGCTTAGTTTTAAGTGTTCTATATGTTTGTAATTCTAACATCAAAAATAGTGATGAGTTTGTGCTTTGTTTTTAAATATTAAAATAGAACATAGGATTCTATAAATCTGTAAGAATGATTCAGATGATATTTTTATGTTGTCTCAATCAATCTTGGTAATGGGTTCAGTGATTTTTTGTTTTTTATCTTCACAGAATGTGAATTAAAAAGTTCAAGATAATTCTCAAATTAGATTGCACACTTTTCTTGGTTGTCAGTGATCTATGTATTTGTAAAGCATCATCGTACTGAGAGAGAGATACTTGACGAATATATAGAAGTGCTGGTTAAAGAAAATCCACACTACTCATATCATATTTTACTAAGTCATAAATACTTGGTCAAACCATCCAGGAATATATTTTTCCATCTAACCATTCATGTTGAAGATCTCAGACAACAACGGTAACAAGAGTGCTGGAAATGACTCAGTATCTCGCAGTGAATCCGCTGACAGTAACTCCCTTGGTGGTAGAGATAAATTGAGTCTGGCGATAGATAATCCTAGATGTAATGGTGACTTGAGTTTGGAAATAGCTCATCATGGTGGTAACAATGACTTGAGTTTGGTGGTTGCTTATCCTGGTGGTAACGGTTACTTGAGTTTGGTGGTAGCTCATCTTGGAATTAACGGTGACTTGCAGCCAACAGTGTCTTGCGATAACTCTTAACTAAAATATTATAGAAGTAATATGTTCACATAAAATGTTGTTATACAATATGTGAAACATTAATAATAAATTAATAATGGTTTGTGATCATTAAAATAAGAGATTTCAAACACACTCCATCCAAGAAGATGCCAATAGGTAGTAAGAGCTTCTCTCCAATAATAACTTCTAAGAGGATTGTTTAAATATTCTTAACATATATTCTCTCTCAAATATGTCAACACTCATCATATACTAATAAAATTCTCCAAAATTAAATACTTTACTGATAATTTAGTCATCTATTGAGAAACCTAAGAAGTATTTGAAGTTTTTTATTAAAAAAAACTTGTTTCTTTTAAAATGATTCTTTAAATTCTATATACTCTTATATAAGGAAGAAATAAGAAAAAATTAGATTAATTTCAAATAAAAAGTAGATAAAAATTTAAGAAACAACACATACCTCATAGGAAAACTAATAAAAAAGGATATCTATCTGGAGTAAAAAATGACCCATAATCTATGTAACTATGGCCGCCTCCTTAGTAGGT
Organism: Viscum album; assembly: GCA_963277665.1. Lineage (NCBI taxonomy): Eukaryota > Viridiplantae > Streptophyta > Magnoliopsida > Santalales > Viscaceae > Viscum > Viscum album. Next base: position 407,102,965 of record OY728164.1, on the reverse strand, counting down.
TATGACATTAGAGTAGTTAGAGCAATAATATCATGTATTTTTTCTATTTATTTATCTAATTACATAAGATGATGACTTACATAATACCCTGTATTATGTAAAATTACGTACTCTATAATATTTAAATAGGGATCCCTAGTATGAAACTCGTAGTACATGGTTGGGTATGAATCTAGAGGTGGAGGATCTGGATAGGAAAGCTACAAAGGTTGTGTTTGTCTATCCATTTTCAGGAACACAAACTACCTAGCTGATTTAACTAACTTGTTTATTAACTAATTCATCTCTCTAAGTTGAGCCTTCAATTAATCTATTTTCCATTTTATTTTTCCACCCTCAATGTCTTACTAGGATATCCGACAAATATTATGATACCGACACCCACCTTATATCCTCTTACATAGCCTGGTTGTTCATTCTTACCTAAAATAGCCACAATAATTTATATCCTACTCTAATGGATAAGGCCCCCTTGAAATTAATTCTACTAAATGGAATACTAAAATAATATATGTAAATTTTAAATTACTGTTATACATTTAACAAATACTAATATTTGAGGAAAAATTTAATTTATTTCATTCAATATTATCAGCTACATGTTTAGATGGATTTGAAAGAAACTTTTTCACTTTTTTCATTCTCATCATTTTCTATTTTTTATATAGAGTGTGGGAGACAGAGGACTAAATTAATAATCTTTAGTGATACTTCTTGATTTAGATCTTAATTCATCAAAATTTTTATAAAACATATTCTCCTCTAATAAACGTTACCCTCCATATGAAAATGTATGAGGCTATACATTATATTATTTGATATATTTTTGAGATATCCATGAAGTCTATTACATAAGAATAAATTAATAATTACTAAAATAATTAATAATTAATTTTATAACTTTATTTTATAAATAATAATTATTATACTAGAAATAATTCCTCTTTCTGGTTGGTGAAAAACTTCTTTCATGTCTCTGTATCAGAAAACCCATATTTGAGGCATGAATTTTCATTTTATTTCTTCATAAAAGTATAAATAGATGACAATCTTGATTTAAAATGACTCTATATAATTACCAAAAAATTCATCCACCTATTATTACCTTTTTTCATATGATGAAAGTTTAATTCCATCTATAATTTAATAGATCAAATTTTAGTAATACGAAATATATAATATTTGAATCATTTGAAAAAAATAATTCAACTATGATTCTTTTCCATTTCAATCCCCCACACCTGATATTTCACTGATTGGTCAATGTGAATCTATGAAATTTTTAAATATTTGGGCCTATTAGGTTATTGTTATCATCAAATTAAATTGTAAACAACTTCTACTTCCCATAATAAAGTGATTTTTTGGTAAATTTATAATCACACATCTACTAACTTTGGGTATCATCTTCTATAGAGAAGAAAAATTGTGACACACGATGTCTTTTTTTTGGTGTGGCTCCTTAATTTTTTATCAGGTTGTTTTTGTATTCGGTGTTGTGGGGTATTTTGAAGTTTGGTCAAGTGAATATTTTGTTCAAGGCACCTCATCATGGCCATACCACCACTCTATAGTAAGTTTTTTTGAAGGGAGGTTACACTATGGTGTGTGGTGTTGAATCATAGTAGAATAGGGTAAAAAAAACATGGATCTTCCATTATAAAAAACATCTATAATGTAGATAATTGGGCCATTCCAAAAGAAACCTGGAGAAGGGGGACCCACATCATGGTCAACATAACAATATGATAGACCATGTTTCCTAGTTTTTTCTGAAATTTTGAAACAATAACCTTTACCCTATCAAGTTCTAATACTATCAACCACTATTTTCTACCATTTTAATTCCCATGGGTCCTCAAATTCTTTAATATTATCCCTCAATCCCCCTTTGTGATCACTTGTTAATTGTGACTAGAATCTCTTAGGTTAGTCTCAATTTCTCATGGATCCATCCTCCTCTTTCCTTGTATCTCCTTATCCTTTCATATTTGTATGTATGAAATCATATCCATACAAAGCGGCCAAAATTAGAGTTAGGTGTGAATTTAAATTAAATTTCATGGGTATTTAGGTCTATAAGGACCCCTCATTCTCATATATTTTGGTTTTTAGAGAAGGTGAGGAGGTTACTCTAGTTTTGATGTCAGTGTTTCATTAAAACATGTATTTCCTTTATAATACCAACATATCTTGATTTTTACATTAGTTTTGTTGATAAATTATATTTGAAATTAATTTTTTATGTATTTTTTATCTCTAATTAATATTATTGTTGACTTGTGTAGAATAATGTGGGGATTTTATGCGTGTTTCGTTGAAGAACCGGTTTTTTTCCTACAAGGTGTTCCATAAAAATATTTTGAGAGGGTTTTAACTCCATATTGAATTTTAAATTATGTTTTAAAAGTTAAGAGGTTTGGGTTGAAATTTTATGAAATATTAATGATGTTATTATTGATTATGTGATAAAATTAATGATTTTGTTGTGTGATTTTACTATATAATGTTTGGCACATGAGAGAACATGGATGTGTATGGATGACATGGATGGGTGCATCCCTAGTATATATTGTAAGATGTATAGGGAATGTATACCAAGTAGTATGATAGTAAAAGGGAAAGATACTTTAGACCTATAGAGACCTTGAGATCTCCAATAATTGTTAGGATCATGTATTCTATCTGGTGACCCTTGGGTGAGTAATAGTTACCTTTAAGACTAAGGTTAAAGCCCCATGAATGGAGGTTATGCTTGTTATGTCATGTTATGATTTATACCCCCATGAATCCTTTATTTGTATATTATTATGTTTATTAATCTTTGTTTCCCTCCATTAAACTTTATTTTTTCATTATTCATGTGTTATGGTACTTGGATTGATTTAATAAAAAACAATGGATTTTCAAGGTGTTTCTAAAACATTATTCATATAAACTAAAATAGTTTTTCAAAAGAAATGATTTAATACTAGAAAAAAGTATATAAGTTGAAATAGGTTATATATATTAATGGTGGTATTATATTGGTATTTTCCTCACACCCTTCATATTCTTTTTTGAATATAAATATTTGGGTTTTCATGAAAAAGTTAAAGGTAATGGAACTAACACATACAGTGGAACTCTATAATACTCATCATACTTCCACATTTTTTTGATGGTGGTGAACATGGTTTATAGATATATTGGATTTTATGGAGAATTTTTGGATCCATCAATGTTTTCTTGGGATGGTGTATATATTGGAATCACTTTCCATGACTTATTTTTGTATTATTATATATTTATGTGTTCGTTCTCACCTAAATTTATTTTTTAAAATGATGAATTTTTTATTTTTTTATTTTTTTTATTACTTATACTCTATTTTGTTGTTTATTTTATTTATTATCTATTTATTCTGTGGATTAAAATCCATCATATAGATGGGTCATGTCAGATTTCCGGTTAGAATATGTGTGATGGTAATTTATATTTTGAGGTTAAAATCATTCCCACTTGGTTAGTTCAATACCCAGGAACTATTTTCTAGCCCAGGGTGATCAGGAATACAAATCAATACTTATGATTGGCCTAATAAGGTGATAGGTCATGTTAACCTAGACTAGTTAATTATAAAATGGTACCATATTGCTCAATTTTTATTAGTGAAGTCTGGTGGTGTCAAGACATGATTGTTAGGGATCAAGTGTATTGCATGGGGAAGTTCCTATATAGCTCTTCTCTGTACTAAACCTTGAGTTTCGATGGGTAGTTGAGAAATTAATTCTTCATTTAAAATCTATTCTTATATATCCTGATACAATTTTATGCAATTTGTTTTGATTTTTTTCTATAATGGATGGGCCTTTATGTTTCTCTAATTCCATCGGGACTGGTTTATATATTGATTGAGTTCTATGTTTTTTGTTTTATAAATAATATTTTCTAAAAGGTCCTCAACTAACCATATAGGGGGAGATATTGGTAACACATCATTAGATAACCCTCTAGAATAAACTACCATTATTGATTCAGTTATCTAGACCGTTCAGTAATTAGGGAATGAGGGTGGATGAATCAAACATGGATACTAGATCATGCTAAAAAAATTACTAAGAAAACCCACATTTTTTTCAAGGTATTCAAGGACCCCAAAATTATAAGGAATGAATGGTGAAAATCAATAATTTCATCATATTTATTCAAACTCATGATTTCTCCAAGATTAGCTTCACCATGAACATTATATATGTTTCCATCCATAAGTTTTGAGAGTCTATTATTCAAGATAAACTGTATGAGGATCTATCATGGGTTTTGTTCAATAAGATGTTAGATCAATAGTTTTTTCCAAAAATGATCAAATTTTCCAAATAAAAAGAATTCAAAACACTGGAGTAAGGAAATTCAATGGTGACGAAGTATTAAACTTTCTTCACCAAGCTATTTCATCATTTTTTCTGAGTTAGTCATGAATAATTACCTTAAATCCCATCATTTTGAGATGACTTTAAATCCATATTTTAAATCAAGGATCATAAATTTTTTTTTGACTTATGTGTAAGTGGAGGAAAATCATACATAGAGGAGACTAACCTAGTAGGCCTAACAAGTTTAAATGGGGTTCCTACTGCTGAAATGGGCTGTCAAATTTATTCCTCAGGTCAGAAGAAGATGTGAGAGAAGGATCATTGAGGTGGTGGTGGGAGTGTACATTGTTCTTCTAATTCAGTACTAGTGGAATCCTTAAATCATAATCAAGTAGTCTTATTTTAGTGTAGAAATCCTGTTCATACCATGAAATATTTCTATAAGAATCCTTGGGTGTACCACTAATGTTGGTGTTTGGGTTACCTTCAACATTTATTTTGAAACATTCTTCCAAGTAGCAGAGTTGAATATTCATCTACCAAAGAGTATTAAATGTATTCTCATGCCACAAATGGATAGAGTAATCACTCCTAGGTGATGGGATATTCTCAATCAATGAATAAAGATCCATGTGTTCCCAAATCTGGGTGACTTTATGTAGTTAGGTATGTATCAGAGGGATATAAGGATAGACCAGCGACCATTCATGGTATAATATTTCTTTCTTCCTCTATGTCCTTATAAATTTTTAATGAAAGTTAATAAAATTAATTCATATCTTCTCAATTGATTGATGTTTTTGGTCTATAAGTTGAATGGATTTCATTTTTGATGAATTTTTCTACTCCCTTGATAAAGAGAAGTGATGAAGATTAAAGTTACCTAAGTGTTAGGTAATAATAACAAACATTGATTTCATGTGGGATTATATATTCTTGTACCTATTAATATTATCCTTTATTATCAATACGTATTATATTATTATATTTAAGAATAAAATAAATTACTATCATCATATAGTCATATTTCATTCCCCATATGGGAACACTCATTCCTTTCAGGGTGAGTAAGAGTTGAGATCAAAAAAGGAATGATGTGATTTTTTAGATATTTGAAAGATCTCTTATTAGTTGTCTAGATAACTCTTTGATGTGGTTGATCAATGTCTAGGTGGTCAGCTTTCTCTAGTAGTAGATAGTTATCCTAAGGTCTTTCTGAATGGGTTTTCTAGGTTTCCACCCCATTGGGCAGTACAGTTCTCCATTGATTTACTCCCATGTATGAGACCCATTTCCTTATCATCGTAACATATGGATCTTTCTAATTTGAAGGAATGAAAATCTTAATTATAATATATCTAGGTTAAGGGTTTCATTTTATCAAGTGTATTTTTGTGGTTATCACAAGTTCTATTTTCAAGTAAAGTGGATGGTAGCATCTAACTTTGTATTGATTACTCAAAGCTCAACCAGGTGATTGTGAAGAAAAAATACCTACTCCCTGAATCAATGACCTCTTTGACCTTATTAAGGGAAGTATATGGTTTTCTAAAATTTAAATTTGGTCAGGATACCATCATTTGATGGTAATGGAATAAAATAATATAAATTTCACCCTTAGGATCAGGTATGGAAATCATGATTATTTGGTCATATAATTCAGCCTTACAAATACCCCTAATATTTTCATCACCCTAATAAACAGAATATTTCACTATTATCTTAACACTGTTTTGGTGGTGTTTGTGGATGATATTTTAGTCTATTCCAACTTCATAAAGGCCTATGAGTTCTACATAGATGTTGATTTGAGAACTTTTAAATAACATTGCTTGTATTATAACCTATCTAATTATGATTTATGGATCTAATATGTCAATTTTTTTTGAATTGTGGTGTTTGAGTAAGGTATCTCTATGGATATAGTGATGATTTAGGTAGTGATATCCTGTGAGAGGCCCAAAAAAATAAATGTTAGGATATTTTGGGTATAGTATGGTATAATGGGTATTTTTTGTGGAACTTTTTCATCTTAGAATCTCTCTTGATGGATTTGACTCAAAATGGTGTGAAGTTTGATTAGGAAGTGAAATTTTAGAGATCCTTTTAAGATTATAAGGTCGGGTTTGTAAATGCCCTGACCCTAGTTTCCCAGGGTCAATGGTTATTGGAAATTTGTTATCTCAACAAAACTCTACGAATCTTATTGATTTTTATGCTCATAAATACCATTGTTTGATTTAATAAAGATATTAGTTTAAGTATTTTTCAGGAATATATTTCTTCGTAAATTTATCTTATTTGTGGGTTAAAATATTTGATTAAGTTTCCTAAATGTGTTTTAAAGTATTATAGAAAAATTGTTCATACCCTACATTTGTATGTGTAACGTATGGTTTGGAACCTTTATGATTGGAATAAAACGTATGGATCATGTACTCTACACTGTTAGAAAATCATGGATCAGAAAACCAACATTTGGAAGAATCCCCATGTTTAAGGAATAAACATATGGTACATCAACCCTAATTTTGTAAAAACCATACATTTTCTACCCTACTTTTTGAATTTATCACTATGCAAAGGAACCCTGCATTTTACTAGTCAATAATGAAGTTTTAAATAAAATATTTTATCCATGTTTTCTGCAACGAGATTACTAAAAGTAAATATATCTTTAAATATATTTTAAAAATGATTCAAACGCTTGTATTAAACAAATTAAATCATTCTTATATCTAAGGTAAGATATAACCCTCTTGAATGATTTAAATTCAAATGATCATGTTGTGTTAGGAGATATTCTTTGATCTATTCAACCAAAAGAAATTAAAGTTTCTCTAGATAAATTGAAATGGTATTTTCATTTTCAAAAGTGTGGTGAAATTTATTTTTACAGAACTAGTGAAAAAGACAAAAGATTGAACATATCTTTTATTCTAAAGAAGATACAATTTGGAGGCATACGTGTTTCAATTTTGTGTTGTGTAATCTACTGATTAACTCTTTATACTGAAATTTGTATGTTTCTGTTTTTATTGAAAGTTATTTTACTTTTGGGATCTCTGAATTTTTTTTCAATATTTAATACATTTATCTTTAAATGATAAGATAAATTTTATTCCAACTTCTAATATAACTATGAGAAAGAATCTATATATTCAATCAAATAAATCACTATTAATATATTGGAGTATTAGAATCTCGGTCTCAGTCCTGGTAGAGTATCAGCTTCTTGGACTAAACTGTGTATCTTTTGTTCCCTGTAAAAAAGAAAATGGATCTATAAAATCATTATTGTAAAGGTGTCAACTTCCTATGATTAGATGTTATGGTCTTGTGATAAGAAGAAAGGTCTAGTGAAAATCACCTAGTAATCTGAAAGAGTGCTGGTTGAGGGGACTCGAGGATCTTTGTACCATGAATGACTAAAATTATTATGTTCTTATACTCTATTTATCTTCAACTCAAATTACTTAAAGAAATAATGATTCATATCTTCATAAATCGTGAAGAAAGTAAAAGTCAGAATCTATCTAAGATTAATATAAAGGCATAATTCACCCCTCATGTGTATCTTTGTATTATTATAACCTAAAATTGGTATTATATGAGATATTTTCAAAGAAATCAGAAAGGTTCTAGTAATCTCAAAGCATAAATATCTATATAAAGATAGATTTCAATGAAATAACTAAAAGTTAGTATGTCAACAGTCCATGATCCTTACTTAAATGGTAATAATTATAGATTTTAGAATACATTCATGATTACATATTTAAAAAAATTGGATTCAAAGTATACATGAATATTGTCACACCAAATTTAATCCCTAAAAAACCCACAACATGGGATGTTACTAAAGAAGATGAGTATGATATCAATTCAACATAAATGAATCCTATTATATGTGGACATTGTCCAGATGAATTCAACTGAGTATCTTAATGTTCTAATACCAATAAAATTTGGAAAACTCTTTCTATTTACTATGAAGGAACTTACAGGGTTAGATAAGTAAGGTTCAGTATATGAGAACTAAAATTTTTTACTTTCTAAATTTATGATAGTGAAATTTCCACCCATATTAATGGGAGATTGACATAGATAAAAAGTTATGTTTCTACCTTAGGAAGTTCAATTTCCCCAGCAGATCAGAAGTTGAATGAACTCAGAATTTTATCCTCTAAATGTAAGTAAATATCTATTTTTATATGACAATCATTACCAATTAAAGATTTTACAATGAAAGAATTAATTAGAACCTTGATGGTGTATGAATCAAAGATGAAAACTAAATATAATGATCAAAAGATGATAAAATGGAAAAATAAAACCCTTATAGTTACTAATAATAAAAATGAAAATAAATAAAAATATTATTTAAGTATATAAAATGACTCACAGTATTTATATTCTGAAATGGAACTGGCTCAACTAGTAGGAATATTCAACAAATTTTATAAAAAAAGAGAGGCTTCAAGAAGACCTTAAAGAAAGATAAAAAATGATCTAAATAAGTAAGATGAAATGAATGAAAATATATGGAAAATATCATAACATATTTTCTACAATTAAAAGAAGAAAATAGAAATATAGAGAAAAAAAAGAAAATAAAAATCATATTATAACTAATTAGGAGTGAAAAGGAAATTAATCCATTAAGGCTACTTGGATTATATCTGAAAACTCTAGTATCTCTTCAAAATTTAAATCAGAAAATGTCACAAAAATATAATTTAAAATATATGCTTTATGGTAAGGAGGAATATGAGGTAAAATCATAATATTATTATACTTCGGATTCTAAAAAATGCTCTAACATAAAATTTTCTTATTATTTCTTAATGCTTGAATAAATATATGTAAATATTATGTAAAAATAAAATATCACTAAATAATATTCATAATTTTATTTTAAGTTAAATAGATTCAATTTTAAAAAAATATAAATAATTAAAATAAAAATTTAACAAACCCACTTCAAAATATACTGATCATGAAACACGAATAAAATAATTAAAAAACGAAATAAAGTCTTTTAAAAGTTCTACTAGCATATTAACAAAATGAGAGGAATATATAAATAAAATTCTTGGAAAAAATTTCATTATAAAGGAAAAATATAGAATATGAAGTAATTGTGAAAAATAAAAATTATATATAAACTACATTGTAAGTAATTCTAAAAATAATAACATGTCTATAGTTACTTTTTTTTATTATAGAATTAAGGGAAATTACTCTAATGATTATTGTCTAATAAATCCATAGATAAATGGAATTAAAAAGAATGTTATTTCTAGAAATATGTATGAATTATGTATTTTATATTTTATAAAAATAAGGAAAATATGGTTACCCATATCTTTTTCTACTAACACAGCTGGATTCAAGAAAATATGGGTATAAAAACAAACTTATATTTAAATAATTTGTAAAAAATGGTCAAAATATGAAAAATTGTGTATAGTATAAGGATAGTGTCTACTCAAGACACATGAGTGGGGACTTTTCCAATTTTCATACACTAGAAAAATTAGATGGAGGACTAGATACCTTTGAAGATGACGCTAAATGGAAAATAGTTGTAGTTGGATCATATAAAGATCCAAAATCAATTTCAATCGATAAAGTGATATATTTTCAAGGTTTGAAGAAACATATGATAAGTATTTCTCAACTCTATGATTATGGATTTTATGTTGATTTTACCTAATAATTACTACTTAGTTTTTAAAGATAAATTGTATAAATTTAGAGAACCAAGAACAGAAAATGTTTATACCTCATACCTTAATTCCTTGTGTAAACAAAAAGTGAATTGTTTAACATGAAATATAAAGGAATTTTGGATATATAATAGAAGACTTATAAATTGTAATGTATTTATGCTATATAAAATATCTAAAAAAAACTTTTTTTTATTTTAATATTATTAAATTTGATAAATAATTTTTTTTTTGATGCATGCCAAATTGGAAAACAACACAAATCATCCTTCAAATAAATTAACAAAGTTGCTACATACAAACCACTATAAAATATACTCATGGATTTTTTTGGAAAATCTATAGTAGAATATTTGGTTAGTAGACTATATGTTTTTGTTTTTTGATGACTTTTCAATATTTACAAGGGTTTATTCACTAAAACATAAAAGTGAGGTTTTTCTATTTTTGAAATATTTTATAAAATTATTCAAAATGAAAAAGATTTTAAAATAATTTCATTAATAATTTATCATGGTAGATAATTTTAGAATTATAATTTTAATTAGTTTTTCTCTAACTTAGGTATTAAACACACCTTATATGCACCTAAAACACCTAAAAATAATAGAATTATAGGAAGAAGAAATAGAATTACTCAAGAAATGGAAATAAATATGTTAAATGAATATAGTATTCCAACCTATTTCTTAGAAGAAGTTATAAATACATATTTTCATATCATAAATAGATTTTTAATAATATGGATTCTTAAAAAGACACCCTATGAAGTATGGAATAATAGAAAACCAAAATTCAGTTATTTTAAAGTTTTTGGATGCAAGGTATTTATCCATAATACTAAGGATAACCTTGGTAAATTTGATTCGAAGGAAAATGAAGGAGTTTTTATAGGATGTTATGCTTCCTCTAAAGCTTATATAGTGTATAATAAAAATTAAAGGATTGTTGAAGAATATATTCATGTGGATTTTGACTAAAGTGATCCTTTTGGTTAAAGAAAAAATAAACCAGATGAAATTGCTGAATCTATAGACAACATGATACTAAAATCACCTAATATTGATTTTGAAAATAAACTAAATGAAATTCAGTCCAGTTTAGAAGAAAATTAAAATAATGAACATGAAAGTGTCTTTCCTAGACAACCTATAACCTTAATGGATCACCCTCTAGACACTATAATAGGAAATCAAGATATAGGATTGAGAACTAGAAGTAATTTAGGAAACTTGGCTGAATTTTCTACCTTTATATCGCAATTAGAACATAAGACTATAGAGGATGCATTAAAAGATAAATTTTGGATAATGGATATACAAGAAGAAATTAACTAATATAGTAGGAATAATAATTGTGAATTAGAAGATAGGACATCCAATCATCAATTAATAGAAAAAAATTGTTTTTTAGAAATAAAAAAGATGATAAATGAATTGCTAGAAATAATGAAATATTAGAAGATAAAGGATACAATCTCGAAGAAGGAATATGTTATGATGAAACCTTTTACCTTTTTCAAGATTATAATTAATTAAAATTATTCTATATTATGAATCTAATATGTATTTTAATTTTCATTAAATAGATATAAAATCAGTTTTTTAAAATAGATATTTAGTGGATGAAGTTTATATTAAACAACCGCTAGGTTTTGAAAATCCTTATCTACCAAATTTAGTTTTCAAATATACTAAGTCTTTTTATGGATTTAAACAATCACCTAGAGCTTAGTATGAAATATTAAGTACTTTTATATTGGAAAATGAATTTTTTGTAGAGTTAGGAGATTCAACTCTCTTAAATAAATTTTTATAATATACTATTAGCACATATTTATGTAGATGATGTTAGTTTTTGTTTAAAAAATTAAAATCACTATAATTATTTTTCTAATCTTATGAAAATATATTTTAAAATGAGTATGATGGGATAATTAAAATTATTTATTTGATTTAAAATCTATGAAAAGTATTATGGAAATATTTTAAATCAAATAAAATCTATAATTGATTTATTAAAAATGTTTGGACTAGAAAACAGTAGGACTTATATAACTCCCATGTGTAACAATATAAATCTTGACTTGGAAAATGCTGGAAAACTAGTTAACAAATAGTTATATAAAGGTATGATTGTTAGTTTACTATATCTTACTACTAGAATATGAGGCATAATGTGTTATGTTTTTCTATGTTCTAGATTTCAATCAAACTCAAAGCAATCTCATCTTAATACTATTAAAAGAATTATTAGATATTTAAAAGGGAATATTTCTCAATATTTACTCTATCAAAAAACTTATGATTTCAATTTAATTTCATATTCAAATGATGATTTTGGATTTTTTATATTAGATAGAAAATGTACATCAAGCACTTATCACTTTTTAGGGAAATCTGTAATTTCAGGGTCAAGTAAGAAACAATATTCAATTACTTTGTCAACATCTAGGGTAGAATATATATATATATATATTGGTAGTTTTTGTTCACAAGTTTCGCAAATGAAACACACCTTATTGGACTTTAAAATTAATTTCAATAATATTTTCTTTTTATGAGATGCTACTTGTGCAATTAATATTTCAAAAAATTCGTTAAGTGACTCTAGAACAAAGCTTATTAATATAATACATAATTCTCTAAGTGATCATGTCCTAAAAAAAATATATCTTTAGTGTTTGTAAATACTAAATATCAACTATCAAATATTTTTACTAAAAAACATCCCAATTCTAGTTTTGAATTTATTTAGGGGGATTTGGGAATATTTAATTTCAAATAAATTTTTATTATTTTTTTATTTAATGTTGTGGTGATTTATTTACTTATTTTGTTTAAGTATAATTTATTTATTTGGTATTTTTTTGAAAGAACATCTTTTTAAAATAAAAATTAAATAAATAATGATTAAACTGAGTAATTGGCTCGACGAACCAAAATTTGGGTAGCCAAAACTATCAAAAAAACCTCCATCTCCCTATCTCTTACCCTCGATATTCAAATCCTTTCAACTACTAGAGATCTCTTATTTTCTCCTTTTAAAACCTATAATCTGAACCTTTAACCTTCATACCCCCATCAATGTTGATGAACAAGAGGATGAATGAAAGCGAAACAAGTATATAGAAGCATCAATGTGAAACGTATAGGTAATGTTGATGAATAAGAGGACAAATAATAAGGAATTTTGTGTTTCTTTAATAGAAATTGAAAATATTTTCTAGTTTCCCCATGAAGGGGTTCTTCACTTTGATATTCTATCTAGAAAAGAACATAAATATGAATATATTATATCTTTTCTATTTTTCCCAACTCTGATTTAAAAAATTTTGGTAAAAGATCTTGAGACTTACAACAAGGTACTGGTCAAATCCATTCAGTTAGAAATAATTCCAAGAATTACTGAGTTTGAAATTATTCCTTATCCAGATATGTATATAATATTTTTTATGATGAATGATATCAAGTTTAATTTCCTTGTATATATACTCTGATACATGCATCATTATTTTCAGACAATGGTAATGGTGTCTTTTTTCCCATATGGGTGGATTATTTATCTTATTTTGTATAAAATGAACAGTATTTGAGATATATATATCCACATTAAGTTCCATCATAGTAACATTCTAAATGATATAACCATAATAAAATTAGGTTTCTTTTGGAATATAGTGAAAAAAATTGTTACATGTTGGTGTAGATGACCTAAAATAATATGATTCTATTTATCAAAGGGAGAAAGAAAATTTGATATCAGCTGGATCAGTGCGTGTACATGAAAAATAAGTTAGAGATTCTAGAATAGTGTGTAATATTAAAACAAATACAAAAATAATCAGATAAGATGTCTCTGATCAATAAGATGCAAGATATTTTCATCAATCTTTTGAATAATATTTATAAGAAGTGCACAATGAGGCCCTTATCACCTAGCCTAGAAAAAGATAAGAACATGAAGCTTAGGCACTAGAATTTATATTTTTTGAAAATAATGATGTTAAACAAACTATGTTTTTAGGAGTCTTAATCACTTCTACGGAATAGAAAACTAATAATTAGGAAGAAAATATAGATGAACATGAAGCTTATAGAAATAAACAAGTTGAGTAAAATGATTATAGAGGTTATTAAGAACAAACATCAGTAGTTGGAACTACAAAATTAATTGAGAATTACAACGTCTCTATTATTGTAAATTCTTTGGAAGAGTCTTATTCTATATTTGGTGAGATGAAACAATTTCTTAACAATATCTCTTACTCTTATAGTGATAATGATACCAGCAAATCCTTAGTTGTGGTTGATAGAGGAAAACGTCAATAAATCAAGAATAAGAATCTTATGATTCTATAAATAATAAAATCAAAGAGTTAGTCATCAAATTTAATAGGATGAAGGAGGAAAATTCAAATTTTTAATGGGATATAGATTCTACTAATAAATATTTAGAATATTTGAGAAGCCCAACTATTACTAGAGAAGAATTAGAATCTGTAAAATTTCAACTGAAAACACTCATAAAAAATTTAATTTCTAGAATAGTTTTTGATACATTTCAAAGAGAAATGTAATATCATTTTGGAAAGCTGAAAGTAGAGTCCATCTAAAAAAACATTTAGTGATCTAAAAAACTATTTGGGAAGTCTGTTTAAATTAGTAAAAAGTTGTGTTATTCAGTACAAAGCATCCACTTCTACTCCTCATACTTCTATAGATTTAATTGGAAGGTTTGAATCACTTATTATAGTTCATTATACATTGAATAATCATCTTCATTCACTTTAGTGTGATAATGTACCATTAGATATGTTGTTAGAAAATCATAAATATTTAGTTGATGAATTAACATCAGGAGAACCTAGTATAAGAAATCTTCTCAATCACTTAGGTGAAATACTCTCATATTTTATCCAGTTAAAAGAAAATATTCATGAGTTTTTCAAAGTTAATATAGTTTAAAGTTTAAATTTGGGACAAGATTCAATAATTTTTATGAGATAGTGGGATGATAAATTTAATAAAATTTTCAGAGTACCGGTGGTAGAGCTAAAGGATGTTCATTAGGTTTTTCGATCTTCTCAGTCTTCCAACGCCTCTTATGAACAATCATCTTCACCCTCATCCAACCTACTTTTTAAAATTTCACATACAAATATTTATTTTACTCAAAAACATATTTTAATTAAATTATTTTTTATTATGTTTTTGTTTATTATTATTATTATTTCTATACATTTCTACTTATAAAACACATATCATTTTTTTCTAGGATATTATAACATTTATTGAAAAATATTTGTGCTAAAACAAATGTGTTTTAAAAAAATTTCTACCACTTTATTTTTTATATCAAAAAAAGGGGTGGAAATTGGGTAAACACAAAATTCTTAAGTTGATATTAAACAGTTTATATATTAAATAAATGAATTTAAATGTTTTCTATACAAATAAACATTAACTATCAAATATAACTTCTGTTATACTTTATATTATATATCTTTAAAGATATTATTTCATTTCTGTTTACATTTCCTATATTTTATATGATTTATATTTTATGGGTTTTGTAATCATCAAAAGGGGGAGATTGTTGGGTATATATTATCTTAACAATACTCCATGAATATTATTGATTTTGATGATCACAAATACCCTTGTTTGTTTTACTGATGAAATTATTTTAATTATTTCTCATGAATGTATTTCTTGACAAATTTATCTTATTTACATGTTAAAATATTTTATTAAGTATTCTGAATGTGTTTGAAAGTATTCTAGAAACATTATTCATATCCTACGTATGTAAGTGTAACATATGGTTTGGAAACCCTACGTTTGAAATAAAATGTATGGATCATGTACCCTACGCTATTAGAAAATAATGGATCATCAACCCTATGTTTGGAAGAATCCATACATTTAAGGAATAAACATAAAGTACATCAACCCTACTTTTGTAAAAAACCATACGTTGTCTACCATAATTTTGGAGTTTATCACTATGTGAATGAACCCAATGTTTTACTGGTCTATGATGAATTTTTAAATAAAATATATTATCTAGATTTTTTGAAGTGGTCTTACTATAAGTAAATATATATTTAAAGTAATTTTATTGATGATTCAATGGTGCTTATTCAACGGATTAAATCCTTCTTATTTATAAGGTAAGTTACGACTCTCTTGAATGATTTAGATTCAAATGATCATGATTTTTTAGTTGATATTCATGGATCTATTCCACTGAAAGCAAGTCAGGTTTCTCTTGAAAGAGAGAATGAGTATTTTCATTATCAAAAGTGTAGTGAAATATATTTTTACAGAACTAATTCAGAAGTAAAAATATTTAAAATATTTATTATTATGAAGAAGCAACACTTTGGAGACATACATGTTTCAATTTTTTGTTGTCTAATATACTGATTAATTGTTTCTACTTTTATTTGTCAGTTTCTATTTTTATTGAAGATTATTTTACTATTGAGATCCCTTTAGATCTATTTTTTCTTGAAGGAATTTATCTTTGAATTAAAAGTTCCATTTTCTACCGATTATTTTTGTAACAATGAAAAATAATATGTTTATTCAACAAAATCATTCTGTATTGATTTATTAGATTATAGACTACTCGAACATACTCATGGTGGGGTATCTGATTCTCAGACTAAGTTTTGGATTTTCGATTCCCTTTAAGAGAATCAGAAAGCTCTAAAAAATCCTTATTGTAATGGTGTAAAATTATTATACATAGATATTAAGGTCTTGTGATAAGAGTACATGTCTAGTGAAAATCACCATGCATGATGAGAGAGTGATGGTAGAGTGGACTACAAGATCTTTGTACCCTGAACCGCTATAAAAATGTTGTATTCTTCTTATTTGTTTATCCAATTCTTATCTTACTTAAAGAAAAGAATGATGTATATCTATATAAATCATAAAGAGGGATACAATGAAGAATTTGTCTAAGATTATTTAAAAGACATAATTACCCCCCCCCCCACCCACCTCTTGTGTATCTTTGTATTATTACGACATAATAATGGTTACTTTATTACATTGTCACTAGATATAAGAAATATCATACTGAAAGACCGAATAATTTAGTTTTTTTGGAAAAATAGATACATACTTAAACCAAATATTACAATTGAAAACCTAATATACAATAGAGTATTTTCATTTAGTACACCATTATTCCCTTTATCATATCTATTCACGTCAATCCTAATGAAATTCCTGACATCCTAGAGAAAGGAAACATAAGAAAATGTTGAGATCCAATTATCAACAAGGGTATTCATACAAAATAAGATATTATAAATAAATATGGAATAATAAATATGTAAAGGTAAATAATTGAAACACATAACATTAAATCAATTAATTAATCATAATATGGAAGGAAACATTATGATAAAATAACGCGATATAAATAATCACATAAGCTTGAAACTTAACCATTGATATTATAACTAGTCTAATAATCACATGGAACAACAATACCTAATATCATGAGGAGAAAATGTATAATTTTGTACATTATAACAACACTTTAAAGGAATTTTTCAAAGACATCATACATAAATAGGTAAGTCCTCAGCCAAAAACCCAAGCTAGTTTGGCTCGTGATACCTACTAATACATCGAGGGGCTATAAAGGGCATCACCCATCACTTACTATGTATAATTCATTCCTCATATGAAAGGGTTCAAACCTAATCAACATAAACATTCATATTCAAAAACTATAATACAAAAAATTAATACTTTCCCCAATCAATAAATATAATCATAAACCATCCAGAGTAATATGGAGAATGTTACCAAAATAGAACATCCCTAATAAAATTGGTCATAAACCATCTGTAAAAATAACAATGGTGGTATTTTTATAATATATTCCCAATGGATCATAAGTAAAATTATTATTTTTATCTATTTATGAATCAAAATAATGTAAAAATAACTTTAAAAACATTCTTAAAGAAAATAACCTTTTTCACTTTGAAAATCACTTTTAAAAACTAAAAATTTATAAATTGCAAGCGAAAAATTATTTAAAAACAACCTTTTGAAATTTTAAATTGAGCATCAAATAAATTATTTTTAATGATGGAAGAAAGGTTTCATTCGTTACAAGTACATTAAAAAAAATATTCTTTTCATATTTTTTTGTAAAAAAATTAAAAAGCACATTTTTAGAAATTGATAAGAAGATTCCTTTATAAATAATTTTTAAAAATTATTAAATGGGTAGAAATATATTTAATAAATCCATTGGATAATTTCCAAATAATTTTGATAACATTTTTAGAAAACATTGATATGGAGGAAAAAGGGTTTTCGACAGAAGAGAGAAATGAAGTCGACTTTCTTTAAAAACACACCTTTGGTCTCTATTATTCATAAAAAAGGAAAATGAGATGAAAACATGTATTCTAAAAAAATAACCATAGTAAAAGAAAATTAATAAATTTATTGAAATATATATCATAATAGTTCGTCATTGGAAACCTAATCATGAATAATTTTGATAAATAGTAAGATTATAACATAAACCTTTTCCATTTTGGTAACTTATGAATCATAAGACCCATGAAATAAATATCATCAAATGAGACATTAAATTCCATGAAGATAAAGGTATTATTGATTAAACATGTCAAAGGGGTATTATATACACTATATAAAATAACTAAGTGGTGAATATGGTATATGTCTCATGGAAGTAAAAGTGAGACAATAAACCCTTAATTAAGGTATAATGTCATTTATATGTGTCTATACATCCTATATAATAAATATATATTTATTATAAATATATTAAATAAATATAATCACATATTTAATACCATATATGATTTACTTATTGTATTTTATGACTTGTTTATTAACAATTCATCATTAAAATCATGTTTCACGTAATAACTGTTTTTCTCTTATATGTTTTGATTTGGTGTTTTTTGTACTTATAATTTGATCATTATTAAATCAAATAAATAATTTAAAAAATTATATAAATATCATATATATATATATATTATATCTATATTTAGAGTATTCCATAAAGGAAAAAGACAGGAAATACATTACGTAATTCATAGAGATGGTAGGTTGTACGTACGAATGAATGTTGTTTCTATTTTTTTGATAGATGGAACAAAAGGAAAATAAATATTAATTCCCATTTAAAAATTTCTTATTATGTTATATATATAATTTATATTAATAAAATATGTTTATATTAACATCCATGTAGAAAAAATTAAAAACATTTCACATTTTGATGTGGATGTGGTAGCCCACATGAACAGACGAACGACGTAATTGTTTTCCAATGGATTGTAAGTTAAGATGTTATATGTGATATTATATTTACATAAGTATTTTTAGGTCATAAATATCACATATTTTTATTAACTTTATCTTAAACACTTCCATGTAAAACGTAAGAAAAAAATGAATCACATCGCTTTGTGAGGTGGCAATCAGCCGTACACGTGAGCTACATTATCGTATCCCCCCATAGAATATAAAGTAAGAAGGTATTTATTATATAATAATTACAAAAGTATAATAATTTCATATATATAATATAAATATGTTAAATTCATCATTATATCCATCCTTGAAAAGTGTTTATAGAAAACAAATTACCTTGGTTCGTGAGGTGGTAGTGTGTTGTACAAATGATTGAAAGTTTTGTTTTCCATTTGATGGAAGTTCATATTGATATAGGTTAATCCATTAACATAATAAAATTTAATTATATAGGAGATATATTTTTTATTATATTATCTCAATTGAATAATATTTTAAGGAGGTATAAGTATAAATAAAACAAATACACATGTTAAGAACTTTCCCTCTTCTTCAGAGAACCCCTTTGGGTTTATATCTAAATCATACTTATATTGAATTTATGATAAAAAATGAATATAGGATGTGGTAAGTTATGTAATGAAGATAATTTTTTAGGTATTTTCTGAAGTAAATTTATTTGTAAGTGTTAATAAGAGAGGAGAGAGGGTGGCCTTTTATAAAGGGACGAGAGGACACACATGGAATATTTGAAAAGAAAAAGTGATACCCATGATTTTATCATGAAAAAATCCTCCAAAATGGTTCATTATCGAACCATGGAATATATAATGTAAAAATATGGCCATAAAATAGGATTTATACAATTCTTGTATAATTTTTAACCCTTATCTTTTTAGTTTAATCCCTCGATAAACCCATTTTTTCATAACCATACTAATTAATTTTTAATATTTTCACTATTCATTACAGTCAAAAAATAATTTAAAATAATTAGATGATATTAATTGTTATTAATAAAAATATTGAATATATTTTAACAAATTCCATTCATAATAAGTCACAAAATTTATTATTATTAATAGAATTCACAAAATTAATATCAAAATTAAACCCACAGACGGTATGAAATAGATAGTTTTCAGAGAGAAACGTTTCATAAGTGTAAAAGGTTTTAATATCAAAATTCAACATGAAATATATTTCCACAGTATAAATTATATTTCTCACTATATAATTGATCTAATTTTAATTTGAAAATCATTTTAAAAAAAATTTAACTTATAAAGTTTTTAAATGAAATGGAATTTTTCAATAAAATCTAGTACTTTTCACTATTTATTGAAAAATAAATCATTTTAGAAAAATACCAAAAATTCAACCTCATCTAATTTTGGAATTCTGATTCAAAAAATGAAATTAATTTTGTAAAATAAATTTTCTAAAAGTTTCAATAATTAATTTTATTATTTGTTCACAAAAAGTTCTAAAAATAATTTTTTGAGAAATAACTATTTTAGAATCATATATTGACATTACCAAGAAATAAATAATTATTTATAAATATATTTTATTTATCAAAAAACATATTATTTATTTTTTTAAAATGTTTTTTTCCTATTCATACTTCCGTGTTTAATTTCTTTGTTATAAAGGTATTATTTAAATAATAATATTAATAGTACATCTCGGTTTTTTAAAACTCGATGTTGCATATTATGATTGCTATAATGGAAACTGAATTTATTTAAAATGAAATATATTTTGAAGTATAATGGTGTTACAGGGTTGATTTCAGATCCTATTTCGATTCTCCCTGGTCTTATAAAGGGATATTCCATCTATTTTGATGCCTTAAGTACGAGTTTTGAGTGTGTATTGATTCAGCGTGATTATATAGTGGCTTATGGATCTCACCGGTTATTCCCAAATGATATGAACTAACCCACCCATAACCTTAAGCTAGTGGTGGTAGTAAATAAATAATTTAATGACTTATCACCACAAACTTTTCAGGAAATGGTTTATAATATATTTATATTATAAAATTATGATGTATTTTCATCCATAAAGATTTGAACTATTAACAAAGACACTGAGTGAAGTGTCTTCAAGATTTTGAATTTGATATAAACCCATATTAAAGAGAAAAAAGTGTCTGATTCATTGATCTATAAATTACAATCTCGTGATGTGAATGAATTAAGGGATTTATGGTGCTTGATTTTTTTTGTTTATCTGTGTCTAAGTGTGAAGGATGATGATGAGAAGTTATTTTTGGCTAGCACAAAGACTATTAATTCCTTATATGGAATTATCTATATTGAGAATATTTAACATTTTTATTTTTAATATATAATTGTAACCTTAAATAGTGAGGATAACTTAGAAGAATGGTCTCAGACTCCCAATGGTTCTTTCTATTTTATAAGAATCCATGTTGTTCCCATGTATTTAAGGAAAGATTTGGTGTAAAATGTGTGCCAATATAGTTGGGATGTTGACCTAGAGGATACCAAGATGTACTATGATCTTAAGAGGTGGTACTATTGGACTAGGATAAAGTGAATATTTCTGGAAGATTCTTTAGTAAGTTATGAGTTCTTAGATGAATTTGATCATGGCATATCATCCTCAGATAGATGGTTGGACTAAGAAATCCATTTTGATTCTTAAAGATATACTCTAAGAATGTGTTCATAATTTTGGTGGATAATGGGAGAAACATCTATCATTTATGGAGATTTTATATAATAATAGTTATCAATATTTTGTCAAGATGGATCCTTTTGATGAATTATATATATAATCGTGTTGATATCCTCCCTATCAATTGGAGTTGGGTGACCATTCCTTATTAGAAATAAGCCTCATCTAGGAGACGATAGATAAGGTTTAGTTGACTCAGAAAAGGTTGATTATGGATCAAAGTCTCAAAAAATCCTCTGTATATCATCATCTTCATCCATTGTAATTTTTTATTTATAATTAGGTGTTCTTTAGGATATCTACTTGACTAAGACATCATAGGTTGGGTATATTGGGTATGTAAATGTCACAGTATATGGGACCATTTAACATTGTACAGTGTATCTGGAAAATGGAACACTGGCTAGACTTACCATCCCAATTGGCATCCCTTCCAGATGTTTTTAACATATAATTGTGGAAGAATTATTATCTAAACCCATCTCACACGGTTGAGTTGGAGGATTTGGATATGGATCCTAACACCACTATTGTAGAGCTTCTTTTTTATATCATAGATTATCAAAGAAAAGTATTGTGATGGGAGTAAATTTCATTGATCTATATTTTATGGAAATGTATTCATGATATCCATGCGACAAGGGTGCATGTGTCTTTAGGGAGAGAGTATCAACCCCACCTATTTTTAAAAGTTGGGCCTTAAGGATTTTATATGGCAAGAAGATAGCATGGTGGGGAGAATTTTGAGACATTGTGTCACATTCAAGTGAATATTTATTTATTTATTTTATTTTTCTTCTTATTTTTCTATTATTATGGTTTTTATTCAGTTTTTTGTGGTATTTTGATGTTTGGGAAAGAAAATGTGGCTTTTACAAGACATTTTACCATGTATAGAGACCACTAAATCCTAGTGAGGGTTTTAAGGGGAGGTTGTGTTGTCATTTGGGGTTTTTTTTTCAGGGATACCTAAGGTCTAAAAAACTATGTCTCTTCTAGTCTGGGAACATCCATGTCATATCCCAAAGGACCATGCTTAGAAGTCCTATCAAAGGGGGCTTCACATCACGGTCATCAGGACCATACCATCAATCATGTTGCCTAGTTTTCTCTAAAATACTGAAATAAAAACCTTTCCCCTATCAAATTCTAATACTGTCCACCCATATTTTCTACAGTTTTTGAAACCTTGGAGCTCTATATGTTTGAAGATTCCCCCCCACTAAGACTCCATGGTGATGTCTTGTGTATTTTGGTGTGAATCTCCCAAGTTAGTCATAATTTCTCATGTATTACTCCTCCTCTTTCCTTATATCTCTTTATTCTTCCATTTTCTTTTATATTGAAACATTATCCAACCATGGGGGCCAAACCTAGGGTTAGGGGTGATTTTTAATGAATTTTATTGGGTATTTAGGTCCTTGATTACCCCTTCTTCCCATATCATGTGGTTTTGAGTGAAGTCGATGAGGTTACTCTAGTTTTGAGTTAGGTATTTTTATATAAAATATATTTCTTTTTTGAAGTACTAGATTTGTTTTGTTTTATTTTTTTTATTAAATTATGTTTGAAATTAATTTTTGAGGAATTTTTTATCTTTTTTTATTATGGTTTTTCACTTATGTAGAGTAAACTAGTAATTTCTTGGGTTATCCTTCAATAATAGATTTTGTGCCTACAATGTGTTTAATGAATTTTTTTAAAAAAGGTATTTAATTCCAATTTTTAAAAAATATATTTTAAAATATAAATAGGTTTATTTTTCATTTCTTAAATTTTTATATGGGGGATTATTTATTATGTGATAAAATGAATGACTATTTTTCTTGAGTTTCTTATATAAAGTGTGGTATAGGGAGAACATGGGTTCATATGGGTGATATTGATAGGTGTTTCTCTAGTGTATATTCTAAACAGTATAGGGAATTTATCCTTTGTATTTTGTGATTTAATGGGATGGATAATTTATACCTCGTGAAAATTTTAGTACTCCAAGAATTATTAGGTTCACATGTGCTGATTAGTTATCTCTGAATCAGTTCTAGCTACCTTTAGGAATAATGGTAAATCCCCATGTATAAAGGTTATTCCTATTATTTCATTCTTTGATGTATTCCCCTTGTATCCTTTATTCATATTTTAGTATGTTTATTATGATGTATTCCATCCATTACATCTTTTTTTCTTTATTCTTGGGTTTTTGGACTTGGCTTTATTTAGTAAAAACCAAAGGATTCTCGAGGTTTTTCCCAAAACATTATTCATATAAAATAAAATAGTATTTTAAAAGAAATGGAATATTACTAATGGTTTAAAAATTCAAATATGTTATATAAATTCATGTTGGTATACTATTGGGCTTTTCTTTACACACTATATATTCTTTTGGACATATACATACTTGGTTTTTCATGATGTAGGTAAAGGTATAGTAGCCAACTCATATAGTGGTACTCCTTGATGACGAACTTCCTTCTTTAGAGCATTGATGGTGGTGATAATGGGTTTTAGAGAGGTTCTATCATGTTAAGTGTTTTAGGATCCATCGATTCTATCTTAGGGTGGTCGATGTATTATCCTCATTGACCTTGAATTATTTTGGTATTATTATTTCTTTATGTTTCCATGCTCACATTACATCATGTTAGATAATGATGACTAGTTTATTTGGTTATTTTTATGCTACCTATACTCTTTAAAGTTTATTTTATTTAGAACCTTTTTATTTAGCACATGGGTATGCAACATATGGATCAGTCATGCCAGGTTTCATGGTAGAATTCATGTGATGTTCATTAGGATTTTAGGATTAACTTCATTCCCACTTTGTTAGTTCAATACTCTGCAACTAATTACCAGCACAAGGTTACATGGAATTATCCTTAGGGATTGTGGTAGGCTGAATAAGGTGACGATTCAGGTTTACCTACACCAGTTTGTTAAAAAATTATATCATAGAGCCTTCTTATTATTAGTTAATTATGGTAGTATGGATATAGGATCATTGAGGCTTGAGTGAAGTGTGTGGGGTAAGTTCCTTGATAGATATTTTCTATACTGAACCTTGATCTTCTATGGTTGGTCAGGAAGTTGTGTCTTAATTTTAAATATGTTTTGAGGTATCTTGATATTATTTGATGTGATTTTTCTATTATAATATTCGTAACTGATGGGAAAAATTTCTATGCAAGATAGATTGATTTATGTATGGATCAATTTCTGTGTTTTATGTTTTATAAATAATATCAATTATAACTTTCTCATCTAACCATTGATAGGGTGATGTGAATCACAAACTACAGGCCAACCCTCTAGTAAACTCATCCATTATTAAGTCAGTTCTCTATACCATTCAGTATTTGGGGTAGGAGGGTGGATAAGATTAAACCCAGATAGTGGATTATGCTTAATAATTTTCCAAAACAAATCCACCAATTTTTTGAGGTGATTGAGGATCCCAAGAGCCAGAAGAATGGATTGAGAAAATTAAGTGTATATTTGGATTTATTCACACTCCTAAGACCTCTAAGGTTATCTTATTCATGTACATGCTATAGTGATTCAGTTGTAGGTTGTGTAACTTTATTATTCAATCTAAATTGCAAAATTATTTCCCATGGGATATGTTCAAGAATACGTCTATTTGGTAGTTTTAACCAAAAATTATAATAGTGGAAAAACCTTGATATTTCATGACCCTAGAGCAAGGAAATAGATTGAAGATGAAGTATTCCACATATTTCCCTAATTTGGTCTATCATTCTCTTAAGCCACAGAAAATTACCATATATACCATTTTTTTTTGAGATGTGTCTAAATATATATATTAAATCAATGATCATTCCTATTTTACTGAAAACATAATCAGAACAAGTTGATAAAGTATTCATAGGAGAGACTTACATGACAGGCTTGATGGGTTTGCGTGGGGATCCTACTCTTGAAGGGGTAGTCAAAGTTCTTCCTTGGGTTAGAATTATAAGTGGAAGGAGGCCCATCGAGGTGGTAGCATGAGTGTGCATCATTATTTTGATTCAGTGACAATGGAATTCCCAAGGTTTAATCAAGTATACTTATTTTAGTATTTGAATTTAGGTTACACTGATAAATATTTCTAGGAGAATCCCAGGGTGTTCCACTAGTGTGGGCATATGGGTTACCTTTAGTATTTATTCTAAAATACTCTTCAAAGTAACATAGTTGAATATTACTTTTCTATAGAATCTTGTGTGTGTTTTGATGCATCAAAGGGAGTGGGTTCTTTCTCATAGGCCAAGGTATATTCTCAGTTAGTGAATAAGTCTTTGAGTGAGACTAAATTTGTGCACCATTATGCAAGTGAGTATATACCAGAGAACTCCATGGTAAGGCCAACAACCATTCAAGGTACTATATTTATTTATTCTTCTATGGATTACATATTTTTTGATATAGGTATATTCCATTCATTCATATCATATAAGATAATTTGTGTTTTGGGACTATGATTGGAATTGATGCCATTTTTTATGGATATTTATCCTCCCTTGGGAAAGAATAAAGAGTGAGGCTTTAATTTGTTATGGTGTTAGATAATGATTGTTGAATTTTTGGTCATGTGGGAATTTATAGTCTTGTACTTGGATATATTAAAACTTATTATCATCATGCATTTGATTATTAACATTAAGTATTAGAACAATTTCTATCATCATAGAGTCATATTCATTTCCCTTGATTATAAAAATCATGCCATTCAGGGTGAGTGGGACCTGATATCAGGTAGGGATGAACTTTTTTTTATAATAAGGGAATGATATCCAATTAGTTGGCTATATTTCTCTTCGATGAAGCTGAGAAAATTCCAAGAGATCATCTTCCTCTAGTGGTTAACAGGTATCCTATGGTATTTCTAGATTTTTTTTGGGTTTCCACCATAGTGGGAGGTATAGTTCAACATTAAATTACTTCATGGATGATCCCCATTTCCTTATCATCTTATTGGATGGATCCTACAATGTTTAAGGAATTAAAATCTCAATTTTAGGACCTCAAGGAAAAGGATTGCATTCCCCTAATTTTTTCATCATGGGAATAACTAGTTCTCATTGAAAGGAATATATATTTTAGCCTATGAATTTCCATTGATTATTGGAAGATAAAATAGGTTATCATGAAGAAAAAATACTCACTACTATGAATTGAATACCTATTTGATTAGATTAGGTGATATATGTGGTTTTATAATACTGAACTCTGGTTATGATATCAATAGATGAGGGTAAGGGAAATGGAATTTACAAATAATACCTTTAAAATTAGGTATAAAACTTATGATTATTTAATCATTTAATTCAAATTTACCAATTCCCCTTCAATTATCATGGCCTTGATGAACAATATCTCCCATCGTTATCTTGATAAATTTTTGGTGGTGTTTTTGGATGATAGCTTAGTCTATTCCAAGATGATACAGGACCATGAGGACCACCTATATATTTTTTGAGAAAATTTAAAGAGAATTTATGGTATGTTAAACTATTTAAGGTCTTGATTTTGATCCAAGGGGTAAAATTTTTGGGGCATGTGGTGTCTAAGGTAGGTATCTCTATGGATCTATACAAGATTTGGGAAGTGATGTCTTAGGAGAGGTAGGATAATGTTTTTTATTTAGGATATTTTTTGTCTAGATGGGTTGATGGGTGGTTTGTGTGGGACTTTTCTATGTTATAATCTCCCTTGATGGATTTGACTCAAAAGATGTGAAGTTTGATTAAGAGGATAAATGGCATAAATCCTTTGAGGATTTGAAGGTCAGGTTGACTTCAACTCTTATTTTGATTCTCACTATGCTTGTTAAGGGATATTCCATGTATTATAATGCCTTTGGTATGGGGTTGGGGTGTGTTTTGATGTATCAGGATCATTTATTGGGTTATGGATCTTACCACTTATTCTTAGATGAGATGAACTACCCCATTCATAACCTTGACTTGGCGGTGGGGATTCATACCTTAATGATTTTTCACCATTAATTTTTTTGGGAGAGTTTTATGGTATATTCGCATCATAAAAGTATAAAGTATAATTTTACCTGGAGGTATATAAATCTTTTATAAATACACTAGGTGAAGTATATACAAGGTTTTAGATTATATATAACAAACACCCCTGGTAGAGGGATCACAATGTCTAATGCTTTGAGTATGAAATTAACATCTCAAGTTGTGACAGAATCAAGAGATGAATGCCCCTTAATAGATTTGTTTCAAAAGCTATGTATGGGTGTGAATAAAGAGTATGAGTATGTTTTTTTGGATATTTTTGAGGCTACACCTTCATTAGATGAATGGATATTTCTTAAGTATATAGTGGATTCTAATTTTCAGTAAATAAGAAGATCCTTAAATAGCGGGGAGAGCTTGGTAGATTAGTCTCAGCCTCTTGAGGATTTTATCTATTTCAGAATTACTATTGTGGTTCTATTAAATTGAGTCATGATTAGATGGAAAGTGGTCCCCACTATAGTTATTTTATTCACCCTGGTGATACCAATATGTTATAGGATCTTATGTAGTGGTATTGATGACCCAGGATGAAGTGAACAATTGTAGATTTTTGTCATAATTCCTCACTTTTTAGAGAATAAAATCTAATAATTAATGAAGTGTTGGTTAATACAAAAAACTAACTATTATAATATGGAAATGTGATGATATTTCCATGAATTTCATGATTGGATTTCCTTGGACTGCTAGTGGTAGTAATGTGATATGGGTGGTTATAGATTGGTTGATGAAATCTACCCATTTTCTTTCTATCGAGGAATCCACTAAAGTGGAAGAGATTGTATACCTTTATGTTTGGTAGTTCATAAAGTTTAAATGTGTTCCTTTAACAATTATTTCTAATTGGGACCCAAAATTTACTTACTGGTTTCAGAAGATTCATTAAGAAGTGATGGGTTCTCACCTAAATTTGATCATGACATATCATCCATAGATGGATTGTTACACTAAGAAAACCATCTAGATTATTAAAGGTATTCTCTAAGCCTGTGTGCATGATTTCATTGGCTCATTCTATAAAATTATATCATTTATTGAGTTTTCATATAACAATTTTTATCAAGATTCAATCAAGATTTCTCCTTTTGAATCATTGTATGGATGATTGTGTCAATCGTCTCTCTATTGGTTAGAGCTAGGTGAGCATTCATTTTTGGGACCGATCCTTTTCTAGGAGATGATGGATAAGTATACCAAGATGATGTCACGGTATGTGGGATCGTTTGACATTATATATAATATCATTAAATAGGAATACCATCTAGACTTAACATCCTAGTTGACATCCATTTATAATTTGTTTCATGTGTCCTAGATAAATAATGAGTATTCAGACCCATTTCATGTGTTTGAGTGGGGATATTTAGATTCGAAGCCTGACATATCTATTGTATAAAATCCTATTCATATCATGGATCATTAGAACAAAGTATTACATGGGAAGTTATTTCCATTCATCTTTGTTTTTCAGTAGTGTGGTAGAAACATCTATGAGACATGGGAGCATGAGGATAGAGTGAGAAAGTATTGGACCCACCTTTATTCAAAATTTTATCCTTGAGGACTTTGGGGGGAAGAAAGTGACATGTTATATAGGATTGTGACACCTCAAGTCATTTTCATGTGAATTTTTTTTTGTCCTTATTTTTTTATTTGGATAGTTTTAATTTTTTATTGTGAGAACATATATTTTATAGGGAACTGTAGTATCGAGACACAACCTTGTTTGTGTGAGGGTTTCATGGGGAGTCTATGGTGTATTGTGTTGTGATATGCTATAGTGTAATCACATTTAAAAAAAATTGGATCTTCTATTTTGGGAACCACCAAACCAAAGCCTATACAGTCTATCCAAATGAGTCCTAAAGAAGGGGGATATACTATGTGGTCACTGTGACCACACTGTAGAGCATGCTGCCTAATGTTTTTCTAAAATATTGAAATTATAACCTTACCCTATTGAATTCTAATACTCTACACACCTATTTTATCTCATGTGAATTATATAAGAGATATAAATGTGGGAATATTCTTTATCCCCCTTTCTGATCTCTTGAGGATTTTTATGGGAATGTCCAATATTAGTCTCGATTTATAATGGATTCCCCCTCCTCCTCCCTCTTATCTTCTTCTCCTTCTATTTTATTTGTGTATAGAAACCATATCCACCAATGGGGGATAAACCTGGGGTTAGGGATGAGTTTCTAATGAAATTTATTGTGTATTTCAGTCATTGAAAAACTTTAATTCCAATATCTTATGGTTTTGAAGGAAAGCAATGAGGTTACCCTAGTTTTGAGGTAGGTGTTTCTATATAGAATGTCTTTATTTTAAAATTCCTAGAGTTATTAGTTTTTCCTTTAGTTTTTTTGATAAATTATGTTAGAAATTAATTTTATATGGCTTTCTTATCTTAGTTTAATATAATTTCTAACTTGTATAGATTAAATTGGTTATTTCATATGATATCATTAAAAATATATTTTTTCACATATAAGGTCTTTGATGAAATGTTTTAAAATGGTATTTGACTCCAAATTGGATTTTAAATTATGTTTTCAAATAGAATAGGTTTGGTTTAACATTTCTACAGAATATTAAATAAGGGATTATTGATTAGGTGATTAAATAAATTATTGTGTTTCTTGAGATTCTTATATGAAGTATGGAACATGGTAAACCTTAGGTGTGTATGGAAGACATATATGGATGTTTTAATATTTTATATTGTGTTATGGATAAGGAATATGACCTAAGTAGCTTAATATTTAAAGTGATGGGAACTTTAGAGTTAGTGAGACCTTAATTTCTCCTGGAAATATTTGGTTCATGGATGTTATTCAGTGATCCTTGAGCATGCCCTAGTTACCTCTAGGCCTAAGGTTAAAGACCCATGGGTGGAGGTTATGATTTTTATGAAATTTTATGATATATTTCCCCTTTAATACTATATCTATATGTTAGTATGTTTATTATACTTTATCCCCTCCATTATATCTTATTCTTGGCTTTGTTCACTTGTTATGGGACTTGGATTGATTTAATAAAATCCAAATTATTTTCAAAGTGTTTTCCAAAACATTTTTATTATAAAATAAAATAGAATTATAAAATAAATAGTTTAAAAATATAAATAATAGTTTTCAAAGTGAGAGAT
This sequence comes from Viscum album, assembly GCA_963277665.1. Lineage (NCBI taxonomy): Eukaryota > Viridiplantae > Streptophyta > Magnoliopsida > Santalales > Viscaceae > Viscum > Viscum album. The sequence continues at coordinate 407,071,633 of OY728164.1, read as the reverse complement.
GTTACATATATTCATGGTGGTATCCTACTAGGCTTTTCCTCACACCCTGTATATGCCTTTGGGGTATAGAAACTTAGTTTTTAGGATATAGGTAATGGTAAGGGATCTATCTCAGATAGTGGAACTCCTTGATTCTCTTTATCATTTCACGGTATATTGATAGTGGTAACCATGGGTTATAGAGTGATTATCTCATGTGCAGCATTTTTTGATCCATCAGTATTGTCTTGGGATGGTGAATGTATTGGCCTCACTGTCCTTGAATTATTTTTGGATTATTGTTTCTTTTTGTTCTCATGCTCACCTCACATCATGTTATAGAATGATGATTAATTTATTTAGTTATTTTTTACTCATTATACTATATTTATTTTTTTCTTTTATTTGGAATATTTTTATTTGGTTCATGTTGGCTCCAACATATGGATGGTTTATACTAATTTCCAAGTAGATTATATGTTATTTTAATTTGTATTCTTGGGTTAAAATCATTTCCACATAGTAATTTTGATAACCTTATAATAGTATCTGAATAAATATGAATGGGAACACTCTCTAGGACATTTAGTGGAATATATCGAGTGATGGGTGGGTCAACCCAGACTGGTTCATTATAAAAAGGATCTATAATAATAGCACATCAGTCATGCAAAAAATAATTTCAACAAAAATAGGTTTATATTTACTGAATAATTTAATTATTATATATATATTTATATAAATAGATATACAAATACCTTTTTATATATTACTCTTACTCTTTACATTATTTATAAATATGTATGGTTCATTAATGGAATTCTATATACCTATATTTCATTAAAATTACAGGATTATTAGATGTAAGGAAATTTGGTTGTTCATAATAAAAAAATAAAATTATATATATTATATCAACTAATAAAGTTAAACAAAATTAATTGCCTTAAAATGAACAATTAAAAGAAATATTCATAGAAAAACAATGTTTTTAGGCTTCTTTAACCAAAAAATGTGTAACTAAAACCGATGAATGTAAAAAAAAATCCAAAAAATGGAAGATACGATCAATATGAATATATTTAAATATCCATGTATAAAAAAATTACATGTGTAAGTTTCATGAAAAAAAAATATTTACCTAAATCATTAGTAGAGTAATAGAGTTTTTTTTTCATGTCCCTTCTACACAAAAATGTTATATAGTATGGAACATCTCTACATCATAATATTAATTATCTTCTAGTAATTATATAATAGATGAATAAATATTACATAAATCTAAAACATCATCAACCACCTCATCACAAAAATAAAAATTTTCCCCTTAAAAAATGTTGAATCACTGATCATCTAATAGGTCAATAACATACAATATCTTCTTTTCATGAGTTTTGATGAAAAATGAATCCTTCTTGCAACTAGATATTTTCAAATAAATATGTGTAAATATATAATCATCATGTTTCTCACCACTGTTATTAATAACCTAGTTACACTTAAACACTGGTACTTGAAATTGTTTATAATAAATTTTCAATATATCCAAAACAAATCCAAAATATATTATTAATATAAAAATTAGGTTTCTATCATTTCCACTCAAAAATGAATTTCTTTAGAAAATTCCATTACTCCACTATTTTCAATGATCCTCTCGTTATCCAATTTTTTTATATAAAATATGTAACCATTAATGTAAAAACTAGACCATGTGAGCACATTAACACATGGTCCCCCATCGAACCATTTTAAGGTTTGTGATGTAGATGAATTAGTGTTGTCTTTCTCCTTAAACCATGAAACAAAATTATTTTTATACTAATTCATCAATAATTTTTTATTTATTTTTAAATATCATACCTTCAATCCAATAATATGTGATCATATATATGGTTGAGCCTCATATTTGTTGTTAAAAATGTATAAATTTTCATTCATCACTACATCATCTGCAAATAAATTTACTTTAAAGCCATAGATCCCTTTACATTCACTATTGACTTCCAGATGTCAAGGTATAGGGAGACCAATGTGCTTCACTTTATAAAAGTGATATGTGCAGAACTCAACCACATCCTTAGATATACATATTTTTACAATATATTCTGATGTTCGATGTATTTTTTAATATATCCCTTAAAAATTTTCATATATCATTCAAGAGAATACACGTGATGTAAATATATAGGCTTATATAACCCTATCTCTCACACTAAAGGAATCACTAGAAGAACCATTATATAAAAAAAAATGATGTTATAAAATGTAACCTATGATTTTTATATAATATTTCCTCTTAAAAAATATAATTTTGAGTATCTATTGTTATGAATAACACTAAACTAAAATGAAAACTAAAACACTCTAATAAAATTGAATTATTAAATATGATTTTTATAGTCGTTAAACTAGCAAGAATAAATAGTAGTAACTAAATTTTGAATTAATATATTTAGTATAATTTTAAAATTTTGAGTTGACCAAATGAATTTAATTTTTTGATTTATTATATCAATATTAGATTAAAAATATTTTTTGATATTTTTCAAAAATAAATAATTTTTAAGTGAATAATGAAATACCTATTTTATAAACATTGTCACTAATAAAATAGAATGTTTCTAAACTCATTTTTTAAATATAAAATATATATTGATAAATTAAAATAATTCATTTAAAAATACCATGTTTAATTTATAAAACCCATATTTAATGTTTTGGTAACTTAAGTAGTGATTCACTCAAAAAAAACTTTTAATGTGCTTATTTTACAAAATAATTTTTTTTAATTACAAGAATTTAATATTAAAAAATGGATTAAATATTTTATATAAACATGTACATATTATTTAAAAAGATCAATTTCATTTTTATGCATAAAAATAAGATTACTAGGATTAGTGTTAATTACTGTAATAATGGTAAAACTGTTTTTCTCAAAAATTTGTTTTATTATCATTAAAAAATTTTAATCTAATAAAATAAATTAATCACTTATCTATAATTAATATAATATAATGTTTGAAACTATTTATAAATTTATTAATACTATATTTTTTAGTAATCATTATTAAATATTATTAGGAACATTTAATTGTTAAAAAATCCTTTTTCTAAAAAACCGTTTTTCCTATATATTAAATGTTTTATTTAAAATATAATTTATTTTATTTATAAATTTATTTAGATTAAATTTATATTAAATTTATATTTATAAAATAAATATTTTTTTAATAATGGTAATGTTATATTTTTAATAAAATAAAATAAAATTAATTTAAAACAAGTTACAAAGGTAAAAACCAAAATGGTAAAATAAAAAAAACTAATGGGAAATAATTAAAATCGTGTTTAAAATATGTTTGGGAATTATAGACCCAATATCACCCCAAAATCCCTTATTTTTAAATTTTTTATTCATTGACCATTGAATAGTGTAATGATATCATTGAAATATAAAGGGTATTCATAAAAGTGCAAATTTCTTCACTTATAAAAGGGGATCACTTCCACCATTTAAATGAAACACTCACTATCACATACATGAATTATTTTAAATTTATTTTTTATTTAATTTATATTCTTTCTTTTTTTGTGGGGGTTTCTTATGTATTTTTGGAGAAAGGGGTGGTTTTACCATGATTTGGGAAAAACCGTGAGTCCATTTCCAGATTTAATAACAAAATTTGTTTCATTTATAACTCCATTATTTTTCATCATTTTTCACCCATTCCACTTCCCACATGGAATCCCATGACCTATTGAAACCACCATATCCATTTATACTGCTTAGGAACCCAATATCATGGTGTATTTGTGTGATTTATTCAGGATTTGGGCCAACATGTGAGCCCATTTCATGTTTTAAAAAAGAAAATTCATTTATTTAATATCTCATTTATTTTTTATTATGTTTTGGTGATTCCACATCACAATAGAGACCAAGAACCCTAGTCTCACCCCCCATGTTCCATTTTTCCTCTTTGGATCTCATATTCATCTGGGATTGGGGAAACATATCTCAAGGTTTCTTAAATCATTCAGATTTGAGAAGGTAATTTTTTTCTTTCATAAATCATTCATTGTTTACTATTTTACCCCATTTTAGTCCCCACTTGACCTACTCAGCCTTATTAGAGCCTCCCTATCATTTTTGGATGCTTGGAGATTCAACTATTGGTGTATTTGGGGTCATTTCTTCATGATCTCTCAAGTAAGTGGGTTTCCATTATTCTTCCACCCATTTGCTTACGGTTTCATCCATTTTTGTTGAAGTTCATAATTTATATAAAGAAAGTATTTGAACATAGGGTATGTTATTGAGTTTATTGGTCAAATATTTTGATTTTAGGTTTGATTTAATTACCTTGTGGTGTGGCGGTGGTGTGGTTGAACATTCTCACAAGGATTTGGTGTTTTTGACACTTGTGGTAGGTGATTCCATGTGTAAGAACTACTAGATGAGTTATCATTGAATGATTTATATTTTTAGAATACTATTCCTTCATTGTGCTTGCTACAAAAAATATTTTTGATGGAATTTGTAGAATAATTTGTTTTTAAAATTTCATTTTTTTGGGTGAAAATGGGTATTTTACATGTGTATTCCATAGTGTACCATTTGGGGCTATTTTATAACTCATGGAATGGTTTTATTAAAATGTTTTTATTCTTACAAGTCTAATTTGGGGTAATATTTGTGGGAATTGGGTTTTCAAAGAGGGATTTTAGATTAATTTTACATGCAAAGTTTGGTTACATTCCTTGAAATTGTTTTATGGAAATTCTAAGTGGTTTATTGAGTTATATAAAGGGTGAAAAGAATGTGTCACTACTATTTTGAATGTTTGTGACCAGATATTATGTTTTTATGTGAAAATGGATTTTGGTAACATGTAGAAATTGTTTGAGCATAAAGGGGGAAGCCTGGGTATCTAGGTGGGCGGATGTGTACTAGTACGCTAGTGATCCAGAGTGGTTTTGTCCCTGTTTCACTTAGCAAGTTAGAAAATGACAACACTAAAAAATATAAGGATGATTATTGGGAACCAATAGGTTATGGGTATGTTCCCTACTAGTGTATCGTGCACAATAACAAATATGGTTATGGTTACTTTACACCGAGATACGAGGTAGATGTGGCCCAAAAACTAACTAGTGCCTAGGGGTGTTCCCGGAATTAGTTCTCATTGAATATTTGGTATTTATCATAGGATTATGGTGTGTTTGGATAGAAAATTAATTATCATACATGTTTTATTGAAATTTGTTCACTCTTTGAAATTTCCCTTTGAAAATTGTTTACTTTTAAATGTTTTGTTCTTTAGAAATTGTTGCCTCCATTTCTTGTTTATTAAAACTGGAATGATTTTTATCTTGTATTGCTTACTATATGGAATATTTTGGGTGATATATTTTTGGGATTAGGATCACACCCTACTTACACCCTTGCTTGTAAGTAGACTTGATCTTGTTTGACATAGGTAAAGGCAATGCCTTGGGTGGTGGTGATTCAGGTTGTTAGTTTCCTTCCATGGCATGGGGTTGTGGAGATGGATTATGGGTGATGACCCCTTGTCATATGGAGTTCATTGGGATGTTATTATTCTACTTTTATGTATCTTTGGAACTCATGTATCATGTTTAAACCCATTTATTCAATTCTTAATTTTATTTAAGTCTTGTTTGGCATGAATTTTTAGATTTGGTTTATTGATTGTTTTTGGTTGTTATATGTATCCATACATGGGTAAATCATTCCCAAACCAATATTTATGATATCTGGGCACTTGTGCTATCCCATGGGGATGGGGACCACCCTTCAAGACTTTCAACGGGCTGGGTTTGGGGCTGTTTTTGACGGCGACCAGATTCGGTTCGTGACAAAATGGTATCAGATGAGGTTAATGTTTTTGGGTTATATTATTATTTTGGGATGAGTTGGGATAAAAATGAGCTAGGATTGTCGGGTCTTGAAGTTTTTGTCATGAGTAGGGTGCTTGTCCTGCACATCTCGTGATAGACCTCGAGTCACCATGGGACGTTGCAATTATATGTTTGACTTCACTTCTAGGTGAGACGTGTGGCCTGCAGACTACACGTAGACATCATGTGAGGGTGAATTAGTTGTTTATTTTATTATTGTAATGTGTTTGGATTATTTATATTTTATGTTATTGATGAAATTTTTCAGAACTGTTATACTGATTTTTTCTCTTCTAATTATTGCATTTTGTAGCAACATACCTCCCCAGAGAGCTCACATGCACCCACATGAGGAAGTCAGAGAGAGTTCTCCCATTCCACTTGATCAAAGGTTAGTGTAAGCTATAGTTTGGGCTATTCGGGATCTAGAACAAGGAGATAATTTTGTTCCTACCCCTTCTCTAGTTAGATAAGTGGAATCTGGTCCAAAAAAGGACAAAGACTGGGAGTTTCTAAAGAACAAGCCTCAAACTTCATGAGGTAGCACAGAACCCCAGGAAGCTGAGGAGTGGATCAAGAAGATTGAGCACATGTTTGAGTTTCTTGACACACATGAGGAGATCAGGGTGAAGTTTGACGCTTTTCTATTATAGGGTCCTAGACAAAGGTTGTGGAAATATGCTCGATCTCAAGAGTTTATGGAACTTTTTCAAGGGGATTGTCACGACCCATCCTAGTGGGGCCTAAGCCGCAACTCCCCAAGCCTGCCTCCAATAAGCCAGGGGCTGGTGACAAGCACCGAGTAGGAATGTTAATAACATGGGAGGAATTTCCTATAAACCTGTACACACACACACATCTCCAAGCCCACAAATATGAAAAATTAAAAACTACTGAATATAGAAAAGCATGCATACACTAAAATCCCAACCAACAGAGTACGATAGGAAAGTAAAGTACAGTAGTGTAAAACCCTGAGCCAAAAGTAAAATCCCACCAAAAGAGAGTCTATAACAAAGTCCAACCTATAAAGAAAGGTACTGGGACTGAAATACATAGTTTTAAGAGCACACCTCAGCTTTTCTGATCTCACTGAGCACCATCTGGTCCTGGTCCTCCTAGAATCATGTAAAAGGCTTCCTCATCTTCACAAGACACAACATGTGTGGGAAAATCCCGTGCAGAGGTGAGAATAACAATACCCAGTAGGACACCCCGAAACCACAAAATAATACAACAAGGGAAATACCACAAAGGAAAGATACAGTCCGCTCTACACAGTATATGTTTATAGAACATATAACAAAAGTATCCAGATATACTCATACACAATCGACTACCGTGAAACCACCACTAAGATCCAGATCAAAGATTCTACTAAGAACATAAAAATAAAGAAAACACTCCTAGTTAATAGGGAGATACGAAGTACTCATTCCGAGAGAACACACTCTACAAGTACTTGAGAATACAATGTTCAGATGAGGATCACAACCAATAGCTATGGGGTGATTCCAATAACTCAGTCTGAATTAATCCGCTAAGTAGAAGATTGACGCCCGGGTAAAGTTGGTCACGTCGATACCAAGAACTCTACTTAGGGGTCCCGGAATGAATAGAGGATCCATCTCTAAGTCTCACAGAGAGGATTCCAACAACTCTATTCAGGAAGTCCTGATGAAGGGATCATACTCTTGTACATAGGAAATGATACCAGAAAACCTTCAGGGGAAAGACCAAGGGGACGAACCCTAAAGAAACTAGTCCAAGTCCCAGAAGACCACTGGCTCAAGCCATGTAAAATAGGTTACACAACATTTAATATGGTTACACACTGTGTTACTTGACTCTGGGTATTGCCCATGTAAACGGACCATGTCTCCAGTCTAGGTGTGTAAAACTAGACTACACAACGTGTAGTAGGATCACACGCTGTGCTCCTTGACTCTGGGTACTGCCCGTGTAAATGGCCCGTGTCTCTAGGATTATCGTATAAAATTAACTAAACAGTGTGTAGTAGGATTACACACCGTTTCCGAGCACCCGGGGTTTTCTCTGTGTACTCTTTCCATGTGCTCGTACATGATCTTTGTCTATGTCGCATGCACGTGTACCAATACACGGGGTATCCCATGTATCTGGCCGGGTCTGGCTGGGGAAGGGGATACATGCTGTGTCCTTGGCCGTGTACCCAACCCATGTCCGGGTACTCCCAGAGTACACGCTAGGTATTCTGCCGATGAACACACGCTGTGTAGCCCATACTACACACCGTGTAGTCGGTAAATATCCAGAACCATCGTCTTCCTCCTCGCGCCTTAGCCGATCTTCCGGTTTCTGTTTCTCTCGTCTGTTTGCCGTGAAACTTCAGATCTTGGTTCTTCCCATCACAGGAACACTGAATCAGGTGTTTTCGGTCCTTTGATCGGGTGATAAACCTCCAATGATCCATCCAATGGAAAAACACCCAAAATGCATATCTATTGATCCACTCCAAATCATCCACCGAAACCGTCATCGCAGATTCAGAGCATCATCCCAAGGGTGGATCTACAATTTTAGATATTTGCGCCGCAGATCGAAGGCGCAATCAATCGTTGTTCGTACCCCGAGAAGAACGCGTAGAATGCACATGAAGAACACGAGAAATCGGAGAGGTAAGGCACAAAAAATCGAGAGGGATGAACCTCGATCGATGTTCGTGTTGATCTTGGTTCGTCACTGTTAGAAGGTTGAACGAAACCAAATTAACTTCAAGAATTAAATCCCCAAAATCCCCGTAAAAATCCCATCCCACAAATACGATTGATCCGTAGGCTTTTCTATTCGTGGATTAGTCCACGTTCTTCATAGGAATCAAGAACAGGGAAAGAAAACCAAAATAAAACGTCCTACCTGGATTCACGACATTCATTGGTGAAGCTCTGGTCGCCACATCATCGTCGCCGGTGAAATTTGTCAAGAACGTCGTCGTCGCGTTGGGGGTTTCCTCTAGAGCTTTCCCAGAGCCTCAAGGGGTTTCAGGGTTATGAGGTCTATAACCCTGGACCCCTGCGCAAGCCTTTATTTCAAAAGGATAAAAATATATTCTCCTCCACAAGATTTAATAAAATATTATAAATAAATATTTTATTACGTTACATCCAAAAACTGGATTTCACTTTCGACCTATGCCAGTCAATGTTAGGTCTCTCCTAGGGTAAACCCGCTTCTATGAATGCAACAGTGCCCTCAGATTTTTGACCCGAGCACTCATTCAGGAGTTATTCCACTTTTTCAGGAAAACCACATGTGCGTGTTATTTAATTATTAAATGAAATTTAAACATTTGTTCTGGGCTCACCGAGCCTCGGAACTGCACGCCGTCTCAAATCCTAGTCTTAAAATAAATTCCCATATAATATCAAAAATAAAAAATATAGAAATACAGGACATTACATCACACCCACCTTAGGTCTTTACATCCCCGAAAAGCCAAAATAAAGGATACTAAAAAAGATGTGGGTACTACACATGAATCTGAGCCTCTCGCTCCCATGTGCTCTCCTGGAGATTCTCGTGCTGCCACCAGACATGCACCAAGGGAATAGCTCTCCCACGAAGGATATTCTCTTTCCAATCATCGATCTCCACTGGGTACTCAGTAAAGGTCGCTCCATCATCGATGTCCAGCTCACCCCAGTAGATAACGTGCGACGGATCATGAACATACCTCCGCAGTTGTGACACATGGAAGACATTGTGTACCCGGTCCATCTGAGGAGGTAGATCCAAGTGGTACGCCACCTCACCAACTCTACTCAGAATCTGAAAAGGTTCGATGAACCTCGAAGATAGCTTCCCTCCTCGGCCAAATCGTCGCAAGCCCCGTCGAGGTGAGACCCGAAGGAACACAAGGTCTCCCTCATTGAACTCCAAGGTCCTCCATCTCCTATCGGCATAAGACTTTTTCCGACTCTGTGCAGTCTTAATCCACTCCTGAATGACCTACACCTTCTCTGTAGTAGCTCGCACCATCTCCGGGCCCATGAGTGCTGACTCTCTTGGGTCATTCCAACAAAGCGGTGACCTGTACGTTCACCCGTACAAATCCTTAAATGGTTCAATACCAATAGTGGAATGATAAATGTTGTTATAAGAAAATTCCACCAGTGGTAGGTGATCCTCCCAGTTATGACCGAAGTCAATTATGCAAGATCGTAGCATATCCTCTAGAACCTGGATGGTCCGCTCTGTCTGACCATCAGTCTGAGGATGAAACGTTGTACTCAAGCGTAACTGAGTCCCAAAAGCTTAATTCAATCCCTTCCACAACTGGGATGTGAAATGAGCATCACGATCTGAGATGATCGTGGATGGAACTCCATGAAGTCAAACAATCTTCTGCACATAGAGGTGTCCTAAGATCTCTACTAATCTCTGCTCCCACATGGCTAGGATGTGGGCCGACTTGGTGAGTCGGTCAATGATCTCCTAGATGGCATCGTGTCCCCTGTACGTATGTGGTAAACCCATCATGAATTCCATGGATATCCCATCCCACTTCTACTCTGGCACCTCAGGGGGCTGAGTCAAACCTACTGGAACATAGTGCTTAGCCTTTACTTGCTAACAAGTAAGGCACCGAGAAACAAACTCGGCCACACTCTTCTTCATTACTAGCCACCAGAACCGACGTCAGAGGTCTTGGTACATCTTTGCCATGCCTAGATTCACTTCAAAAAGAGATGTATGGAACTCCCTTAGAAGATCCTCTTGCAATGTCACTGGTACTACTGTGTTCCCTCTGAAAAGAACAATGTGATCCCCAGCTTTTGAATATCCATCGGCAGCATCACCTGCGGATATCTGAGCACATAGAGTCTCGCAGCTAGCATCCTCAAGTTGTGCTTTCCTGACTCGCTGTAAGAGTGGAGGGGTAACAACCATCGACTGAAGGTAAGCTCCCTCATCTCTATCCACGAAGGATAACTGTAAAGAGGCCAACAGCCTCGTCATCTCATCCAGCAACTACGAACTAGATTTCTTGCTGAGAGCATCTGAAACAACGTTCCCCTTCCCAGGAGTATAAACGATCTCAAAGTTGTAATCCAGGAAGAACTCAAGCCACCACCTCTGGCTCAAATTTAGGTCCTTTTGAGAAAAGATATATCTGAGACTCTTGTGATTGGAGTAGATGATAAACCTCTCACCCATCAGGTAGTGCTACCACATCTTCAATGCGAAGACTACCGCTGCCAACTCAAGATCATGGTTCGCGTAGTTATGCTAATTTGGCCTTAGCTGACATGATCCATAGGCAATCACTACTTGCATCTACATCAGGACAAAACCAAGCCCAGTTCAAGATGTGTCACAAAACACTACGTACTTGACACCCTCTTCTAGTAGTCTCAAGATCAGGGCACTCATCAGACTCTGTCTCAACTGCTGAAAAGCCTGCAGGCATCTCTTGGTCCACACGAAAGGCTTCCCCTTTCGGGTCAAAGCTGTCATGGGTGCTAAAATCAGTGAGAAATCAAGAATGAATCTCTGATAGTAGTCTTCCAACCCAAGGAAACGTCGCACCTCCATTACGCTCCGGGGTGTCTTCCATGCTAACATTGCCTCTACCTTGGCTAGGTCTACTGCTACACCATCTGCTGAGATAATGTGTCCTAGAAAGTGGACCTCCTGTATCTAGAATTGACACTTTTAGAGTTTCACGTACAACTGGTGCTCTTGTACTGTGTTCAGAACCATCCTTTGGTGCCTCACATGCTCCTCCTCAGATGCAGAGTATACAAGGATATCATCAAAGAAGACCACTATGAACCGGTCTAGATAGGGCTGAAAGATCCGGTTCATGAGTCCCATAAACACTGTCGGGGCATTCATAACGCCGAAGGGCATCACCAAGTACTCATAGTGACCGTTGTGACATCTGAAAGCCATATTCAGTATATCATCATCCCGTACTCACAACCGGTGATAGCCTGATCGTATATCAACCTTCGAGAACCATTGTGACCCCCTTAACTGGTCGAAGAGGTCATAGATCCTTGGTAGTGGATATCGGTTCTTCACGGTCACCTGATTCAAGCGTCGATAATCCACACAGAGCCTCAAGATCTCATCTACATTCTTGGTAAACAATACTGGGCCGACCAGGGTGAAACACTGGGATCTCACGAATCCCTTTATCTGCAAGTATTCCAGTTGCACACTCAGCTCATGAAGTTCTGCAGGAGCCATCCGATATGCTGATGCTGATATCGATGTCATACCAGGTTGCAACTCAATGCAGAAATCTATCTCCCGATGGGGAGGTAGTCCGGGGACATCCTTTAGAAAGACGTCCTTGAACTCAGCCACTACTTCTAGAAACTAAAAACTCATAACATCTATTCTGAAAAGGGCTAGGCTATCCAACTGATGTGAAATCAGTTGTACCTTCTTATGCACGAGTTCATCCTGCGCTGCCTGGGTCTCCTTTTCACCGATGAAGGAGATAATCATTCAATCACTGCAGACACACCACACACTTCACCTAAAACAGTCAATCTGGGCATGAATTGTGGATAGCCAATCCATACCAAGAATGACATTGTAAGGCCTTGACGCAACCACCAAGAGGTTCCAACCGAAACACTCGCCTCTAAGGGTCAGTTCACACTGTCTGCAAAGGTGTGTGATCTCTGAACCTTCTCCAATCGGTTTTTCTAAGTGTAAGGGTTGAGTCAATGGATCAACTGGAATCTCAAGGTCTCATACAAGATAAGCATCCAGAAAAGAATGACTAGCACCTGTGTCTATCAGTATGGCAACCAAAGTAGGAAAGACACAGATTGTACCTCTAATCATTCCAGGAGTACCTAGGTCATAAACCTCTACTGCCTGCAGCTGTCCCTACCTCTTTCCACCAACTCCCTGGACCTGGGGTGGACCTCTTGGGGGTGGTGGTGGTAAACGGTCAAAATACCGACCACCGCCAGCTTCTCTCCCAGCTCCTCTACCATGTCCGCCACCCCGCAGATCTGTCTACTCCACACGTTGTATCTGCCTCGGTGGTCCATCCACTGCTCCCATGTCAGTAGTACAACGGGTTGGACAATCTCAAGCAATATGTCCTCTGCCGTCACATGAGTAGCATCGCCTCTCTCGAGGCTGGCTGGATGTGCCCTGCGAACTTTGTACGGCAGATCCTCTATCTTGGGATCTCCTATGAAAACGTCACCCACACCTGCGTGTGGTAGGATTACACGCTGTTTCTAAGCACCCGGGGTTCGCAACATGTATGCTGGCCATGTGCCCGTACATGGTCTTTGTCTGTGTCACCTGCCCATGTACCAGTACATGGGGTATCCCGTGTATCTGGCCGAGTCTGGCTGGGAAAGGGGATACACACCGTGTCCTTCTACGTGTACCCAAACCATGTCTGTATACTCCCGGAGTACATGCCAGGTAGTCCACTGATGAACACACGCCATGTATCCCATACTACACACCGTGTAGTCGGGAAATTTCCAGAACCGCCGTCTTCCTCCTCACGCCTCGGCTGATCTTTCGGTTTCAATTTCTCTTGTTTATTTTCCGCGAAACATCAGATCTTGGTTTGTCCCATCACACGAACACTGAGTCGGGTGTTTTTGGTTCTTCAATCGGGTCATAAACCTCCAATGATCCATCTAAAGGAAAAATGCCCAAAAACGCATATCTATTGATCTGCTCCGAATCGTATGCTAAAACTGTCGTCGCAGATATGGACCATCATCCTGAGGGTGGATCTACAATTTCAAATCTTTGCACCATAGATCGAAGGCACAATCGATCATTGTTTGTACCCCACGAAGAACGCGTAGAACGCACATGAAGAACGTGAGAAATCAGGGAAGTAAGGAACAACAAATTGATAGGGATGAACCTCGATCGATGTTCGTGTCGATCTTGGTTATTCATCGTTAGAAGGTTGAATGAAACCAAATTAACTTCAGGGATAAAATCCCCAAAATCCCCGCAAAAAGCCCATCCCACAAATATGATCAATCCTTGGGCTAATAAGTTCGTGGATTAGTCCACCTTCATCATAGGAATCAAGAACGGGTAATGAAAACCAAAATCAAATGTCCTACCTGGATTTGCGGTGTTCGTTGGTGAAGATCCGGTCTCTGCATCATCGTCGCCGGCAACATTCGTCAAGAACGTCCTCGCCGTGTTGAGGGTTTCCTCCAGAGCTTTCCCAAAGCCTCTATGGGTTTCAGGGTTATGAGTTCTGTAACCCTAGACCCCTGCGCAAGCCATTATTTAAAAAGAATAAAAATATATTCATCACTACAAGATTTAATAAAATATTTTAAATAAATATTTTATTACGGTTACATCCAAAAACTGGATTTCACTTCCGACCTGTGCCAGTCGATGTTAGGTCTCTCCTAGGGTAAAACCGCTGCTATGAACTCAATGGTGCCCTCATATTTCTGATCCGAGCACCCGCTCAAGATTTATTCCACTTTTTCAGGAAAACCACATGTGCGTGTTATTTAATCATTAAATTAAATTAAAACATTTGTTCTGGGATCACCGGGCCCCGGAACTGCACGCCGTCTCAAATCCCGGTCTCGAAAGAAATTCCCATATAATATCAAAAATAAAATACAGGGAAATCCAGGACATTACAAGGATATTTTGATGATGGAGTATGCCAAATATTTTTCTATGTTGGTCCAGTATGCTCTAGAAATGGTCTCAAATGAGAAGATGAAGGCCCAGAAGTTTGAGAGGGGTTTGCGGCCAGAGATCTATTCCTCGGTCTTCCTGTTCAAGATGAAAACCTATGTTAAAGTGGTTAATAGAGCTTGCATGGTGGATATCGACCGAAAGGTGAGGTTTGGTTTCTCTAGGATAATATTAGAATTGGGAAGTGGTACATCTTCTTAGAATAAAAGGAAGCCGGAGGAGCAGGGGAAGAAGGGAAGTGGCAGCTCAGGCCAAACTTCAATGTAGTTTTCTTCGGTGGCTTCTGATGAAAGGTCTGTCATATTCCACCATTTTGGAAGGCCAGAGCACATCCAACCAGAATGAAAATATCCTATGAAGCCTTGTTATATGTGTGGAGGTATGTTATACTTGCAGTTCTTTTACAGTATGACATGTCCACTCCAGAGTGGGGCAAGATAAGTGTCTTTTAGGGGAGTTCTACCTCAGTTAGAGCCATCGAGGATGGGGGGTCTCATTTTTTTGGCCATATCAGTAGGTGCAAATCATATTTTGGGAAGATACAGTTTAGGGTAGATCCACAGTCTAGCAATTTTTCTTAGTCATAGGCTAGGTATCTTCATGCGGTGGATTAGGCACCAGCGGGATCAGAGGCGAGACCATAGATAGTTCGAGGTACCATTTTGATTGCATATTCTACAGATATTGCTATTTTTAATACTAGTACCTCTGTTTCATTCATCTCTACCCGTTTTTTGAACACACAGAATTTTCTAATCAATATTTTGTCTTTTGCGATGGATTTGGTGATGCTGTTGGGAATGAAGGAGTGGGGTCTCAGTTTCCTATCATGTGAACTTTCCATGTTAGGGATTGAGATAGAGTGGGACCTCCTAGTCTTAAATATGGATCTATTTGATGTGATACTTGGATTGGATTGTTTGGTATACTTTCAAGAGCACATCAATTGATATAGTTTATGGTTCAGTTTCATAGCAACTGATGGGGGTTGTCAGGTTTTCCTAGGGGATTGGGATCCTCGGTCGGGTCGCGCATGACCTCCACTCCCAGAGTAGGGGAATATTGTCTTATAGTTATCATTGCTTGTGCTAGAGGGAAATGGTTATGCTAAAAAAGTTGGACTACCTCATGCAGTGGATGAGTTTTTGGAGGTATTCCTAGATGGTTTTTCCGGATTTCCTTTGGAACGGGATGTGGAATTCTTGATCGATTTGGCACTCGGAACATAGCCGATATATCTTCCCTAATATCGTATGGCCCCCACTAAGTCAGGGTAATTAAAGATACTACTTAACGATTTTAAATCAAATGTATTCATTCAATCGAGTGTCTCTCCTTGGGCCACTCCTATTCTATTTGTGAAGAAGGCTGACGGATCCCTTCAGTTATGTATTGTTTACCAGAAGCTGAACAAGGTATCCATCAAGAACAAATATCATTTTCCCTGAATAGATGACATGTTTGATTAGTTGAAGGGGGATTTTTTTTTTTATAAAATAGAATTTCATTTGGGTTACCACCAACTCAGGGTGAAAGAGAAAGATATCCTGAAGATAGCCTTCTGAAGCAGGTATGACCACTTTGATTACTTGGTCATGCAATTCAGATTGACCAATTCTCCAGCGGTCTTTATAGAACTCATGAATAGGGTGCACCACCGGTATCTTGAATATTTTTTCGTGGTATTCATGGATGACATCCTGGTTTACTTTGGATTTGAGGAGGAGCATGAGCATCATTTTCGGATCATGTTGGGCACTATGCGGTATCACCAACTTTATGCAAAGCTATCCTAGTTTACCTTATGGATCAGGGAGGTAAAGTTTCTAGGGAATGTGATCTCAGAGTAGGGAGTTTCTGTGGATACCGAGAATATCAGTGTAGTGATTTCATGGGAGTATTAGAAGAACATGTTTAAGATCGGGAGTTTCCTCAGCTTGGTAGGATACTACAGGCTATTTCTTCGGGATTTCTCTCAGCTTACTTCACCCATGACTGCACTAACCTAAAAGGGGGTGCAGTTTGTTTGGGGCCCTGAATGTCAGGCATCCATCGAGTATCTAAAGTGTCGGTTGACTACTACCCCCATTTTGATAATTCAAGAATATGGAAAGGTCTATGTGGTGTATTGTGACGCTTCAGGTATGGGTCTTAGGTGTGTGCTTATGCTGGATGATCATGTGGTGGCGTATGGATCCCAACAACTTTGACCACATTAAAAGAATTACTCAACCCATGAATTGGATCTAGCAGCTGTGATTCATTCTTTTAAGACTTGACGTCACTACCTATTTTGGGAGAAGTTTGTGGTCGACTCAAATCACAAAATCTTGGCCTACATCTTCTCACATAAGGATCTCAATCAGAGACAATGCCACTTGATCGAGTACTTGCAGGGGTTCAACTTTGAAATTGTCTATACCCCGGGAAAGGGAAATGTGGTGGTGGATACCTTGAGTGGAATACTACCAGTTCAGGCTTTGAGGAATTGCAATGACGAATGGACTATGATATGGCTCTTTGCTTAGATGCACGTGGAGACCAAGGAGCACAGTGGGGGTGTGTTCTTGGCAAGCAATTAGTCGACCCCTTCTCTTGTAGACCTAATTATGAGAGAATCTCCCGGTGATGAGGTATTTTAGTGGTCAAGGAATCTTCTTCATGGTGGGGTGACGTCTTTGGATTGGTATTTTCCCCCCAAGGGTATCTTGTACTTCAAGGTCCACTTAGTGATTCCTTTGTATCTACGAAAGGTGGTGATGCAGGATAGCCACCAGTCTTAGTGGGGTGTCCATCCTGGTGCCACCAAGATATTTTATGATGTGTGTTGGCAATTATGGTGGCCAGGAATGAGACAAGACATAGATGACTTCGTGTCGAGATGGTATACATGTCAACAAGTGAAATAAGAGCATCAAAGGCCCTCTAGTTTTTCCATTATCTACCCATTCCTACTTGGAAGTGGGACGAAGTCACCATGGATTTCATTGTTAGCCTTCTTTATACACCCTAGGGTAATAATTCAATATGGGTAGTAATTTATCATCTGACAAATCAGCCTACTACATTTCGATCAAGGATATAACTAAAGTGGATGAGTTGGGACTATTGTATCTTCAAGAGGTGGTAAGGATTCATCGTGTTCCATCTTCAATTATCTCGGATAGAGACCCCCATTTCACTTATCTATTTTGGGAAGGCCTTTATAAGGCCTTGGGGTCTCATATTAAAATAATCACGGTATACAATCCTCAAATGGACCGTCAAACAAAGCAGAAAAATCAGATTTTGGAGGACATGCTCTGTGCATGTGTTTTGGACTTTATAGGTTCCTAGGATAGCCATTTAGGATTGTTTGAGTTCAATTATAATAATAGTTATCAATACTCAATCTGAATGGATCCCTTTGAGGCTCTTTATGGTAGGCCTTGTCGGTCCCTATTGTGTTGGGATGAAGTGGGTGAGACCTCACTGTTGGGGCTGAGTCTTGTGCATGAGACTTTTGAGAAGGTCTCGTTGATCAAGAATCATTTATTGATAGATCAGAGTCACCAAAAATCATACACTGATCAAAGGTGTTGAGGACTAGATTTTTTGGTAGGTGATCGAGTTTTTTTGAAATTAGCCCCTTGTATAGGCCATCATTGTTTGGGAAAGCCAAGGGAAGTTGATATCACGGTATGTTGGACCTTTTGAAATCACTGATCATATTGGAAAGGTGGAATATAGGTTGGATTTTTCTTATTAGTTAACATCCATTCATGATTTCTTCTATGTCTCCTAGTTTAAAAAGTACAACCTAGATCCATCCCATGTGGTAAATTGGGAAGAACTGGAGATAGAGCCCGATTTATCGGTGTTTGAGCAGCCGGCGGAAATTGTGGAATCCCAAGAAAATTTTAATTGAGGGAACACTATTCATCTAGTTCAAGTCCACTAGAATCATCAGAATGATGCGAATAATACATGGTAGTGGAGTCTTGGGTTGAAAAGCAGTTTCTGTTTCTTTTATTTGATCAGGATTCAAGATGAATTTCTGAGGGTGGAAAGTTTTTATGTTGGGGAGAATTGTCACATCCATGAATTATTTTAATGTTATTTTTCATTTAATTTCTATTCTTTGGGGGGGGGGGTTCCCCAGGTATTTTTGGAGAAAGGGGTGGTTTCATCGTGATTTGGGCCAAATCGTTAGCTCATTTCCATATTTAAAAACAAAATTTCTTTCTTCTATAAATCCTTAATTTCTTAAGATTTTTTACCCATTCCACTTCCCACATGGCCTCCTCTAACCTATTCAAACCAACATATCCATTTGGACCCCGTAGGAACTCATTATCATGGTGGATTTGGGTGATTTATTCTGGCTTTTGGCCAACCTATGAGCTCATTTTGTGTTTTAAAAAAATCATTTCATTTATATATCATTCATTTTTTTAATATTTTTTGATGATTATACTTCTCACTCAATCCTAAAGAATCCTAGTCGCACCCCCATGTTCAATTTTTCCTCTTTGGATCTCATATTCATTGTGGATTTGGGAGAAATATATAATGATTTATCAAATCATCCAGATTTGAGAAGGTAATTTGTTTCTTTCATAAATCATTCATTTTTTACTCTTTTCCCCCATTTCAGTCCCCACATGACCTCATCGGCCTTATTCAAGCCTCCATATTAGTATTGGTTGCTTGTACATTCAAGTATTGGTGTATTTCAGGTGATTTCTTCAAGACCTCTCAAGTTAGTGGGTTTCAATCCTTCATCCTCCCATTTTTCTAGTGTTTCTCCAATTTTTCTTGAATTTCCTAATGTCCAAAAACTAGGGCTTCAAACCTGGGGTTTTATCTTGGATTTCTTGGTCTAATATTATGTTTTTATTTTTAATTTAACTCCCTTTTGGTGCGGCGGTGGTGCGGTTGAACTTCCGCACAAGGATTTGGTGTTTTTGACACTTGTGGTAGGTTATTCCATGTGTAAGCACTAATATATGAGTTATCCTTTCCTGATTTCTATTTTCATCATACTCTTATTTTGTTTTTATTGCTTTGAAAAAATTTTATGGTATTTTTTAAACAATTTATTTTTTAATTCCATTTTTGTGTGAAAATGGGTGTTTTACATGTGTATTACATGTTGTACCATTTGGGCTATTTTATAATTCATGGAAGGGTTTTATTAAAAAAATCAGATTCCAATTCTATTTTGGGGTAATATTGGTGGTCATTGGGTTTTCAAATAGGGCTTTTAGATGAATTTTATGTGCAAAGTTTGGATACATTCCTTGAAATTGTTTTATGGAAATTCTAAGTGGTTAATTGAGTTATATAAAGGGTGAAAATCATGTGTAGCTACTGTTTTGAATGTGTGTGACCAGAAATGATGTTTTTTTATGTTCAAATGGATTTTGGTAATACGTGGAAGTTTTTTGATCACAAAGGGGGAAGCCCAGGTATCTAGGAGGGAAAACGTGTACTAGTACGCTAGTGATCTGAAGTGGTTTTGTACCTATTTCACATAGAAAGTTTGACATTTACAACACTAAAAAAAATAAAATAATGATGATTGGGGACCACTAGGTTATGGGTATGTTCCCTACTAGTGGATCGTTCATGAGAATATATATGGTTATGGTTACTTTACAAAGAGATACAAGGTACATGGGGCCCAAAAACTAACTAGTGTCTAGGGGTGTTCCCGAGATTAGTTCTCTCTGACTATTTGGTATTTACCATTGTATTATGGTGTGTTTGGATGTAAAATTAAGCAGCACACATGTTTTATTGAAACATTTTCACTCTTTGAAATTTCCCTTTGAAAACTGTTTACTTTTAAATGTTTTGTTCTTTGGAAATCATTGCCACTATTTCTTGTTTATTAAAACTTTCATGATTTTTTTCTTGTATTGCTAACTATATGTAATATTTTGGGTGATATACTATTGGTATTATTCTCACACCCTACTTACACCACTTGGGTATAAGTAGACTAGATCATGTTTGACACAGGTAATGGCAAGGCCTTGGGTGGTGGTGGTTTGGGTTGTTAATTTCCTTCCATGGTGTGGTGTTGTGGAGATGGATTGTGGGTGATGACCCCTTATTGTTTGGAGTTCCATGGGATATTTTGATACTAATTTTATGTATATAATGACCTATTGTGTCATGTTTAGACCCATGTATTCGTTTCTGAATTTTATTTAAGGCTTGTTTGGCGTGATTTTTTAGATTCAGTTTATTGATTGTTTTTGGTTTTTTTATGTATCCATACTCAGGTAAATCATTCCCAAACCAATATTTATGATACAGGCCACCTGATCCAGACTATGGGGATAGGAAATCCCTTTGGTCCTTTCCATGGGCAGGGTTTGGTTCCAGTTTTGATGACGACCAGATTTGGTTTGTGACACTCCCCATTCGTATTTCCCTTAAAACACTTCCAAAAAACATATCTTATATAATTTTTTTGTCATTATTAATCTCCTGATAAATAGAACCTATCCTAAGTCCTTCATTTCCAAAGATATATCTAAGATAAGATTGAGTCTCCAATGTAAGTATTTCCTTCTTTTTAATCTTTTTTTCTTAAACTTCGTTTTCAGAACCTATTATATCCATACCAATATAATGGAATCAGTATAATTATTATACATAAATTTTATTATATAAATATAAAAACCATTATTAATTCCTCTCTATACACTAAGGAAAACAAAAGAGCAGTTAGTGCATGTGTGTGGGCTTCCGCCTCCACAAAGCGACATCTTTCTTTTTTCATAACCAAATATCTTTTCTGGTTTTAATGATGGGGTTGATGAATAAATATTATATATATATATAATATATAATATTGAAATTTAAAATTATCATACACTTTAATTATCTCTCAATCATTGATAAATGGAAACTTTAATCGTGCATATGTGTAGAATGTCACCTCCACGAGCGATGAATTTCATTTTTCATCACCAACAAACATAGATGGATTTTAAAAAAATTATTTAATATATAAAAACCTAATTTTAATTATACTATTATTATTTTGGAGATTATGGGGCTATTATAGGACCCTTTTGACCACCACCAATAAACTAAAAGGGTTGTAGAGGAATTAATGGAACAACTTCAAGAAACCAATGTAAGAAGAAATTATATTAAAAATAAATAATAAATTGGTTTAAATTAACCATAGAAAATTATATATATATATATATATATATAATGTTCTTTTGAATTTGTTTTGTAATATTAATTTAATTATTTAGGTTTTTAAGAACAAGTGTAGATCGAATCAACACCCAAGGTAAGGGATCTTCTGTACCACCCTCGCTACTTATCGATCACATGTTCTCTTGCTTTTTATCCATTTTATAGAATACTATTATAATGAAATTCTTAATTTTTTTTATATATTTACCTTATATATACTTAGTTAAATTTACATTCCATTTATGGGGATTAACAAGTTTTTATTTCTTTTAAAAATTCCAACTTTTAAGTAAATTCAATTTAATGGAACTTTTCTATTTATTATCTCACATAAACATTCACCCCCAGAAAATATTTTTAAACCATTTATAGATTCTACAAAACCTCATTATTTATATAGAACCCTCTTGGTTCAATTTTGGTTTTATGAAAAATAATAAATTATTTCCTTCTTTAAATTTATCAATTACTTATTTCATAAAGCTGTAACTAATTGGTTTTTTATTATTTTTTCTATTATATTTTTCTTATGAATTCTCTATATCTAAACTTCATGATAAAGGCCAAATTAAAATTTCAATTATAAAAGTTCAAAATAATTTAATTCCTTTTTCTCTTGGTAATCCTTATGGTTTAGCCTTCGTTTATTCCATGAATTAGAATTACAAAACTCACTTCCTACTCATGGGTTTTATCATTCTTATAATTTATGTGTGGTTTATTTTCCTCATATAGTTCACATATGTATGATTTTTATTATGTTATTGGTGGTACTAGAATCATATATCCCACTAATTAATTGGTTAATGTTTTATATCTCATGATATCTGATTTAAGTTATTAGAGAGTGAATCTAATCCATTATGGGAGTTTGTCTTCTTTATGATGATGATCTTGAGAGTGACCCTTAAAATACATTTATGATGTCCTGTATTATATTGTTTCCAAATATTACATGATTTCATGATGCTGTGATTTAATTTTCTTATTCCATGTTTACATGATTATTATCATTATATTTATGATATCATATGTCTCTTAACTCTCATGTAATGATTTATTGCCATATTTATTCCCTTAATGGGATTTCTAGCTCACCCTTTTCCTTATGTATTTTACCCATGGTATCCTATACACTTCTATAAGGTCAATGGGATTTAGGAAAAATATTTTTAGTTTTAAATAAAGATGATATTTTTATGTTTAATAGGATATATTTAGGTTTCTAATTATCAAAAGACACTAGAACATTGAATCCTTGGCTTATGTTGTTGGAAAAGATTGTTATAAATCATGAATAAATATGTGTTTAAGGTTTCTGTTGATATAGTTAGTATTAAAGTAAGGTTCCTTTATTATTTTATATTAGGATGAGATAAAATTATTAAAATACCTAGGGATAATTCTAATGTATGATTCTAATTATATGATAACATCCTAAAATTTTTCAAAAAAAAATGAGTATTTTGTTTTCTTAGACATGAAATCAATGTATTGATACTAACAGTTGATATAGGATCTATAAAATATTTACCTTGGGATAGTAACCAAGAAAATTGTGCATTTTATATTAACTCAATCATCACCAAAAACACAAAAAATAATACAAACTACACAATAGGTTTGGCACTGTTGAAGGATATGCTTGTTAAATTCATAAGCTCTTTATGAACCATTATGAAGGACTTTAATAGATTGTTAGGTTAAAAAAACCTAATAATAAAATTACCATTGATAACCTAGATTTAAACCTAGAAAATTATATGTTAGGATATAAATATCATTTATGATTTATTCCTTCTAAGTTCACAGTTTTCCTTTTTTATGATTAATAGTTTGAGTATCCTCAACCCTAAGTTTACTTTGGATATAGTAAATTAATAGAATGATAATAAAAAATTGAAATCCATGCTCATTATCCATTCATGGAATTTAAATGTCTGATATGATTATAGTTATATGAATTATTTCAAACCATGTAAGTTTAGTAGAACTATTCAAGCACCATTACAAAACATAGAGGTTAAGTAATCAGTGAAAACTGCTAATGGGTTGATTGTTTCATATTAATTATATAAATCTTAACCAATTAATATATGTGGTATTAATCTCCTAGATAAACTTTTCATAATCTATTTAGTTTAATTTGATGTTATACTGTGAATAGATAGGTTGTCTCAATAGAGATCCTGCATAAACTATCAGGAAAAGGAAATCAAATTTCATATATTGAATTATTCTATTATTCTATACATGTGTAAGAAAAATGATGAACCTAATTTAGAAACTTATTTAGAATCATGGATACCATTTCCCTACAAGAAATTATATCTGGCTCAAATGGTTAGAATAAAATAAAGGACCACACTTGAATATATGATCATTGGACATGGGTTTCATATTCCTAAGTGATTCACCATGGGGTGCACCAGTATGCTTTTTCAAGAAGAATGATGGGTCAATGTTTTTAGGTATTTATTATATTTAACTAAACAAGATCATGATAGAGAATAAGTATCATTTCGATAGATTAATAATTTTTTAAATCAATTATTTGGATCTCAATAATTCGATAAAGTGGACCTTCGATCAGGATATCATCTGTTAAAGGTGAATAAAGAAGATATCCCCAAAACCT
Organism: Viscum album; assembly: GCA_963277665.1. NCBI lineage: Eukaryota > Viridiplantae > Streptophyta > Magnoliopsida > Santalales > Viscaceae > Viscum > Viscum album. Next base: position 407,047,167 of record OY728164.1, on the reverse strand, counting down.
CCTTTTGTACATTGTATAGGTACTATGAGTTTATAGTCATTCCATTTGGACTAATAAAAAACTACAAAAATATCAATGAACTTGATGAATATAATCTTTATATATGACCTTGAAAATTTTATGGTAGTCATTATAGATGATATTATTACATGCTCTAAAAGTAAGGAGGAACATGATGATAATTTGAGTATTATGCTAAAGAAATTATGAAATGAGAAGTTATTTTCAGATTATAGTAAATATTAGTATTGGTTGGAGAAAGTAACACTATTAAATCATGTTATCACATGTAATGAGATATCTATAGACCCTTTAAAGACAAAAGTTATTAAGGAAGGGCCTAAACCAATGTCTGTTATAGAAATTTATAATTTCCTCATATTAGCATGGTAATATCATTTATTTATGAGAAAAGTTTCACAATTTACAAAAACTTTAACCAATTTGACTTAGAAGGGAGTGATGTGTGTTTGGAGAGATGAGTGGGAAGTGAGGTTCAAGGAGTTAAATAAGAGGTTAACAACAACACTTGTACTCATCATACCCACAAGTAAAAAAAGTATTTGTGTTCTATAGTGATTCATCAAAAAAGTATTGGGTTGTGTGCTCATGTATAATGACAAAGTGATAGCTTATACATCAACACAGTTAGAGGTACATGAACAGAATTATTCAATGAATGATCTTAAATTGGTAGTAGTAATATTTTTATTGAATATTTTTATTAATTATCTATATATAGAAAAGTTTTTATATATATATATGTACCACAAGGTCATAAAATATATATTCACATATAAGGATATCAATATGAACCAAAAAATATGGTTAGAGTTGATCAATAATTATAATTTCTCAATCCACTACCATCTAGAGAAGGTGAACGAAGTGGTAGATTATTTAAGTAGAAAAGATCCTTCAATATTATCTAAGATGAAGATTGAGAATATATAATCTTCTTATGAATGTAAATGTTATACATGTGAATCATAAAAAAATATACATCATACAACCTATATCAAATGATTACTCAACCATAAAAATTGTATAAGATTAAAAAATCTCAGATGGATGATGTGGATAAATAGAAGAAGGTTAATTCTGTAAGGAAGGGAAAATCATATTAGTTCAATATTAATGATGAAGGATTCTATAGATTTGTGAAATTTGTATGTATACCTTCATAGTGAGAGATAAAAAAGTATTTTTTAATAATTATTATTGCTAAAAATTCTCTATACACCCAAGGAGTATGAAGATGTATAGAGGTCTCTAGGAACACTATTGGTGGGACAATATATAGAATGAGATTATAGAATATACATTAAGGTTCTTGGTTTATCACTAGATGAAGGAAGAAATGTAAATTCTCACAGGGAAGACAAAACAATTGCCCATACCTATATAGAAATGGGAGAACATCACTACATTTTTTTCATAGGTCATACAAAGTCATCCAAAGATAATAGTACAATATGGATTGTATTGGATAGTCTTACGAAGACTAATCAATTCGTTTCCATTTGATAAGACTTATCACATGATCAAATTGAAAATATATATTTTAGATAAGTGGTGAGGCTTCATGGGACACCACTATCGATTGTACATGATCAATATCTAAAGTTCACCTCAAAGTTCTGGAAACGTTTTTATCATGCTCCAGAAAAAATGATCTTTAGTAAAACTGATCACCCCCAAAATAATGTCTAATTTTAATGAACTATCCAAAAAATTGAGGATATGTCGATAGCATACTATATGGACTTGAATTGTGGTAGGGACCAATATATTACTTTGGTCAAGTTCCCTTAAAAAATAGTTTCCACTCAAGCATCCAAATATCCCTATATGATTTATTATATGGGAATAGATGTAGATCACCTGTGTGTTGGGATAAAGTAGGTTAAATAAATATTATAGTACCTGATATGGTTGAAAAAATTGTATAAAATTTCAATAACACACAACAACACATCAAAGTATCATATATTCAATAGAAGAGTTGGGATGATAATTGTTGATCATACTTATAATTTGAAGTTGGTGATAAATTGTTCCTCCATATATATCTATAGAAGAGATTCATCAGATTTGGGAACAAGGGGAAGCCAAATCCAAGAAACATTGGCCAATATAATAAGAATAGTGTAATATTTATGACCACTCCCACCAAAAATATTCAATGTACATAATGTTTTCCATGTATCTCTCTTGTGAAATTACATATAAGATCCCTCACATTTACTAAATTAAAAGGTGTTATAGTTGTAGAATGATCTATCTTATGAGGAGAAGTTGATTAAGATCTTGGACTATAGAGACAAATATCTATGAAAAAAAGATTACTCACCTTATAAAAGTACTTTGGAGAAACCATATATATGAAGAGGAAACATGGGAACCTAAAGAAACAATGAAATAAATATACCCTCATTTTGTTTCACCTTAGTGTATGAAATGAAATTCTGAGGGAAAAATTTCTTAATGGGGAAAATGTAAAGACCCAAGATTTTTAGTGAATATTTCCCCTTAATAAATACAGTTTTTAGTAGTTGGTGTTGCACACAACATCAAACTAAAATGAAAACTACAATGATTTAATAAAATTAAACTATTAAATATAACTGTTATAGCTGTTAAACTAGCATGAATAAACAGCAGTAACTACATTATAAATTCCTATACTCATAATACATTCGTAATTTGAATTTTACCTAATTAAATTCATTTTTATATTTAGTATATCAAAATTATCTGAATATGAATTTTTAAGATTATTTAAAAATAATTATTTTTTAGGAGAGTAATGAAGTGCTAATTCTATAAAAATTATATCAATTGAAACATTATAATTATAAAATCATTTTTGAAATGATATTTATATATATACACATTAAAATAATAAAATTAAAACTACTATATTGAATTTATGAAACCCATATTTAATGTTTTGGAAACTTACCAAGAAGGTTCAGGATCCTGATGAAGCTGATCCTATAATTTATTAAAAAATATAAATAAACAGTTCAAGCATTAAAATAGGTTTTACAAATATGGGAGTGTATATCACCCCACATGTCTTTATCCACCATCTATGCACAATAGTCAGGGGTCTAAAAGGACCACATCATATACATTTCCATGATCTCTCTCTTTAAAAAGGAATTTTCCACTTGATTAACTTCTCTATAAGCATGTGATATAATCAAATTGAGATGGTTGGTATCTTGAATACATTTAATCCGATGAGGTATAATTTTATAAGGAACATTACTAGTTCTATCCTTGAGAGATTAAATAGTGATTTTGGGCTTATATTGAATAAAGAGGTAATTCTAGTTATGATGGACAACAAGTTTGTTGGAATGTATTATTTACTATAGTTAGGCTTCAAAAGTAATTATAATTTGAATATAGTGATGAAATAAACCTTTGAAAAATCCATGGTGGGTGTGAAAAACACCTTCAAAACCTTATGGTCCTGGAGTACTAGAGGCCACACCATCAACATTTACCTTTATCCATGAGGGGATCATGGAATCTAATGGAAAAATTTTGATGATCAAGGGTTTTATTGGACTTCCCTGAACACCTGATAGTATTAGGATGTTATGGTTTGTAAAAATATTCGCCATGGGTCCTATTTTCACTTTTTAAGTGTTATAAACCTCTTTATGAATGGAATGAATACCCACATAGAGATAAAGTGGTTTTTTATCAAAAAAAATAGTGCATATTCCAAATAAAAGCAATCACAGAATCCATTGCCACCAGAAGAAGGGTTTTCAGCTAGTCACTCTAACCAGCCTCATTGATAGACACCGTGAGGTACCCTAACAATATATTTGTACATATTTTGATTACTAATATATTACCAACAAAATTATAGAGTTCTTGGATTGGTAATAATCACATTAATATGTTTTTATCATTCTCCTTAACCCTAAAAATAGATTTCAAGCTAAAGAAAGTTGTTGTCCATCTATATTCAATTGATCATGGGAGGGAAGTCTATTTTTACAGATCTTCTAAAAGATCAAAATAATTTAAATATTTATAATGTGGGACTTGAATTTTAGTTACCATGCTGGTGTAAAAATGGATCTGTCCTTCAGATTTCAGTACTCATTGAGATTAAATTGACAATTCATATTTAGTTTCCATGAAAGAGTGTCAATGTTAATAAATATGCACCTCTATATTTATAGTCCAGTTTAGAATAGGAAAATGTGATTAATGTTGTTGTTATATGTTAGGATATTAGTAATAGATGTATGGTTCATGTTTGGAGGGAAATCCATGTTTTTCTTGATGGGTCTATCTTTCTAAGTGGTATTATAACAATTTAGATTGGATATCCTGCTAACCAACCACTTGTAGTTACACATGATGTCATTAAAAGAGGACCTAATTATTCTCCAAATAGATTATTTAAGGTAGTAAGGGTATCCATCCATCGGTATTGTATTGAATCTATTTGAAATAAAATAAATAGATGGGTCAATAAACATTATAAGGTTCCAAATTATTTTTTTAATAATTCCATCATAAAAATCCTAATATCTTTGATCCCAAGTCCCCCCAAGTCAATCGACTTTATGAATTCCATCCAAGAAAAAATTATCAAATTCCCTTCATGGATGGATCCAATCCAGCTGAAATTATTGATATTTTTTTGTAGATCATTGATGAATATTCTAGGATATATGTAAATAGATAAGGGGTAAAAAAAATTAGAGGTGGCCACTGAGTCGACCAAGAACACCCTTCTATCTTGGGACATGGACTTCCCTTTCCACCTAGATTATTGATTTATGATGCCATATCATATGTTTTCAAGATGAAATATTCTCATCTTACTCCAAAATAAGAGGACTACAAGGTAGGTATATGGGAAGGATCCCCTCTTCACCCCAATAGTTCATGTGATCCTTTTTTTATTAGTGTAGTAACTCCATAAACAAAGACAATGAAATATTTGTTCCAACTAATGGCTAGTCATGCCACTTACCCATAGTGAGAAAAAATTATTTGAAAATAGTGATGGTTTTGTTTGTAGTTTGGCCAAGTAGGATGATGTAATCATCATACAAAAGATGTGATAGAGTAAAGGCGCCTCTTTTAGCCTTGATTTTCTTATAAATTACAACCTGAGAAACCTCATTGATGAATCTACTCATGTAGTCTTCATCAATGGTAAAGAGGAGAATTGAGAGTGGGTATCCTTGTCAAAAAACCCTAGTGCACTAGAAAAATCTTACAAGGGATACATTAATGATAATATATAGCCATGTATAGATAATAATTGTGATGATTAATCTGATAAAAGCATTTGTGAGACCAAACTTCTTGAGAACAAAAAAAATATAACTCCATTACAAAGTACCAATTCCATAGAGATTTCAATTATGAGAGAAAAAATTTCATCCTTTATTTTCCTCTTTATTAGATTAAAAATTTTCAAGGTTGTGAATAAACAATTATGGATGATCCTCTTATGTGCAAATTCAAGCTGATTTGGGGTGATGGTGTCTCTAATTATTCCTACCATCGTAGCCAAAATGACTTTACTGGTAGTTTAAGGAATGGTGTTCCCAAGTGAAACCATCCTTAATTCTTTAATGTAAATTTTATTATCCTTCTTGGGTATCAAAGAAATAAAATTTTACTTAATTCCATAAAGTATGGAATTATGATTGAAAAACTCCCTAACCACATTTGTCACATCACCATAAAATATTTCCCAATATAACATGAATAATTTATTATTAAATCTTTCTAATACAGCATCACTATCTATATTGATATAGAAGAGAGTTTTTTTAACTTCCTCTTTAGAGGGATCCATGATGAGAGCTCGATTTTTGATGTCCTCAATACAAAGGGGAATGTTATAAATCATTTTTTGGGTGTTTTCCACTACATGATTAGAATAATTTCCTTTAAAATTATCCACCACTATATTATAAATATAAAGTAATCCATTTATGTTGATGGAATTATTTATTTTCCTTACCCTCTTATATTTGTGAAATTGGTGGAAGTGCCTTTAGTTTCTATCAATATCCTTCAACCATATGATATTCATTTGGTTGAAACTTATCCTTTATTTCATAGTTAATAGATCATCATGTTTGTAGGGGATTGTATTTCCACCCTAGGGGGAGTAAGATAATTTTGGATTTTGTTTTCATAGAATGAAAATTTTTCTTTTTAGCCATGATTTCAAGATCCATATTAGAGAAATCATTCTTTCTACATTCCCTTAGGAGTCTTTTAGTATGATTCAACTACCATTAAAGAGTTTGTAGGGGGATTTCAAGGGGAACCATCTTCCAATCCTAAAAAAACTTCCTTGAATCCAAGAGTAAAAATACATCCATTATTGAATTTAAATAGGAGATGAACTAACCTTTTCAATTCATTGGAGAGTTCAAAAATGATTAGGTTGTTTTCTAAATTGTTTTTGGGGAGGGTGAATCAAGAGACCCTAGTAGAAGCACATATATCATCCATTTGGACAAATCATATGTCCATATTACTTTATTTTATTTCATTCATAGTGTATCTGATCCATGTAAAGATACATCCAATAATTGTAACTTTAGTAAGATTTTAGTAGTCAATATAGGAGGTTAATTTCAAAGAAGGTACCCTATTGAAGTTAGATCTAGTTTTCTCTTTAGTCTTCAAATCATTGCTGATGTCTCCCATTATCACCCACTTGTGATTCATTTTTTCACAGGATACCTTAAGATCCTTACATAAATACCTTATCCTCATATATAAGGTGTAATTATACAATATATATATATATATATATTGTATCATTGGGTGAAAAATGAAACTAAGATCTCTGAGGGTTCTTATTTCATGTTATGAGGTGGATGTTTTCATGCTTGAAGATCCATAGATGGTTCATATTAGTGTCATGAAAGTTTTATAAGAAAAAGGTATTCCCATGGGAGGCCCATTTTGAGGCCTTAAAATTATTAAAGAGCATTTTGGTTATGAAATTAAAATTAACATGGGTTTATAGGCCATAAGATAATGTCAAAAGGGTTTGGCTATTGGGGAATTCCCTAGCAATTGACACTTCAAATATAGAAGATTATTTTAAAAATTAATTTTTTTCACTTATAAGAATATAATATAAAAAAATGGATTTTATATCTCAGATTATTATTTAAAAATTAATTAATAATTTCATTTTCATTTTTTGTTTTAACAATCAATTTAATAGTATTAAATTTAATGACTGTAATAATAGTAAAACTGTTTTTCTCAAAGAGGTGTGTTATTACCAATGAATAATTTTAAACTAATAAAATAAATTTAAAACTTATAAATTATTATACTGATATAATTTTTGAACTTATATATAAATTTAATAACACTCATTTATTTATTAATCAGAACTAAATATGATTAAAAAAACTAAATTTTGAAAATATCATTTTTTCTATAAAAATCATTTTTATATACATTAAATGTTTTATTTTATATTTAGAAAATAAATTAAGTTAAATGGATATTAAATTTAGTTTTATAAAATCAATATTTTTTAAGAATTATATACATTTATTTTTAATAAAATAAAATTTACATTGTCAAAAACTAGTTTCCAAAGTAAAATAAAAAATGGTAAGATGTAAAAATATAATGATAAATTACTAAAAAAAAATTAAAATGTGTAGAAATTAATTTTTGAAGAATTATATATCCAAGATCACCCCATAATACATTATTTTGAACTTTTGGAACCATTATCCATTGAATAGTGTAATGATTTCATTAGAATGTAAATGGAATTCACAAAAGTGATTATTTCTTCACTTATAAAAGGGGATCACTTCATCACTTTCAACTGAAATCTTCCCATTTAATTTTTCCATGAAAATATACCCAAAAAACTCATAGAATTCGTTTTATCATCCTTATTCCCTGGATTTATATAAGTTAGACTATTTCCTATATTTCCAAGGAGATCTCTAAGAGAAGATCGAGTCTCTGAGGTAAGTATTACCTACTTTTAAATATTTCCTTGTTAATATTCCCCTTACAAACCTATTATATCCATACTAATAGAAAGAAATAAATACCATTATTATACTAAGATTTTACTATATTAATGTAACAACCATTATTTATTACTCTCTATCTACTAAGGGAAAAAAGGTTTTGTTAGTACGTGTGCACAAAATTCGGCCTCCATGAAGCGACATCTTCCATTTTCATAACCAACTCTTATAGTTAGTTTTAATGATGGTATTGATGAATAAATATTATATCTATAATAATATTATTATTATTAAATTTAAAATCAATATATACTTTAATTTCCTCTCAATTATTGAGAAATATAAACATTAATCATGTGTACATGCGGAACCCCGCCTCCACGAGTGTCGAATTTAATTTTTCATCACCTCCCAACATTAATGGATTTAACAATTTGTTTAATATCAGAAACATGATACTTATTACACTATTAATATTATCAATATTATGATATTATTCTGTAACACTTTTTACCATAAATAATAAACCAAAAGGCATATGTAGGAATTAACCAAACAACCCCAAGTAACCAACATAAGAAAAATTATATTAAAAATAAATAAAAAATGATAATAAATAGACCTTATAAAATTTAATATATTTGAATAACTTTATTTTTAATTTATTAAATAAAATTAATTTATTCATTCATGTATTTAAGTGAAATTATAGAATGAATCAGGACCTAAGTTAAAGGATATTCCATACCACCCTCACTACTTATCAGTTACATGTTCTATTTATTTTTATACCTTTTAATAAATATTATTTTCATGAACTTATTATGTTTATTTATTTATTTACATTATATATATATATCAATTTAAATATACTTTTCACTTTTAGGGTTATACATGTTTTTAGTTCCCTTCAAAAATCTCATTAATAAGAAAACCTTGTTTAAGGGAACTTTCTTATTTCTTATCTCATGTCAAGTATCACCCACATAAAACGTTTTTAAAAAATGGATAGATTCTAAAACACCTAATTATTATATGAATAACCCTATTGATTATATTCTATTTTTATAAAAAAAAATAAGTTATTTACTTTTTCAGAAAGATACTTTACTTATTTCATAAAGATTCACCCATGACGTTCATTTTTATTCATTATTTTACTAAATCCCTATCATGAATTTTCTAAATTGGAACTCCATGATCATCACCTACACCCATTTTAAAAAATAAAATTATAAAAAAAAATTAATTCCTTCTTCTCTTGGGAATCTTTATAATTTTTTCTTCGATAATGTTATGAATCAAAATTAAAAAATATAATTCATTTTCATGAGTTTGATCTCGATTATGATTTATATATGGTTTATTTTCATAATGTGGCATGCATATATATGATTTTGACTTTGTGGTAGGTGGTATTTGAATTATGTATCCCTTTAATGTATTGGTTAAAGCTTTAAATCCAATGAGATATTATGTATGGGATCAGGGAATGAACCTAATCCACCATGGGACTTTGTACAATTTATAATGATGGTGTTGGGAGTAATACTTGACATATGTTTATGATGTCATGTATTATTTTGTTTCCACATATTCCATGATATTATGATTTCATTTTATTATTCAATTTTTCCATTATTATAATCATTATCTTTATGATATCATGTTATTCATCTTGACTCTCATGTTATGATTTATCACCATGTTTATTCCATTAATGGTATTTCTAGCTCACCCTTTTCCTTATATATTTTCCCAAGGTAATCTTATGTATTTTTAGAATATCTATGAGAGTCAGGAGAACTATATGGATTTTAAAATAAAGATTACTTTTTAATGTTTAATATGATGTATTTTGAATCTAATCTTTCAAATACACATTAACTCTAGATCCTTGGCTTGCATTATTTGAAAAGTACGTTATAAATCATGTATTAATATGTGTGTATAGTTTGGGTCTCCATAGAAAATACATATCTAGTTGAAAATTTAAAAGGATATATTCATTATACAACACATTTTTTAAATTTTTATCTCTGAATTTACTAAAATTTAAATTGAAAACTATCACAACTTTATGATAAAATTTCTTCTAAGCATTAACAATGTAGAACGCAGTAGAACCAGTAGTTTTTGTTACATCAATAAATAAATTCCATGAAATCTCAAGCCTATTAACGTAAAATAATTTAATAACCCCAAATTTTTAACATTTAAAAAATATACACTAATTTCTTTAATACCATACATACATAGATAGAAATTAATCGTTTTAATCTTATATAACACATGACATGCAGGAGGTAAATATGTTTTTTTTCATTAATAGTGCATGTTATCTTTAAATTTTATTCTCACAGATATTAAGTCCAAACTTGTATGAAAAAACATATTTTTACTTTCTTTTTATATTTAACAAAGTTCTGATAAAATTTTCCCATTTTCTCAGCATCAATAACATTAATGTTATGTTTTATCTCGAGAAATATTCAATAAGGTATATAAAATAAGATTGATAGTTTATTACATGTATTTTTTTATGAACCAAACTTTTCGCCTTCCAAAATGTGACAAAAATGGTTTCCAATTTATTATAATATTATTTAGTTGAAAAGAATTTTGGGGTAAAATCATATTCTATAAAACCATTAAATTCTTTTTAAATATTTGAACAAAAGTCTTTAATGTCCCATATACACTATCTTTCTCCCATTCTAAAATTGATGATATAAAATCACTTATTCAAAAATTGGACAAGTATTTTATCCCTTGGAACTATATCCAAATAAGTTTATATATGTATAAATGTCTTATATAGTTATCATTACTATAAAACATAAATGAATATAATATTTCTTGTATGCATAAAACACTTTAACACATATATCCCACACAAATTTCAAATAAAAAAATAATGATCATAGACAAACATCAATATCATTTTTAGGATATTTTGATCCAGAAAGCATCTAGTCTATCATAAATTTATATATATATATAAATCAATGGGTAAAGGTTGTAAACTACCAATATAACAGGCCATGAACTATATTGGATACTAAGGCTCAAATATTGATTCATTCAATCTATATGCAATCCCATTCTAATATTTATAACTTTATTAAAATATTAGGATTTTTTTATCAAATATCTTCTATTACAGTGAATATGCATGGAGATATTTACATTAAATCTTTTCTCATATGTATGTCATATCAACCTATTTACAACATTTGAATTTGAAAATATATGCTTTAAATAAGAAATTATTAGAAGATACTAGATTTCACAAGGAGGTTTGGTGCCTATCCATGGAATTCAATCATAGTTAGATCACTGATCCATTTTATATCATGATTTTACATATTGAGAACATTTTGATAAACCATCATATTCATTCCTATATAGAATAAAGACATTGGGAAAAGTATGAGTTTTATTATAACCCAATCCCATTGGACATTATATTTTTTTTATATCACAATTGTAATTTGGAAGTTTGTTTTCTTTTAAAAGTATTTGATTCAAAAAGTTCAATCAATTTAGTGAAACTTTGGACACTTTAACCATTTATTGATATTAAATTAACAATTCTCAACATTGATGATAACACTATAAATTTTGTACAACATAGTAAGTGAGGTTTTTTAGTATCTTCATACAATCATTCAACACTATCTATTTTTTAAATGTTTTAAACACTTACATCAAGAATTAATTCATCAAGATGATCCTCTGTCTCATACTGAGTATCTTCATCAATTTTATATCTTTAATTCTTTGTTATTTTACCATGTCAGATTCCGCATGTTTAACTATGATTTAAACCATAGGAAATCAAATGGTCTTGATTTCACTTGACCCTAATTTTATCAGATTCAAGCATTTTATGCATGGAAAGAAAAAATATTTTAGTTTTCATGTTTTCTTGTAAAAAAATTCACAAAATAATCAACCCATTTCTCATAATCATCTCATGCTTTTCGCTCATTTATCTAATTACGAACCATTAATTCTCTAAAAAAATAATTGAAATTTTAAAAAAAATATTAAAATATTCAAAATTATAAATATATAAACATATATATAAATATATAAATATAAATCATACATATGAACTTTTATATAAATATATAAACCTATAAACACACACACACACACACACATATATATATATCTGTCTGTGTGTGTGTGTAAAAAATATAGACATATAAATGAAAAAATATGAGTTTAAAACATATAAATTTAAAAAAAATATAAACATATAAAATTATAAAATAAATACATATAAATATATAAACATATAATTATAAATTCTTTCAAATTCAATTTTTATTTTATGTTTCAGATAATTTATTTTTTAACTAGTTTGAGAGGGAACCATTAAATTATCCCAAAGGATGAGTGGCCTAAAAGATGATTATATGGGATTTTTCCCATCACTATGTCATAGACCGCAACACCACACTTTAGGACCCTAGGATACCCTGTCGCACCCTGAAAATTTCAATCACAACACCCTCTTGTGTTTTTAAGGCCTTTTTGTGCCATAGGCTCCATCGTTATGTTGCATCACTTGAGCACCATGAAGTAGTGTTCCTTTGAGAGTTTTAACGCTCAGAACTACACCATGGTGCTCCTCCTCAATGTCTTCCACCAACCTTTTCCCTATGTTTTGGTCTTCATTCTTGTTTCATGGTTGATTACCTTCACCTTGGCCACCACCCTTACATCACAATGTAATTTAAAAATTTCCTTAAATTGGGGGCTACTAGAGTTTGAACCCTGATTGATACAACATTATAGTGGATCTTCTTTCACTTGGATAGGTCCTTAACTGTAACATATAATTATAAATTTAAAACATATACATTTAAAACATAAACATATATATAGATAGTTAAAACATATAGACATGTAGACCTTTAAATTAAAAAAAATATGAATTTAAAACATATACAAGCACATAAATTTATATTATATAAAATAATTTAACACATAAAACTAATGAATATAAATATAAATATATATATATATATATTTTAAACATCTAAACATGTTATCAAATATATAATATCACATGAACATGCAATCCCATATAGAAATAATAGATTTTTAAATTGAAATAAAAAACATTAAACATAAATAAAAATTTTAAATTGAATAATTTAATTTTTTTTAACATATAAAAAAACTAATTTTACAAAGAATACAGAAAAAAATAATTAATCTAATAAAATTAGAATTTCAATAGACATAACTGTCAATTTTAACAAAAAAATATAACTAATATTCACCAAAACATCATCAAAATACCTGAAATTCAACATTATACTCCAAAAAAATAAAAAATAGATTCCATAATAAATAATACATAAATTTTTACAACCTCTTAATATTTTAAAACTAAATAAATCTTCTAAATTAAAAAAATATGAAACCAAATGAAAAATTTCAGAACTCATAGAAAATTGGTATGACCAGAATGTGGATGATAGCGACAAAAAATAAGGGTGGGTGATAGTGGATGAGGGTGTGATAAGGGGGATGAGGGTGCCATATTTTGGTTAATGAAGGGGGAATCATGAAAAAGGTGGATGAAAAGTGAATTTTGTAGGGAAATATCATAAAAAAACTCAAAAATATTAAGGCATCATGGTTTCTAAAGTAGTGAAATAAGAAGGGAGGTTACGACCGCATGTGATTTAAATTTTTTAAAGGGTTTTAAAATCATTTTTAATTAAACTGATGTTAAAACCAACCTTTTAACAGTGATTTTCATGAAAACAAATGTGAAAATATATCATATGAGGAATGTTAACATTTATTATAAAATAAATGTAATGAAATAGAATTATATTAATGAGATTTACCTTCTTATAATCATTTCATATAGTATAAATCACGTAAAATCACTTAGAGGATAGAATAAAAACATTATAAATTAATAATGAATTGAATAATATATATATATTGAAATTAAGGAACATTTTCCAATGGAATAGTAACATATCCTTTGGAATAGTAACGTGACCATAAGAAATAGTAAGCCGGCCAAAGGAATATTAACATCACCTATATAACGATAAATAAAATTTAGGTATCTTATGAATGAAAATATAATATATTTATATCATGGAATAAGTAAATAAATATTTTATAGATGATAAATCAAGTTTTGGTATTTTTAAGAAACATAAATGTTTATTTATAATTTTTTAAATAAATTAATGATTAAAAAAAATTATTTTTATAAAATAGATTTTTAAAATAATATTTTTTTATATTATGATTATAATATAATTTTATTAGATCCAAATTAATTTTTGAAAGTGTTATAAAATCAGTTATAATATTAAAATCAATATTTTTTATCAAATAATGATTTTTAATTAAAAATTAAATTTATTGTACATAGAAATCTATTTTCATAAAATGGAGCCCATTTTTTCAATTCTATACATCAAAAAATTGTTAGGGTGTTTTTTTGGGATTTTTTTTAAAATAGTTGAATTTTTGGTGAATAGTGAAATATAGTAATTTACGGTATTTAACAAATACATGAATTATTAAGTCATGGTTGATGTATGGATGATGTATGCACCATTGGTTCAAAATAAAATGCAGTATTCACTATATTTATTAACAATAATCAACACTATTCATAGTCTTGATCCAGAATAATAAACAAATGAATAATATAATAAAAAATACTCCTCTCCTCCCACTATAAATACCACCCCTCACCACCTCTTTTCCTCACTCCTCTAAATCCTTGAAGCTTTTCCAAATTATGAAAAATCCCCTTTCCAATTATATACCCTATGTTCAAGTTCCTTTGGCCTCAATAAAATACTAAACTCAAGTGCCTCAAGAAGAAGAATTCAGGAGGTAAAAACCTCTTTCTTTTTCTTTTAATTTCTTTTAAATTTCTTTTATTTTATTTTATTTTATTTTATTTTCTTATAATAACCTACCATTATCCAAGTGAAATGATAACTATAGTATCATTTATATAATGTAATGTTATTTTGTTAATTGAAAACCCCGTCATCAATTCTCTTCCCCAATCCTTTTGTTCTAAAAATGAAAACATCATTTATGATGTGTTGATTTATCGCATTCAAGGATGACGAGTTTCAATTTCCATTACTACCTTCAGTAATGGTCTTAAAACATTTTTTAATGGTTAAAACAGATTATTATATATTTAATACAACTTATTGAATGTTATATAACTAGTATATATATATAATATTAATTAATAAAACAAAACTAGTCTGTGATGATTGAAAAAACGTCAAATTAATTTGAATGGTTAACATTAACATTTTATCTATCAAACCATCATAACATATGAAAAATGACATATAAGACCATTTAATATTCTTTAATTTCATTAATAAAATATATTTTCAATTCAGGAAAACTATTCTCATTTTACATGATTTTCTATACACATATACAAGTGAACCGAACATGAAAACAAACGAAACAGACACTCTTCAATGATACAATTGTATCTTATAACTAATAAAAAGGGTCATAAATGAACTTAATAAAATTATTATAAACAAAATACATGTGAAAATTATTCTGAATTAATTAACTTTTTTATCAAAGACATTAAGTTCAAGTGCATAACACTTTCAAACATAAGTTAAGGGATCATTTCTGAACCACTATTTTTTCTTCTAGTTACGATTTATCTATATTTACCCCAATGTAATTATAAATTATTATTATATAATTATCCTAAATTATATTTTCATGTTCTATAAATATTAACCTATCTCAATTATTTTTTCTATGGTGGGTAAATGTAACATGACAGGTAAATGAAGAATAAAATTTTTTCATATTTATTAATATTTACGAATTAAATATTAATTTTACTTTAAAGGGGTTTCTATGTTCGATTGCGTACTCGATACGCAACGATGAGTTTCTTTGAAAACTTACGTTGTACACTAGTAATATAATAATATTATTTTAAATGGTAGTTAACATGTAGTCGTTGTATTGGCGGGAATGGATATAAATAACTAAAATATGATTATATATGTTTTTTAAATGTTTTCACATTTAACCAATAAAAGATAAAGGCTTAAAATACAGAAATAATTCAATTTTAGGCATTTATACCCTAATTTTCACTAAAGGTTCACTTATCACCTTTTGATGGAAAAACATCATTAAATATAGTTTTTATCACTCTTATACATTATATTAGACTAAATATAACTCTTCTTTAGAATCGGGTCATCAAAATTTACTTTGTGTAAATTTTTGGTATTTTTCTGAAAAAGTTCATTTTTTAATGAATAGTGTAAAATGTTGTATTTTAATTCAAAACCTCTTTTTAATCTAATTTATTTATATGATTAGATTATCTTTTGAATTGGTTTTAAAGTGAAATTAGAATATATTTTTACAATTTAATCCAATAGTGGTCGTTGGAATTAATTTTACTTTGAAATTGGACTTAAACTGGTGTCAATCTTTTGATACTTATTGTTTCATAAAAACACGCTATTTGTCATGACAGCGGGAATTAATTATTAAATTAATTAATGTGACTTATATGTTTGGAATTTTTTAAAATAGACTTCATTTTCGAATTCGGAATGTCAAATATAGCTTAGGGTTAATTTTTGGTATTTTTTGGAAAAACTTCAATTTTTGATGAATAGTGAAACCACTAATTGGTACTTATAAAAACCGATTTTTCGTTTAAATGAAATTTTACCAATTTTGTGTTTTGAATTTCAAAAATCCGACATACATGGTTGTCATTAAGAAGTAAAATTTGGTTCAATGTGATTAAAATAATTTTTTGGTGAATAGTATCTTTTAAGTTCTTAATCGCGATGAGAGGTAATTAGTGTAGTTTAAGGTAAGAATAATGTTTTAATAAAATGAAATGACCTAGACACATGTCCTTATCTTATTGGATTGTCATGTCCAACCAAGAAAATCCATGGGTCAACTTGGGTACCCCATGGAGCCACTTTGGTTGAGAAATGACATAAATAACTTTTTATTTAATGTTAAAATAAAAATGACACAAACATGAGATGTTTTACTAAAACAATTTTTACATGGGTTTATACAAGTCAGATTTTTGACTATAAATACTCATTAGAAAGATAAAAATATTTACTACATCATGATATTTCTTTTATAATTTTTAAAAATTAAATATATTAAATTATTTATGACATCATGATGATGCAGCGATTACCTCCTTAATAATGGATTTAAATAAAATGGAAAGATAATGTATAATCTATGACCTACACATGTCAAAAACCTATTGGATGGGTGGATTTAGAACCCTTATCACCTTATCCTCGAAACACATCAAAGTGGGACCATTAAAATCCGAAACTCATTCTAAAATAATGTAACATTTTCTTACTTTCCAAGAGTGCCCCTCCTCTCCTCTTATAAAAGGCGCCCACCTCTACCACCTTACCCACACTTCCAAAGCCTTTGACTCAGACAACCCCTGACCATTTTTTCTATAAACTTACCTCTATTACTCTTTCAAGCCTCACTTTGGGCAGAAGTCTTCCCAAGGAAGCCTTTGAGCTCAAACCTAAGGGAGTTACCCGATATTAAGGTAATGTATTCACTTGATTCCTTTTGTTTTATTTTGCTTCTCCAACCCACTAAACTCTTTTTATTCATTTATTTTGTAACAACTACAGTATCATCAATATAATAGGATGTTGTTATAAGAAGTATTCGTGCTACACTTACACACACCTACATCTAATGGTTAAAGAACATACTGTTTCCGTGGATGGCGAATTTCTGCCTCCCGAAACGATGATTGTTCAACATTCTTTTAACACCTTCAAAGGTGGCCATTACGATGACACTATATTTAAATATGATATATAATATGTTTATGTTTTCTTTAAGCTTCTATATTTTTCATTTTGGGCATACCTTTATGGTTTCCATTATGGGTAAACGCGATATCTTCATTTAAGGAAGTGCGGACTACCGCCCCCTCAAAGTGATATGATTCGTTAATGCCATATGTGGGATGTATAAAGGATGGATTTAAAGTTATTATATATGATTTAATACTAGAATTATAATATAACTCTATATCATTATTATTTATTCCCATTAAAGTATGAGATAGAAATGAAAGTAGCGTTCATGCGTACGTACGACTTACCGTCTCCATGAACGGTGCATTTCATTTCTTATCCCCAAATGTAATGTACTATTATAAGTACATATATATAATGGATATATATGATGTATGTTACATCTAAATGATTAATATAATTCTGGAATTAAAATATACATACCTCTCATTTAGTTTTAATTCCATTAATATGACATAGAAATGAAAGTAGCATTCATGCGTACGTACGGATTACCATCTCCATGAACGGTGCATTTCATTTCTTACCTCTAAATGATTATGTAATATTATAAATGCATTTATATACTGGATATATATGATATATATGCTATCCAAATCATGAATTTCATTCTGGATATAAAGAACCTTTGACCACACGAACAACATGTAATTGTAAGAAGTCCACTTTCGACTTAAGAACAAAATATCGAAAAAACAAACATTATTAACTTAAATGGTTACATAATGTTTATAACATGGAAATAAGTGATATAAAAGGAATAATGAACTTGAAAAATGTTCTTAAGAAAATATAAATTAACTCAAGTTTATTATTCAGGACATTAAAGAACGATCGAGCCAAGTCGGACCCGAGGTAAAGGAACTTCTTAACCCAAATTCCTTTCTTTGGGTTGATCTTATACTTCTTATTTATTTCATGATATGATTATGTGAGAAATGAATTTTGATATCCTGTATTTTATTTATACTTTATTTATGTGTACTTATAGTGAATACACGTAATTGATCTATTTTATTTAAAAAATGATCTTGGTAAGGGACTTCGTCTCAATCTCCTTTCATTGAGGCATATTTCGTTTTATACACAACTTTCTTTTATACGATGTGTAAAACCCTTTGAATTTTAATTTTATACAAAAGGAATCTTTTTCTACGAATCGTTTTACAAAACGACAAAAAGGAATGTTTCTTTTAACATAGGCGATGACAACGACCTTTTCCACCGCTGCGAGTATTATTTGGTCATTGGCTTCCTCAACAAGACGTAATGTTTTTAAAATTAAATAAATACCATATACTCTTTTATGTATTTTAGTATTGAAAATGGTTTTTATAATGGATTTGTTATGTCAATATATTTATGTGATATATTGTGATCAAAGTGTGGAAATGTTTTCTTTCCATTATATTTGTTTTATGATTTTATATTGGTACTTGGACATTTGACGGGTGGTTACGTGATAAACCATATGACGGGTGGTGTCGTGAATACCAGGACGGGTGGTTACGTTATAACCTCCAATGCATTGGGTATGGAAGTCGGCCGTATGGCTATTCCATTAATTATGTATGGAAGTTGTCCGTATGGCTATTCCATTAAGTGATATGTGTGGAAGTCGACCGTATGGTTATTCCACTTAAGTATGTTTATGTCCCAAGTTACCTTTATATGTTATGTGTTCTTTATATGGGTTTTATGGTAATCCTTTGGTTACAAAAGGGTAAGTAATGATATTTTATTCAGTGAAGAGTTTTTACTACTTCATTAAGGTGAAGTTATTACTTTGATAAAGTATACATGGTTTACTTGATGTTTGAAAAACTAACAGTTTTCATTCTTTTTGTATCACTTACTGAACTTTTTATGCTCATCCCATGTTTTTGAAATGTTTTTCACAGGAATTAACGTGGAATAGGGTCAAGGATGGGATCAAGGGAAAGTCTTGCTACCTAAAACATGGAACTAGACATGTTTCTTTTTAAGAGCTTTTATTTTATGGAAACCTAGTAGAAGTTTCTACTTTGTAATCTTTTGAGATGTAACAGTTATGTCCTAATTCTCTAAAACTCTAAACCTGAAAATATCCTCAATGTGAATTATTCATTTAATTCAATATTAAGTAAGGTTTAAGGACAGGGCCTTATAGTTGGTATCAAAGGTCGGTTTAGACAACTTTAGGAGTAATAAAATTGTTAAATTATAAATTAATTTATGGTATGATTGAAATGATATAGCATTTGAAGATTACCATGTTGCTTCTCCTAAGATATTTCTATGTTAAGAATGGTTTTTCATAGAGGAAATAGAACAGATTTTTTGGTAAGGCATACAGAGGGAAATGACCTTTCAAATCAGTATCCTGAGATGGTCAGAATCATAACTAAAAAGTGTGTTGCAGTGATGGCTCAGTTGACACAGGTGAAAAATGTTGGTTGTTTTCCTTGATGATATTTTGGTGTTTTCTAAATGTAAAGAGGAGCATGAAAGTAATTTAAGGGTTATCTTGCAAACCTTAAAAGAAAACAATCTATATGGAAAATTCAGCAAGTGTGAGTTTTGGTTACAACAAATTTCTTTCCTGGGTCACATTGTTTCAAAAGATGGCATAACTGTTGATCCTGCTAAAACAAAGGTTGTTGAATAATGGCAAAGACCCACAAATGTAACCGAGATCCATTGTTTTTTTGGTTTGGAAGGTTACTACTGAAGGTCTGTTGAAAATTTTTCACGGTTATCTAGTCCAATGACTAAGCTAACTCAGAAGGGTGTTAATTTTATCTTGACAAAAGAATGTGTTGATTGTTTTCAGGAGTTGAAAAGAAGATTGGTGAATGCTCCAGTTTTGGCACTTCCTTCCAGGAATGGTGAGTTTGTTATATAAAGTGATGCTTCGTTGAAGGGACTTGGTTGTGTCCTTATGTAGAATGATCAGGTAATTGCTTATGCTTCACGTCAGTTGAAAACTCATGAGGTAAATTACCCTACACATGATTTGGAATTAGCTGCTGTTGTTTTTTCTTTAAAAATTTGGAGGTATCATTTGTATGGAGTAAAGTGTGAAATATATACTGATCACAAAAGTTTAAAGTATATATTCACTCAGAAATAATTGAACAGGAGACAGAGGAAATGGCTGGAATTAATCAAGGATTATGATTGTACAATTCACTACCATCCAGGAAAAGCAAATAAAGTGGCTGATGCTTTGAGTCGAAAAAGTAATGCTTCATTAACCATGCTATGTTTGGAACGAGATCCTTTGGTTTTTGATTTGATGAACTTTGGAATAGAAGTTGTTGGTGTAGGATTTTCTTCTGTTTTGTTTTAGGTATCAGTGAAATCTTCTCTATCAGACAGAATCAAGCAAGCACAGAAGCAAGACAGTGAGTTGCAGAAAAGGGTAGAGCTGGTTCAGAAAGGTAAGTTGCATGAATTCAACATTGATAGTGATTGTGTTTTGAGATTTGGGAAGATATTGTGTGTGCCTTTTGATTCGCAGTTGAAGAGAGAGTTGTTATGTGAAGCTCATAGTTCCCCATTTTCAGTTCATCCTGGCAGTACTAAGATGTAAAGAGATCTGCGGGAGTATTACTGGTGGGATGGAATGAAAAGGGATATTGCTGATTTTACTGTGAAGTGTTTGACTTGTCAGCAGGTTAAAGCAGAGCGGCAGTTACAGAAAGGGATGCTTCAGCCTTTACCAGTGCCAGAGTGGAAATGGGAAAACATATCCATGGATTTTGTCATGGGATTACCGAAGACATCTAGAGGTAATAATGCAATCTGGGTTATTGTTGATTGCTTGACTAAATCTTCTCATTTCCTTTCTATACGAGATAATTTTTCCCTAGATCAACTTTCCTGTTTGTATCTTAAAGAGATAGTCAGGTTACATGGAGTTCCACTCTCCATTGTGTCTAATCGTGATCCCAGGTTCACTTCTAACTTTTGGAAAGGCCTTCAGAAGTCGTTGGGTACTGAATTAAATTTTAGTACAGCTTTTCATCTGCAATCAGATGGGCAGTCAGAACGAACAATTCAGGCCTTGGAGGATATGCTGCGAGCTTGTTTGATGGATTATCAGGGAAGTTGGGACCAACATCTTTCTTTGGTTGAGTTTTCTTATAATAATATTTTTCATTCCAGTATACAAATGGCACCATTTGAGGCATTATATGGGAAGTGGTGTCGAACTCCGACATTTTGGGATGAAGTGGGTGAAAGGAAGCTGATGGGACCAGAATTGGTAGAAGAGATGGCAGAAAAGGTTCAGTTGATTCAGAAACACATGAGAACAGCTCCGAGTAGGCAGAAGAGTTATGCGGATAACCGGAGGAAGGATCTATCTTTCGAGGTAGGTGATCATGTTTTTCTCAAAGTTTCTCCATGGAAAAGTGTGATGCGATTTGGTAAGAAAGGAAAGGTGAGTCTAAGGTTCATTGGACCATATGAAATTCTGGAGAGAGTTGGATCAGTTGCATACAGAGTGGCATTACCTCCGAGTTTATCTCAGGTACACAATGTTTTTCATGTTTCGATGTTGAGGAAGTATATGTCAGATCCATCTCATGTTTTGAGTCCAGAGGTAGTTCAGCTGGAGGAGAACCTATCTTATGAAGAACAACCAGTCCAGATTTTTGACCGAAGAGAGAAAGTATTGCGAAATAAGGTAATTCACTAGGTAAAGGTTTTTTGGAAAACTCATATGGTTGAAGAGGCAATGTGGGAATCTGAAAATGCTATGAGGGTTGAATACCCCCACTTATTTTGATAAGTGAATAAAATTGTGAGGACGCAATTCTCAAAAGGGGGGAAGGATGTAACATCCCAGGTAAATGAAGAATAAAGATTTTTCATATTTATTAATATTTACGAATTAAATATTAATTTTACTTTAAAGGGGTTGCTATGTTCGATTGCGTACTCGATACGCAACGATGAGTTTCTTTGAAAACTTACGTTGTACACTAGTAATATAATAATATTATTTTAAATGGAAGTTAACATGTTGTCGTTGTATTGACGGGAATGGATAGAAATAACTAAAATATGATTATATATGTTTTTTAAATGTTTTCACATTTAACCAATAAAAGATAAAGGCTTAAAATACAGAAAGAATTCAATTTTAGGCATTTATACCCTAATTTTCACTAAAGGTTCACTTATCACCTTTTGATGGAGAACCATCATTAAATATAGTTTTGATCACTCTTATACATTATATTGGACCAAATATAACTCTTCTTTATAATCGGGACATCAAAATTTACTTTGTTTAAATTTTTGGTATTTTTCCGATAAAGTTCATTTTTTAATGAATAGTGTAAAATGTTGTATTTTAATTCAAAACCTCTTTTTAATCTAATTTATTTATATGATTAGATTATCTTTTGAATTAATTTTAAAGTGAAATTAGAATATATTTTTAACATTTAATACAATAGTGGTCGTTGGAATTAATTTTACTTTGAAATTGGACTTAAACTGGTGTCAATCTTTTGATACTTATTGTTTCATAAAAACAAGCTATTTGTCATGACAGCGGGAATTAATTATTAAATTAATTAATTTGAATTATATGTTTTGAATTTTGTAAAATAGACTTTATTTTTGAATTCAGAATGTCAAATATAGCTTAGGGTTAATTTTTGGTATTTTTCGGAAAACTTCAATTTTTGATGAATAGTGAAACCACTAAGTGGTACTTATAAAAACCGATTTTTCGTTTAAATGAAATTTTACCACTTCTGTGTTTTGAATTTCAAAAATCGGACATACATGGTTGTCATTAAGAAGTAAAATTTTGTTCAATGAGATTAAAATAATTTTTTGGTGAATAGTAACTTTTAAGTTCTTAATCGCGATTAGAGGTAATTAGTGTAGTTTAAGGTAAGAATAATGTTTTAATAAAATGAAATGACCTAGAAACATGTCCTTCTCTTATTGGATGTTTCATTTCAGACCATGAAAAGCCATGGGTCATCTTGGGGACCCCATGGAGCCACTTTGGTTGGGAAATGACATAAATAAATTTTTATTTAATGTTAAAATAAAAATGACACAAACATGAGATATTTTACTAAAACAATTTTTACATGGGTTTATACAAGTCAGATTTTTTACTATAAATACTCATTAGAAATATAAAAAGATTTACCACATCATGATATCTTTTTATAATTTTTAAAAATTAAATATATTAAATTATTTATGACATCATGATGATGCAGCGATTACCTCATTAATAATGGATTTAAATAAAATGGAAAGATAATGTAAAATCTATGACCTGCACATGTCCAAAACCTATTGGATGGGTGGATTTCAAACCCTTATCACCTTATCCTCGAAAAATATCAAAGTGGGACCATTAAAATCCGAAACTCATTCTAAAATAATGTAACATTTTCTTACTTTCCAAGAGTGCCCCTCCTCTCCTCTTATAAAAGGCCCCCACCTCTACCACCTTACCCACACTTCCAAAGCCTTTGGCTCGGCCAACCCCTGCCCATTTTGTCTCTCCACTTCCCTCTATTACTCCTTGAAGCCTCACTTTGGGCATAAGTCTTCCCAAGGAATCCTTTGAGCTCAAACCTAAGGGAGTTACCCGATTTTAAGGTAATGTCTTCACTTGATTCCTTTTGTTTTATTTTGCTTCTCCAACCCCCTAAAATATTTTTATTCATTTATTTTATAACAAATCCAGTATCATCAATATACTAGTATGTTTTTATAATAGGTATTCGAGCTACAATTACACACACCTACTTCTAATGGTCAAAGAACATACTGTTTCCGTGGATGGCGAATTTCTGCCTCCCGAAACGATGATTGTTCAACATTCTTTTAACACCTTCAAAGGTGGCCATTACGATGACACTATATTTATATATAATATATAATATGTTTATGTTTTTTTTAAGCTTCTGTATTTTTCATTTTGGGAATACCTTTATGGTTTCCATTATGGTTAAACGTGATATCTTCATTTAAAGAAGTGCGGACTACCGCCCCCTCAAAGTGATGTGATTTGTTAATGCCATAAGTGGGACATATAAAGGATGGATTTAAAGTTATTATATATGATGTTATAATGGAATTATAATATACCTCTATATCATTATTATTTATTCCCATTAAATTATGAGATAGAAATGAAAGTAGCGTTCATGCGTACGTACGGCTTACCGTCTCCATGAACGGTGCATTTCATTTCTTATCCTCGAATGTAATGTACTATTATAAGTACATATATATAATGGATATATATGATGTATGATAAATCTAAATGATTAATATAATTCTGTAATTAAAATATACATACCTCTCATTTAGTTTTAATTCCATTAATATGACATAGAAATGAAAGTAGCATTCATGCGTACGTACGGATTACCGTCTCCATGAACGGTGCATTTCATTTCTTACCTCTAAATGATTATGTAATATTATAAATGAATTTATATACTGGATATATATGATATATACGATATCCAAATTAGGAATGTCATTCTGGATATAAAGAACCTTTGACCACACGAACAACATGTAATTGTAAGAAGTCCACTTTCGACTTAAGAACCAAATATCAACAAAACAAACATTATTAACTTAAATGGTTACATAATGTTTATAACATGGCAATAAGTGATATAAAAGGAATAATGAACTTGAAAAAGGTTCTTAAGCAAATATAAATTAACCCAATTTTATTATTCAGGACGTTAAAGAACGATCGAGTCAAGTCGGACCCGAGGTAAAGGAACTTCTTAACCCAAATTCCTTTCTTTGGGTTGATCTTCTACTTCTTGTTTATTTCATGATATGATTATGTGAGAAATGAATTTTGATATCCTGTATTTTATTTATACTTTCTTTATGTGTACTTATAGTGAATACACATAATTGATCTATTTTATTGAAAAAATGATCTTGGTAAGGGACTTCGTCTCAATCTCCTTTCATTGAGGAATATTTGGTTTTATACACAACTTTCTTTTATACGGTGTATAAAACCCTTTGACTTTTAATTTTATACAAAAGGAATCATTTTCTACGAAGCATTTTACAAAACGAAAAAAGGAATGTTTCTTTTAACGTACGCGGTGACAACGACCTTTTCCACCGCCACGAGTATTATTTGGTCATTGGCTTCCTCAACAAGCCGTAATGTTTTTAAAATTAAATAAATACCATATACTCTTTTATGTATTTTGGTATTGAAAATGGTTTTTATAATGGATTTGTTATGTCAATATATTTATGTGATATATTGTGATCAATGTGTGGAAATTTTTTCTTTCCATTATATTTATTTTATCATTTTATATTGGTACTTGGACATTTTATGGGTGGTTACGTGATAAACCATATGACGGGTGGTGCTGTGAATACCAGGACGGGTGGTTACATTATAACCTCCAATGCATTGGGTATGGAATTCGGCCGTATGGATATTCCATTAAGTATGTATGGAAGTTGGCCGTATGGATATTCCATTAAGTGATATGTGTGGAAGTCGACCGTATGGTTATTCCACTTAAGTATGTTTATGTCCCAAGTTACCTTTATATGTTATGTGTTCTTTATATGGGTTTTATGGTAATCCTTTGGTTACAAAAGGGTAAGTAATGATATTTTGTTCAGTGAAGAGTTTTTACTACTTCATTAAGGTGAAGGTATTACTTTGATAAAGTATACATGGTTTATTTGATGGTTGAAAAACTAACAGTTTTCATTCTTTTTGTATCCATTACTGAGCTTTTTGTTCTCATACCAAGTTTTTGAAATGTTTTTCACAGGACTTAACGTGGAATAGGGTCAATGACGGGATCAAGGGAAAGTCATGCTACCTAAAACATGGAACTAGACATGTTTCTTTTTAAGAGTTTTTTATTTTATGGAAACCTAGTAGAAGTTTCTACTTTGTAATCTTTTGAGATGTAACAGTTATGTCCTAATTCTCTAAAAATATAAACCTGAAAAGATCCTCAATGTGAATTATTCATTTAATTCAATATTAAGTAAGGTTTAAGGATGGGGCCTTATAGTTGGAATCAAAGGTCGGTTTAGAAAACTTTAGGAGTTAGAAAATTGTTAAATTATAAATTAATTTATGGTATGATTGAAATGATATAGCATTTGAAGATTACCATGTTTCTTATCCTAAGATATTTCTATGTTAAGAATGGTTTTTCATAGAGGAAATAGAGATGATTTTTTGGTAAGGCATATAGAGGGAAATGACCTTTGAAATCAGTATTATGAGATGGTCAGAATCAGAACTAAACAGTGTGTTGCAGTGATGGCTCAGTTGAATCAGGTGAAAAATGTTGGTTGTTTTCATTGATGATATTTTGGTGTTTTCTAAATGTAAAGAGGAGCATGAAAGTCATTTAAGGGTTATCTTGAAAACCTTAAAATAAAACAATCTATATGGGAAATTCAGAAAGTATGAGTTTTGGTTACAACAGATTTCTTTCCTGGGTCACATTGTTTCAAAAGATGGCATAAATGTTGATCCTGCTAAAAAAAGGTTATTGAAGAATGGCCAAGACCCACAAATGTAACCGAGATCCATAGTTTTCTTTGTTTGGAAGGTTACTACCAAAGGTCTGTTGAAAATTTTCCACGGTTATCTAGTCCAATGACTAAGCTAACTCGGAAGGGTGTTAAGTTTATCTGGACAAAAGAATGTGATGATTGTTTTCAGGAGTTGAAAAGAAGATTGGTGAATGCTCTAGTTTTGGAACTTCCTTCCAGGAATGGTGAGTTCGTTATATACAATGATGCTTCGTTGAAGGGACTTGGTTGTTTCCTTCTGCAGAATGATCAGGTAATTGCTTATGCTTCACGTCAGTTGAAAACTCATGAGGTAAATTACCCTACACATGATTTGGAATTAGCTGCTATTGTTTTTGCTTTAAAAATTTGGAGGCATCATTTGTATGGAGTAAAGTGTGAAATATATACTGATCACAAAAGTTTAAAGTATATATTCACTCAGAAAGAATTAAACATGAGACAGAGGATATGGCTGGAATTAATCAAGGATTATGATTATACAATTTACTACCATCCGGGAAAAGCAAATAAAGTAGCTGATGCTTTGAGTCGAAAAAGTAATGTTTCATTAACCATGCTACGTTTGGAATGAGATCCTTTGGTTTTTGATTTGATGAACTTTGGCATATAAGTTGTTGGTGCAGGATGTTCTTCGGTTTTGTTTCAGGTATCAGTGAAATCTCCTCTATTAGACAGAATCAAGAAAGCACAGAAGCAAGATAGTGAGTTGCAGAAAAGGGTAGAGCTGGTTCAGAAAGGTAAGTTTCCAGAATTCAACATTGATAGTGATTGTGTTTTGAGATTTGGGAAGAGATTGTGTGTGACTTGTGATTCACAGTTGAAGAGAGAGTTGTTATGTGAAGCTCATAGTTCCTCGTTTTCAGTTTATCCTGGCAGTACTAAGATGTACAGAGATCTGCGGGAGTATTACTGGTGGGATGGAATGAAAACGGATATTACTGATTTTACTGTGAAGTGTTTGACTTGTCAGCAGGTTAAAGCAGAGCGGCAGTTACCGAAAGGGATGCTTCAGCCCTTACCAGTACCAGAGTGGAAATGGGAAAACATATCCATGGATTTTGTCATGGGATTACTGAAGACATCTAGAGGTAATAATGCAATCTGGGTTATTGTTGATCGCTTGACTAAATCTACTCATTTCCTTTCTATACGAGATACTTTTTCCCTAGATCAACTTTCTCGTTTGTATCTTAAAGAGATATTCAGGTTACATGGAGTTCCTCTCTCCATTGTGTCCGATCGTGATCCCAGGTTCACTTCTAACTTTTGGAAAGGCCTTCAGAAGTCGTTGGGTACTGAATTAAATTTTAGTACAGCTTTTCATCCGAAATCAGATGGGCAGTCAGAACGAACAATTCTGACCTTGGAGGATATTCTATGAGCTTGTTCGATGGATTATCAGTGAATTTGGGACAAACATATTTCTTTGGTTGAGTTTTCTTATAATAACAGTTTTCATTCCAGTATACAGATGGCACTATTTGAGGCATTATATGGGAAGCGGTGTCGAACTCCAGCATTTTGGGATGAAGTGGGTGAATGGAAGCTGATGGGACCAGAATTGGTAGAAGAGATGGCAGAAAAGGTTCAGTTGATTCAGAAACACATGAGAACAGCTCAGAGCAGGCAGAAGAGTTATACGGATAACCGGAGGAAGGATCTATCTTTCGAGGTAGGTGATCATATTTTTCTCAAGGTTTTTCCATGGAAAAGTGTGATGCGATTTGGTAAGAAAGGAAAGCTGAGTCCAAGGTTCATTGGACCATATGAAATTCTGGAGAGAGTTGGATTAGGTGCATA
Organism: Viscum album; assembly: GCA_963277665.1. Classification (NCBI taxonomy): domain Eukaryota; kingdom Viridiplantae; phylum Streptophyta; class Magnoliopsida; order Santalales; family Viscaceae; genus Viscum; species Viscum album. Next base: position 407,017,841 of record OY728164.1, on the reverse strand, counting down.
TAGAGTGGCATTACCTCCGAGTTTATCTCAGGTACACAATGTTTTTCATGTTTCGATGTTGAGGAAGTATATGCCAGATCCATCTCATGTATTGAGTCCAGAGGTAGTTCAGCTGGAGAAGAACCTATCTTATGAAGAACAACCAGTCCAGATTCTTAACCGAAGAGAGAAAGTATTGTGAAATAAGGTAATTCACCAGGTAAAGGTTTTGTGGAAAACCCATATGGTTGAAGAGACAACGTGGGAATCTGAAAATGCTATGAGGGATAAATACCCCCACTTATTTTGATAAGTGAATAAAATTGCGAGGACGCAATTCCCAAAAGGGGGGAAGGATGTAACATCCCAGGTAAATGAAGAATAAATATTTTTCATATTTACTAATATTTATGAATTAAATATTAATTTTACTTTAAAGTGGTTGCTATGTTCGATTGCGTACTCGATACGCAACGATGAGTTTCTTTGAAAACTTACGTTGTACACTAGTAATATAATAATACTATTTTAAATGGTAGTTAACATGTAGTCGTTGTATTGGAGGGAACGGATAGAAATATCTAAAATATGATTATATATGTTTTTTAAATGTTTTCACATTTAACCAATAAAAGATAAAGGCTTAAAATACGGAAAGAATTCAATTTTAGGCATTTATACCCTAATTTTCACTAAAGGTTCACTTATCACCTTTTAATGGCGAACCATCATTAAATATATTTTTTATCACTCTTATACATTATATAGGACCAAATCACTCTAATTTATTTATATGATTAGATTATCTTTTTAATTGGTTTTAAAGTGAAATTATAATATATTTTTACCCTTTAATCCAATAGTGGTCGTTGGATTTAATTTTACTTTGAAATTAGACTTAAACTGGTGTCAATATTTTGATACTTATTGTTTCATAAAAACACGCTATTTGTCATGATAGCGAGAATTAATTATTAAATTAATTAATGTGACTTATATGTTTTGAATTTTTTAAAATAGACTTCATTTTTGAATTCAAAATATCAAATATAGCTTAGGGTGAATTTTTGGTATTTTTCTGAAAAACTTCAATTTTGATGAATAGTTAAACCACTAAGTGGTACTTATAAAAACCGATTTTTCGTTTAAATGAAATTTTACCACTTCTGTGTTTTGAATTTAAAAAATCTTACATACATGGTTGTCATTAAGAAATAAAATGTGGTTCAATGAGATTAAAATAATTTTTTGGTGAATAGTAACTTTTAAGTTCTAAATCGCGATTAGAGGTAATTAGTGTAGTTTAAGGTAAGAATAATGTTTTAATAAAATGAAATGACCTAGACACATGTCCTGCCATTATTGGATGTGTCATGGCCGACCAAGAAAATCAATGGGTCAACTTGGGGACCCCATGGAGCCACTTTGGTTGGGAAATGACATAAATAACTTTTTATTTAATGTTAAAATAAAAATGACACAAACATGAGATGTTTTGCTAAAACAATTTTTACATGGGTTTATACAAGTCATATTTTTGACTATAAATACTTATTATAAATCTAAAAAGATTTCCTAAATCATGATATTTTTTTTATAATTTATAAAAATTAAATATATTAAATTATTTATGACATCATGATGATGCAGTGATTACCTTATTAATAATGGATTTAAATAAAATGGAAAGATAATGTAAAATCTATGACCTACACATGTCCAAAACCTATTGTATGGGTGTATTTAGAACCCTTATCACATTATCCTCGAAACACATCAAAGTGGGACCGTTAAAATTCGAAACTCATTCTAAAATAATGTAACATTTTCTTACTTACCAAGAGTGCCCCTCCTCTCCTCTTACAAAAGCCCCCCACCTCTACCACCTTACCCACACTTCCAAAGCCTTTGGCTTGGCCAACCCCTGACCATTTTGTCTCTCCACTTCCCTATCTTACTCCTTGAAGCCTCACTTTGGGCATAAGTCTTCCCAAGGAATCCTTTGAGATCGAACCTAAGGGAGTTACCCGATTTAAAGGTAATGTCTTCACTTGATTCCTTTTGTTTTATTTTGCTTCTCCAACCCCCTAAACTCTTTTTATTCATTTCTTTTGTAACAAATCCAGTATCATCAATATACTAGGATGTTGTTATAAGAAGGATTCGACCTAAACTTACACACAACTACATCTAATGGTTAAAGAACATACTGTTTCCGTGGATGGAGAATTTCTGCCTCCCAAAACGATGATTGTTCAACATTCTTTTAACACCTTCCAAGGTGGCCATTACGATGACACTATATTTATATATGATATATAATATGTTTATGTTTTCTTTAAGCTTCTGTATTTTTCATTTTAGGCATACCTTTATGGTTTCCATTATGGGTAAACGTGATATCTTCATTTAAGGAAGTGCGGACTGCCGCCCCCTCAAAGTGATATGATTCGTTAATGCCATATGTGGGACGTATAAAGGATGGATTTAAAGTTATTATATGTGATGTTATACTGGAATTATAATATACCTCTATATCATTATTATTTATTCCCATTAAAGTATGATATAGAAATGAAAGTAGCATTCATGCGTACGTACGGCTTACCGTCTCCATGAACGGTGCATTTCATTTCTTATCCCCAAATGTAATGTACTATTATAAGTACATATATATAATGGATATATATTATGTATGTTATATATAAATGATTAATATAATTCTGTAATTAAAATATACATACCTCTCATTTAGTTTTAATTCTATTAATATGACATAGAAATGAAAGTAGCATTCATGTGTACGTATGGATTACCGTCTCCATGAATGGTGCATTTCATTTCTTACCTCTAAATGATTATGTAATATTATAAATGAATTTATATAAAAGATATATATGATATATATGCTATCCAAATCAGGAATTTCATTCTGGATATAAAGAACCTTTGACCACACGAACAACATGTAATTGTAAGAAGTCCACTTTCGACTTAAGAACCAAATATCGACAAAACAAACATTATTAACTTAAATGGTTACATAATGTTTATATCATCAAAATAAGTGATATAAAAGGAATAATGAACTTGAAAAAGGTTCTTAAGCAAATAGAAATTAACTCAACTTTATTATTCAGGACATTAAAGAACGATCGAGTCAAGTCGGACCTGAGGTAAGGGAACTTCTTAACCCAAATTCCTTTCTTTGGGTTGATCTTCTACTTCTTGTTTATTTCATGATATGATCATGTGAGAAATGAATTTTGATGTCCTGTATTTTATTTATACTTTCTTTATGTGTACTTATAGTGAATACACATAATTGATCTATTTTATTTAAAAAATGATCTTGGTAAGGGACTTTGTCTCAATCTCCTTTCATTGAGGCATACTTCGTTTTATACAAAACTTTCTTTTATACGGTGTATAAAACCCTTTGAATTTTACTTTTATACAAAAGGAATATTTTTCTACGAAGCATTTTTCAAAACAAAAAAAGGAATGTTTCTTTTAACGTACGCGGTGACTACGGCTTTTTCCGCCATCGCGAGTATTATTTGGTCATTAGCTTCCTCTACAAGCCGTAATGTTTTTAAAATTAAATAAATACCATATAATCTTTTATGTATTTTGGTATTGAAAATGGTTTTTATAATGTATTTGTTATGTCAATATATTTATGTGATATATTGTGATCAAAGTGTGGAAATGTTTTCTTTCCATTCTATTTGTTTTATGATTTTATATTGGTACTTGGACATTTGACGGGTGGTTACGTGATAAACCATATGACGGGTGGTGCCGTGAATATCAGGACGGGTGGTTATGTTATAACCTCCAATGCATTGGGTATGGAAGTCAGCCGTATGGCTATTCCATTAAGTATGTATGGAAGTTGGTCGTATGGCTATTCCATTAAGTGATATGTGTGGAAGTCGACCGTATGGTTATTCCACTTAAGTATGTTTATGTCCCAAGTTACCTTTATATGTTATGTGTTCTTTATATGGGTTTTATGGTAATCCATTGGTTACAAAAGGGTATGTAATGATATTTTATTCAGTGAAGAGTTTTTACTACTTCATGAAGGTGAAGGTATTACTGTGATAAAGTATACATGGTTTACTTGATGTTTGAAAAACTAACAATTTTCATTCTTTTTGTATCCCTTACTGAGATTTTTATGCTCATCCCAAGTTTTTGAAATGTTTTTCACAGGACTTAACGTGGAATAGGGTCATGGATGGGATCAAGGTAAAGTCATTCTACCTAAAACATGGAACTAGGCATGTTTATTTTTAAGAGTTTTTATTTTATGGAAACCTAGTAGAAGTTTCTACTTTGTAATCTTTTGAGATGTAACAGTTATGTCCTAATTCTCTAAAACTCTAAACCTGAAAATATCCTCAATGTGAATTATTCATTTGATTCAATATTAAGTAAGGTTTAAGTCCGGGGCCTTATAGTAAATACATGTTTTTATATGGTTCCCATCTCAATTCCTTCTAAAATGAAAACCCAATTAAAGAGACCTTCCCAATTTCTTACCTATTTTAAAGTACCATATATTATCTATTTTAATACCCCTTTATTCTTCAAAAATCAATAATTTTATCATAAAAATCCATCGTCGTTTGTTTATGATTTTATATAAAATATTATTCATTTTCTAATTTAAATTCTCTTTAATATTTTCCTTAAACCACACTAAAAGTTTTTATTTCAAAAGTTTCATAAACACTATTTTAACATGTTTTCACTTTAGTTTGACAACAATTATCATGATTTATGACTATTTTAAATTATTAATGTCCATGTATTATTTAAATTCATTTTTTCATGGACACCATTATGATATTCCCTTTTTTATTCCTTTTGACATTATTATGATATCCAATTCTTTCCATGGGCATCCATTATGTTTATGTTTGATTCCTTATGTATGATTCTTCATGTGGAACACATATTCAAAAACATGTTATTATGGGTGTGACCATATATCACTCCAACGCATTGGGTAATTTTTAGTCTCATGATACGTCATGTGAAATAGTCTTGGTGGTTAGCCTTGACTCATTCTCCTCCATATGCAATGGTCATGGTGGTTAGCCTTGACTCATGATCCTCCATATGAAATGTTGTTACTATTTATCCTTCACTCATGTTTATGAAATGTTGTATATTGTCTCCAAATTTCTATTATTCCATGATTACATGATCCCATGTTCAATATGTTATAATTCTAAATGTTTATTCATGTTTTATGCCTTTTTATGTCATCTTGTTATTTCTTCTAACCCCTGTGTTATGATTTATTCATACGCTTATTCCCTTATGAGTATTTTTATCTCATAATTTTTTTCATATATTAACCATATTATCCAATCCATAAATAAGAGCTAAATCAAAGTTAGGAGCTCATTAGGAAAATTAAGTAAAATATGTTTTTATTTTGGGTCCATGTTTTCAGTTTTATGTACCTAATGTACCGACCCAAACTTTTATCAATTGAATTTATCCCTTATTATAGTAAGACACTATTATGAAAAATTTATAAATGAATAATTAATGAAATAAGAAGTATTTATAGAAGTTAACGAACCTATACTGATGAAATAGTAACTTTACCTTAGGAATAGTAATATGACACTTAGGAACAGTAAACCGACCAAATGAATAGTAACTACACCCATTAAAGTACAAATACAATTTTATAATCTTATAAATTAAAGTATGGTATACTTATAACATAGTATACGTAAGTAAATGTTTTAAAAATTATTAATTAAATGTTGGTATTTTTGTAAGTCATAAGTATTTAATTACAATTCTATGATTTATCTAATAATTTAAAAGAAAATGTATTTTCATAAAATTTATTTTCATAAAACGTACTCATAAATTATTATTATTATTATTATTATTATAAGATAATTTAACGTGATCTTAAGTAATTTTTCAATGTGTTATAAAAGAAGTTATAATTTCAAAATCTGTATTTTTCAAGTAAATGATGATTTTAATTAAAAATTAAATTTATCATATTTAGAAAATTATTTTCATAAATTTTATTTCATTTTTTAATTCTACACATTTAAAAATAGTCAGGGTAAATTTTTGGTATTTTTCTAAAATAGTTAAATCTGAATGAATAGTAAAATATAATAATTTTCGATAAATGCTAAATACATGAATTTTTTAGTCATTGTTGATGTAAGGATGATGTAATAAACTTAATCTTAAACCATACTTAATTATATTAATATATTTAGTTATAATTCTCAAACTATTCATATTCTTGATCCAAAATAATAAACCAATGATTAAAATAATGAAAAAACACCCCTCTCCTCCACTATAAATACCATCCCTCACCACCACTTCTCCTCACACATTCAAATATTTGAGACTTATCCAAATTATAACCAATACTATTCCCAATCCCATACCCCATGTATATGATCCATTGGTCTCATAAAAATACCATAAACATTTTCCCAAAGGAGGTTCTCAAGGAGGAGAAATTCAAGAGGTAAATTCCTCTTTATTTTCTTTTAATTTATTTTTAAGTTCTTTTATCTTCTTATTCTCTACTCAACTCCCCTAATCCAAATGACATGAAAACTCTAGTACCGTAAATATACTGTAATTATATCATTTTAATGGAATATTCATAATTAAAATCCTCCCTCTCTCTCTTTTATTCTAAAAATGAAATCATCGCTTGTGATGTGTTAATTTACTGACATCATGGATGATGCACTTTCATTTTTCAATTTCTGCATTCAAGGCTGGACATAAAACCATTAAATGGTTAAAAATAGGTTTTAAAGTGTATGTTATTTTTTTATGTTCTGTAAATAACTTATATAAATAATACTAAATGATAAAATAAAACTAGTTCGTTGTGACTAAAAACCACCAAAATTAACCTAAATGATTATCATTAACAATTTATCTAAGGACTCAACCTCATACCATATAAACAAATGATTTATAAGATAATTTAATATTTTTTAAGTTTATTAAAAAAATATAATTTAAATTCTAGATAATTATCCCTATTTTATATGAACTTCCATACTCACATACAAGTGAACCGATCATGAAAACCAAGAAAATGAACATTCTCAAACAATAAAATTAAACACTATAACTAATTAAAAATCCCATAAATGAATTTAATTAAACACTAATGAATAAAATGAATGTATAAAAGATTTTTTATTTGTTTATTAATGAATTAAATTTTATTATCCAGGAAATTAAAGAGAATAAAGAATTAGGACATAAGGTAAGGGGATTCTCAAACCCAATTTCCTTTCCTTGGATTATTCCTATTTCGTGCCAAATTTTAGTGTGGATTTTCATTTAATAATCATAAAATATATTTTAATTTTTCTTACCTTTTCTATTTTTATATATAAATGCGTCTAATCAGGTTTTATGAAAAATACAAGGAATTTTTAAAAGAAATCTTTTAAAACACACATTTTACTTCTCTTGAGATTATTTTTTCTTCACTCAATATTGATGATTCCTATACCAAGAATAATATTCCATTTTTATTTTCCAAATTTTATTAATGAATTTATTGTTTAATAAATGAAACTCATTCCTTTCCATGTGTTATTTTTTGTCCAAGATTGATATATGATCTATGTGGCATGCATAACAGACTAAATGTTATGATGTGACGGGTGCACTTGGAATTATGTAGAAAAATGTAAATGTTATGATGTGACGGGTGTTCCCAAAATTATATATCACTCCAATAGATTTGGTAAAATTATGTATATCATGATAAAAATTGAAATATGCATGAACATGATGCTATCTTTTTTCATAACTATGTGTGGTATTTGACCACTAAGATATCATGTTTCATTTTTATTCATTGACACATTCCATTCCTTTATCTAATTCTTCCACTATTTATTATGATTATGATTATATGATTATGTTATAATGATTATTATTATTCTCACCCATGTTATATTGTTTCATGTTATTATCTATCATCTTACTAGGATTTTAGCTCACCTATTTCTTTTATGTATACCCGTAGGTGACTACTTGTACTAAGGAGAGATCAAGGGAAAATAAGAAGCTATAGAAAAAAAATAATGTTTATGTCTTATTTTGTAAATGTTATGTATGGTCCTAATTTTCCCAATACACTAAACCTTTGGATCCTGGTTTTGTAACACTATTATGTTGTTTATCATTAGAATGACGCAATAGTATTGTAAGAAAGAAAAAACTAGGATGCTATAGTTGGTATCAGAGCATGGTTTAGTTAATTTGGGAATTAGGATTAGAGAACCTTAGTAAAAATCCTTAGTGTGATACTAAGTATATGTAAGCACCCAAGAAGATTTGTTTTAGAAAATGATAAACATAGGGATCCAAAAAGATATTCATTTGGATTAAATTATAAAAAGGAATAAATTATTTATTCATGAATTGTTGACTTATATTCTGTTCTAACCTTTTCTATTTTTGAAAATGGTGGGAACTAGGAGAAATTAGGCCGACAACCTATGTGAGGGATAATGTAGTGATTTCATGAATGAAATACCTAATGCATTGGGAGGTGGAGTTCAAAAAAATCATGGATATGATTACCCATCAATATTAGGTTATGAAAAATAACCTAAAAAATGTGGAATATCCTCCTTCACCTAAGAGGGAGAAACTTACTATTCAGTCATTTATACGGAAATGACCACCAAACATTAGTGGATATTTTGATCCACTAGTTACAGAATAGTGGGTCAACTCGATGGAGAAGATATTTTTTGTTCTTTATTGATATAAGATGTAGAAAGTGACTCTAGTTGTTTATAATCTATATGGAGAGGTTGATCAATGGTGGTAATTTTTTAAGAACACTAAAACAAAGGAAGAAATTGAAGAGATGGAGTGGAAAGACTTTATGATAATGTTTCTTAACAAGTATTTACATCTAACTCTTCTTACAAATTTGTAGATAGAATTCATATAGCTGATAAAAAAGGAGGGATAATCTATTAGGTCCTGAAAAGAAAATTTTACAAGTATTTCAAGGTATAATTTGGGTTTTGTTGTCAACAATGATAGAAAAATGGATCAATTCTTTAGTGGTTTAAAACCACGCCTTCAAAAGGCTCTTTCAATTCAAGACTTTGGGAGTTATGAAACAGTTGTTAGATGTTCTCTCAAAGTGGAGATGAATTTTGGAGAATGGTCCCTTGGTGATGGTGATAAGAAAAAAAATATGGAGTTTCAAGATGGAGGATCTAATGAGAAAGGTGGAAAGAAGAATCAACCACCCAAATGTCAAAAATGTGGGAAGAAGCATCCTGGGAATTACCTCAAAGTGATGGGGAAATGTCATAAGTGTGGGAGAGAAGCCCACCAAGATAATGAATATCAAAAAGACATGAGAAACCAGGACAATGTGTTGGAATAAAGGAGAGAATCACCCATCGATCAATGCTTCAACTGTTGGGATAAAGGGAAATATGAAAGACAGTGCACTAAACCGTGAGTCCTTGAGGGTAATAAGCATCATTATCCACCAAATCCAAAAGAGTAAGGGAAGGATTATGCCATCACTAATGCAAAATTGGAGCAAAAAAATGAATTCATACAAGGTAAATTTACTATTCAATCAATAATGGAAAAGGTATTGTTTGATTCTAGTTCTATAAATTCATATATATCTTGCAAGTTCCTTGGAACTATTGAATCAAACCCCTGAAACCTTGAAGTATAGATGTTCATAAAAACACCTAGTGGTGTAATAATTTCAACCTAAGTGATGGAATCTTCTTCTATTGGCATATATGGTAATATTTTTATATTAAATCCCATGATACTTCTCTCTGTGGAATTTGATGATATAATAGGAATGGATTGGATATTTTTATATATAGAACATATCAACTATTGAGAAAAGGAGATATATTTTCATATTATGAATCATCCCATGCTCCTCTATAAATGCATGGAATATCAAGAATATCCTTTAGAAAACACTTCAACTATGTGGGTGTTGATTCCTTGTGAGGAGACATACCTCACTCAAATGGTTGAGTCAGAGGAAAGTGTAAACCTAGAAGAAATTCCCATCATGAGGGAATATAGTGATGTATTTATTGAAGAGTTACCTAGAATTATCCCAGATCATGAGGTAGATTTCTCAATAGAAATCATAACTAAAGCTATTACTATCTCAAAGTTTCTCTATATTATATGTCCTATCAAAATGGAGGAGTTAAATAAGAATCCCCAAAATAATTTGGACAAATGGTTCATATACCCTAGTGCATCACCTTGGGGTGTTCCAGTGCTATTTGTCAAGACTAAGGGTGGATAAATATGGCTATGTGTAGATTATTGGTAACCCAACAAGATCACCATAAAGAACAAGTATCCTCTTACAAGGATTAAATACTTGTTTGATTAGATATGAGGAGCTCAATACTTCTGAAAGGTGGATATTCTTTCTAGATATCATCAGATAAAGGTGAAGAAGGAAGATATTTAGAAGACTTCCTTCCATACAAGGTATGCAAACTATGAGTTTCTAATGATTCCCTTTGGACTTAATAATTCCCCTATAATCTTCATGGATCTGATGAATATTATATTTAGATATTACATTGATATTTTTATTTTGAATTTTTTATAGATGATATTCTCATCTACTCTAAGATCAATGAGGAACATGAAGAACATCTAAGGATTTTTCTAACAACATTGAGTATGGGGAATTTGTATTACAGGTTCAACAAGTGTGAATTTTGGATTTAAAAGGTAACATTCTTGGGACATGTGATCACAAGTGAGCGAATTTATATATATCCCTCAAAAACTAAGGCAATTGAGGAATGTCCAATACCATCTAGTTTCACATAAATCTGCAATTTTCTTGGATTAGATGGGTACTATTGATGTTTTGTGAGAAATATTTCATGATTATATATCCCACTAACTAAGTTAACAAGGAAAGGGGTAAATTATGTCTAGATGGATGAATTTGAAGAAATATTTAAAGAGCTTAAGACAAGGTTGATCACTAAACCTGTACTCACATTACTAAAAATGGAGAAAGTTTTTCGATATAAAGTGATGCTTCAATGAATTTCTTGGATTGTCTAATCATGAAAAATTATAAAGTGATATCTTATGCCTCATGGTAGTTGATGATCCATGAGTAGAACTACCCGATACATGATCTAGAGCTAGAAAATGTGATTTTTTCCTTGATATTCTAGCGGCACTACCTCTATGGTGAGAAGTGTGACATATATACTGATCAAAAGAGCATAAAGTATATATTCACAAAAAATTAGTTCAACATGAATCAAAGGATTTGGTTGGAGCTCATAAAGGACTGTGATTTCTATTTTCACTATCATCTTGGAAAGGTGAACAAGGTAGATGATGCTCTTAGAAGAAAAGAACCCGCTACTCTATCCATGTTGTAGATTATGAAAGACCCTATATTCTAGGACATGAAAATGATGGATTTGGAAATCATAATGGTAGGGAATAAATCCTACCTTTCCCAAATTATTTCCAAAACATATATCTAAGAAAATATTAAACTGGCACAAAGAGATGATCCATAGTTACAAAAGTAGGTGAATATAGTAAAGGAAGGGAACCTGTAAGAGTTCAATATCGATGATAATGGTGTGATTCGGTTTGGAAAAAGGATTTGTGTCCCTTCATCACATGATATAAAGAGGGATATATTTGATAATGCATGTATCTCTCCTTTATTTATTCATCATGGTACCACCAAGATATACTGTGATCTTTGAGAACACTTCTAGTGGGACAACGTGAAGAAGGATATTTTAGAGTATATCTCAAGGTTCTTGATATGTCAGCAAGTTAAAGTAGAGAAAAAAAATTTCAAAGGGATGATGAAACCATTACCTATACCCATATGGAAATAAGAGAATGTCACTATATAATTTTTCACTAGTCTCCCAAAGACATCCAAAGGAAATAACGCGATATGGGTTGTGGTGCATAGACTCACCAAGACTTCCCACTTCATCATTATTTGGGAAGATCACTCGCTTGAACAAATATCTAAGAAATATTTGAAGGAAGTGGTGAGATGGAATGAAGTTTAAATTTAGATTGTCTTTAATCATGATCCAAGGTTCACATCTAAATTCTGGAGGAGTCTTCAATATTCTTTGAGTATTGAATTGAATTTCAGCACGACCTATCACCCCCAAACTGATGGATAATCTGAAAGGACTATTCATACACTTGAGAAAATTCTAAGAGAATGCTCAATTGATTTCAAAGGTGGATGGGATCAGTGTCTCCCATTAGTTTAGTTCTCAGACAACAATTTCTTCCACTCTGGTATTCAGATGGCTCCATATGAATCTCTATATGGAAACCGGGATGAAGTTGGAAAAATAAAACTACTTGGAATTGATCTTGTGTAAGAGATGATAGAGAAGGTCCAATCCATCCAAAAAAATATCAAAGCTACTCAGAGTTGGAAAAATATTTATACTGACAATCATCGAAGGGACTTGGAGTTTACCATTGGAGAAAATTATTCCCTTGAATATCACCATGGAAGAGAGTCATGTGGTTTGTAAGGAAAGGGAAGCTAAGATTAAGGTACATTAGCCCATTTGAGATCCTTGATCATATAAGATTTGTGGCTAATATTATTTTACTTCCATCGAATATGGTTTTATTTCCTGATTTTTTTCACATATCACTCCTGAGGAAGTACATACCAGGTCCCTCACATGTACAGAACTCAAAGGTGGTACAACTGAAAGATGGTCTCTCTTATGAGGAGAATTTGATATGGATTTTGGACCAGAGAGATAAGGTTCTATAAAACAAGACAACCCACATTTTCAAAGTGTTTTTGAGGAACCATAAGTATGAATAAGTAACTTGGGAACCATAGGACGTGATGAAGGAGAAGTACCCTGACCTATTTGTGAAAAATGAAATTTTGAGGGGGAAATTTCAAAAGGGGGAAGAATGTAACGACCCAAACATTTATCAATGAAATTTCTCCCTTCTTATAGTAAGATACCATAATAAAAACTTAATAAATAACTAATTAATGAAAGAAGAATTATTTCTAGAAGTTAAGGAACCTATACTGATGAAATAGTAACTTAACCTTAGGAATAGTAATATGACCCTTATGAATAGTAAACTAGCCCAATGAATAGTAACCACACCCATTAAATTATAAATAGAATTTAGGCATCTGATAAATGAAATTATGATATAATTATAACATCTTATAAGTAAGTAAATTTTGTAAAAATTATTACTTAAGTGTTGGTATTTTTGTAAGTCATAAATATTTAATTATAGTTTTATGATTAATTTAATAATTTAAAAGAAAATTTAATTTCATAAAATTTATTCTTGAATTAATAATTTTTTGTCTTATTATTAGAATATAATTTTATGAGACCTTAATTAATTTTTCAAAGTGTTATAAAATCTGTTATAATTTTAAAATCTGTATTTTTCTAGTAAATTATGATTTTATTTAAAAATAAATTTATCATATTTAGAAAATTATTTTCATAAAATGGAGTTCATTTTTTAATTATAAATTTCAAAAAAAATATTTAGGGTTAATTTTTGGGATTTTTTAAAAATACTTGATTTTTTATGAATAGTAATATACGATAATTTTTTATAAATGCTAAATACATGAATTTTTTTAGTCATTGTTGATGTAAGTACAATTTAAGAACATTAATATCAAATAATATTTCATTAATTTAATATATTAAGTGATAATTCTCAAACTATTCATAGTATTGATCCAAAATAATAAACTAATGATTAAAATAATGAAAAAACACCTGTCTCCTCCACTATTAATACCACCCCTCACCACCTCTTCTTCGCACAACTTCCAAGATTTTAGACTTGTCTAAATTATACCCAATACTATTTTCAAGCCCCTAAACCAAATACATAATCCCTTGGTCTCATAAAAAGACAAAAACCTTTTTCCTAAGGAGGTTCTCACGGAGTAGAAATTCAAGAGGTAAATTCCTCTTTCTTTTCTTTTAATTTATTTTCAAGTTGTTTTATCTTTTTATTCTCTCCTCACCTCACCTCATAAAAATGGAATTAAAACTAAATTACCATAAATATTATATAATTATTTAATTTTAATGTGATATCCATCATTAAATTCTTCCGTCTTTCTCTTTTATTATAAAAATGCAATCATTGCATGTGATGTGACAATTTACCGACATCACGGACGATGCACATTCATTTTTCCCTTACCACCTCCATGGTAGGACATAAAACCATTAAATGGTTTAAAAAGATTTTAAATTTTATTTTATGACCCTTTTTATGTTTTTTAACTAACTTATATACATAATATTAATGATAAAACAAAACTAATTTTTTGCGATAGGAAACCAAAAAAATTAACCTAAACGGTTACCATTAATTATTTATCTAATGATTCATCCTCATATCATATAACCAAATTATTTATAAGATAATTTAATATTATTTAATTTCATTAAAAACATATAATTTCAATTATTAATAATTATACCCATTTTATATGAACTTATATACTCATATAAAAGCAAAGATATCATGAAAATCGAGAAAACAAACAATCCCGAACAACAAAATTAAACTCTATAACTCATAAAAATCCCAAAAATAAACTTAATAAAACTATAATAAATAAAATTATTTTATAAAAGGTCTTATATTTTTTAATTAATTAATTAAAATTTATTTTCTAGGAAATTAAAGTGAAGAAAGAATTCAAAGATAAGGTAAGGGGATTCTCGAACCCAATTTCTTGTCTTTGGGTTATTCCTCTTTCGTTCCAAATTTCAGTGTGGATTTTCATTTAATAATCCTAAAATATAGTTTAATTTTCCTTAAATTTTCTATTCTAGGTTATAAATGTGTCTAATTGGGATTTATTAAAAATACAATGATTTTACAAAAGAACTCTTTTTTCTTAACACAAACCTTTTAATTCTCTTGAGATTATTTATTCTTCACTAAATATTGATGATTCATGTACCAATAACGTTATTTAATTTTTATTTCCCAATGTTTATTCATGAATTTATTCTTTATTAAATGAAACCCATTCCTTTTCATGGGTTATTTTATGTCCAATATTGATATATTTTCTATGTGGCATGCATGATAATGTAAATGTTATGATGTGACGGGTGCAATCATAATTATATAGCACAATGTAAATGTTATGATGTGATGGGTTCACCCAAAATATATAACTCTCTAATTAATTGGTTAATGTGATTTATCTCATGAAAAAAGTAAAATATTCATGAACATGATTCTAACATTTTCACAACTATGTGTGGTATTTGACCACTAGGTCATGATATTTTATTTTTATGCATTTCCACATTCCATATCTTTATCTAATGATTCCCCTATTGAATATGATGATTACTATATGATTATTTTATGATTATGATGATTATACTCACTGATGTTATATTGTTTCATTTTCTTTGATATCCTTTTACTGGCCTTTTAGCTCACCCCTTTCTTTGATGTATATCCTCAGGTGACTACTTATATAAAGGGGAACTCAAGGGAAAATACCAAGATAGAGAAGATGGAATTAAATGATTTTTATTTTTTATTATGTAAATGTTATTCATGATCCTAATTTTCCCAAGACACTAAAATTTTGGATCATGGTTTTGTAACACTATTATGTTTTTTATTATTAGAATGATGTAATAGTAATGTAAGAAAAAAAGAAGGGAAATTATACCTAATCTTCCAAAGACACTAGACTATACGATCCTTGGTTTGTATTTGAAGTCTAGTTATGCTTAAAATAGTTTAATAATATGTGTAAAAGTATAGTTACATTATAGTTGGTATCAAATAAAGTTATATTTATTTTTTTTAGTTCAGGACTTGAAAACTTTAGTAAGAACCCTAGGGATAATTCTATCACCACGGGTAACCTATACTGAAACATAGGGAATCACATGTTAGGATATACTTTTAATTTATAATTTTATCCCTCTATGTTCAAAGTTTCTTTTTGAAAGATTATTTGATAATTATTCAAGCCCCTTCAATTGTAATTTCTTTTCTTAGTAAATGGATGAACATAGGCGAACTTGTGACAATAATAAATGTGATAGACAATGTGGCGATTTCCCTAATTAAATGCCGAAATTGATGGGTATGGGATCTTCAAACATCATGAAAGTACTAGAAAAAACTGGATCAAGTTATGAATAATAACTTGAATCACATGTGACTCCCTACTTCACCTAAGAAAGAGAAAGTTATAGTCAAATAATTTATACAGAAAAGGCCTCACATGTTTAGTAGATATTCTGATAACCTCCTCACATAACAATGGACTAAATCCATGAAAATATATTCTCAACCCTCTAGTGCTTAAAAAAAGATAAATTTGTGATGGTAGTCTATAATTTGGATGGGGAAGTTGATTTGTGGTGGACACTGATCAAGAAAACAAAGTCCAAGAATGAATTTTATTCCATGGATTCGGAGTAATTCATGAAAATATTTTTCTATAAATGTTTTCCCTGAACCACATGTCTCAATATAGAAAGAGAATTACTTAGACTAAAGTAGAAGGAAGATGAGTCTATCAGGGAATATGGAGAAAAATTTACAAGGCTTTTATGTTATGCCTCTAGACTTTTCATGAACATATAAATCAAGGTGGAATTCTTCATTAGTGGACTAAAGCCATGTTTATAAAAATCATTGACGATTTGAGACTTTAATGGATATGAAGATATTGTCTGTTGTGACCATAAGGTTCAAATAGCTATTGAATATTCTTAGTGGTCTCATGGGCTTAGAGATAAAAAATGGAAAATGGAGTTTAATATGGGGGTATTAGAAGATAAATCCCATTATAGGAAAAAATTTATCATCCCATGTGTCAAAATTATGGGAAAAATCATCCTGGAATCTTTTTGAAGGGGACTGGGAGATGCTTCAAATGTGGAAGAATTGGGAATATGGCTAATAAATTCTAAAAGGTTTTGAAGAATACCACTATTAAAGAAGAAGAAATTAAGGTTCAGATCAACACTTAGCCTATAGTGTAGTGTTTCAACTGCAAGGAACATGGGAATTATGTGAACCATTTCCTTAAGATAAATGTTATTTGAGTCCATCAAAAATAGAAACCTCCAATGCAACACGGAATGGAATATGTTATCCCTAATATTGAGGTGGATCCTAAAAATGGTGTGGTCATAGGTATGATGATTATTCATTAAAGAATAACGAACATTATATTTGATTCTAGTTCAATTCATTTTTTTATATCTTCTAAGTTTATTATAAATATTTAAACACCACCTCAAAATATGGAGGCTGAGTTATCTATGGGAATATAAAATGGGAAAATTACTACATCCAAAGTATATAATGCATCCCTAGTTAAATTTTTTGGATTGAACCTCCCAAAAAATATTTTCTTACTTCCTTTTGTGGTTTTTTATGTTTTATTGGGTTTGGATTGGATATATTTATATAAATAAAACATCGACTATTAGGAATGGGACATCACTCTTCACATCCTGAGGTATCCTCCAATTTTGTATAAGTGTAAGGAGGAGGATGAATCTCCAACAGAATTATTTTCTCAATTGTGGATATTATTTCCTTATAAGAAAGAATAACTATCTCAAATGACTGAGACAAAGGAGAGGGTCATACTTGAAGACATGCCCATTATGAGGGAATACACGGATGTGTTCCCTAAATAGTTTTATGGTCTTCGTCTCGACCAAGAAGTTGATTTATAAATTGAAGTTACTTCTATATCTTTGAATATATCAAAGAAACCTTATAGAATGGACACTGTTGAACTAGAAGAACTAAAGAAGCAGTTATAAGAGAATCTGGATAAAGGTTTTATATACCCAAGCGTCACACTTTGGGGTTTGTTTGTCCTCTTCATCAATAAGAATAATGGATCAATGTGCATCATCATAATCATCATGAAATTTATTAGGAAGGACACCAAAATCAAAGGGAGTCTCCCAAGGAGGTATAAAGTAGTGAAAGATAAGGGAATCCCCTCTGATAAGAGTCACCCCCTCTGGAGGTAATGAATTTAAACTATAAAACAAAGTGATATCAGTACAGTTGGTTGCAGTAGAGGCCAGAAAGTCTACTATTGTGTTCCCCTCCCTCCAACTACGAAGGAACTCCATGTCTCTGATGAGATATGTTTTTCACCATATAATAGTATAAATGATAGACCACGACACCTTTCCAATGCCCTTCAGTGAGATATGAAGAACCAAGGAATCCATCTCCACTGCTGCAATAGAGATCTTATTTTGCTGGAAAATCAAAGACCGGTGAAAAGTTCCATTTCCACAGCTTGAAGGGCATGGACATGGCCAAAACATTCACTAAAAGTGAGAATGACAGAGCCACTAGAATCCCGAACAACCCCCCCCCCCCCCATGAAGAGTACACAAGATAAAAGAGCCATGGGTGTTTAGTTTCAATCCTGAGGGGTGAGGGGACCAATGTACCTAAAGCTCTTGTCTGGATCTGGTTAGGTGGGAAGAGAGACCCGCATCGATAAGCCTGAGAGTGGGGGAGTCCTCCCCATATTTATGTATGCTGGTGAAATCCCTCAGTAGGATTTTGGTACAAATGATCAGTGAGAGACACTGGGTGGCCACCTTTTCAAAGTGATCTAAATTAAAACTTTTCCATGTAACGCCCCGACCCCAGCTACCCAGAGTCGGTGCATTACTTCGTAACATTGGCATGATCACAAATGATCAAGTCTCGAAAGACCAATTAGTTTAGTACCCTTGGAAACACTAGATACATTCATAAGTCTTTCATTACATCATAAAGTAAAAAAACTACAATAACATGGTCTTCATAGTCCACACTCATATCCCTTTCTGACTATCCTTGCAGGTTATTAATAAAATACTTCTTCACATCCTGGAAAATATTAAAACATTGAAAGGGGTGAGCTCAGATTCTTAGTAAGGATAACAATATTGCGGAAGCTTTCGAAAATAAACATTAACATTTAAGGCAATGTATAACTAAAACAAAATCCTTTTTAAACTTTAACTCCATCATAATATGGAAAAAATTAAATTAAATAATGCCATTTACTTACTCACATGGATATTCTACTAGTCGAATAATCACATGAAATATCTATAACCACTTTCATAATGATGGAATGCATAATGCTAGACTATCATAACCACGTAGCCAAGGCCTCGTGCCAAGACCACAAATAATATTTTGTCAAGGCCTCGTGCCAAGACACTAGTTTGTCTCATGAGACCTACCGATGCATTGAGGAGCTATAGCGGGCTCCACCCATCACTTATTAATTCCAATGCATTCCTCATATGAACAGGTTTAAACATATCATAAACCATAACATAATTGTATCACATAAAACACGCATAAAGGAAACATAAGATTCCCACACTTCAATCACAAGATATCAATACAACACATTGATGTAATAAAAACTTTATCAAAACCATTTTCAATACCAAAATAAAAGAAAAGTAAAACATGGTATTTATTTTTCTTTTTAAAAAAAAGTATGACTTGTAGAGGAAGCCAAAACCCAAATAATGGCCATGGCGGCGGATAAGTTGTTTCTGCCGCATACGAACGACAATAAAAACATTCATTTTCTCGTTTAGTAAAACACTTCGTATAAAAATATTCCTTTTGAATAAATGAAAAAGTCAAAGGGGTTTATACACCGTATAAAGGAAAGTTGTGTCTAAAACCAAATATGCCTCAATGAAAGGAGATTGAGACGAATTCCTTACAAAGATCATTTTTAAAATAAAATAGATCTATTATGTGTATTCACTATAAGTACACATAAATAAAGTACAAATACAAGATCGGACATAATAATATCATGACATAATTTGAAAGTAGGATATTAACCTAAAGAATGGTAATTGGGTTAAGAAGTTCCCTTACCTTGCGTCCTGTCTTGACTCGACCGTTCTTTAACCTCTTGAATAATAAACTAGAGTTAATTTATAATTGCTTAAGAACATTTTTCAAGTTCATTACCCCTTTTATATCACTTATTACCATGTTATGAACATTATGTAATTACTTAAGTTAATAACGGTCATTTTGTCGGTCTTAGGTACTTGAGTCAAAAATAAAATTCTTATAATTACAAGTTGTTCATGTGGTGATATATCCATTATATCCAGAATTATATTCATGATATAGATATCATATATCTCATATATATCCAGTATATACATGCATTTATAATATTCCATAACGTTTAGAGGTATGAAATGAAATGCACCGTTCATGGAGACGGTAAGCCGTACGTACGCATGAACGCTACTTTCATTTCTATTTCATATTTAATGAAATAATAATGATATAAAGGTATATTATAATTCCAGTATAATATCATATATAATATCATTTACTCCATCCTTTATACATCCCACATATGGTATTAACGATTCAAATCACTTTGAGGGGGCGGTAGTCCGCACTTCCTAAAATGAAAATATCGCGTTTACCCATAATGGAAACAATAAAGGTATGCCATAAATGAAAAATAAAGAACCTTAAGTAAAACATAAACATATTATATATCATTTATAAATAGAGTGACATCTTAATGGCCACCTTTGAAGGTGTTTTATGAGTGTTGAACAATCATCGTTTCGTGAGGCAGAAATTCGCCATCCACAGAAACCGTATGTTCTTTAACCATTAGATGTAGGTGTGTTTAAGTGTAGCTCTAATACTCATTATAACAACATACTAGTATATTGAGTATACTGGTGTTGTTACAAAATAAAGGAATAAAAAGAGTTTAAGGGGTTGGAAAAGAAAAACAAAACAACATAAGAGAAGACATTACCTTAAAATCGGGTAACTCTTTTGATTTGAACCAAAGGCTTCCTTGGGAAGTCTTCTGCCCAAGGTGAGGCTTCTAGGAGTAAGGTAAGGAAGTTGGGAGAGTATTTGGGTAGAGTTTGGCCGAGCCAAAAGGCTTTTAAAGTGTGAGTAAGGTGGTAGTGGTGGGGTCCTTTATAAGTGGAGAGGAGGGGCATTCTTGGAAAGTAATAAAATGTTACTTTATTATACAATGGTTTTAGGATTCTAAAGGTCCCACACTTATATAATTCGAGGCTAAGGTGATAATGGTTCTAAATATTCTCATCCAATAGGCTTTGGACAAGTGTAATTCTTAGATGTTATATTATCTTTTCATTTTATTTAAGTCATTAATTAATGAGGTAATCGCTGCATCATCATGGTGTCATAAATAATTTAATTTATTTAATGTCTAAAAATTATTAAAAAACTATAATGATGTAGGAAATCGTTTTATCTTTATAATGAATATTTATAGTCAAAAATATGACTTGTATAACCCCATTTAAAAATTGTTTTAGTAAAAAAATTATGTATGTGACATTTTTATTTTAACATTAAATAAAAGTTATTTATGTCATTTTCATGCCAAAGTGGCTCCATGGGGTCCCCAAGTTGACCCATGGATTTTCGTGGTCGGCCATGACACGTCCAATAGGGGTAGGACAAGTTTAAAGGTATTTTAATATTTTTATAATATCATTTTTACCTTAAATTTCACTAATTACCTTTAATTGCGATTAATTAAACTTAAAAGTTACTATTCACCAAAAAATTATTTTAAACCCATTGAACCACATTTTACTTCCTAATGACAACCATGTATGTAAGATTTTTGAAAATCAAATCACAGAAGTGGTAATGTTTCATTTAAACGAAAAATCAGTTTTCTAACTACCACTTAGTGGTTTCACTATTCATCAAAAATTGAAGTTTTTCAGAACAATGCCAAAATTTCACCCTAAGCTATAATTGATATTCCGAATTCAAAACTGATGTCTATTTTACAAAATTCCAAACATATAAGTTTCATTAATTAATTTTATAATTAATTCCCGTTGTCACAACAAATAGCGTGTTTTTAAGAAACAATATATATCAAAAGATTGCCAATTGTTTATGTCTAATTTCAAAGTGAAATTAATTATAATGAACACCATTGGATAAAATGGTAAAAATATATTATAATTATACTTTAAAACCACTCAATATTATAATTTATCACTATAAATTATTTTGATTAAAAAATTTGTTTTTAAGTATTTTTCACTATTCATAAAAAATTGGAAGTTCTCAGAAAATTACAAAAATTTCAACTTAGGATAACTCTGATATTCTGAATACAAAAACGAAGTCCATTTGGAGAGATAAAATTTATAAAATTTCAAAAAGTAGGTATTACTATTCAGAACGGCTACTTTTATTGGTCACGGTGCATTAGAATCTCAAATTTGCGTACAATGCAAGCTATTTCATTATTGAAAGAGAAGTGTATCGTGAAAGCTTGGGGTGTTACATTCCATATGCAACAACATCCATCATGAAGGGTTAATGCTCTCACCTTTCTCTCCTGTCCTTTGGTGGAGGCTCCGTGGAACCAAGAATCAAAAAAGAAGGAGGAGTGATTCTCATGTAAATGAAAGCCTATGAAGTCACCGAACAAGCTCCAGATAGAACACACCTATTCAATTTCAAAAAAAGATATTATTAGAGGTCTATTCCTTGTGAAAACAATAACAGGAGAACCTGGAAAATGTGGAAATTCCCATGCGTTGGATATTTATATCTGTGTCCAACGTGTAGTTCCTAAACCTCCATAGAAGGAAGTTAATATTTCCAGGAATTTCCTTCATCCACAGCAACTCCCCCCATGCATCAACCTCCTATCTTGATCGTGTCAACCTGCAAAAATCCTTATACAATAAAGCACTGGAACGGACTCGATGAAAATACATCTATCAGGATCTGGACTAAAGAAAATGTTGTTGTAAACAGATCTCTGATTGGGAGTTAGAATAACATCGATGAAACATGGAAAGAAACTAGCCTCTTTGAAAGAGATCCTAGGGATGAGGAACCCATGTAAGATGAGAATCCATCCCATCCAATTATGGAACCAAAATTAAATGTCTCCATTACCAAAAATCCAGAGGGCGTGGTCCTAAAGAATCTAATGGTGCAGATATACTACAGAACATATTGATGACGGGATCCCCCCGCAGTGGTTGCCTCCCCCTGGATTTCCCTCTCATGTGATAACCCCAAAGATTGTTCTCCTCCAGGTACTCCCAGCCGAGCTTAGCATGAATGCATTGAAGCATGACCGACAACTTCCAAAAATTGATTCCCCTTCCCCATACGGCCTGTCCATATGCCCCCATAAAGCCCATTGGTGCTTTACATCACCATGAGCATCCCAAATGAAAGAGGCTAAGATTATGTAGGTAGAGGAAACCACCTTCTTGGGAACCCTGAAAGCATAGAGTGCATGTATGGGCATGGAATACAAGACATTATTCACAAGGGAGATCCTTCCTTCAAATGACAAAAACGGATTCTTCCAGTTAAATATCATGTCTGCTATCCTACCAAGAAGATGATCAAAATGATGGATGCTTAGTTTACTTGAGGAGAGGGGGGCTCCCAAATATTTCATGGGGAAGGATCCCGAATACATGTGAAAGCTGATCATGATGGAGAAATGTTCCTCATTATTGATTATCATGAGATCAACAAAATCAAAATAAAGAAAAATTATCCCCTTCCATGGATTGATCACTTATTAAATAAATTACATGGGGCCAAGCATTTTTCTAAGGTGGAAATTCAGTTAGAATATCACTAATTAAAGGTGAAGAAAAGAGATGTTCCCAAGACTATTTTTGAATGAGGTATAGATAGTATGAGTTTATAGTGATTCCCTTCAGACTCACTAATGCTCCAAACACATTCATGGACTTAAGGAATAGAGTCTTTATAGATTACCTCAACAAATTTTTAGTAGTATTTATTAATGATATTTTGATATACTCTAAGATTAAGTAGGAATACGAGGAGCATTTGAATAATATGCTAAAAATTTTGCGAATGGAGAAAATATATGAAAGGTATATTAAATGTGAGTTTTGGATGGATGAAGTATCATTCTTAGGGAATGTTGTCACTAAAAAAGGAATATATATGGACCCTTGTAGAAAAAAGTTAATTAAGGAGTGGCCTAGGACAACATCTGTAATGGAGATCCATAGTTTCTTTGGTCTAGCTGGGTATTAATAATGATTTGTGAATAACTTCTCATGATTTTCAAACCCATTAACCAAGCTAACTCAAAAGGTATTAAAGTTTTTCAAGACTATTTAATGTGAATACTACTTTAAAAAGTTGAAAAATAGGATTATCACTAAATCAGTACTCACACTACTAAGATGTGGGGAACTCTTTGTGGTGTAAAGTGATGATTAAAAAAGGGGATTAGGCTATTTACTGATGAAAAATGGTAAATTGATAACTTACACCTCAAAAAATTTGAAAATTCATGTGAAAAACTATCCCATTCATGATCTAGAGTTGGAGGTTGTGATATTTACATTGAAAACCTAGCACCGTTATCTCTATGGGGAGAAGTCTGAGATATATACTAATCATAAGATCCTAAAATATATATTCACCTAGAAGAAGATTAATATGTTTTAGAAAATATGGTTAGACCTCATCAAAGATTATGATTTCTTAATCCACTATTATCATAGTAAACAAAATAAGGTGGTGGATTCCCTAAGTAGAAAGGATATTACATCATTATGAATGAAGGGAATTGAGAAGGATACAATATTATTAGACCAATAAAGGGTGAATATGAGAATCTTTAAGGAATGAACATCATCAATCCTTTTTCAAATGATTGATCAACCATCCCTTATGGAGAAAATAGATGATCAAAGAATTGATGATGAAATTCAGAAAAAGGAAGAATATATTAGAAATGAAAAATCCCCAAAGTTAAAAATAGATGACGAAGAAGTCATAAGATTTGGGTCATGACTATATGTATGATCCAATCTAGAGATAAACAAAAATCTTCTAAATGTTGTATGTAGTTCAACCTTCTCTATTCACCCAGAGAGCACAAATATGTTTCAAGATCTTTGAGATAACTATTGGTGGGATAGTATGAAGAAAGAGATCACTGAGTATACATCAAAGCTCCTTATATGTCTGTAAGTGAATACTAAAAGTCCAAAGTATACGGGGGGGATGCAACAATTACCCATACCAACATTGAAGTGGGAAAACATAACCATGGAATTTTTCATGGAGATTCCAAATACATTCAGAGGAAATAATTCTATATAGGTTATTATGTATCTTTTTACAAATAAATATCACTTTATCACAATTTTATAGGACTTATCACTTGATAAACTTTCATAGATATACATCAGAGAAGTGGAAAGGTTTCATGGAGTACCACTATCGATTGTATCTGATTGAGATCCGAGATTTATCTCTATGTTATGTAAAAGTATCCAATATGCTCTAAACACTATGTTAAACTTAAGTATGGACTATGATCGTCAAAATTATGTCCAATCTAATCAGGCTATTCATACACTGGAAGATATATTAAGATCTTGTTCTATAGACTTGAAACTAGGATAGGCCTAACACCTACCTCTGAGAGAGTTCTCCTACAACAATAGTTTCCACTCAAGAATCCAAATCAATCCATATGAATCCCTTTATGGGAAAGATGCATAACACCAGCATGATGGTATTAATCCAATGAAAATAAGCTTCTAAGACCCAAAATGGTTGAAGAAATGGAGGAAAATTTGGAAACCATTTAGTAGAATGTCAAGGCATCCCAAAGTTGATAGAAGATATATGTAGAAAATCTTAAATGGAAGATAGAGTTTTAGGTTGAAGACATGATATTACTCCAAATATATCCATGGAATAGGTTCATGATATTTTGGAAGAACTGAAAGATAAGTCTCTGGTACATCAACCCCTTCGAGATCCATGACCCAATAAGAGTTGTGTCCTATCGTCTATCACTTCCACCTACCATGTCTCAAGTATCCTTGATGTATTCCTTGTATCCCTCTTGATAAAGTACATACCAGATCCCTTATATGTATTGAATTTAGAGGTGGTACTATTGGAAAATGATCTCTCTTATGAGGAGCATCCGATGAAGATCTTGGACTGTAGGGATAGATTTCTACACAACAAGACTACTCACCTGGTCAAGATTCTTTGGAGGAACCATAATTATGAAGAATAAAAATGGTAACCAAAGGAAGAAATTAATGATAAGTACCCTTACTTGTTTTCCCTTAGTTTTTAAAACAAAATTTTTAGGGTGAAATTTCATAAGGGGAGAAGAGTATAACGACCCGAGATTATATCAATGAAATTTCCATTATTATAATTATTTAATATAGTATAAATCACATAAAATCACTTATATAACATAATAAGAACTGTATAAATGAACAATGAATGAAATAATAGGTATTTATAAAAATTTTGGAACCTTTACCAATGGAATAGTAACATGGAATTTGGAATAGTAATGTGACCATTAGAAATAGTAAATCAAAAAAAGGAATAGTAAACTCACCTATGAAATTATAAATAAAATTTAGGTATCTTGTGAATGAAAATATAATATATTTATATCATGGAATATGTAAATAAATATTTTAAAATTGATAAATTAAATTTTTTTATTTTTGATAAACATAAATGTTTATTTACAATTCTATAATTAAATTAATGATTTAAAATAAAATTTATTTTCATAAAATAGATTCATGAATTAGTAATTTTTTTATTATGATTATAATATAATTTTATTAGACCTTAATTAATTTTTGAAAGTGTTATAAAATCAGTTATAATATTAAAGTTAGTATTTTTTTTGAATAAATAATGATTCTTATTAAAAATTAAATTTCTCATATTTAGAAAAATATTTTCATATAATAGAGCCCCTTTTTGAATTCTACACATAAAAAAATTAGGGTTTATTTTTGGGATGTTTGTAAAATAGTTGAATTGTTGTGAATAGTGAAATACTATAAATTTTGGTATTTAATAAATACAGGAATTATTGAGTCATGGGTGATGTATAACTAATGTATGAACCATTGGTTTGAATAAAATTCATTAAACACTATATTTATTCCAAATAATAAACACTATTCATACTCTTGAAAAAATAATAATAAACAAATGAATAATATAATAAAAATACCCTCTCC
Organism: Viscum album; assembly: GCA_963277665.1. Lineage (NCBI taxonomy): Eukaryota > Viridiplantae > Streptophyta > Magnoliopsida > Santalales > Viscaceae > Viscum > Viscum album. The sequence continues at coordinate 406,990,617 of OY728164.1, read as the reverse complement.
TCCCACTATAAATACCACCCCTCACCACCTCTTTTCCTCACACCTATAAAACCTTAAAGCTTGTCCAAATTCCACCTAATAATATTTCCAAGTATATATTACATGTCTATGAGCCTTTGGTCTAAATAAAAGTCCAAACTCAAGTGACTCAAATAGGTTCTCAAGGAGAATAATTCTAGAGGTAAAAACCTCTTTATTTGTCTTTTAATTTCTTTTCAGTTTATTTTAATTTAATTTATTTTATTTTACTCTACTCACCTCCCCTTATAAAAATGACATTATAACTCTAGTATATTTTATAGATTTTAATTTTATTTTGTTAATGTAATAACACATCATCGATTCTCTTCCCATATACTTTCGTTTTAAAAATGAAAGCATCATCTATGATGTGTTGATTTATTGCATTCAAGGACGATAAGTTTTAAATTTCAATTAACACCTTCAATTATGGTCATAAGACCATTTTTAATGGTTAAAAATACTATAATATATTTATTTCATCTTATTTAATGTTATGAGACTATTATATTTACATAATATTAATTAATAAAACAAAACTAGTTCGTGAGGATAGAAAAAAGACCAAACTAATCTAAATGGTTACCATTAACATTTTATCTATCAAATCATCCTAACATCTGAAAAAATGATAAATAATACCATTTAATATTATGTAAATTAATTAATAAAATATAATTTCAATTATTTAAAACTATTCTCATTTTACATGATTTTATATACACATATATAAGTGAACTGGTCATGAAAACAAAGGAAACATACACTCTAGATTGACGCAATTGTATCTTATAACTCATCAAAAAGGCCATAAATGAACTTAATAAAATTATGATAAATAAAATACATATAGAAAAGGTTTTTAATTAATTTTTTTTTCATTATCCAGGATATTATGTTCAAGTGTAGAACACTTTCAGACATAAGGTACGAGATTCTTTCCAAACAACTATTTTTCCTTCAGGTTATGCTTTATCTATCTTTACCCCAATGTAATTATTAATTATTATTATATACTTCTACTAAATTCTATTTTAATGTTACATACATATTTACCAAGAGAAATTTTTCTTTCTATGATGGAGGAATGCATTTTTTATAAGGTTACCTTCTCAATTCCTTCAAAAAAGAAACCCCAATTAAAGGGACCTTCCCAATTTCTTACCAATTTCAAGTACCACACATAATCTATTTTAAGCCTCCATTATTCTTATAAAATAAATAATTTTTTTATCAAAATAAAACATTGTTTATTTATGGTTTTATATAAAATATTATGTTTTTTCCTCTTTAAATTCTCTTTAATGTTTTCCTTAAACTGCACTAAAATGTTTTATTTCTAAAGTTTCATAAACACTATTTTAACATGTTTTCACATTACTTTGACATAAATAGTCATGATTTATGCCTATATTCACTTATGAATTTCCATGTATTATTTAAATCCATTTTTTTATGGACACCATTATGATATTCACTTGTTTTGTGCCTTTTGACATGATCATGATACCCAATTCTTTCCATGGGTAAGCCTTATATTTATGTTAGATTAATTGTGTATGATTATTTATATGTCACACTTATTCATGAACATAATATTATGGGTTCACCTATATATCACTTCAATTCATTGGATAATGTTTATTCTCATGAGATATCATGTGCAATGGTCTTAGTGGTTAGCCTTGACTCATGCTCCTCCATATGCAATGGTCTTGGTGGTTAGCCTTGACTCATGCTTATATCATGTTCTATGTTGTTTCCAAATTTTTATGAATATATGATTAAATTATCTCATGTTATATATGAAATCATTCCATATGTTTATTCATATTCCATGTACTTTCATGACATCATGTTATGTCTTCTAACCAATGTGCTATGCTTTATTCATATTCTTATTCCATTACTAGGATTTTTAACTCATCCCTTTGTTCATATATTAAATAGGTTATCCTTTAAAGATTTAATAGTTAAATGGAAGTTAGGAGCTCATTATTAAGATTAAATAAAATATATATTTTTTTTTGGTTCCATGTTTTCATTCTTATGTGCATAATCTTCCAAAGACACTAGACTTTATGATCCTTGGTTTGTATTTGAAGGCTTGTTTTCCTAAAATCATGTAATAATATGTCTAAAATTCTAGGTCAGTTATAATAAAAAATATTAAAAGACCATTTATTGTATTTTATTAGATAACTAATGTTAAAAATACCACTATATATTTTATCTATTTTATTAGTAGTGAACTAAGTAATAGACTTATATCACTAAATTAAACTTTTTTTTGTTTGGTGTGTATGATTCTTTTGATATTGTCGGTACAAGTATTCTTGATTACATGATAATAATATTTTGTTAAAGAAAAAAATTATACCATAATTATGCCCCCTATTATATAGTTTTGGGCCTTGTGGTTGTAAGTATATTTATTCCCAATTTGTACATAGCTAAGTAATTCATTAAAGGTAATTTATTTATTCTTACACTTTAGATAATTTATAATAATTTTCCAAGAATGGGGTAGTTTTATAATTATTACGGGCCAATTATCAAGAGAAATATAAAAAAATTTGGTCTAAGAAATTCTCTACTTATACAGGATAAATACTTTCTTACTTGTCTTCCTTTGTACAGAGAGAGAAGCATTGATATTTCTTGTATTGAGTTTGATTCTAGTTTGTGGGGGAAGTTTTATTCTAACTCAATGTGGTATCATTGTTAAATTATATTTTTTAATATTTTCTATTCTTTTTATCACCCTAATATTTGTAAATAACTCACTCATTGTGATGATCTGAGACTCTAATCCTTCGATTCTCTATGATTATATTTTTTTATTATTCTTTTATGGATAATTAAAATGATTATGGTTGTCAAAAAATAAATGATATATGTGAATATTATGACACCATCCACATTTATGTTGTTATGATTTTAGTTTTTTAAAATGAATTGAAATTCATAAAATAATGCTATGATGGATTTACTATCTACCATATTTCATGAAATAAATTTTCTTATAAGGAACTTTTTGTCTGTTGTATCCTTGGTGATGTATTTTTTTCCAAGACAGGTCAAATATAATTAGTTTTCACTAGGTTTTAAAATTAATTATTGAGATCATTATTTAATGAGTTAATTATATGTCCTTGAAACATAGGATAACCATTCTCCCTTTGTTCCTCATTTGAGAGACTTGGAATGTATCATCATTTTATGTGGGGGTTAGGAGTTAAAAGAACATACACCACTTTGAGAGTTAAAATAAATGTGTGCATCCTACTTTTTTACCTTTTATATTGTTTCCATCAAATAGTTCCACCATTATCATGTTATTAATCATTTCCATGTTCATGTAAAATATAGGAATATACACTCAATATTTTAAGAATGTGGTGGATAAATGATGAATAAAAAACTAAAATGTTTGTATATGAAAATACCTAAGTTATGTTATCATGTTGATCTATTTAAGAATAGATTCAATTCTACCACTTTGGTGAAATGATTTAAAATAGTAGATATATTCATTCAGGCACAAGCCTAAACTAATGTGGCTTAAAAAATCCCTGAAATATGACTATTTTTTGGTAAAAATAAATACACCTCTAAACACCTAACATTAATGTGGAATGAAAAGTGTAAAGTGAACTAGTATAGCACCATGTTTCATGATCACATTCCTGCACACATGTATATGTATATGAGGTGAATCGCCATCACATGATTAAATCATGTTATCATTTTTCAATAATGATAATTTTTTACCCTTATAATATAACCCCATTCTCTCCTATTTTCAAATATGGGTATCTAAACCCTTATATTATATTTTTGGAATAAATTAAGATAAATATTTTAAAATCAATTAAAATGTAACAATCCCCCATAATTTTAAAATATTTGAAAATATTTTTATTTTTAAGATCATGGATATTAACATATTGTAAATAACTTACATAAATAAAGGTATCTCTCAATGTTAACGTTTGTATAATAAAGGTAATAAAATATTAATAGAGAAACCAGTGGAAACTTCCTTGAACATGAAACTCTTACTATCAATTAGATTCATCTTATACATCTCTTTTTGAATACCTCAATTATTTGTTTTAATTTATAGACACTATTATAGCCTTGTGTCTATTATCCTTTAGGAATATTTGATATTTAACATCCAAACCTAGCTCATCACCCCTCAACCTCACCTATGTCAAGTTAGAATGCTAATAAAACTTATGTGCATCCCCTTTATGACTTGAATATAGAGATAGATTCTAATGGATTTGACAATATTATTGGTATATTGATTTAACTCAAAAAAACACATTCTTCATTCCAAGACTCTACCAAAATTTTGGTATGAGGTCCCCATATGTAAAACATTACCCACCTATAAACAAAGAACAATGTCATTGTGATAAAAACTATCCAGGATCACATATATGATGAATGAAAAAAGAAATTCCTTTTTAAAAAACATAGAAATAAAAAAATCAATAAGTGTTTTTAAGTGTATACAACTCAAAATAAATGTAGGTCATTCATAAAATAAAATTATGTAAAATGAATCACCCAAAGACTCCTACATGCATACCTAAAAGCTTTATGAGGCATCAAATCACTAATAAATACACCTACTTATCTCTCCCTATCATGAATAAATCCCACCACTGACATCCCTTACCTATTTCATGTTTTATTTAATCTACAAATATATAAATTTAGTGAGTATGGGATGAGTACAAGAACAAATAGGATATACCCAAGACTTCCCATGTACCCCATGAATGTGAAACCCAAACAATATTGAATTTTTTTTATAAAACTGATCTCAAACCCTTGATATAATATCAAACCATAAAAAGACATTATGCATTTTAACAACGAGGAGATTTAAAATAATCATAATAAATATACCACATTCTCCAATTTTAAAAATAGTCATCCATGACTACCAAATCCTCTAACAATAACTAAGAGAACATAAAAATCATAGGAAACCAAAAATAACAAAAAATTTAACCTATGACTCATGAGTAGACAGATTATGAAACTATTTTTTGACATCATTATCAGACTCAATGAATTACCCACTCTTAAGTGAGAATTATGATCCTTACCAACCCTAGATTGTAATGTGAACTCATGTTTGAATTTAAAACCCATGTATGAGTTCTCACCCATCCACCACACTAAGAAAAACACAATATCAATAACCAAGATAATAAATGAAATCATCAATAACAATATCAAAATATTTTTTATTTTCCCAATTTTCAAGAAACACACGTACCCAAAAAATCCCTAATTCCATTTTCACTAAATATACTCATACCAAAAAGATTTTTACATAAGAAAAAATAAAAAATAATTAATAATTTTTAACCTATAAAATAATTTAATGGAAACATCATATGGAATCATAAATGATTTCTCATGAAATCATGTGTAAGTGAATTCGCCAATGATGAAGTAGAATCACACCCCTAAACTTGAGATTCATGGTATAATTTACCTTATCAAGAACCTAAAAAAATCCCAAATTTATTCATCACCAATATCGAATTTTTAGAAAACCCCACCTAGTTAGGGTTTCACCCAAGGAACACTGGGATCATGTTTAAGAGGAGATATCTAGAGGCCAATTAACTTTTATTAGGAATACAACTACCTAAATATCCAAGAGGGAAGAGTTATATAGGTATATATTAAACAAAAGTTTCCTCCAAGACAACCCTAAACTGAGAAATATATGAAATAAGATTGAACTTAGACCCAAATCCCCAAATTCCAGTCTAGATATACATTTTAAGGGAATTTTTGAGTGATTTAATGGTCCCATTAGTTATGAAAGAGACCATATATCTCTCACTAGGAAAATATTTCCATTATTCATGGTCGGTATTAATTTTACCATCGACTATTATTATGACCATTAATTTCCATAGGAATTTTATAATTGACTTTCATGGATACCTAGAAATAATACATGGTCCCTGACTATGAAACTACTCAAGCACCATTCAAAAACTCTTCCGAAATTCTTAATTTCAACCCCAAACCACCAAAAATTCAAAATATATTAAAATTATAGATTAAATTTCATGAACAAGACACTATAATGATCTTAACAATTTTCATTACTATACATAGGGAATTATAGTGAGTTATTGGTGGAAATATTGGTATATTGTTGATGCATCAATGAATCTCACTCCAAAAACTCCTCATGCTTGGTATAATGTTACCAAAGAACATATACCAATGGAACAGCTCGATCATGAAACAATTTCACCCATATATAAATAATATGATTAATCTTTTGTAAAAATATTTCATCTAGGAATAACTTCATCTAATCCTAATTGATAACTTTTGAAGGGTCTGAAATGTATTTCCAAAACTGAGAGTTGTTAAGAACAACATGTATAGAACTATAATATGGAGTTAATACCAATTTTTATTCCATATACCCAATATTATCAACAATATCAAATAGTCTCATATACCTCATCACTAATTTCCTCTACTTTCAAATACCACTTTTTTCCAAACTCAACAATAGCTTTAAAAACACATGATCATCTATAGAAAGATCCAAAATCCAAAAATGATGTTATATATATGAATTTTTACTAATATAAGATTTATTCATAGGTTTTTTAATCAATTAAATATCTTTTAGTATTTTTTGGATGATTCTCAGTCCCATAAGTGAATTTTAGCCTACTTATACCCAACAAATAGGAGAACAACACACCCTCTAAAAGAATGTCTCAAAAGTATCCATATTAATTTTTTTATGATAAATATTATTATATAAAAAATATAATAATGTAATATGGGTTCCCCATAAACCAAAAAATTATATCATGAAAAATAAAATTAATATTTCACTTGGTTTGTCTGTTTTTCTGCAGATGGTACACAATGTTAAACTCTAACTGTATACTTATATCTTGTTACAAGGATTTATAAAACCTATATGTGAACAAAGGACCTAAATATGAAAAAATAAATGTTCACACACCATTAATATTGATCACTTCCCTTGCATATAAATTTTACAACTCTTCGATCACATTTATCATCTGAATTGGAATTAAATGAGCTAATTTGGTTAGTGTATCCTTGACTACCAAAATAGTAACAGGTTTTTTTAGTGTCTTCAGTAAATCCAACATAAACTCCATAAAAAATTCCCAATTCTAAATAGATAAAATTAATTGTTATAATTTTACCACTAACCTTTTATGTTTTTTTATTTTCTATTGATAGATAAGATATTTTAAACTGTAACCCACAACATACCTTTTCATACCCAACCAATAAAATAATCATTTCTTATCCTTAAAAATTTTATTGAAATTGATGTGGTATACCAATTTAGGATGGTGAGACACATTTAGAACTTAATCATGGATCAAATAGGTAATGAAAAACTATATCTAAAAATATAATATCAAATTCAATACTTTTAACCATCCTTTTAGGGTTTCCCTTACATTTAAATAATCCCTCAAAGCCACACATTCCAAATTTTAGAATTGATATTTTATAACCCTACTGAATAAAGGTTAATGTGAAAAAAAATACTCAAATATACCATATCTAAACCCTTCTTGATGATATAATGTCTCATTTATTAAAATAAGAAAATTATTTCTCATTCCTCCGTAATAACCTGAACCATATCCCAATGTTGTTTTTGGATCAACGAATCAGATACCATATTCCCATTTCCAAGAATATATACAATTTTGAGATCAAAAGTTTTCAAATCCTTTATCCTTGTATGATACCTTAAATTTAGACAAAACTAATAAAATATAAAGTTCAATATATTGTGATCTATGTGAATTATGAACTTATCATAAAATGTATAGTAATTTCATGATTTCAATAAATCAACAATCTATGTAAGATCAAGTTCATGTGAAAGGTAATTTCTTTCAAGCACTCTCAATTAGTTTGATCCATAAGAAACTACATAATTATCTTATATAAAAACACATCCAAGACCAGTTACTGAGATATCTTAATAAATATAATGAAACTCAAATTTCAAGGTTAATTTTTTTTAAAATTCAATCAAACCATATGTATTTTAATGGTTTTTATCTCTAAAATGTGTTAGTTGTGGTCGAGAGTTAGGAATAATGAATTCAGTCATGATTCAGGAATGAAACTTTTTTATAGATATAGGATCACAATATAATGTGGGACATTGATACACAATGTGCCGGTGTGGTATAAATTTTTAATTAAGGTTTGGGAATATGGGGAAAGTCCACACAACAATGGTGGAATTTGTGCTATGATGTAGATCATTATGATGTGAGGTATTATGACATGTTGTAAAGGGGAGCTGTGAGGTATCAATACCTCTAGAAAATAGGGGATTATTTCCCTATATAGTGATTGTTTATTCCATAATGTGACCTTATATGAGGGAATTTTTCCATGACCATCAAGGTCACACCTCAATTTTCCTTCTGGGAAGTTTTTATTATTATTTAAATTAAATTAACTAAAAGTTAAAATACTTAAAAGAATGTTTTTCCATCATCCCTTATCCAAGTATAAATCACCCCCCCCATTTATCCTCCTTTTTTCTTCCTCAAACTCTCCCCTCAATATATTTTGGTTGTTTTAATCATTCTATATTACAATAACTCATGTTTAGTAAGTCTAATGTTATGAAAGACCTAGACCAATATTTCTATTATTGTTTCTATTAGTTCATGTATAATCCCTAATTTAAAGAGTTTATATTAGGATTTGTGGATTTTTTTAAATAATATTGAATTGGGTGGTGTGGCTTGTAATTTTATCTCTCCAAGGCTTAATATTAGAATCACTTTCCATATTAATATGTTTATGTGTGATTTAATGGACTGTCATTCACACATGTGAATATGTTTGACCGTTATGTTTCTTTTTAAGGTTTCAAAGTAACTAGTTGATTTTGGATTGAGATTATTAAAATGGGCATTTTTGTGTAAACATGAACTAACCATATCTTTTATAGTGATGATCATAAGGTTATTCGCCTTATTTAACTAAGAATAAAGTGGGTATCCAAGGATGGTTTGTGGAACTGAAGGTATTATGAATTGACTTGTGAGTATGTATTGTGACCTACTTCATTTGAAAAGAATTTAAGGATGGTATATGGAAATAATTTTTTCATCAAATGGGTTATAATGATGAAGAATACAATGGGATAACTCCTTGAGGCTTGTAATTTGGTTGATGTTAAGTGTGAGTAATGTGACCCTATTATTTTGGGGTGTTGGTTTTGGGAGACTCTACTATATATTGAATTATGTGTTGGGGTGGAGTATAGACATGGGAATTTCCCTCTAAGGAGGGTGTTGGTTTATCTCACACAGTAGTTTGGATATGTTATTCCCTAAAATAGTTTTCTATGATGTGTGGTATATGTGGGACTTATATGTGGGACCTTACCTACAAGGAGTGTGTTGGTATAGCTGATGTGCGAGGTTTTCTATGTTATTCCCTCCTCATAATTCTTTATATATAGCCAATGGATATCAGATAAATCCATGGGTCCTTACCCAATGTCTTGGGATGGTTTGTATTATACAAGAGGTTGTATATGGTATTCCCTCTTTATATCACTTCCAATGTTGTCAATAATGAGTTATCAGCATAGAATGACTCTCTTCACTTGACATTGATCATATTAGGTTTTATCAGGGTTTTTGGAGGCTTGGTTAGTGAATTATAAACTGATATATAAGTGATTAATTGTTTTTTATTTTTTATTATTACTTCATTAACTCATATATATCCATCACACTTCTAATAAATATGTGTTTGTAGTGTCCTGTTGGGGTTTTACACTCACTCCTTGCATAGTCACTCTAATTCACATACATGCTTTTTTATTTTGTATCAAAAAAATGGGAAGGCCCCTGCATCAAGCTCTTGAACAAGTAAAACTTGGTATGGATATAAGTTATACCATAAATTATACTAGGATCATTTTTGTATCATGAAAATTGTATTCTTTTGTTCTTTTGGTCATTATATGTATTGATCTACCACCTATGGGGATCGTCCTATTACTAGATATATGACTGTAATAGTTTATTTTGATATTATATTTAATGTTATTATATTATTGTATTACCATTGTGATTTCATACCAGAAAAGCCGTCAGAGGATAACCCTCTGACCATTTATATTGTTAATGGTTGTATGATATAAATTCTATAGTCTCCCCAATGTATAGTTCAGGCCCTCACTACTAGTTGATAGCCACTTGAGTAAGGGAGGCATGCATGACACCATGTACTACTTTAGATCATGCTCAGTAAACCAGGATGGTTTGTTACAAAATTGGTATCATAGCCCAATTTTTCTAGATATTTATTTGAGGATTTATATATTAGAGATAGGATAACTCAAACTCATATGGGAAGTCAGGCTTGTGTTTGGATAGCACCTGTATAGTGGACACTCAAGTTTTCAGGAAAGTGATATTTCTTTTATTGGTTTTATTATTACAGTTTCATGGTATTCTTCAAGAAATATTATTGGATTTAGTGTTCAATAATATTTTTACTCATCAAAGGTGGTGAAGGTGTGTGAGTTCATACATCATGATTCAGTATAAAGGTTGACATGTCATACACCACATTGTATATGACTATAAAGGGATAAAATTAAATAAATTGAAATAATTATTTATTCAATGTTTTAACAATTACATTATTTATTGTATCTAATTAATTCATCTTAAGTATTTTGATAATTTAGGCTATATGACTATGACTAACACAAAAGTTCAAGTGATATCATCTTAGGCCTTAGGTATGTATTGAATGGCGGTGTTCTAGTTTCTCTTATAGAAGAACATTGGGGAATGTCTCTTAAGGTGGTGTATGTCAGTACACCTAGAAATGATTAAGTTATACAAATATTTAATCAATTAAATGAATTAAAATTCTATTTTAAAAATTTTAGAAAAAAACCACCTAGATGAAATCCCATGGTTCCATACAGGGATAGGGTTAAGGATGTCTTCAAGGTTCCAGATACTCTTTCTATACGTCTATATGATTAATATGGTGTAGTAATGAATGATTATGGGGATTATTTAGAGGTTCAAGTAACTAATCCCCATCATTAAGGGTCATTTAATATAGTGTTGGTTAGAGTTGTAGGTGCACATCAGGGCGAAGATTCTATAGGATAATTCATTTGAGATTTCCAAATTGAACATCAACCATATTTCTAGGGTATGGTCATTCCTTAGGATATTAAGAATTTTATTTAGATATTAGATGGTATCTTTGAGATGATTTAGATTCTTGATGATCATAGAGAGAATTTTATAGCCTTTATGCTATAAGTTTCTACCCATCGATAGTGGGGTGAGATGGTTTAGTCTTGAGAGCCTTAGGATTTTTCATGGGAGGCCTTCAAGGACCTATTTTTTTGAGGATTTATTCCTTGAGTTGTTAAATATATATTTATCTTGGGAGTTCATAAATATTTATCAGTGGTATTATTAGTGATGTATTATTCCACATGTTTCTCAAAGTTGTTAGGGTTTACGCCTTTATTAGTTATAAACGGGGCCCAAAAGGACCATGTGTTCAAGATAGGTCTTTATATTGATTTCAAGTTCCATGTGAGGATATTCAATCCAACATTATATTCTAATATGGTTGATAAGGATCTTACTAAATAGAATATTATAGTGGAGGATAGTGAAATTTGTTCCTTTCCTTTCCTTAGTGGTCTGAGTGATGGACCTTCAAGTGGTGCTAGTGTTTTCTATTCTAGTGGTAGGAAGGGATGGTCTGATGAGTTGTAACATGGAATATTGAAGTGGTGTATATAAAATAGAGGTTAGTTGATTCCAGCTTTAGGATGAGATCGTGTTGTGTACTATTGGTGCGGGTGACTAACAACATCCTAATTACCACCATTGAAACAGACTCAATGATGATCCGCAACTCCATATAAGGGAAGAAGAAATCCCCTTAGGCTATAACTTATCACATTTTAAGGTGATTACATAGAGTAACTAATGGTATTATCTTACTTCACACTTGGAATGAAGGTAAAATTCTTGTGGATTTTCTTTATACTCATGGGGACCAAGATAACCCTTGTATAATCTTCACAAGCATCAAGTCTCTATAAACTGAGTGTGTTAACTTGGTTTGAGTCATCGCACTCAGTTTACATTAATTTAGACCTCCCTAACCCCCTAGAACCTTGTACCATCCTTATTTTTTATTTTTTCCATTTTTTTCCAATATTTTTTCCTTTGGGGTTTCCTCAGGCTCATTTAATAAAATAATAATTTCTTTCAGTCTGTCAGTGTGGGTGATAGGTTTTTTTTTCACATTTCATAAACTATATATCTGATAGAGTTTAATTCATGTGGTGGGATGGGGTATCTCCATCATTTTTGTATGTGGATTCCTCAACAAGGTTTATTAAGAGGCATAAATAAAATAAAATATTCTCATTCTTGGTTTGGGGGAACTCAATAGACTTATAATTGGGCCTCATCTAGGAGATCAAGATGAGGATATGATCAAGGATATTAAGGGAAGAAATAAGAGGATCCCCAAAAATTAGTTATTTAAGATAATCATGTATTTTGATATTATTTTAATGGATCTAAGGTATTTAGGTTTTATTCTTTAAACCAATTTCTAGCTGATAGGGTAAAGGGCCCTACTATAAGAGATATGATTCTGTTAGTTTCTACATTTTTGGTTTCTCTATTTAATATAATAGTGTACCATTATCATATATCACTACCACAAAATAGGGCAAGGGAAGCGCTACCCTTTATCAGTGCTAAACAGATTGCGTTGATAAAGGGCTATGTCTTTATCAGTGCTAGTTAAAAGCACTGATAAATATAACCTTTATCAGTGTTAAAAGAAGCACTGATAAAGGTAAACCCTTTATCAGTGCATTTGTTAGCACTGATAAAAGGGAACATTTATCAGTGCTTATTTTAGCGCTGATAAAAGTTTTTATTCTTAATTTATATAAAATTATAATATTTATCAACACTTTTACTTTAGCACTGAAAAACCATACCTTTATCAGCACTTTTAACGAGCGCTGATAAAGGTTCTAGTGGTTTCTATTTAATAACCCTAAAAGGACCTCCTCTCTCGCACGTGGTAAAGCTTTCGCAGAAGCTGAACCAGGACCCTCTTCCACCGCGACTTCTCCTCCTTGTCTGTTCCGTGTCCTTGTCTTCCTTCTCCCCCTCGTCCTCCTCCTCCTCTTCTTCCTCCTCCACCGCCTTCACCGTTTCCTTCATGCTATTGGGTTTTCTCCTCCGTCGCGACCGTCGTTGTCTCCGTCGCTGCGACCGCCGCGACCGCCGCTGCCTCCGCCGCCGCCACCGGTCAGTGTCAGAGTATATATAATCATTAACTATAGATAATATTTATTCAATTTGATGATTATACTATTAAAAACATAATATTGTTTTCTATAGTTGGATTTTGATGATGAACCTCTTAGGGATGAGGATTCGGTGTAGGGAATTAGTCTTGTAGTTGTACCTCTGGGTGGTTTTCCAGTTTATCTACTACCCATTGAGTAGAAGGTTATGATGACATTACAATATGAGGATGTGAACAAGATTATTGTTCTACATGTGTTTTAGATGAATAACCATAATGATATGATACTCACTTGGATGAATATTAAGTTATTTTTTTGGGTAAAGTCTTATCTAGACATGTAGTGCTCAGTCTGTATCTAAGAGATTCTGCACCTTCGGAAGAATATCATGACCTTCATAGAGATTTCTATGAGGTTAAAAAATCTTTCATAGTATAAAATGGATATATTTTGATAGTGAAGGAATGGTCATGACTTGGATTTTTATAAGGGAAGCACTCTTTATTATTGAGTTTTGGTGTTATGACTGGGTTGAGGGACATAATCATTTGTATTCTTAACCTTATTGATTTATAGCATGGTTTTAATGTGACCATCACTATTGAACCTAGTTGGATGGGTTTAGGGTAATGAATCATGGTTATATTCCATTGGTTTTGGAATAATGTTGGGTAACTGGTGATCGTGTGGTGAGTTTTGGCATGGTGTGATGTTAAGATTGGAAAAGAGTACCAGGGGTGTCCCATTGGGAATATGTGCGTTCCCCCTAATTTTTGTCAAGATGTATGGGTAGGCTCATTGAGTTTTAATAGGGATATGATCCTACTCACTAGATACCACGTGTTCTGTTGAAAAGATTGTACCATGAAGTTTAAATCATGCGATTAGGTTGTATGTGTCATGAAAGGTGTGATAACAGAGGATTGATCAGGTCTTACTCATTTGGGATATGCTATCTAGAATAAAATTGGGGATTATACCGAGTAAGGAGGACCTATTGGTCCGGGCTTACCCATTTTATGTTCATCTTTTATATTTTAAAAAGTCTGTTTAACTCGTTCTATCGAAGGTGGGTTCTATAATTTCTTGTTATCTTAAGGTGTGTTTAACCATGTTGTGGGTTGATTTCAGTTTTAGTGGGTTCTTAGGGTTTTTGGGATGTGGTAAATGGTGTACTCGGTTTTAGATTATTTTATTCTCTTGAGTTTCCCCTATTTTATGTTTTCTTTTCAGTTGGAAATCTCCTCTATTCTACGCCTCTCCTCTGCCACGAATGCATCTCTGTTGTGTGCTTAACAACACCTTTTGCAGTGATTTTTATCCTATTACTCATTGATTTCCTCTTGTTCTCATGTTATTACTGTTTGATATTGATGGTTATAATGTGAAATGTACGGGCTAAACACCCCGCTAAAAATCGTGGTCGTTGGTGGTCCTTGTCTGTGCACTAAATGAATTGCATGTTGGTTTGTTCTTATTGAACATTTGTATATAAAAATTGGTAATTTACAAATAATTGAATTATGAATGAATGCCCTAGGATGATATACCTTTTGTGATAACCCCTGAATTAACAAAAAAAATTGAATAAGGGATGCTTTGTAAAATCTAAAATTGTGATTGTTTGGTTTGTATCTAAAGTACACACCTTTAGCTCATGTTTTTCTATATGTCATGTATTTTCAAAGGCATCATGCAGTCATTGTAAGACTAACTTGGAATTAATTTGATATATGTCATATTAAATCAGGTATCTTATCCATAGACGATGTTCACCCTACTGGACACACCATGTATATGGATTTCACATGATTTTAGAAATGGTAGTATACAACCAACCTTGACTGAGAACCCTACACATTGTGTATCCATTGAACAAATTGTGTGCTATGTTAATTTCATTATTATTATTTATTTTTCACTTAGATGATAATATATCATGTATGAGTAGCCCATTATAAAAATCTTCTCATGTAGATCACAATATTATGATTCCCTCATTCATTGGAAATTGCACACGATGTGGTTTGGATATTTTAATTATCTTCACTCTGCTTGAGATTTGACAAGTGACAAGTGAGATGTTTGGAGAAAATATGGAGTATGGCACTCCCCCATGTTTCTTTAAAGTGTCCTCCATGTATAGGTTTTAGGTACTCCATGGAGATATACAAAAGACAAGGCACAATCCCCCGTATATAGATAGAGTTCAAGTACTTTCACATGTTTTGGGGTAGGTTCCTCTATTTCATTGTAGAGGCATTTTTACCATGATTTTTTTTATAAAACCCAAACAATGCTACTTGATTAATTAAAACATAATATTAGGCAAGTTCGAGATTGAACCCATAAAGATGATGAATATGAATAAAGAATGGATGAATGCCAATCGGTTGACAAAAGAGTATGAAGATGGAGTAAAAGAGTTTATCAAGTTTGTAGTAGATCATGCATGTGACCCTTCTCAAATCCTCTGTCTGTGTTTATGATGTTTTTATTCAAGAAAAATTAGTCCAGAGGAGTTGGAAGATCACCTGATTTTTCATGGAATAGATCGAAGTTATACATGTTGGAATAAACATGGGGAAAAACCTAATGTAGGTGGTGGCTCGGATAACATGACATTTTATGGAAGATCTAATATGATTACAAGCGTGAACAGTGAAGACGATCATATGGAGGGTGTGATTACAGATGTGAATGATGATGAAGATCTTATTGAGAAAATGACAAGGACAGTTGAAGATGAACTTCATGATTGACCAAAATTGCTTGAGAAGTTAAAGAGTTGTGCAAAAACGTCATTGTATGTTGGTTGCACTAAATATACTGCATCTTCATCCATACTGAAGCTGTATAATTTGAAATCAGGCAATGGGTGGAGTGACGCCAATTTTATAGAACTTCTTTCTCTCCTGAATGACATGCTCCCAGAAGATAATGAACTCCCATGCTGAACATACGATGCCAAATGAATGTTACAATCGAAGGGTATGATCTATAAAATAATGCATGCCTTCCTGAATGACTATATATTGTTTCGCAAGGACCAAAAATCACTTAAAGAATTCCCAAAGTGTGGTGCTTGTCGATACAAGAAAGATGATTCTAGTCCTACGAAATTTTTATGGTACTTTCCAATCATTCCAAGGGTTAGGCGCCTATATGGAAGTGAGGAGACTGCAGGACAATGGACATGGCATGCAGATACAAGAATTAAATATGGGAAACTACGTCACCCGATAGACTCTCCTTAGTGGAAGAGAATTGATCACGAGTATCCTGAATTTGGAAGCGATCCGAGAAACCTTCTTCTGGCGTTATATATATATATGGGGTGAATCCTTTTGGTTTTCAAATTATCATTCATAGTACATGGCCGGTTATGTTGGTAAATTATAAATTACCACCGTGGTTATGCATGAAATGAAAATACATCATGTTATCTATGCGTATATCAGGACCAAAACAACCGGGTAATGATATTGATGTTTATTTGGCACCATTGATTGAGGATTTGAAAATATTATGGGATTCAGGTGTTACGTTGTATGATGCTTACAAAAAAGAAGATTTCAATTTGAAAGCCATGTTGTACGGGATGATAAATGACTTTTCTGCTTATGGAAATTTCTTAGGATATAGCATTAAAGGAACTCAATGGTGTCCCATTTGAAAACAAGGTACACAGTCAATTAGGTTGAAACATTCATCGAAAACCGTGTTTTTAGGACATCGCAGATTTCTACCCCGACGGCATAAGTATCGATCTTGGACGACATCATTAGACGGAAGTTCAGAAGAACGTAAAACACCGTCTCCACTAACATTTGATCAATTGTTTGAGAAGGTAAAATATTTGAACACTAATTTTGGTAAACCATTTTTGAAAAACCTTATGAAAACTGGTTCGAAAAAGAGATCTGTTTTTTTTAATTACCATACTAGAATTGTCTGTATGTCAGACATTTTCTTGATGCTATGCATATTGAAAAAAATGTATGTGATAGTGTCATTGGAACGTTGCTAAATGCACTCGAAAAAATGAAGGATGGAATTAAGGCTAGATTGAACATGGTTGATATGGGAATATGAGAAGAGTTGGCACTAGTGAAGGGTGAAAATGAACATTTCTTCCTCTTGATGCTTACACTCTTTCCAGGGAGGAGAGATATCAGTTTTTCAACTTCTTGAATGACTTAAAGGTTCCAGAGGTGTATTCATCAAATATCAAGAACATCGTGTCAATGAACGATTTAAAATTAAAAGGTCTGAAATCACATGTCTGCCATGTTTTGATGCAAGATCTAATTCCTATAGCTTTAAGTGGAATTTTTCCCAAGAATGTCCGACATACATTAACGAAGCTCTGTTTCTTCTTCAAAGCTATATTCAGCAAAGTTAGAGACCTGGAAAAATTTCCGACTATGGAAAGAGAAATTGTCGTCATATTATGTGAATTGGAAATGTTCTTCATGTCGACATTTTTTGATATGATGGTTCATTTTATGGTTCATTTGGTGAGAGAGATTCGACTATGTGGTCCTGTACATTATAGATGGATGTACCCCATTGAACGGTATATGAATATTTTGAAAGGGTATGTAAAAAATCGAAGTCGTCCAGAGGTTTGTATTGCAGAGCAATATATTATTGAGGAAGCCGTTGAATTTTGTATTGAATACCTGTTTGGTGTGGAAAACATTGGCCTACCAAAATCTTGTCACACTGAGCGACTTGAGGGTAAAAGAATTTCTAGAAGAGAGGTTGTCACATTCAATATTACAGATCAGGAGCAGGCTTACCTTTACGTTTTTCATAACAGTTTCGACATTGAACCATATGTTCAAACCCAAAAACAAATTATTAGGCATTTGAATCCATCTAGGGCTGAAAATGGATATCAAATACACATAATCGATAGTTTATAGGATGGTTTCAGGACCATATTTTGAAGTGGTTAGATGAAAATCCAGACTCAATTTCAGAATGACTTCAATGGATAGCCGGAGGAGCAAGTTTGTATGTATTATCTTATAATTATTATGCAGTTAATGGTTATACATTATATACTAATGAACATGATGAAGATAGTACCAAGCAGAATAGTGGGGTTACACTTGTGGCTGAGGTGATGCATGTTTCTGGTGCAAAGGACAAAAATACAATTTATACGAATATGTCATACTCTGGCATCATCAAACGAATATGGGAGTTGGATTATATGAAATTCAAAGTGTCGATTTTTCAATGAAAGTGGGTTGATAACCGGAGTGCTGTTAAAATAGATGAATTAGGATTTGTGAAAGTTGATTTCAGTAAGGAAGGGGAGAAAGAAGAACCATTTATAATGGCATCACAAGCAGTACAAGTATTTTATGTTCCAGACCCTGCAAACCAAAATTGGTCAATTGTTCTGTTATCGACCAAAATAACTAAAGGTTCAGATGAAAGTTCAATAGAGGATGACCCTTTTATAGGGACTTCACAATCATTTTTCAGTGGTCCAAATGTAGATAGCATTTTGTATGTCAAAGGAGACCACAAAGAAGGGATTTACATAGTCGATAGAGGAGTCAAATCTCTTCAGCCTTTAAAGAAAAAAAAGAGAGGAAAATAATCAGGTTATTTGTTAATTTTAATATACATTGTGTTACGTTATGTTATTATCTGTCCACTGCTGCTTTTATGTAATCTAAATTAAATGTTGAACCACTTCTGCAGATAATGTCTTCTGCACCTGCTGATGTGCCTAATCCCGAGGCACAAAAGGTCTCTCAACCACCTTCTGGTGGTCATAGTGCAGAGAAACAAAAGGTTTCTCAACCAGCTGCTGGTGGTCTCAGGGCAGAGCAGCAACAAGTTTCTCAACCTGTTGTTGTTGGTCCCAGTACAGAGCACCAACAAGTTTCTCCACCTATTGATGCTGGTCCCAGTGCTGATGCTAGTGCTCCAAAAAAGATATTGATGATACTTCTTAAGAAATGGTAGGAAATGAAACCCTGAAAGCACAAAAAAACAAGATCACCATATTTTGACAATGTTAGCCAAAATACTTAAGGCAAAAGAAAAAGGCATCAAATTTGAGGTGGGATGGAATAAGCGAGGCCAACATGTTAACCCCAACAAATCCATATTTAGTAGCTACATTGGAATCGTCACTCGGCAACGCGTGTCGATTGATGTACAGTCATTGCAGCATGTTGTCACCCATCTTAAGACACTAATGTGGGAAGAGATTATGGTAACATTATGATATTGTTTTTTTAATTTATTAAAATAAAATACCAAAACATTGACTTACTCTTCATCATCCATTACAGAGTGCATTTATAGTAGATTCCTCGCACAAGGAATATGTATTAAGAGATGCAGGAAGGATTCATAGAGGTTTCCGCACAATTTTAATGAAATATCATCTTAAAGATGCTGAAGGGAAAATCAAGCCACACCCACCTCCTCTTTATGAAAACTTGATATCCCTAGGAGCGTGGGAAACATTTATCAACCATAGTGGGGAGAAGAATTTTCAGGTACATTGTGTGGGGTAATATGTTGTTTGACATTGCTTGTATTCATCACTTTGATTGACAATTTTTTATTTATGAAATAGTAACTGAGTGATGAAAATAAAAAACGCGCAGCAGAACCAGCTTACCCTTACCGTAAAGCAAGGTTGGGGTACGCTTCACTTGAGCTAAAATTGGTACGTATTTTAAATCTACCGTACTACTTATATGTTACATAAAACAAAACCATAACCATGTTTCTCTATTTATATGCAGATTGATGAATCAAAATCCAAATCCAAATCCATCCCATTCCATGTTCCAAGGAAGGAGACTCGTGTAAATAAAGAGGGGATACTGATAGATGAAAACACACAAAAAGTGTGGGAAACATGTGTAAGTATGACATAATATAAATTTGATTTGTTTTAGATTGTTATTACATTACAATTACTACAAATTTTTCTATATTTTCTATCTGACATAGTCATAGGAATAAACAACACCCGCACCAGATATAGACATACTTTCAGTAGCCTTAAAGCAGCCAGACCAGTATGGTCGCGTCAGAGGTGCGGGTTTTGGGGTGACACCCCAAATATATTTTCAAAAACAAAAACAAGCAGACAATGAAAATGAAAAAATGGAAAAGCTGGAAGAAAAATTATCTATTTTTCAAGAATAATTACAATACCAGAGAGAGATGATAAGAACATTTATGGGGGATAGGAAAAGAGAAGAAAAAACTCAACAAAAACCCATGTGTGACGATCCTGCCCCACCCCCACCAACTTCGAGGCAAGCCATTCCCCTAAAAAACTTAACTTAGCTGAGGTAATAAATGTTTTAATAATTGTTTCTGTGAAATGTGATTCACATAGACACTAATAACTTTCCTGTACTAATATTCTACATAGTAAAAATGAATATGATTTATATCTAGCAACTCCCACATATCGCCTTGTAGCGAGGGCTACGGTGTTCAATAAGTAGAACGACATGCTACATAATAGACAGCTTCCAATAGATCATTTCAGAGTGTCAATTAATGTAGCTAATGAGCCGAGTGCCTAGATACCTATTCCAAATGACAATGACGGCATTCATACGGTTGAACAAGCTATTGGAACATTCATCGCATGGCCATCAGTTCTTATAAAAAAACATGTCGACAAGAAGTTATCCATTTCCAAGTTATTTTTCAAGATGGACCTTTAACATTTTATGAAAAAAGGTCTAAACCGATGAATGTTATTACACAACGACAAAGAGAAAGGGGTAAAACGAAATATCATCTCAAAACTATCTCAATGATCAACCAACCGATTGAAATGGTCTACTGAGAGCACCTTCACCCCGCCCGTTCTATATCCATAGTTAATATCATTGCAGGCTCATGTGGATACAAAGTTGATAGAAAATAATGCTCACACAGTTGCTTTTGAAAGAACTATGTACGGAGAGGAAACATCATATTTCATTAGTGATGAAAATTTAAATGAAATCCTCAAGTATGAATGGCTAAGCGGCTTAGTTGTAAATGTATACATGAGGTATGTTTTCATGATTTGATTTTACAAAAGCTGATATACTCTGATAATAATGAATAAGTACATTTTATATTTTTCACAGGCGTATATATGAAAAAAAAAATGAAGGTATTTCTCCATGAAGAAAAATTTGTACTCGTTAGTCCTCATACCACCTCTTCAAAAGAAGATATAGATTCTGATAAAGAGGATGCAATAATGTCATCCCTATTCAAATCGTTTGAAAACCAAATTATGAATGACAGACTCTTTTTAATACCAACGATGCAGGGGTAAAACTCTACAATTTAATCATATCAACTATATTTTCATTTCTTTCTTTAATTATTCCTTTATTTATTTTTAGTGATCTTTGGATGTTGATTGTAGTCAATTTGAATACTCCAAAGATTTATTTCCTGGATTCAACGCATGGATATCCAACAAACCGACCATGCATGATGGCGTTTGTTAATTTTTAATACAATATATCTAGCATTATAAAACTAAACATCTAGTTATATAATTTATGTTATATTTTAATGAGGATTCTGTTATGATAGGGTGGTGCATCAATATCGTCTAATGCATGGAATGAATCCAGGGCATAAGGATGAGCAAGCCTACAAGATCTATAACTGGAAAAGTATCCGGGTATATATGATAACATTGCACTATCCATGCACATATCAAAACAAATTACTTATTTTTGTCGATGTTTCTGTAGTGTCCAAAACAAACAAATAGAAAGGAATGTGGTTATTATGTTTGTAAATTTATGAAAGAGATCGTATTTCATCAACAAACTAGCATCCCTGATGAGGTATTTTCGAAAATAATTATGAGTTCATTTAAAATATTTATTAATCCTTTGTGTATTTATATTTTTTCACTACTACCATGATTGTCGCAAAAACTCATATTAAGAAGATGATATAGATGTGTTTATAAACGAATGTGAAACATCCTGATGGAAGATTGTACACAAATAGGAAAAAGGTGAGTTCCTATTAATGTTATCCATATATGATAATTGATATATCCATTTTTAACACTTACTGAGCTTATATGATCACCCTTTATTATGTTTTATATCCTTAGGTTATGAATAATGGTTTTAGATATGCTTTTTCTTTCTAGTAAAGAATAACTCATTGGCTAAAATTTTTTGATACCAGTTTCAAATTGACATCAAGTTTAGAAAACAACACAAATGACATATGGAATACTGAGTAAATGCATTCATATTATTTTGATACTTTAGGAAAACTATCCATGAGTAATTTTTGAGGTGCACGAATTGACCGCACCTCAATCTGACGCACGGTGTGACCGGTATAGCTAAAAGTGTCTGATACCAGTTTCAAATTGACATTAAGTTTAGAAAACAACACAAATGACATACATAATTCCAATCAAACATGTTCAGATTGTTTTTATACTTTAGGAAAATGATCCATGAATAATTTGTGAGGTGTACCAATCGACCGCACCTCAATCCGACACACGATGTGACCGGTATGGCTAAAAGTGTTTGATACGAGTTTCAAATTGACATTAAGTTTAGAAAACAACATAAATGACATACAGAATACTAATCAAATTTGTTCAGATTGTTTTGATACTTTAGTACAACGATCCATGAGTTATTTTTGTGGTGTAAGAATAAACTTCACCTCAATCTGACGCACGGTGTGACCGGTATGGCTAAAAGTGTCTATTAACAGTTTCAAATTGACATTAATTTTAGAAAACAACACTACTGATATATGAAAGACTGAGAAAATGTGTTCAGATTGTTTTGATACTTTAGGAGAACGATCCAAGAGTCATTTTTGAGGTTTAAGAATCGACCACACCTTAATCCGACGCACGATGTGACCGGTATGGCTAAAAGTTTCTGATACCAGTTTGAAATTAACAATAACTTTAGAAAACAACACTACTGACATATGGAAAAATGAGAAAAAACCTTCAGATTGTTTTGATACTTTAGGAAAATGATCCATGAGTAATTTTTGAGGTGTAAGAATTTACCACACCTCAATCCGATGCATGGTGTGACCATGATGGCTAAAAGGGTCTGATAACAGTTTCGAATTGACATTAATTTTAGAAAAGAACACAAATGACATACGAAATACTGAGCAAACGTGTTCAGATTGTTTTGATAATTTAGGAAAACGATCCATGAGTAATTTTTGAGGAGTATGAATTGACCTCACCTCAATCTGACGCACGATGTGACTGGTATGGAAAAAAGTGTCTGATACAAGTTTCAAATTGACATTAAGTTTAGAAAACAACACAAATGACATACTAAATACTGATAAAACGCATTCTTAATGTTTTGATACTTTAGGAAAACGATTCATGAGTCATTTGTGAGGTGTAAGAATTGACTGCACCTCAATCCAACACACGGTGTGACATGTATGGCTAAAAGTGTCTGATAATAGTTTCAAATTGACATTAATTTTAGAAAACAACAATACTAACATACGAAAAACCATGAAAATGCATCCTTATTTTTTTTATACTTTAGTAAAATGATCCATGATTAATTTTTGAGGTTTAAAAATCGACCGCACCTCAATCCAACGGACGGTGTGACCGGTATGGCTAAAAGTGTCTGATACCAGTTTGAAATTGACATTAACTTTAGAAAACAACACTACTGGCATACGTAAAACCGAGAAAACACATTCAAGTTGTTTTAATAATTTAGTAAAATGATCCATGAGTCATTTGTGAGGTGTACGAATCGACCACACCTCAATTCGACGCACGGTGTGACCAGTATGGTTAAAAGTGGTTGATAATAGTTTCAAA
Source organism: Viscum album (assembly GCA_963277665.1). Lineage (NCBI taxonomy): Eukaryota > Viridiplantae > Streptophyta > Magnoliopsida > Santalales > Viscaceae > Viscum > Viscum album. Next base: position 406,966,297 of record OY728164.1, on the reverse strand, counting down.
TTGACATTAACATTAGCAAACAACACTACTGACATATGGAATACTGAGAAAACGTGTTCGGATTGTTTTGATAAATTATTACAATGATCCATGAGTCATTTTTTAGGTGTACTCATTGACCAAACCTCAATATGATGCACAGTGTGATCGGTATGACTAAAAGTGTCTGATAACAGTTTCAAATTGACATTAACTTTATAAAACAACACAAATGACATACGAAAAACCATGCAAACACATTATTATTGTTTTGATACTTTAGGAAAATGATCCATGATTCATTTGTGACGTTTAAGAATTGATCAAACCTCAATCCGATGCATGGTGTGATCGGTATGGCTAAAAGTGTCTGATACCAGTTTCAAATTGACATTAAGTTTAGAAAACAACACAAATGACATAGAGAATATTGAGAAAACGCATTCATATTTTTTTATACTTTATGAAAACGATCCATGAGTCATTTTTGAGGTGTAAGAATCTAACACACCTCAATCTGACGCACGACATGACCGGTATGGCTAAAAGTGTTTGATACCAGTTTGAAATTGACATTAACTTTAGAAAACAACACTACTGACATATGGAAAACCGAGAAAACATGTTCGGATTGTTTTGATACTTTAGGAAAACAATCCATGAGTCATTTTTGAGTTGTACGAATCAACCTCACCTCAATCCGATTCACGGTGGGACTGGTATGGATAAAAGTGTCTGATAACATTTTCAAATTGACATTAATTTTAGAAAACAACACTACTGACATACGGAAAACCAATCAAACACATTCGGATTGTTTTGATACTTTAGGAAAACGATCCATGAGTAATTTTTGAGGTGTAAGAATCAACCTCACCTCAATCCGACACACGGTGTGACCGGTATAGCTAAAAGTGTCTGATACAAGTTTTAAATTGAAATTAACTTTAGAAAAAAACACTATTGACATACGAAAAACCAAGAAAATTCATTCGGATTTTTTTGATACATTAGTGAAATGATCCACGAGTCATTTGTGAGGTGTACGAATCGACCACACCTCAATCTGACGCACGGTGTGACCGATATGGCTAAAAGTGTCTGATAACAGTTTCAAGTAGACATTAACTTTATAAAACAACACAAATGACATACGAAAAACTGAGATAACACATTTGGATTGTTTTTATACTTTAGGAAAACGATCCATGATTCATTTTTGATGTGTACTAATTGACCACACCTCAATCTGACGCACGGTGTGACCAATATGGCTAAAATTGTCTGATATTAGTTTCAAACTGACATTAAGTTTAGAAAACAACACAAATGACAGACGGAATACCAAGAAAATGTGTTTGGATTGTTTTGATACTTTAGTACAATGATACATGAGTCATTTTTTGAGGTGTAAGAATTGACCTCACCTTAATCCGACGCACGGCGTGACCGGTGTGGCTAAAAGTGTCTGATACCAGTTTGAAATTGATATTAACTTTAGAAAACAACACTACTAACATACGGAAAACTGAGAAAACCCGTTCGGATTATTTTGATACTTTATTAAAATTATCCATGAGTCATTATTGAGGTGTACGAATCCACCGCACCTCAATCCGACACACGGTGTGACCAGTATGTCTAAAAGTGTCTAATACCAGTTTCAAATTGATATTAACTTTAGAAAAATACACTACTGACACACAGAATACTGAGAAAACTCATTCGGATTGTTTTGATACATTAGGGAAATGATCCATGAGTCATTTTTGAGGTGTACGAATCGACCTCACCTCAATCCGACGCACTGTGTGACCGGTATGGCTAAAAGTGTCTGATAACAGTTTCAAATTGACATTAACTTTAGAAAACAACAAAAATGACATATGGAAAACCAAGAAAACGCATTCAGATTGTTTTGATACTTTAGGAAAACGATCCATGATTCATTTTTGACGTGTACGAATTGACCTCACCTCAATCCGATGCATAGTGTGACCGGTATGGCTAAAAGTATCTGATACCAGTTTCAAATTGATACTAAGTTTAGAAAACAACACAAATGACATACGGAATACTGAACAAACGTGTTCGTATTTTTTTGATACTTTAGGAAAATGATCCATGAGTCATTTTTGAGGTGTAAGAATCGATCGCACCTCAATCTGATGCACAGTGTGACCGGTATGGATAAAAGTGTCTGATACCGGTTTGAAATTGACATTAACATTAGAAAACAACACTACTGACATACGGAAAACTGAGAAAATGTGTTCCGATTGTTTTTATACTTTAGTAAAACGATCCATAAGTCATTTGTGAGGTGTAATAATCGACCGAACCTCAATCTGATGCATGGTGTGACTGGTATGGCTAAAATTGTCTGATAATAGTTTCAAATTGACATTAACTTTAGAAAACAACACTAATGACATACGTAATACTGAGAAAATGCATTCGTACTGTTTTGATACTTTAGGAAAATGATCCATGAGTCATTTGTGAGGTGTACGAATTGACTGCACCTCAATTCGACGCACGGTGTGACCGGTATGGATAAAAGTGTCTGATAACAGTTTAAAATTGACATTAATTTTAAAAAACAACACAAATGACATACAGAATACCGAGCAAACACATTTGGATTGTTTTGATACTTTAGGAAAATGATCCATGAGTCATTTGTGAGGTGTAAGAATTGACCACACCTCAATCCGATGCACGGTGTGACTGGTAAATCTTTTCATTAGATAAAGAATCAGTAATTATTAAATGAGATAAATCATCCAAAAACATATTGATTTTACATCATTCCCTTTAATTGTTATCAGAATTAAAACATTTGAGTTCATCATTTCCAAATTTTAGTTTCAAATTTCCATATTTTAGTTTCACATTTCCATATTAATGTATTCTTTCATATTAATGTTTAAATTTATTTCATTATTGTATTACTAACATACTATTTGTTTTCATATATAGGTGAATTATTTTCCTTGTGTTTAGATTCTTTTTTCGGAAAAAAATAACGTGGATGACAATTTTTGAGAGAGGATCATAGATATCAAAGGATGAAAAATTAATGATTATAACTATTGTTGGATAATTGTAATTGTAACCATGTAAAAAATTGTTTGAAATGTATATAGTAGTGTGATTTTTTGTATTCATGATGTTAATTAAATGTATATAGGATTATATCTCAAAATATTGTGTGCGGGTGCTATTTTGTATAGGTGTGGGTGCTTTTTTGTACAGGTGCTGGTGCTGGTTTGTGCAGGTGGTGGTTCTGTAGGTGGAGCTGAAGGAGCCTTTATCAGCGCTATATTGAGCGCTGATAAAGGACACCATTATCAGCACTATCTTGAGCACTGATAAAGGGCCCTATTATCAGTGATCAACATAGTGCTGATAAAGGATCCCCTTTAATAGTGCTAGAAAGTCGTTGTAAATTCTGGAGAAGATAAAGGGGACGCCCCCCCCCCCCCCCCCTTATCTTCGCCGGTATTTACAGCGCATTTCTAGCACTGTTAATGTTGGTTTTTAGCGATGATAAAGGGAAAATTTGTAGTAGTGTATATTCTCATGTGGTATCTGGTTTGGGGTTGGATATAGAGTTATATTCAGGTTTTTTATCTATTAATATTCCTCTAGGAAAGAAACTAGATCCTATTTAGAGATTCTATGGATATTCCATAGTGGTTGGGGGATATGGGTATTTAAGGGATTTATTTATTTTAGATATATTGAGCATCAATGTTATATTTAGGATGTGTTTTTTAATATGATTTTGGGATATCATTGATTGCTATCGTGGGTGGGTTCAATTATCATTACTTAAAAATAAGAAGTATAAGTTTGTGGTTTAATAAGATGTTGAGGTAGGTAGAGTTAGATCTAAACAAAATTATTTTAGAGCCATTACAGTGAAGATAACTGGTATAGTTCTTACAATAGTGGACTAATTTGAGGATATATTTCTTGATTATTTCTTAGTTTTTTCTTATGATATGGGGATTAATTTTCTGATTTATCTTGTGATAGGTACAGAACCTGTATTGATACCTTCTAATCATATGGCACTAACTGAATTGTGAGGCATGAAGGTTCAACTCAAAGATATTAAAGTGAAGTGTATTATCCATATGAGTACCTTAAAAAAGTGCGATCCCATTTAATTTTATAGTAAGGGTTATAGAATTTTGTGGTTCTACATATATTACAAAAATTTGACCTATATTATGATAAAGAATAGGTTTTTTTCCTTATATAGAGGATTTGTTTGGTCATATGTGGGAGCCCAATGGTTCCCCAAGATTGATCTATGGTTGTGCTATCATAATTTTAGTTTTAGGTTATATGATATACTAAATATAGTATTTCTAAGTATATATGAGTTATATGAGTGTATTGTGATGTCATTTAGACTTACAAATACACTATAGGTATTTATAGATCTCATAAAATAGATTCTCCATCCCTACCTAGTATCTTTTTTATAGTGTTCCTGAATAACATTTTGGTAAATTCTTAGACCTCAGAGTCATAAGTAAACCACTTGTAAATCATATTATGTATTCTTCAATCACATCAACTATATTCCAAGTAATTGAACTGTCACTTCTAGTTTTATGAGGTACACTTCCTTGGGAATCTTTTATCAAGGGATAAAAATTTTATTGATCCAAAGAAGGTATAGCCAGTGTAATATTGGGATAGGCCAAATAATGTATTTAAGATCCATATTTTCCTTGTATTTTCTAGGTATTATAGTCAATTCATTAAATATTTCTCTTATTGTAAGTTCCTATGATATACCTTGATATTAAGGAAATGAAATTCAAGTAAACTGATCAATGTGAAGCAGGATTTTAGGAGATGAATGTGGGATTTACATTTTCTCTGATTTTGATTATACTAGGCCTAGAAAGGTTTATATCATGTATTATAATGCCTTGGGTATGGAATGGGATTTTCCTTGATACAATATGATAGGGTTCTTGCTTATGGGGTTTTTCAACTATAACCCCAAATGAGGGATTACCCTACCCAAGAACTCGAGTTATAAGAAATGGTCTATTCCCTAAATTATTGATAGAATTATTTCATTGAAGAGATATTTTTCATCTACAAGGACCATAATATCTTGAGACACATCTTCTCCAAATGATACCTAAACCTATAGCAGAGGCATTGGGTTGAGTGTCTCCTTATATTTAACTTAAAGATGGAATATTCCCTGGGAAAGGGGAACATCGTTTCAAAAACTTTAAGCAAAAAGACTCGTGAGTATGTGTTTCAAGAGTTTAGTGAGGAGTCAAAGTTAATTTTTCATTACATTTAATAGAAAATTAACATGAAATAAGAGTAAGAAGTTGTGACCTTTTCTATCCTCACCATTATATCCTCCCTAGTAGATCATGTGAAATCCATCCAATATTATAATTCATATTTTTTAGTGATGTGGTGAAGTCTTATGAGTAATGAGCATATTATTGGATGGTATCAAGATGAAGATAGGGTTTTCTATTTCTATGGTAGGGTGTGGTTTCTAATTTTGTGAGATACAAGTTGATGAGTGACTCCCACTCCTCTTGATGGGGTATACACCCAAGGTTGACTAAGATATACCATGATATCAGGAATTAGTTCTGGTGGTCTCGTATGATGAAGGATATTATGGGTATTGTAGCTCCTTGCATGACTTATAAGAGGATAAATAAATAGCATCAAAATCGAAGAGGTTTTATTTAATCACTTCCAGTGCCTACATGGAAGTGGGATGAGGTGACCACATACATTATCACTGAACTATAAAGGACCACAAGGGGTTGTGATATAGTGTGGATTGTAGTGGAATAGCTAAATAAGGTACCACATTTTTTTACATGTCTAGGAGACCTTATTGGTAGATGGGTTGGGAAATCTTTACATGTGAGAGATAATATGACTTCATGATGTACCTATGAGAATTGTATAAAATTAAGATAATAAATTTACCTCTAGATTTTAGTAGATCATGTAGAAGGCTATGGGTTCTTAGATAAAGTTGAGTATAGAATAACACCTAAACATAGTTGTTCAGTCATTAAGGATAGGTTTTATCTATGCCATTGCATACCTAAGGCTTCTCCATGCCACCTCCTTCTTGGCTGAGAGTTCTCCTCCTCATGTACTCCCGGTCGGGACTACTTTCTCCATAGTTTGTGGTCTATTATTTTTTGTGCGTTTTGGATTAGGTTCTATTGGTTTGGAACTGGTGGATTTGTAGATTTAGGATGAATTTAGGCTTTTTGTGGAGTCATGGGAGGTAGTACCTTTGGCTAGGTTCTTCAGCATCAACATTCCAATCATCTCGGCTTTCAATGAGGTGTCAGATATGGATGGTTGGCTTTTATCTTCTTTGAAAGTGGTGCGAGGTCTGTTATCCAATTGAAGATAGTGGTGATGTTTTGGAATGAAGAATCTTGTTCGTTGGTTTCTTTAACCCCAAATCTGAAATCGGGTGATTCTGTTTTCAATGTGATGATGGTTCATTTAAAAATTGAATATGTTCAATGTTTGGATAAAAACATGATGCGAGTCTGGCCAAAGATGAGAACTAGATAATATCAATGAATTCTGTTGAAGTTGAATGTGATCAAGTGGAGTCTTCATTTCTTACTATGAAATTTGTTCAATTTTAATGAGTCCTGATTTTCACTAAGGATGGTTATCTGTCGAAGGGGAAGTGGTATTTTGGTCCCAGAGATCATTATGGTTTTCTAATGTGGGATGGAACTGATTTTTTTAACTTTGTGGAATGGATTTTGTGGTGTTGTGTTTATGATTTTTGGCCTCTATGGTCTACGTTTCAAGGGATTGTTCAACCAGACCTCTACAAGGGGATTCTATAGATAAGGTTTAGAACAGGGAGTTTTCATCATACCGTTACTATTAGATTTGGATGATTGAGAGGGTATAAAAATTTCCATCAGTACCAGGCCTGTGCATCTCTATAAGGGATAGCTTTCTAAACAATGATGAGTTGGGGGAAGCTGGACTTAATGTTATTAGTGATGGGGAGGGGATTTTATTTTTTAATTGAACTGAGTTTTTTATGGCCTTGGTATTCTAGACTGTTTGGATATGGTTATGTATTTTAAGTCTTTGATGTCATGTTGGGTCCCCCATCAACCCTTAAATGGGGGTTTATTTTAATAAAAATTTAATTTTTAGTCATTGAGGATGATCTAGATACTTGAAAATATGATCAAAGCATGTGTGGTATACTTTTTTGAAGCATAATATGACTACATATCTTTGGTATAGTTCACATACAACAACTTCATTCAAGCTTGGATCCAAACTGCTCCTTATCAAAACTTATAGGGATAATCATATATCTTACCCTTATATTAGCTGGAGGAAAGTGAGTTAGTAATTTTCAGGCCAAGATTTCTATAGGATGCCACCAAGAGGGTACAAAAAATTAGGAATTGGTTTTTTACTGCTCATAGTAGTAAGCACACATATAATAATGGGAGGTGATGACCCCAAGAATTCCTTATGGGGGTTAGGTATTCTTACGGGTATCATCTCAATTACGGAATTAGTTTCTATGGAAATAATGGAATATCATTCAATGTATTATCTGTACATATGAGATTATAGAGTGGATAAAGATAGTAGTATATCATTTATACCTTCCTCTATAATGTCAGGTGATATATATTTTATTTTATATGTTGTGGCTCCAAAGGCATATTTCATAACATAAACATGTTATCAATGGTGATAATTTCTATTTTAAGGTTGATAAATTTTTTGAGGAACACCTTATGTGTATCATTAACTAGAATGAGAATGTGTTTTGATGTAGAATAGTAGTTTTGTTCTGAGTGCTATTAAAATGTGGGAATTTTTTCTAATGCTTCTGAGGGGGCATGCATCTAACCAATGGGATCTTCATCCCTAGATTGGTCATAGTCCCAATTCCCTTATATTCCCACTTTCTAGAGATGGGTATCCTCTATTGTTTTGGTTGATGTTGTTAGATCCATGATTGAAATGGTATCATGGGATGTTATCACTTCCATCCATGCATTCCACCTTCTATTTCATCACCTAGTTTAGGTCTCCCTCATATATCTAAGATATTTTTATGAATCTCATTCCTATCACCATACTCTCTTGGACATTGGTTAATTTTTCTACTTTCTACTATGATAGGGTGGATACCTATGGTTATATATGATGATGAAATTAGGAATTTTATTCATTTGTATAAGTCATACTCATTTTATGTTTTAATGGGATCTTATGTTCGTGACATAAGGTGTATATGGTGAAAAACTTGAGTCAGTATATGATTGTAATGAGGTAACTTACATTATATGAATAATTCATCCAGTGTTTATCACCTCAGGTATCTTGTTCTAATTACACAATGTAAATCATGATCATTATGTTAGTTTTATGTCTCTCATCATGAAAAGAACCTTATTCTCATCACATAAGGCTTCCTAGGATCATCACTTATGGAATCCAGTTCTTTTCATGTATGGTAAGAAACTCAGAATCATCACCTAGTGTGGAAGAAGTGATCATATACTTGTCACTTATTCTTCTTAGTATTTCCACATAACGTTCCCTTGGCTCACCACCTGAGGATAGGATTCTAATGCATTCAGAGGGGTAACAGGTTTAAAATTGGGTGACGGTTCTCATATATTTGCAGTCTAGAGGTGGTATGCTCCCAATATACTCGTCATGTACTGGGAGTAACATAAGTATACAGTCATGTGATGGTAGTCACATTTTACATTCTAGTGGGGGATTCTCATAGATTTAAAGTCTATTAGAGAAATTCTTACCATATATTCTCTCCATGTACTTGGCCAGACATGGGTTAACATCCTATGGAAATTCAAAAATCTATGGTGAATTTGGATTTAAGAGAGTATCAGTATACTTCATAAGAATGATTAGGCCTAAAAGTTTCCAACTCCTAGGGGAGGATATGATATTTATGGTAACATTGATATTTAAACTCTAAGAAGAATCTACACACTCTATTAGAATATAAAAATCAAAACCCACATAGTTATATTGTGTGGTTTAAGTTCATGTGATAGGACTGTACCATGCAGTTTAATGTCATGTGGTATGGATGCATGGATCATAAATGGGGTGGTAACAAGTGATGGTGTGGGTATTATTTATAAGAGATACCTGAATGATCAATGTATCATATCATGATCGTCACATGAGAAATATCATGTTCATCACATGAGGCGTCCTATGCTTATTGCATAAGGCATCTCATTTTTGATGTATAGGGTAAGGCTATAGTTTAACATCATGTGTTTTGGGTATTGTGTTATGTAGTTAAGAGTCTTGTTTCTCAGAAGTTGTGTGTGGGGATTATGAATTGAGCTACCGTTGATATGGAGAAGTAAATATACATGTAGGAATTATACGAGTGTGACGCTTGGGTCTTGCTTAAGTGAAATTAAGTTATGAGTGGGGATTACGTGATTTTTTTCCTGGGTGATGCTTAATAGAAGTGAAGGTATGAGTGGGGATTACATGATTTTGTTTCTTGTATATAGATAATGAGTAGTAATGGTATGATTGGGGATTATGTGAGTTTGTGACTCATTAATTCTTCCTCATGTCGAGTCATAAGGCAAATCCAGGGAATATGATTCGGGATTAAACTTGAGTAAGAGGCCCATGGGAAGGAAAAATGGTATTAATCGCATTAAAAAGAGGTGAAAGGTTTTTTAGGTCTATGATTGGGCCCATGATAGGAGCTTCTGATGTATCCTGATAAAGAGAATAAAAACCCATGTAGTTTGGAGCCACATAATAGGAAACGTCATTCCTTTTATGGTCATGTGACAAGGAACATCATAGTACCTTTTAAGGTAGTGTATCCTTGATTTAATGAAGGCCTTTTAAGTTCATGTTTCCAAGACCCATGTTCTATGTAGTTTAGAGTCGTAGAGTGAGGACTAAGGGGGTCATATCATGATTATCACATGATTCATCTTACGCTTGACACATAAGAAATCTTTTGATTATCACACGGGGCATCATATTCTTATCACATAGGGTATACTATAGTTTAACATCATATAGAGAGGACTATTGGAAAAAAGATGCCTATAAATGAGTAGAGTGGTACTTACACTAAATCGACCCTTTTTGTTTTAACCTATCATATGGGATAAAGTGAGGATATTTTAGGAATACTTTGAGGAGTATTTCAACTCGGCATATTTGAGGAAACCAAGAAGATTGTCTCATCTAATTGTGTGATAAGTGAAAAAGAGGAATGTCTCGACTCAAGGTATTTCAAGTATCCTAGAGGAGTATCTTGGGCCTTCATATTGGTCCCTTATCTATTGTTATTAACCCTGAGTGGGGATGTGGAGGGGCACCCCCCATGGTATGGATCGTCGGGAACCAAGGTAAGAGACTGATTAGCCACTGTAAGAGGCTAATATTCATTGCTAATATATGTAGTTTTCATGTGCCTTGATATTCATAAATACCATTTTAGTGCATTTTACATTTTGAACACTCATTCTCATCATTTGTGCACTTCATGCCTAATATGCACCAATTTAGGCCCGATGTTTCATCTGATTTTAAAGAATGTAACTATCCATGTTTTAATTTTAAATATTTGTAAATGGATATTAAATTAATTATGAACATTTTTTATTCAGGGATCAATGGATTATTAATAAAGTATGATGGATATATTTGGCGATTAAAGGAAACAATTCTGAAGAAGGCAGATTGGATATCATCCAACTGATCGGACTATGGGGCCCACAATACAGGCCCAATGAATCCCTAATTTTACAGGAGACTATAAGACATATAGGGGAACAAATAGGTCTTCTGGAGCTAGTGCTAACGCGTCCTCAATGGTGGTGATCAAGGCGGCCCAAGTTGAAGATTTAATTTTGGGGCAGAGTCTGCGGCCCAGAAAAACATCCCACCATTTCAATCATATCTCCCGAACCAAAAATTATTTTGGGCTTCCATTTTACAGGATGTTAGGGGACATCCGGGGATTCATTTAAGTCTTATAGGGCCCACTCAAATTCGGCTTTCTAGAAGGTTCTTTAGGCGATTCTTTCTGGTGGATGCAAGCTGGCTGCAACTTCGGGGCAAGAAGTGGAAAAGTCTCTTATCATTAATGTTCCACCCACCTTTTCCCAACATAATTAATTCAAGTCACATGGGATGTTGGGGGCTCGGCCAAGGCTTCATTTTTTCCTATTTAAGGCAGTAGTGGTGATGTATTTGGGGATCTTGGGTGCTTTGTTTCATTATAATGTTATGCTGTCCATTTGATGTTGTAATCGTTCTTCATTCTCATGTAAGTTGTTTGAATCACATTAGTTCTTAATAAAAGTTCTTCATTTCCTCTTTTTCTTTTCTTCTCCTTATCACCTTGATACCGTTTCCTCAAGGTGTGAATTTATTCATACCAAACCTTGTGATTTTGTTCACACAACGGTGGAGTGATTGTTATTTTTGTTGTTTTTACTTCTTCAATTCCACCCTCATAAGTATACTTTCCACTTCCGTTGAGAACTTGTCATCAATGGAGGGATAGCACTTTTATGGGTTGATCCAAGGGAGTAGCAAGGGGCTGGATTGAATGTTATTTCTCATGCCTAAATGTTATTAATTTCTTTTAATTGAGTTTCTTTCATTCAATGATTTTTATTCTTCCTCTTCCTTATTGAATTTATTCACCCCACTTTCATGTGCTAACTACATCCTTTACCTTGGAGTGCTCATGAAAATGATCCTACAAGTGTATAGGTGATTATCATATGTTTTTAAGGTGTTTAATCAGTAAGTGATGAGGTTAGTTTGAATTCATTGCATGAATATTTCTCTAGTTAATGAAATTAAAATCGTAAAAAAAGAGGAATTCATTCAATCCACCCCGAGCAATAACCTAGGATCAACTCATTTTCTCATAATTTGAATTCACATAGAACTTTTAGTGCTCTTTAAAAACAATATAAAATCAACCCAAGTTGTCCACTTCATAGCCAAAAAACCATCTCTTTTTATTGAGTGTCTAAAGGTTCTTCTTAGGTCTCTGAGGATTCGACAACCCAAGCTACACTACAAGCGACCGCTTGACCCTTAAAACTTGGGTAAATTTGGGCGAGACCAAATTTTGGCGCCGTTGCCGGGGACCAAGTAAGTTCCTTAGACAAAAACCTTCTTTCCTCACCCCCATTCTTCTACTCTCACCCAATATCTCTTATCTTGTCCCTTTCTCGCTTTTTTTTTGGGCGCATGTCCGCCTACACCCGCGATTTCTCAAACAGACTAGTCAGGGTGGATAGTCCTAGGATTGGGGAGTCAAGTGCACCTAGGGGATTGTTTAAATCAGATTCAAATACTCTTGAAACCCCAAAGTCAGAACTTGAAACAAGTCCAATGGAGGGTCATCCACAAAATCAAATTGTAAACCCTGGGGGGAATCAAATGGGAAACCAAAACCAAGAAGCTCCAAACTTAGGGAATGTAGTTGATCAAACCATGAAAGACTACCTCACTCCAGCTTGGACCAATGCCCCCTCATGCATTAGACACAATTTCATAGGAGACACCAACTACATATTCAAACCCCATGTCCTAAACCACCTTCCAACCTTTCACGGGATGGAGTCAGAAATGCCATACCTTCATGTCAAAGAGTTCAACGACATTGTTGAAACCATGTGTCCCCCACATCAACTAGAATCTGCTAAGATGAGGCTCTTTCCTTTTTCATTAAAGGATCGAGCTAAAAATTGGCTAAACAACCTGAGACCTTCATCAATCCACACTTGGAACCAACTGCAAAGAGAATTTTACAAAAAATACTTCCCCCATCACAAAACCATTGCACTAAAAAAGAGCATCCAGAATTTTTTTGAAAAAGAGGGAGAGTCATTTTATGAAACATGGGAGAGGTTCAAAGACACCCTAAACATGGTTCCACACCATGGTTTTTCTATTCCTGAACAAGTAAGAATTTTCTATGAAGGTTTGGGCCCGGGGAACAAACAATTCATTGACATGATGTGTAATGGGACCTTTAAAAACAAATCCCCAAATGATGCTTACGAGTATCTAGAAATCCTTGCTGAACAAAACCAAACATGGGGAACATCACCTTACTATGAAAAGCCTCAAAGGACTACTGGAATGCATACACTTAGGGAAGAGGAAAGCCTTAGGGCGAAACTTGCAGCACTCTCTAGGAAGGTTGAAGAGATAGACCATAGGAAAATCAATGAAATCCAAACTGTAGACCTTGTTTGCACAATCTGTGACAAACATGACCACAAAACGGACAACTGCCCAACCATTCCATCCATCAAGGATGTTCTTTTAGGAGGACCACCTACTGAAGTCAATGACCTAAACTTTCAAAAGCCTCAATACCCAAGCACATTCAACCCAAGGTATAATGACCACCCAGGCTTCCGATGGAAAGATAACCAACAACCTAGCCAACCACAAGGACCAAACCCCTACCCTACACAAAATTTTCAAAACCATAACCAATTCCAACCAAAACCAATCCAATACCAACATCCTCCAGTCCAATACCAAAAACCCATCCAACAACCAAAGTATCCCCCTGGGATAACCCAACCAACACAAACCCCTTCCCAATCTGTCCCTCTCCCAATCCTTGAACAACTGTGAAAACAAATGGAAAGGATGAACTCAGAAGTCTCGTCCCTTAAACAAGAACTTCAAACCATAAAAACTGGAAAGGCACCGATGCCCACACAGGCCATTCCACAAAAAACATCAAGGGGGGAGACAAGTTTCACTCAAACAACTCATGAACAACTAAAGGCTTTGACAGTTTTGAGAAGTGGGAAATCAATTGAGAAACCTGAACAAATAGTTCAAAACCCACCTGAAGATTCAAACTCTAATGAAAATTCAAATGAAATACATGAACAAACTGATGATACTAATAAAAATGTGAAGGAAACAACTCTTCAAAAAACAAACCCACAACCTGCCCCATTTCCTCAACGCATGAGGGGGAAAACCAAGCCTGAATTGAGTGAAACATTGAGGGAAATATTCTCACAAGTCAAGTTGAACATTCCACTCCTCGATTCCATTCAAACCATTCCTGCATACTCAAAATACCTTAAGGACCTCTGCACATTTAAACGGAAATTCTCACATGAGAACCAAGTCCTTCTGGCAGCAAATGTTAGCACAACAATCCAAGGAACCCTTCCTCCAAAGATGAAAGACCCGGGATGCCCTTACATAAATGTTGAACTAGGAGAGAACAAAGTTGTCAAAGCCTTGTGTGATCTCGGAGCCAGTGTGAACCTCATTCCTTATTCTATGTATTGTCAGTTAGGGCTCGAAGAACTCCAACCCACATCTGTCACTCTTCAACTTGCTGATCGTAGTATTCGAGTTCTAAAGGGGATCTTAAAGGATGTTTTGGTGAAAGTTGAAAATTTCATTTACCCAGCTGACTTCATTGTTCTTGACAATCACCCAAGCTTAGGTCCTAGGGAGCAAACCCCAATCATCCTTGGTCGTCCCTTCCTTGCAAAAATCAACTCTGTTATCCGAGTCCGAAATGGGAACATGACCATCACCTTTGGAAACATGAGTCTAGACTTGAACATCTATAATGCAAACTCTCAAATTGGGGATGATGAAGAGATCCATGAGGTTAATTGGATGGGTAGTGTTGATAGTGAACTCAAGGAACATCAAAGAATTACCGAAGGATGTTTAAGTCAAGAAGAGATTGATTTTCTTTGTTCACATGAGGGAAATTTGTCTCCTTGGCTTGAATCTCTTTCAAATTTCTCTATTGGTGATTTTCTAGAATCACCGATCAATGATACCATGAGTGAAATCAATAACATCGAGTCTATATTCCTTCATGAAACTACTCTAGCTAATTTAGTGGATGAAAATTCTCTTCACAAGGAACCAATTTTGTCAAGAAATGTGACCAAAGAAACTGAGTTCAATACAAAGTCTCATCCTTTCTTGGAAAGTGATAACCACTCTGATCTTGAATTTAAGATTTTACCTTCATCACTCAAGTATGCGTTCTTAGGGGACAATCAATCCTTTCTTGTTGTCATTTCTTCCTCTCTTGAAGACAATCATGAGAGGATGCTTCTAGATGTCCTTAGGAGACACAAGAAAGCCATTGGATGGACCCTATCAGATATTCCTGGGATTAGCCCACTTATCGGGACTCATAGAATTGTTCTAGAATCCGATTCAAAGCCATGTCGTCAACCTCAGCGATGACTCAATCCTAATCTCATGAAAGTAGTGAGAAAAGAACTTTTTAAATTGTTAAAAGCTGGTATCATCTATCCTATAGCTGAGAGTGAGTGGGTTAGCCCAACCATGTTGTTCCAAAGAAGGATGGAATCACAGTAATAACAAATAATGATGGAGAGATGCTTCCAACAAGGGTTAGTAGTGGATGGAGAGTCTGTATTGACTATAGGAAGCTCAACTCTTGTACCAAGAAAGACCATTTCCCCTTTCCCTTTATTGATCAAGTCCTCGAGCGAGTGGCAGGTCATCAATTCTACTGCTTCCTAGATGGATTCTCAGGGTATAATCAAATCGAAGTCTCTTTAGAGGATCAAGGAAAAACGACCTTCACTTGTCCATTCGGCACTTTTGCCTTCAAGCGCATGCCCTTTGGTTTATGTAATGCCCCTGGTACCTTCCAGCGGTGCATGATGGGAATCTTCTCGGACATGGTGGGGGATTGTTTAGAGGTCTTCATGGATGATTTCTCCATCTTTGGGGATACTTTTGAGGGATTCCTTCTAAATGTTGAAAAGGTTTTGTCAAGGTGTGAGGATAAGAATCTCATACTAAATTGGGAAAAATGCCATTTCATGGTAAGGGAAGGACATGTTCTAGGTCATCTAGTATCTGGTAGAGGGATTGAAGTTGATAAAGCTAAGGTTGACATCATTCGTCACCTGCCCTCTCCTAAAACTGTTAAGGAAGTGAGGTCATTCTTAGGACATGCTGGTTTTTATAGAAGGTTCATTAGGAATTTCAGCTCTATTTCTCGACCACTTTGTGCTCTATTGGTAAAAGATGCTCCATTTTTATGGACAGAAAGCTGTGAGGAATCATTCTCTAAACTCAAGTCAACTCTTATATCTCCACCTATCATGCAATCTCCAAATTGGAAACTTCCTTTCGAGCTCATGTGTGATGCAAGTGACTTCGCTGTAGGAGCAGTATTAGGACAAAGGTGTGAGAAAACTCCATGTGTCATTGCTTATGCAAGCAAATCTTTAAATGATGCACAAATAAACTACACCACCACTGAGAAAGAGCTGCTTTCTGTTGTCTTTGCTTTAGAAAAATTCAGGTCTTATCTCTTAGGATCACCCATCATTGTCTTCACTGACCATTCAGCCCTAAAATACCTTTTCCAAAAACAAGATGCCAAGCCTAGATTAATTAGGTGGGTCCTTATTCTTCAAGAGTTTGATTTAACCATTAAGGATAAAAAGGGTGTTGAAAATGTTGTAGCTGATCACCTCTCTAGGATGGAATTCAAAGACAAATCACACCACCTCTCTGTGTCTGATTCATTTCCCGATGAGCACCTCTATTCAGTGAGTGATTGCCCTTGGTATGCTGACATAGCAAACCATTTGGTGACGGGTGACATTCCAAAATTCCTGGGGACCCAAGCTAAGAGGAAATTCCTTTTTGATGTCAAACACTACGTGTTTGATGATCCTTACCTCTTCAAGTTCTGTCTTGATCAAATCATCAGGAGATGTGTTCTCGAGTCTGAGCAAGAGTCCATTCTAAAATTTTGTCATGGAGAGGCATGTGGAGGCCACTTTTCTACAAAGAAAACCACTGTAAAGGTCCTCCAAAGTGGTTTATACTGGCCGAACCTCACTAAGGATTCCTTCCAATACTGCAAAAGTTGTCCTCAGTGTCAGCAATTAGGATCCATTTCTAAAAGAAATCAAATGCCCCTCACTCCCATTCTAGTCGTTGAAATCTTTGATTGTTGGGGAATTGATTTCATGGGACCCTTTCCAAACTCTAAGGGATACCTCTACATCCTTTTAGCAGTTGATTACGTCTCAAAATGGGTTGAGGCCATTCCCACCAAGACTAATGATCATCAAGTTGTGATCCGATTCCTAAAAGAGCATATCTTTTCTAGATTTGGAATTCCGAGGGCTATAATCAGTGATCGTGGAACCCATTTCTGTAATCGCCCATTCTCTTCACTCATGTCTAAGTATGGAATTTCTCATAAAGTTTCCACTGCCTACCATCCTCAAACCAATGGTCAAGCTGAGTTAGCAAATAGGGAGATTAAACAAATTCTTGAAAAAACTGTCAACCCCTCTAGGAAAGATTGGTCTGAGAAACTCTTGGATGCTCTTTGGGCATATCGTACAGCATTCAAAACCATCCTAGGAATGTCCCCATATAGGTTGGTTTATGGAAAAGCATGCCATTTACCTGTTGAAATTGAGCATAAGGCATTTTGGGCAATCAAGAAAATGAATTTCGACATTTCTTTAGCCGAAGAAAAGAGGAAGTTAGATCTTAATGAACTTGAGGAACTTAGGATGGAGGCGTATGAAAATTCAAGGATAAATAAAGCTAGAGTTCAAGCCTACCAATCTAGGAATATCAAAGTCAAACAATTTGAACTGGGAAAACCTGTGCTCTTGTATAGTTCAAAACTTCATTTACACCCGGGAAAGTTAAGGTCTAGATGGTCAGGTCCATTCATAGTGCATCATGTGTACTCCCATGGGGTAGTAGAGATTGAGGATCCCACAAGTGGTAACATTTTTAAGGTCAATGGTCATAGGTTAAAACCTTTCATTGAATCGTTCAATAAACAGGAAATAGAGGTAGAGTTAACAGAGCCAACCTATGAACTAGGAAAAAATTGATAGATTTAGGATCCATGTCGGGCTAACGACGTTAAACAAAAGCGCTGCACGGGAGGCAACCCGTGGTCTTCATCTTTCTAATCTTTGTGACTCGTTTTTTTCCTTCTTCTGCATTTTGTTATTAAAAAAAATATAGATTTTTGACCTGTTCTTCTTTTATGAGTAAGGATGGGTATGAAAGGGGAGCACCGTATTCATCTGTGTCACGCGGTGTGATCCCTGAGTAATACCTTACCTAGAAAATATAAAGAAGACAATGTATCATCAGTTTATTTTATTTTATTTTATTTTATTTTATATTTTTGTTGGTATTTAAAAAAAATAGATTGTTGACCTGTTCTTCTTTTATGAGTAAGGATGGGTACGAAAGGGGAGCACCGTATTCATCCGTGTCACGCGGTGTGATCCCTGAGTAATACCTTACCCAGAAAATATAAAGAAGACAATGTATCATCAGTTTATGTTATTTATACTTTTTTTTAGGTTAAAAAAATAATAATAAAAAATATATATATTTTAAAAAAAATTTAAGGCATGTCATAGGTCATTGGGAAAAGCTGTTCACAACAGTCCAAGCCATTGGGAGACAAACCAGAATTGAAGGGATACATGGGAATGCATTTTCAACGTCAACCACCAGGTGACTTCATTCCATAATTTTCATTTTCAATGTCTTTGGTGAACTTCTATCCTACCCCTTCTATATTTCAATTCTTTAAACACTGGGGACAGTGTTATTCTAAGTTGGGGGGGGGAGATGAAAATGTGTGGAAGGAAAAATTTCATTAACCTTGAACATGATAACACACACTCCAAACTCTGAAATTGGATATCAAATAATTTTGCATGCCTTGATTCTGATTTTAATGCAAGTTTATGTTCATGTGCATAGTTATTGGAAAGTGCGGTTGTCCGATGTGATTTTTCACTGTTATATTTTCATCCATTTAATATAAAAAACACAATGAACGTCCTCTAGATTGTGGGGTCTTAGTTTGAGTTTTTGGGGACCCATAATAAATAGCATAGGATTGGCGATCATTTTAATTTTAACATGAGTATTCAAAAAAATAATAATAAAATAAATTGCGCGTAGAGCAATGAATTGACCTAATGTGTGGCTTTCGGCACTTGGGGATCGCGACTCCATAGTTGTCTGGCCCAGAGTTGGGCATTTTATCTCTATTTGTGGTAATTTGAATTTGTTTTTGATTGAGTTAACTCGAGATGATGCCCGAGTATGTGAGCTTCACTTGGTGCCCTAAGGTCTTTGAGCCTGGGAGTCATCGGAAAAGTCTTGCTACATGGGTTGACTCGATTGAGTTCAATTTCAATTACCATGGCAAAATTGCAAAAAAAAAAGAGAATAAAAAATGAGTACTCGTCTTATTATTAAAATTTGATTGCTCCTAGTGCTTCCATCTTTTCTCCCTCGAATAAAAATGAACCCCCATGTCTATTGTGACACACAACACTTCATCATGCTTAATTGAATTTGGATGGAATATGGCAATGAATTTGAACAAAGGAATGGGCTTGGTCTTGGGATATTCCTATGGACATAGCTTGTTTTAAATGATTTTGATGGGTTTGATAATTGTTTGTTATGTGATCTTTGGGTGAGAAATGTGTATTAAAATGTTTTTGGAAAATGTCATTCGAATTTCATTTTTGTGAGATATATTTTGCTCCGGACTAGCAAAACTCAAGTTGGGGGGTGTGATTATCCACTGTAAGAGGCTAATATTAATTTCTAATATATGTAGTTTTCATGTGCCTTGCTATTCATAAATACCATTTTAGTGCATTTTACATTTTGAACACTCATTCTCATCATTTGTGCACTTCATGCCTAATGTGCACCAATTTAGGCCCGATGTTTCATCTGATTTTAAAGAATGTAACTATCCATGTTTTAATTTGAAATTTTTGTAAATGGATATTAACTTAATTATGAACATTTTTTATTCAGGGATCAATGGATTATTAATAAAGTATGATGGAGATATTTGGCGATTAAAGGAAACAATTATGAAGAAGGCAGATTGGATACCATCCCACTGATCGGACTATGGGGCCCACAATACAGGCCCAATGAATCCCTAATTTTACAGGAGACTATACGACATATAGGGGAACAAATAAGTATTCTGGAGCTAGTGCTAATTCGTCCTCAATGATGGTGATCAAGGCGGCCCAAGTTGAAGATTTAATTTTGGGCCAGAGTCTTCGGCCCAGAAAAACATCCCACCATTTCAATCATATCTCCCGTACCAAAATTTATTTTGGACTGCCATTTTACAGGCTGTTAGGGGACATCCGGGGATTCATTTAAGTCTTCTAGGGCCCACTCAAAGTCGGCTTTCTAGAAGGTTCTTTAGGCGATTCTTTCCGGTCGATGCAAGCTGGCTGCAACTTCGGGGCAAGAAGTGGAAAAGTCTCTTATCATTAATGTTCCACCCACCTTTTCCCAACATAATTAATTCAAGGAACATGGGATGTTGGGGTCTCGGCCAAGGCTTCATTTTTTCCTATTTAAGGCAGTAGTGGTGATGTATTTGGGGATCTTGGGTGCTTTGTTTCATTATAATGTTATGCTGTCCATTTGATGTTGTAATCATTCTTCATTCTCATGTAAGTTGTTTGAATCACATTAGTTCTTAATAAAAGTTCTTCATTTCCTCTTTTTCTTTTCTTCTCCTTATCACCTTGATACCGTTTCCTCAAGGTGTGAATTTATTCACACCAAACCTTGTGATTTTGTTCACACAACGGTGGAGTGATTGTTATTTTTGTTGTTTTTACTTCTTCAATTCCACCCTCATAAGTCTACTTTCCACTTCCGTTGAGAACTTGTCATCAATGGAGGGCTAGATCTTTTATGGGTTGATCCAAGGGAGTAGCAAGGGGATGGATTGAATTTTATTTCTCATTCCTAAATGTTATTAATTTCTTTTAATTGAGTTTCTTTCATTCAATGATTTTTATTCTTCCTCTTCCTTATTGAATTTATTCACCCCACTTTCATGTGCTAACTACATCATTTACCTTGGAGTGCTCATGAAAATGATCCTACAAGTGTATAGGTGATTATCATATGTTTTTAAGGTGTTTAATCAGTAATTGATGAGGTTAGATTGAATTCATTGCATGAATATTTCTCGAGTTAATGAAATTAAAATCGTAAAAAAAGAGGAATTCATTCAATCCACCCCGAGCAATAACCTAGGATCAACTCATTTTCTCATAATTTGAATTCACATAGATCTTTTAGTGCTCTTTCAAAAAAATATAAAATCAACCCAAGTTGGCCACTTCATAGCCAAAAAACCATCTCTTTTTATTGAGTGTCTAAAGGTTCTTCTTAGGTCTCTGAGGATTCGACAACCCAAGCTACACTACAAGCGACCGCTTGACCCTTAAAACTTGGGTAAATTTGGGTGAGACCAGAGACCCAGTTGAAGGGTTTCATGAAAAGTGGGTTTTAAATGAAACTAAAATTTCATAAAATTGTGTTTATGGAAATTAGGTTTCCACGTGGATATAGATATCATTTTTTCATAAAACTTTGGAGTTTCAGAAAATGAGTTTTTTGATACGTAACCAACTTACATGAATATTGTTATTCATGGATAAATTTTTCTGGAAACCTCCTTGAATAATCACCCATATAAGAAGGGATATCATGATAGAATTCATGAAACTTCAATCCATATAGAGAATGAGTTACATGAATTCATGAAACTCTTTAAATTTTCATGAATTGAGAATGTGATGTCGTAGCCCCCTGGTCTTCCCCCTGAAATAGTGATCTGAGGGGGATATTTATAGGTTCCAAGGATATCATAAGTTATATGGAATGATGTATTACAATTTTCATAAAAGTTTAAGTTCCATGGAACTCTAACTTCTGTTCGTGAAACTTCTGAGTTTTTTAAAATTCTGGACTTTGTTCTATAATTTCCTTCACTGGCCATCTTAAGAGTCTGACTTTGAATATCTATAAATTTTGATGTTTATGTCTATTTTGGCTCCACGATTATTGAATTGAATAATTTAAAATAAAATAAATCCATAGATTATGGTTTTCATCATTAGATATTTTATGGTTTCATTCTTCCACAATAATAGGCATATTCGAGGAGAGAACTGTGAGTGAAAGTTTGATATACAATCCTAGTGGTTGGGGCTATTTGGAGAGGATCCCTACAGATGCTTCTTGAGGATGAGAAAACCTTAGTGGAAATTTATTAATAACCTTTTAATTTTAAGGGTTTATTTGTTTAAATTATATCAAACCATATTTATTTTATTGGTTTTTGACTATGTGGGATGTCAATAGAGGCTTGAGGTTAGGAATTGATGAGTTATTCATGGTTCAAGGATGAAACTCTAATAAAGGTAGGGGAAATAGTGAAAAGTGGAACATTTTGGAATAGTGTGGTTGTGTGGTTGCTATATTTAATTAAATTTTTTGAGTCTAGGGTAAGTTTAAGACATATTAGTGGTGGTTGTACCATAATGCAGATCATTTTGGTGTTAGGTATTAGGCCATGATACAATGGGGAGAAATGAGGTATCAGACCCTTGGGAAAAGAGGGAGTTGTTATGCTATGGAATGATGGGACACACTGTAACATAGACCTGTATAAGGTAATTTTTCCATGACCATAATATTCATGCTACAATCTACCTCCTATGTATTTTTTATATAATTTCATTTAAATTTATTAAAAAGGGTAAAAGATATAAAATATGTTTACCTCTTCTCTAACCCTAGAACAAATAAAAAAAATAATTATACCTCCCTCTTACTTCTCCAATATCTCTACCCTTCATCTTTTGGATGTTTAAATAACCATAATTTTTTATCACTCCCATTTGGTATGTCCAACACCATGGAAGCCCTACACCTTTATTACTCTTACTATTTTTCTTCCTTTATGTTCATGTGTTTATTCTTGATTTTGGGGATTTGGTAGACAAGGATTGAATTAGGTGGAATGTAATATAAATTTAGAAATCCAAGGATTGATATGGTAAGTATTTAATATATTATTGTGTTTTTATGTGATGGAATGGAATGTCATACATGTGGGTGTGACTGTTTTCTTGTTATACTTCTGCCTAAACTATCAAAGTGATCAGGTGCATCTTGTTATAAATAAGTAACCCTATAAGGGGATAGATATGGGTATTATAGTATGAGAATGAACTAACTATAGCTTCTAAGGTAAAGATTATAGTTCCATCTATCTATTTTAATGTGGAATTTGAGTTTCCTAGGTTTTTTGTGGAACTGAGGGGCTTTTGCCTTGAATCTTGAGTATGTTCTATGACCTGATTCATATAAGAAGGGTTTGAAGTTTGGAGATAAAAAGTATGAGTTGGTTATATGGTTTGTGATGGGGTCTAAAATTGAATAACTCCTTGAGTATTGTGATGTAAAAGATGTGAATTGTGAGTGGTGTGGACCTAGTGTTTTGGGGTGTTGTTTTTGAGAAACTATTGGGTTATGTGTTGGGATACAGTATAGTCATGGGACATTACCTATGAGGAGAGTGTTAGTTCAGCTCAAATTGGAGGTTTTCTACATTATTCCCTCCTTTTACCATTTCTTATGATGTTTTGTATATGTGTAACTTATACATGAGACTATGACTCTAAGGATTGTGTTGTTTAGGCTTACATGAGAGGTTAGCTATATTATGCCCTCCTCAGACTAATTTCTATGTGATCAGTGGATATGAGATACAACCATGGGTCTTTACCCAGTATATTAGGATTTTTTGTCTTATGCAAGAAGTTTTATACATTATTAAATCCTTATATCACTTATAATGATTTTGGTGATGATTTTCTATCATATGATGACTCTCTTTACTCAGCATTGATAGTATCAGGTATGGTTGGGGTTGTGATGTCCTAGTTAGCATATGATGATCTAAAATTTGGGGGCTTCATTTTTTCTATTATTTATTTCCTTTCTACCCATGCACTCACATATATAAGTTACACCTATTTTAAGTATGTGTCGATGGTGTCCTATTGAGTTTCTATACTCACACCCTACGTGGGTACCCTAATGCATATATAGAATTTTTCATAGTGTTCTAGGTAAGGTTATGGACCCTATTTCAATCACTTGAGAATGTAGAGTTGGGTATTGATAGAGGTTATTAAAGGAATTACAATGGACTCATTTTTATAGTATGACCTCTATATTTTTTTTATTCTTTTAGTTAATGCCTATATTGATATACTACCTTTTAAGATCATATTATGCCTACGTATATAACCAGTATATTTTATTTTTATATTAAATGTAATATTATTATATTATTAGCTTACCATTGTGATTCCATACTATCTTTTACTTTTTATTATTGCTTATATTGTTTATATTATTGATATTTATCTAATGTTGAGGGAATAGTCTCCTACAATGTATGGTTTAGACCCTCAATGTTATTCAACAACCTTTTCCATTGGGGTATGCATGTATGAGGCTATGTACTACTTTGAATCAAACTTGGTGAACCAGGCTGGGGAATTATAATAAACTGCATACCCATCACCCAGTTTATACCACATAAAAATTGGTATCATAGTCAACCTACTCTTCAACTCATCAAAAGATCTTTGGTATTTTAGATTCTACATGAAAGGTATTTCATTTTTGATTAATTTATTCACTAATGGATCTAAGTGTGAGAAATAATGAACAAATAATTGATAATTCATAGTTAACCCCAAAAAACAATGCACCTGAATGAATTTTTTTTCATACTTTCCATAATATCACTATTTTTTTTGTTCAATTAATGAGCCATTTTTTTATATATAATTCCAAAATAATTTCACTTCCTTAGACTAAAATTCTCAATTATAAATATTTTTATAAAGATAATGATATTGAAACGTGTTTAAAATAATTTCCAAATATCATTCGTGGTCAGCCTCTGGTCTTGAATATACAAGTATTTCATAAATAAATACAATGACAAAAGATTCCAGGTGTTGATGAAATATGTGGTCAATCAATGATATAGAAATATCAATATTATTAGTTATACCAAATGGCATAAGCAAATACACATAATGTTTTTACTACTTTGAAAGGTTATCTTTGGTATATCAACTTTCTCCACTCTAATCTCATGGTATCTTGAATTCAATTTGATCTTTAAAAATTATCTGGTCCTCATTAATTGGTTGAAAAATCATCAATTATCAGAATATGATATATTTTTTAATATTATATTGATTAAAATTTCAAAAATTAATATATTATCATAATGTGACATTTTCTTTCTCTATGAAGATCAGTAAAGCCTCCCAATGTGAGGTGTTTGGTCGAATGAATCCTTTATTCTCCAAATCCTCCAACTAAAATTTTAACTCAATTAATCCATTTGGTTCCATTTGATAAGAAGGGAGAGATATTATTCTTTTATCTATTACAAGACAATTATAAACTCTACCTTATGCTCTAGAGGTAGTCTAAAAAATTATTAGGGAAAATATATGGGTAGTGGAAAAATATCTATGGAAACCCCAAGATTTCCAGCAACATTCCTTTTATAAAAAATACCATCACCCCTAAATAATATGATATAATCCCAAAACCTTTCATTTTAGCTTTATCCCCTTTAAATATATGAGTTTCACCCTCTTGATTGATGAATTTAACCTTCCAACTATAGAAATATGTGTGAGTATTATATACAATTAATCAATCTATAATTAAAATAATATTGAACATGCAGATATTTGGGATGGTGAAGTCCCATGATAATTGAATGTTTTATATCATAATAGTTTAATATAGACACTTTAATCATTTATTATATTTTACTACCACAAAACAGGTCTTTAACAACACTGTCCTTTATCAGTACTATCAAAACACGCTGATAAAGGACACCTTTTATTAGTCTTTTTTGAGCACTGATAAAAGGTACCCTTTAATAGTGCCTTTTTAGCACTCATAAATGGTAACCATTATAAGTGATTTTATTTAGCACTAATAAAAGGTAACCATTATCAATGCTTTATTTTTCGCACCGATAAAGGGTTCCCTTTATAGTCATTTTATTTTTAGCACCGATAAAGAGTTCCCTTTATAGGTGATTTATTTTTAGCACTGATAAAGGGATCATTTATCAACACTTTTTTAGCACTGATAAAGTTACCAAATAAACTAAAATAATTAAATAACTAAAAATTAAAAATGATTTTATTAAACAATATTAAAATATTTATTAATTAACTAATTATTGATAGAAATGAATAAATTGATTTTACTATATGTGAATTAAAAATAATCATAAATAATATATATTAAATATATATATATATAAGGAAAATTAAAACATTAAATATTAAAAATAAGTAAATTAAGACAAATATTAAACATTTAATTAATTAATTAATTGTTGATAATATTAATAAATGATATATATTAAATATATAGATATTGTTGAGTCAATAAGGTTTCCTTATGATTTTTCCATTCCTCTATGTTTTGAAAATCACAAACACTCTATCTCAAGGAAATTTTATTTTCCACTCAAATTTTCCTTAATAAGGAAATCTTTCCTTCCCCAAGGAAATTTACCCTTACCATTGTTTTTTCATTGTTCATATTTTAGTTCCTCTAAATCTAACTCTTTTTATCCCTAAGTGTAAAATTCAGTTTCACATCTAAAACCAAAGAATTCTATAAATAATTAGATATAGGTTATTATTTTTTCAAGATTTGAATTTAGATGCTGAATTCTCTGAAATTCATATTCTGAATTCTCTAATATTCAGATTCTGAATTCTCTGAAATTCAGATTCCAAATTCTCTGAAATTCAGATTCTGAATTCTCTGAAATTCAGATTCTGAATTCTCTGAAATTCAGACTCTGAATTCTCTGAAATTCAGACTCTGAATTCGCTAAAATTCATACTCTGAATTCCTCAGAATTCAGAATCTGAATCCCTCAGAATTCGGACTCTGAATTACTTAGAATTCAGACTCTGAATTACCTAGAATTCAGACTCTGAATTCCTTAAAATTCATAGTCCGAATTCTTCAGAATTCAAACTCCTAATTCTTGAGAATTCAGACTCCGAATTCTTCAAAATTCAGACTCTGAATTCTATATAATTCAGACTCCAAATACCTTAGAATTCAGACTCCAAATTCCTTATAATTCAGACTCTGAATTCCTTAGAATTCAGGTTCTGAATTCCTTAGAATTCAGGTTCTGAATTCCTTAAAATTCAGAATCTGTATTCCTCATTATTCAGACTTCGAAGTCTATAGAATTCTGATTCTGAATTCCTTGGAAAACAGAATCCAAATATCCATGTAATGCAGACTCTAAATGTTTACTTGCTTAGACTCTGAATTTTATTTTTCCTTATACTCTGAAAAATATATTTGATAGAGCAACCATATTTTTACCCTTGTTATAGTTATAAAACGATGTCGTCTATTCTGTTTCTAACTAACCATTTTTTGAGTGACACGTGTATAGGTCCCTCTGAAATTCAAGGAGAAATATGATCGTTAGAGGAGGGAGCCGACCATTGGAAATATGCCTATAAATAAAAGCTCATTTGAACAACCTAAAAACATTGTTCTATAACTCTATAGATTACATGCTGAAGTGATTTCTAGAGAGAGAGACTATCATGCTTTGTGTGTACTGAACATCTTGTTTAGATTGCTTCATGCGACTCTGATTGTTGTTGTGTACAATCTAGGGATTTCGGGGATATGAGGACAGAGGTGCCAACTACCTTAAAGTTTGAGGACTTCCTTGATAAAAAATACAGAGGTGCCGACTACCTTGAAGTTCGAGGGCTTGTGGGGATAGGAAGACAGACTCCAATATTCCTATTGAGGGCTTACCCTGGTGTGGGTAAGATATATACTTTCTTGAAAGTATAAATCAAGGGAACTTTATCCAAGGTTGTTGGATACCCTACTCTTTAGGGAAAAAGAAATCTTACTTGTTACTTGTATTGTTTCAAGTTTTTTCCACTAAATTTTGATTATTAAAGAAATTATAACTACCTTATACTTTCTTATACTTGTATACTCTGATTAGTAAGATTCTATACACTTTAAGTTAGAATCTTTGTGTTTGTAAACATTTATTAAGTTTCATTTCTAGAACCATATTTCCGGAATCCAGAAAGTTTGTAGAACTAAGAGGTCTTGTGAATTTACCTTGTTTAACTTTGTTAAACAATAGAAAGTTTTAACCAACATTAAAGGTTTCAAAAGAATTTTTAAAGTATACAATTCACCCCCCCTCTTGTATATTGAGCATCTACATCATTATTTCGATCCTACACATATATATAAATGTATATAATTATGATTAATATGATAAAAAATATTTATTCTTTAAATTAAGTCATATATTTAGTGAAGAATGGTTTATAATTAAACATTAATATGAATTATAAATACTCAATAATTTCATCGAGTAATGGAAATAATTAAATGTTATTTTATTTTATTCATTTTAACAAATATAAAAATTGTGTTTTATTGATTTCACATACATATACGTAATTAATTAATTTATATATACAAAAAATAAACACAAATATTTATATAATTAATGAAATCTTATATAGAAACACATACACCTAATATTTATGTAATTTATTCAAATTATAGTATCTATTTTTGGATTTCATTATAACATGACACATTTAATATATAATGTCTTTAATCAATAAATTTATTTATTTATTTTTTAATTTTATTACGGTTAGGTATTAATTCATTTGTAATATTTTTTAATTTTTAATTTTATTATTTTCTATTTTCTATTTTTTATTTTTTATTTTTAATTTTTAAGTTTTAATTTTTAATTTTTAATTTTTAATTTTTTGGGTATTCAATCAATTTCTATTATTTATTTATATTTATTTGTTTACTATTTTTTAATATTTTAAATAGGTATTAATATTTATTTGAATATATATCCATATTTTTTTAATAATTTATATTTAATTAATAAAACTTATCCATTTTTTCAATATTGTTAAAGTATAATCATTTTTAATTATTCAATTTCACTCATTTTTAATATGCACACACTTAAGATTAAACATTCATTAATATTGTTAAAAATATATTTGTAAATAAATATTTAAAAATAAATATATTTATAAATGTATATTTACTATGCCTAATATTAACTTTTCTCAGGCCACTCAACATCCTGCACTAATTCAGGCAGTCCTTAATCACCAACAGTGTGAGGTCTTTGATCAAATTGATCTTTCCACTCTTTTTTACAAGCTTGTCTTCATTGGATCTTCTACAGGGGTGTTCAAAGCTAAGGAGTATAGCTAGTTTCACCAATACAATAATTCCAGTAGTGTTGGTGATTACTCATTTTGGTGTAAGGATATACCCATCAAGTATAATTTTCTGGTTTGGAGGATTGTTAACAAAATTGTCCCTACGGATGAGGCCATTAGAAGGAAAGGTATCAAACTAGTGTCAAAATGCTGGTGTTGCAGGATTTCCTATGCAAAAATAGTTGATCACCTTTTCTTTGGTAGTGATTGGGCTACAACGGTCTGGAGGGGATTTGGTATCCTTGTTAGGAGGGACATAGAGGTCACTGCATGTCTACTTTTTTCTTCAAAGTGGCTTAAAGGATGATGATTTGTGCAAGCATGAATGTATGGCGAGATGAGTGTTATTGGTGGAAGGTTGCGGGTCAATCTGGGATGCCAGAAATAGGGTGTGAATTGAAGGTTGATCCAGTTCAGCCTTGGCCATGCATGTTCGATCAAGAAATCTTGCAGCGGATCTGGGACCCTTGGTGAAGAATTGGGACAGCAGCCAAACGATGAGAATGGTTATAAAGGGTAGCAGAAGTGGAATATCTGCACAAACTGTGTACCTTCTAGGTAGATGGGTTTCCTGGAAGCCCCCACAACGGGGTTTCAAACTCAATGTGGATGGTGCGTGTGGGCTGGGCATCATGTGAGGGGGAGGCATTGTCAGGGGTCATGATGGGGTAGTTCAGCTGGCTTTCAACAGCTTTTATGGCAATGGTAACTCTATTATGGCTGAAGACAAAGCCTTGCTTAATGGGATGGAAGTTTTCATGAGCCACAACATTTCACTTTCGATAATCAAAACAGATTCTTCAGAAATCTACAATACTATTAAAGGTAATTCTGATGCCCCCTGGTCTATCGAGTACCTCATTTGTAGGTGTACAAACTATATCGTTAATGGCATAAGTGTGGAGTATACTTGTCATGACGGTAATAAAGTAGCGAACTTTCTGGCAGCATGGGGAAACACAGAAAATCCTCATATGGTTTTTTCTACTATGGGTACCCTTCCCTCTAAATGTGTTGGACTTGTTCGAGCTGACGCACATGGGTTTCATTATTTTAGACCCCCCTAATTCCCCGATTTTGTTCACTTTCCTACTGTACTTTCCCTCTCTTGTGTCTTTTTCACTGTTATTAAATGAAAAGTCATGCTATTGATTATTATTATTATTTATAATTATAAATAAATAATTATTATTTTTGAAAAATTGTTTATATAATTATAAGTAAATAATTATATGTATTTAAATAATTATAAAATTAAAATAAATTTATTTAAATAATGAATATATTTACTATATTTATAATTATATATATATAATAATATAAATATATATAATTATTTAAATATATAAATATATAAATTTTATCTCTTTAAAAATTATTTATATAATTATAAATAATTAATTACATATTTAAATAATTCTTAAATTATAATAAATATATTTCAATAATAAATATATTTACTATATTTATATTTGTATATATATTAAATATATATATAAATATATAAATATATTTCCAAAAAAATTATTTATAATTATAATTATAATTTTTTTATCAGTGCTCAAGTAATAAGTGTTGATAAAAGGAATCTTTATTAGAACTTTTTTAGAACTGGTAAATCTCTATATTTATCTACGCTTTTTTTAAATCATTGATTAAAGTGTCCAGATATATTTTAATAACTCTAACCATCATGAACCATTCACGATACCCATAGTGTTCTGTGAAAGCCACCTGCTGCCAGTGGTCCTCTTTGTCTAATCCAAGCTCAAATCAAGGATATAATCAAGGCTCTAACAATTCCAATGCTCAAATCCATGGTTTGAATGATTCAAGGGTTAAACGAATCCAAGGCTTGAATGAAATTAAGGCTTGGAAATATCACTACTTTATCTCATACAATCCAAATCTTCAATCAAAGGTATGTTATTTTCTCCTCCTCATTACTTTTTGATTGATTATTTAACGATATCTATTTGCGAGTTGTGGAATCTTTTTTTATCAGTGATTTGTAGTATTTTTTTCTCGTCATTCTTTCTTTTATTCATAACACAACTATTCATTCCCACACTCTAGTTTGATAAATGCTTCCCATTCAAAATTTATCTTGAATATAATAGATATTGGTAAAAATATAGGGATAGAATTAGTGAACAATGGATGTACAATGGGGTTCTCTCCATTCATTCAGCCTGATGGATGTGGAAGCCGAGGGTTATTCTACTCAATTAAGGGATGCCTCCTACCATTGGACTTAGGAAATACTAGTCTTAATGCACATGTGATAGTAATGTGATAGTTCCTTACTTGTGATAAATAGTCATAGTTGATTATGTAAATGATATTTATCATTTCTATAGAGTGATAATTAAGTTGGGACAACACATTAAGAAAAAAATTTAACGCATATATGGGAAATCCCACAAGGATAGATCATTGTTTTTTATAATACTGTATTTTGAATCCTATATTTTCATTATTAATGTTATTTTTTCATCAATGTTCAAAATTGCCAATATTTTTCATTTTTTCAAAATATATATATAATACCATAAGTATAATATTGTGGTAGGAATATTGAGTGATCCAAAATAAAAATTTTAAGGGAATAATCATGTTCATCAACTGTGTTGTACTAATAAGGAATATAAATATTATTTCTTACTACCCCATAACAGGTGTGGCATATACTCAACCCCATAATCTAATATAGAATTCTTTACCAAATAATGAAACTCATTTTTAATACTTCTTCTTAAAATTTTAATCCCCTTTAGAGAATTATATATATGTATATGACTAAAACATAATACATATGATTTGTCTTTAATTATAAATGGGTGAAATGAAATAATTAGCACAATGCATTGATTTATACTTTGTGGTTCCATACATATCATAGTAAATAAACTCAAATTGTTGTTTCATTAAAATATCTAATTTATTATTTTAATTGTTAATAATATGCCCATTATAATTATTAAAAAAATATCTATCTATTTTATCTTTTCATCATAAAAACATCTCAATACACTCTTTTTAAATCATTATTTAAATGTATCACTCTCAAATATGATCAATTTTTCACTACCAAAAATCAAATTCCTCTTTCAAATACAATTACCATTAATTTTTACCAATCCCAAATCAGAATATGGGTTGGCTATTTTTTTATACCATTGTAAAAATATATCCATCATTGAAATGATAACCCACTCATTCATACTTCTTAAAAATCACTTCATTTTTTTATCAAACATCTAATAAACACTATGTATGTTTTATGTTAATCCTTATAAAAAAGATCATTCTTTAACATTGCCTTTTATTTCCAACATCTTTTAAATGAAAACAATTTATCTTAAGAGATCCACCATTTCTAAAATAATAAGTACCCTTTTAAATTTTCAAAAATCATTAATTACATCAATTTACCTATCATGTGATATAAACAACTGATATATAATATAAATGGATGTTTCTTTTGTAAATCCTTTAGTTTGACATCAGTAATAAATTCCTCTTATATTCCATTATTTTTCATATAATACATTTCCAATTCTTTCTTTACATTCATATATGTTTTTAGAAAATATTAACAATCCTTCATACAACCATTTAATTTTTCACATTTTTGATAGATTTCATTCAATGGTTGAAATTAATCATCCAATTTTACTTATGATGATTTTTCTCACTTTGAAACTATTTTTGTAAGAGTGGGTCATATCCCCTTAAACTTAAAACCTCTATATCTTCCATAATTACTATTTTTTATCTCATTATGACTAAGATTTTATATTATGTTCCAAAAATCACCATATGACCAACAATAGACTTGAAAATTAAATTTTCTTATAAAACCTACTCCTCCTATGCTTGAAAATAATTCTTGTTTTCAACCTGTCTATAAATAATTCTTGTGTCAATTTATCAACTAAGGATTTTGTGATGTTTAAAACCTTTATCATTGTTATGTATATTCTTCTACAAAAATTATTTTTTATATTCCTTATTGATTTTTAATTGAAATTGAAATTATAATTTTGAGATGTTTCCAAATATTTTATATACCATTAATAATAAATGTAATAATTCATTAGGTTGTTACATCAATTGTTACAAAAAATAGAATGGAGGTTATAAAATTATATATGTGTTGAATAATTATTAGAATTTATTTTTAGGTATTAATCATTTTAGGTCTAAAAGTATTGATTTCACCCTTAGTAATATCTGATTACAATCAATGTAACTCTCACAAATGGGAGGTATTACCCCTTTTAGAGAACATAATAAAGTATAATTGGCATCCACATCAGCTTCATCTCCCAAATAGTTATTATTGAACTTGTTTACTTCAAACTCATCCCCCATTTCTTTTATGTTTCTTCTGCTATTTTGAGAAGTATTCATCCCATGTATGACTACTTCTTAGATCATTTCAAGAAACATAGGTTGATGCCCAAAAGATATGGAGGAGGAGTTTCAACCAACAAAATTCAATGATATCTATTCAAGAGATGAGCTAATGAGGATGAAATTTGTCTATAACTTTCACCTTTGGATGAATTTAGAGGATAACACCTACAATAATAAAGTAATTATTTTCCTAAATTCAATTACACATTTTCTTAAAATCATACTTAAATTCTTTGAAACAATTAAATGTTGAGTTTCTCTTATTAAAATTATCTATAACTTTCACCATGGATAATGAATATCTTATGTGTATTTATTTATTTACTATACAAAAATGAATATTTTATAAACCCAATAGGATGGATATGAATCTAAAATGGATACATTCTAATCATTTGTAGATAAGTATGAATATTTAGTTAAAGAGTTCATCAATTTTTCAATGTATCATGCATACGAACCTTCTCAAATTCTTTGTCCATGTTTACATTTTTATTATTCAAGAAATATTAGTCTCGAAGAGTTTGAAGAACATTTTATTTTTAACAGAATAGATCATAATTATAAATCTTGGACTAAACATAGGGAAAAAGTGAATGTGCACACTAATTGGGTTGATACTAAGATTTATGGATCATTAGATATGTATACTGGTGTAAATGATGATATAGATCACGTAGAAGAAATGAAAATGTAAATTGACGATGACCTTCATGATTGTCCAAAGTTTGAGAAGTTAAATAGATATGCTAAGATACCATTGTATAATGGTTGTACTAAATACACAAAATTTTCATATATATTGAAGTTATATAATATAAAAGTTGGTGGCAGATTGAGTGACATAATCTTTATAGAACTACTTGATATCCTAAATGATATGCTACCAAAAGAAAATGAACTAACATATCAGACATATGATGCTAAAAGAATGTTAAGTTCAATGGGAATGATCTATAAATAAATATATTCTTTTCCAAATGATTTCATATTGATTCTCAAAGAACATGAATCACTCATAAAATTCTCAAAGTGTGGTGAAAATAGATACAATAAAAATGAATCAAGTCCTTAAAAATATGTATAGTACTTTCCTATCATTCCATAGTTTAGAAGACTATATGGATGTTAGGAAACCATGAGACAATTGACATGACATGTAGATACAAGAATTAAATATGGGAACCTATTTCATCTAGAAGATTCTTCTCAGTAAAAGAAAATTGATTTTGAGTATCCTGAATTTGGGAATGAGCTGAGAAAATTTCATCTTGCATAATCTAAAGATGGAATAAACCCTTTTCTATATAGATTAGTACTCACAGTACATAGATTGTTATGTTGGTAAATTATAAATTTACACCATGGATATGAATGAAGCACAAAAACATTATTTTGTCTCTTCTTATATATGGACCAAAGAAACATAGTAATAATATTGATTTCTATTTAGATCCATTGATATAAGATCTGAAATTGATGTGGGATAGAGGTGTTGTAATGTACGATGCTCATAGAAGTGAAGAATTCATATTGATGACCATGTTGTATGGGAAGATAAATGAATTCTCCACTTATTGAAATTTATCATGCCATAGAATTAAAGGAATGTTGGGGAGTCCTATTTTTCAAAAAAAACACGCACAGTTTGGTGGAAACTGTAACGCCACGACCCCAGTTACCTAGAGTCGGTGAATTATTACATAACATTGGCATGATCACGAGAAATATCAAGTATCGAAAGACCGATTAGTTTAGTATCCTTGGAATAACTAGATACATCCATAAATTTTTACATTACATCATAAAAAAAACATCTTGTCTTCATATCCCCTCATACTATCCCTGTAGGTCATTCATAAATTACTTCTTCATAATCCTGGGAAAAATAAAACATTGAAAGGGGTGAGCTCAGGTGCTCAGTAAGGATAACATTATAGCAGAAGCTTTCATAGATAAGCATAAACACTTAAGGCAGTTTATAACTAAAACAAAAGCCTTTTAAACTTGAACTTCAACATAAAATGGCAAAGATAAAATAAAATAATGCCATTTACTTACTCACATGGATATTCTACTAGTCGAAAAATCCCATGCATTATCAATAACCACTTTCATAATGATGGAATGCATAATGCCAGACCATCATAACCACATAGTCAATGCCTCGTGCCAAGACTACAAATAAGATTTTTCCAAGGTCTTGTGCCAAGACACTAGTTTGTCTCATGAGACCTACCGATGCATCGAGGAGCTATAGCGGGCTCCACCCGTCACTTATTAAGTCCAATGCATTCCTCATATGAACAGGTTTAAACATAACATAAACATTCGTATTAAAACTAGAATACAAAATGTCAATACTCTAACCACAAACCATGAATGGTATAAAAATAGCACATCCACAGTCAAACATAACTCATTCGATACAATATAGAAGATTGTGTTGTATCACATTAACCTCAATCAAGAATAATGAAGGATGTCGACATAGATGAAAATAATCATCAAAACTATTTGAGAGAAATATCTCCCTTTTTCTTGAAATCATTTAAAAGTCACACTATTTGTCCAGAAGCCATTTAAAAATATATTTTTTGAATCAAAGTGTCCCATACCACTTTGAAACTTTTTAAAAGGTGTTTTAATTTTAAAACTTTAATGTCCATATAAATAAATCCTTAAAAACATTTTTAAAACATGCACATTAATGAGAAAGATTTAGATGAATAAGTCTTTAAAACATTTAAAAATAGTATTTTAGTTAGAGATTCTAACCAAAAGAGAGACACTTGAATATAAATAATTGAGGTAATAAAAACTTTTTAATATCATGAGAATAAAGGGATTCATAATATACTATGTCAAAGTACATTATATACACCACATAAAAGTGATTTGGTGTATGACAACAAAGAAGTCTCAATGGAATTTAAGTTGAGATGAAATCTCTCATAAAGGTCGTATCCTTAGGTTAAGGATAAATCAACGACATATTTATGTGTGACAAATATGAATACACTAAATATGATTGGATATTCAGTGTAAAACAATCAAAGTATATTCACACATAATCTTGTAAAAACAACACCAATGAATTGGATGTTTAACTCAACAAATGGAGAATGAGTTAAAATTACTCTCATCAAATTCATATCGATGACTTGAGAAATTATCAATGGAGTGATTATGTGTATCAATAGTATATACACAGTAAGGGGAGTGGAAATTATGACATAATCAAATGAATAGTGATTCCACACATAATCTCGGAGTAAAATAATCAATGAAGTATGCGTAAAGCCGAATGAGTGGAAATTGAAATCTCAAATTCCCTTATCGATTTGGTAACTTATAAAACATGCACCCATGAAAGAAGGATCATACAATGATTATGTAAATACCCATAAATAAAAGTATATTACACAATTAATACAATCATGGTCAGTACACATACACCACATGTAATAAATAAGTGGTGAACAATGGAATTCTCACGAAATTAAGAGTGAGATAAGAAACCCCTTACTTTGTACTTTTTCCTTGGTCGACGGTAGGTTTACCTCCTGTATAATGGTGAAATAATTGTTATTGAATTATACAAGAATCATTTACTTTAATATGATATCATATATGATCTTTTAACATTGATTTGTTAATAATATCTTAGAATTATCGTCATTTTGGATGTTAACGGGTTCATTTTACTTTATATTCATTGTTATGTGAGCCATATTCGTTATTAATGGGATGTATATTATTAATATCCAGGATGATATCAAGTCCTTAGATACTATTTTTAAATCATAAAATTACAATTATACTTGAATGGATATGATGGAGAATGAATCTCATCGCGTTCGTGGAGACGGTAGTCCGTACATACGCACGAGCAACAATATCATTCTTTTGATATTAAAATAATATATAATTGGATGTTATATCATATATAAAGAATCATTATAATGTTATATTTATTATTTACATGAGTTACACATCATTATTATACCCATCCAAATAATAATATATTGAATAACAATTACACAACGACGTGGAGACGGTAAGCCGTACATACGCACGTATGGTGACATGTTATTCAAAGGATGGATAGAATACTGAATATGGTTGTACCATATTTATAATAACATCACAGTATATATATGATACTGGAGTTATTATTTTATAATGGTAATAACAAAGAAAGAGGAAGTGGAAGAAGAAAGGAACTTGAAAAGGGGTGGTGAAAACATTACCTCTTCTTCGGGTTCTTCCTTTTGATTTGATCAAAAGGGCTCCTTAGGTTGGATTTCTGATCAAACTAAGGCCTCTAGGTTGTATTTAGGGAAGTTGAGATAGTATTTTGGCAGGGGTTGGCCGAACCAAAGGGATTTGAAGGTGTGAAGAAATGAGAAGGAGGAGTGCCCTTTTATAAGAGGGGTGAGGGGCACCTTTGGAAAATCTAGAAATATTAATTTATAATAAATTCAAATTCAGTTTATAATGGCTCCAAAGTTTATTATTTAAATGTTAAGGTGTGTATGGGTCTAAAAAAACTCAACAAATAGAATTTATACAGGTTTGGGTCATTATATTAACCTTATCTTAAAGTATTAACTCTTAGTTAATTAGTTTCACTTTTACAATGTCTCTTTTTATTTTTATATTATATGGTTAATAAACTTACGATATACATCCAAGAGACCCCCAAGTGGTCCATTAATGATTAAAATATCATGATATAAGTCTCTTGGCCGAACTTTAGATTTTTAGGAATTTAATATAAATTAATAATATAATATTTGTTTTAAGAACTCTTTTATGTCAATTTTGACACTATTCAATAGTTGATTTTTGTGAAACTCATAACAGATTGATTACTTCTAAAAAAGTCAATTAAATAAATCCTAATATATCATATTATCCTATAATATTATTTTAATTCATTAAAAGTTTCATATTATATTTATTTGGGTATTTGTAATATCAATTATTTTAATTTTTCACTATTAAAGTAATTAATTCATCATCATTGTGTCATAATTAAATTGAATTATTTAATGTCTAAAAATTATAAATACAATATCATTATGTAGGAAATATTTTTATCTTTCTAATGAATATTAATAATATAAAATCCAACATATATAACCCTCTGTAACAATTGTTTTGTTAAAAGATATATGCTTGTGTCATTTTTGTATTTATTTAAACTTAATTAAAATAAAGTGTCATTATCACTTACAAGTGGATCCATGGGGTCCCAAAATCGACCCAAAGATGCCCATGGTCGACCATGTATCAACCAATAGGGTTAAGACACGTTTTAGGGTAATTTAGTATTATTATAATATTATTTTTTAACCCTTGTTTACCGGATTTACCCTTTAACCATGGTAAATAAAATATTTACCGAAGTAATTACCCAAAATGTTTAAAAATAAAAGTTACCTATTTACACAATTTGAACATCCTGATTCCAAATATGGAATCCATTTTTCCAAATTCAAAACACAGAAGTGGCAGAAATTAATTTCAAATTAATTCCCGTTGTTAAAACAAAAAGCGTGTTTTTTAGAGATAATAACTATCAAAAGATTGTTACTTGTTTATGTCTGGTTTAAATGTGAAATTATGTTAAATGACCCACATTGTATTACAAGGTAAAAATATATTCTAAATATACTTTAAAACCACTCAAATTCATAATTTATCACTATTAATTATTTTTATTAAAAAAGTTGTTTTTAATTAAAATTTAGTAATTTTCACTATTCATCAAAATATGAAAGTTATCCGAAAAGTACCAAAATTTCACCCTAGGATAATTTCGATATTACGAATCCAAAAATGAAGTCCATTTTGAGAGATAGAATTTATAAAATTTCAAAAAGTAGGTATTACTATTCATAACGGCTAGTTTGATTGGTTATGGTGTGTTAAAATCTCGAAGTTGCGTACAATGGACGCCATTGCATTATTCAAAAGGAAACATACTGAGGAATCTTGGGGTGTTACATTTTCCCCTCCTTCAATAAATTGCTTCCTCGCAATTTTTAAAATTTTTCTTGGGAATATAATTGAAAGTCCCACATCGGAAAAAGAGTCAATAAAACTATCACTTTAAAAGAAAGAAAGAGAGGTATAAGGGTCATCCAAGATAACCCATACTAGGATTCCATGTAGGAAAAAATGGATATGGATGATAAACTAAGTGTCAAGTTCTGATGGAGAGGGATAGAAATCATGATCAGGAGAAAGTTAACAATAAGAAAACCACAAACTTGTGTTGGGACAAACGACCATTAGTCTCCTAGTGGAAAGTAAACGGTCAACATTTTTTTAAGTTACATTACGTAAGGATGAGGAATTCATTTATGATATTGACTAAGAAAATTAAGATATATACTTACATTTTAAGTAGAGTATCATTCTTTAATAAATTTCCACCACTAACTCAATTTTTTTTAAACGATGAGTATTCAAGAAGACTTGGTCACACTGGAAGAGCTAGAATAAACTTCTATAGAATCACATGATCCATGTAGGATAAACTATATATTTACATTGTCTTTGAAGATTAATCAAAACCAAAATGGTTAGTGAATGATCTAATGATC
Source organism: Viscum album (assembly GCA_963277665.1). Taxonomy (NCBI): domain Eukaryota; kingdom Viridiplantae; phylum Streptophyta; class Magnoliopsida; order Santalales; family Viscaceae; genus Viscum; species Viscum album. The sequence goes on along the minus strand of OY728164.1, from coordinate 406,925,907 downwards.
CCCAAAAGGATATTCCGTGAGATAAATATGCACTAATCTTAATTTCTAAAATTAAACCAACAATACCCCAAAGTTAAATAAATACCATTCAATAATAAATTGTCCTTAAAATCCATCAATATAATCCAAGCTAATATTGAAACCCAAAACATAGAAGAATTTGATTATGTAGTCTCCCATGTTAAATTGTATCTCCAAATGACATCAAATACTCTTAAAGTCACATACTTAAAAGTAATTAACATCATCACATATTCTCTGTTATAGGTTAATCATTTCCATAAATAACCCAAATCACTATAAATCCACAATAAAAATGTAGATAAAAATCTACCATTACTCTACTAATGAAACCCCATTGTATTCTATTTTCCATGGGCATATAGTGTTCCCAACAAAGCGAACATCTTCCAAAATAACATTTATCACTTAATCACCAAATCATTTTCCTATACCAAGGGTATTCATTTGATAAGACATAAGAACCCAAATTAACTTATTATTGATCAATAAAATCATTTAACTAAAAAAATAGTCACACTAACTAGGGACTTCACGTAGTCCAGTGGTAGACGATAAATCCCAATCGCACTTTGGTTGTGGGTTCGATTCCCACAGCTTTGTCCAACACGACGGGTTGTCACACGGTCTACGTGTTGTCCTTTTTCAAAAACTATATTTTATAATATTACCAAAATGAGATAAATTCCTCAAAATAACATAATTTTACCACAAATGTTATATCATACCTTTCATTTTCATCCCAAATTATAATAACTTATAATTTTCTCAAACCCCAATGATCATATAAAACCAAATGGTTATTTATACCTATATCCACAAGAGAAGAGACAATTCTTCCACAAATATCATTCTCACATGGCAAACTACGGGGTTATAAATACAAGAGAAAATTATTCCAAAGTAAACCCATCAACAAGGAGTGCTAACACTTTTTAAATTTTTCTCCAACCATTTATTTCCACATAGCTTCTTCTTTGACCAAGAAAATATCCTATAGAATAGGACATTCACTCAGGTAATGGCCAGGTCCCCTACATTTACGGCAAATGACTGTAAATGGACTCTTGGGACCATTTTTATCTTCTTCCATAGTAATATTCATTTTTCTTCGGCAATTCTTCACTTTATGTCCTTCCTTCTCGCACGTAAAACATTTTGTTTTCCCATTGAGACACTTTCCTGGGTGTCTCTTTCCACATTTCCTGCATGATAAAAATTGAGGGTTCTTTTCTCCATGGTCTCCATTACTGGAGATCTTACCATTTATCACCTTTCTCTTCATTGTTGAGTCTGGGAGTTGGTTAATATATATGTTGTTGATCATATTTTTGGAAAACTGATTTGGCATAAAGACGATATCCTTTACGCCTATCAACATTCCATTTTGTTTCTCATTTCCACCACCGTTCCCACCTTGTACATCATTCTCAAAGTCACTATGACTTCCTTGGAATCCAGCCATTGACTAAAACCAGAAAGCATTGTGTGAGTAACAGTAGTCGTAAAATCATTTAGAGATTAAAATGTCACCATATTCTCAATTTGAAACATATTAGGATTAACCAAGGTCATTTACTCTCATATTATATATATATTACTTAAATCGGTTTGTATGGAAAATTTAAATTATCCTAAGCATATCCCTCGGGAGTGTCATAACCAAGAGTGCAGCAAGGCCCGTTGTCGTGCACTAGTTCCCGTTCGAGTCTAGATCAAAGCGGTGTTTTCGGGTTTTACCCCTAGGTACATCTGTGCCCGAGCCGCCTCCACCTGCTCGTATCCAGACAGGGATGTATTGATCAGAAAACTCATAAAATCTCTAAAATACCAAAATTCTAGGAAGTTCTTTTATACTAATCCTCAAAGTTCATCTTAGGTCTACGTGCTCTAATCAGAGTTTATCTAAATCTAGCTTCCAAGTTTTGTACTAAACTTCCTCTGATACCAATTGTAATGCCCCGACCCCAGTTACCTAGAGTCGGTGCATTATTACATAACATTGGCATGATCACGAGAAAGATCAAGTCTCGAAAGACCGATTAGTTTAGTAGCCTTGTAATAACTAGATACATCCATAAATTTTTACATTACATCATAAAAAACATCTTGTCTTCATATCCCCTCATACTATCCCTGCAGGTCATTCATAAATTACTTCTTCATAATCCTGGGAAAAATAAAACATTGAAAGGGGTGAGCTCAGATGCTCAGTAAGGATAAAATTATAGCAGAAGCTTTCATAGATAAGAATAAACACTTAAGGCAGTTTATAACTAAAACAAAAGCCTTTTAAACTTGAACTTCAGCATAAAATGGAAAAGATAAAATAAAATAATGCCATTTACTTACTCACATGGATATTCTACTAGTAAAACAATCCCATGCATTATCAATAACCACTTTAATAATGATGGAATGCATAATGCCAGACTATCATAACCACATAGTCAAGGCCTCGTGCGAAGACTACAAATAAGATTTTGCCAAGGCCTTGTGCCAAGACACTAGTTTGTCTCATGAGACCTACCGATGCATCGAGGAGTTATAGCGGGCTCCACCCATCACTTATTAAGTCCAATGCATTCCTCATATGAAAAGGTTTAAACATAACATAAACATTCGTATTAAAACTAGAATACAAAATGTCAATACTTTAAACACAAACCATGAATGGTATAAAAATAGCACATCCACAGTCAAACATAACTCATTCGATACAATATGGAAGATTTTATTGTATCACATTAAGCTCAATCAAGAATAATGAAGGATGTTGACATAGATGAAAATAATCATCAAAACTATTTGAGAGAAATATCTCCCTTTTTCTTGAAATCATTTAAAAGTCACACTATTTGTCCAGAAGCCATTTAAAAATAGATTTTTTTAATCAAAGTGTCCCATACCACTTTGAAACTTTTTAAAAGGAGTTTTAATTTTAAAACTTTAATGTCCATATAAATAAACCCTTAAAACATTTTTAAAACATGGACATTAATGAGAAAGATTTAGATGAATAAGTCTTTAAAACATTTAAAAATGGTATTTTAGTTAGAGATTCTAACCAAAAAAGAGACACTTGAATATAAATAATTGAGGTTATCAAAACTTTGTAATATCATGAGAATAAAGTGATTCATGATATACTATGTCAATGTACATTATATACACTACATAAAAGTGATTTGGTGTATAACAACAAAGAAGTCTCAATGAAATTTATGTTGAGATGAAATCTCTCATAAAGTTCGTATCCTTAGGTTAAGGATAAATCAACGACATATTTATGTGTGACCAATATAAATACACTAAATATGATTGGATATTCAGTGTAAAATAATCAAAGGATATTCACACATAATCTTGTAAAAACAACACCAATGAATTGGATGTTTAACTCAACAAATGGAGAATGAGTTAAAATTACTCTCATCAAATTCATATCGATGACTTGAGAAATTATCAATGGAGTGATTATGTGTATCAATAGTATATACACAAGAAGGGGAGTGGAAATTATGACATAATCAAATGAATAGTGATTCCACACATAATCTAGGAGTAAAATAATCAATGAAGTATGTGTAAAGCCGAATGAGTGGAAATTGAAATCTCAAATTCCCTTATCGATTTGGTAACTTATGAAACATGCACCCATGAAAGAAGGATCATACAATGATGATGTAAATACCCATAAATAAAATTATATTACACAATGAATACAATCATGGGAAATACACATACACCACATGCAATAAATAAGTGGTGAACAATGGAATTCTTACAAAATTAAGAGTGAGATAAGAAACCCCTTACTTTGTACTTTTTCCTTGGTCGAGGGTAGGTTTACCTCATGGATAATGGTGAAATAATTGTTATTGAATTATACAAGAATCATTACTTTAATATGATATCATATATGATCTTTTAACATTGATTTGTTAATAATATCTTAGAATTATCGTCATTTCGGATGTTAACGGGTTCATTTTACTTTATATTCTTTGTTATGTGAGTCATATTCGTTATTAATGGGATGTATATTATTCATATCCAGGATGATATCAAGTCCTTAGATACTATTTTTAAATCATAAAATTACAATTATACTTGAATGGATATGATGGAGAATGAATCTCATCGCGTTCGTGGAGACGGTAGTCCGTGCATACGCACGAGCGACAATATCATTATTTTGATATTAAAATAATATATAATTGGATGTTATATCATATATACAGAATCATTATCATGTTATATTTATTATTTAAATGAGTTACACATCATTATTATACCCATACAAATAATAATATATTGAATAACAAATACACCACGACGTGGAGACGGTAAGCCGTACGTACGCACGTATGGTGACATGTTATTCAAAGGATGGATAGAATACTGAATATGGTTGTACCATATTTATAATAACATCAAAGTATATATATGATACTGGATTTATTATTTTATAATGGTAATAACAAAGAAAGAGGAATTGGAAGAAGAAAGGAACTTGAAAAGGGGTGGTGAAAACATTACCTCTTCTTCGGGTTCTTCCTTTTGATTTGATCGAAAGGGTTCCTTAGGTTGGCTTTCTGATCAAACTAAGGCCTCTAGGTTTTAGTGAGGGAAGTTGTGATAGTATTTTGTCAGGGGTTGGCCGAACCAAAGGGCTTTGAAGGTGTGAAGAAATGAGAAGGAGGAGTGCCCTTTTATAAGAGGGGTGAGGGGCACCTTTGGAAAAGCTAGAAATATTAATTTATAATAAATTCATATTCGGTTTATAATGGCCCCAAAGTTTATTATTTAAATTTTAAGGTGGGGATGGGTCGAAAAAAACTCAACCAATATAATTTAGACAGGTTTGGGTCATTATATTAACCTTATATTTAAGTATTAACTCTTAGTTAATTAGTTTCACTTTTACAATGTCTCTTTGTATTTTTATATTATATGGTTAATACACTTACTATATACATCCAAGAGACCCCAAAGTGGTCCATTAATGATTACCCTATCATGATATAAGTCTCTTGGCCGAACATTAGATTTTTAGGAATTTAATATCAATTAATAATATAATATTTGTTTTAAGAACTCTTTTATGTCAATTTTGACACTATTCAATAGTTGATTTTTGTGAAACTCATAAAAGATTTATTACTTCGAAAAAAGTCAATTAAATCAATACTAATATATCATATTATCCTAGAAAATTATTTTAATTCATTAAAAGTTTCATATTATATTTATTTGGGTATTTATAATATCAATTATTTTAATTTTTCACTATTAAAGTAATTAATTCATCATCATTGTGTCATAAATAAATTAATTTATTTAATGTCTAAAAATTATAAATAAAATATCATTATGTAGGAAATCTTTTTATCTTTCTAATTAATATTAATAATCTAAAATCCAACATATATAACCCTCTGTAACAATTGTCTTGTTGAAAGATATATGCTTATGTCATTTTAGTATTTATTTTAACTTAATTAAAATAAAGTGTCATTATCACTTACAAGTGGATCCATGGGGTCCCAAAATAGACCCAAAGATGCCCATGGTCGACCATGTATCAACCAATAGGGTTAAGACACGTTTTAGGGTAATTTATTATTATTATAAAATTATTTTGTTAACCCTTCTTTACCGGATTTACCCTTTAACCATGGTAAATAAAATATTTACCGAAGTAATTATCCAAAATGTTTAAAAATAAAAGTTACCTATTTACACAATTTTAACATCCTGATTCCAAATATGGAATCCATTTTTCCAAATTCAAAACACAGAAGTGGCAGAAATTAATTTAAAATTAATTCCCGTTGTTAAAACAAAAAGCGTGTTTTTTAGAGATAATAACTATCAAAAGATTGTCACTTGTTTATGTCTGGTTTAAATGTGAAATTATGTTAAATGACCCACATTGTATTACATTGTAAAAATATATTCTAAATATACTTTAAAACCACTCAAATTCATAATTTATCACTATTAATTATTTTTATTAAAAAAGTTGTTTTTAATTAAAATTTAGTAATTTTCACTATTCATCAAAATATGAAAGTTATCCGAAAAGTACCAAAATTTCACCCTAGGATAATTTCTATATTTCGAATTGAAAAATGAAGTCCATTTTGAGAGATATAATTTATAAAATTTCAAAAAGTAGGTATTACTATTCATAACGGCTAGTTTGATTGGTTAGGGTGTGTTAAAATCTCGAAGTTGCGTACAATGCACGCCATTGCATTATTCAAAAGGAAACCTACTGAGGAAGCTTGGGGTGTTACAGAAACATTCCTCGAATACTATGTTTTTAGGAAATGAATTTTTTTTCCTCGATGACATAAATACTAATCCTATATGACAGCATTAAATTGGGATATCAAACAAATTACACACCCTCTCTACTAATGGGTGATCAACTATTCGATAAATTGAAATATATTGACATTACTTTTGGTAAAACATTTTCGAAAAAACTTACAGAATTAGGTTGGAAGAAGAGATCGATTTTCTTTAAATTCCTATATTGTAATTGTTTGTATGTAAATTTTTTTTTTGATTTCATGCATATAGAAAAATATGTATTTGACCGTTTCATTGGCACATTACTATATTTTCCTGCAAACATGGAAATGGAATCAAGGCTAGGTTGGACATGATTGACATGGGGATAAGGGTTGAGATGGCACTGGTGAAGGGTAAAGGCCGTAATTTTCTTCCTCTAGCATCTTACACTCTATCTAGATAAAAAATTACAATTTTTCTTTTTCCTTAATAGTGTAAAAGTTCTATAGGTGTATTTAGAAAATATCAAGAATGTCATGTTAATGACTAAAACTAGTAGAAAAATCATTTTTAACGTCATCAATCTGACGTCGGTTTCTTATAAACCAACGTAAAATATTTTTTTGGATACGTTTTGGCGTCGGTTTTTTAAAAACCGATGCCAAAAACAAAAAAAAATTAGTTTTGACGTCAGTTTTCAAAAAAACCGATGCGAAAAAATAAAAAAAAAGTTATGACGTAGGTTTTTATGAAAACAGACACCAAAAATGTAGAAAATATTTACATTCCTATAGATAATTCTCTAAGCTTTGTTTTGACTGGTCATGGAGCAAAAACGGAGTTACGGATTAAAAGTTATGGATGTTGGAAGTTGATCTTCTCTTAAAGAAGTCTTAATTAAGTCCAACTTTCAAAGGTCATAACTTTTAATCCGTAACTCCATTTTAGCTCCATGACCAGTAAAATCAAAGATTAAGGAATTTTCTAACACATGGTAAATTGTTTTCTTAATTTTTGGTGTCGGATTTCATAAAAACTGATGCCAAAAATAATTTTTTTAACTTTTCACGTCGGTTTTCATAAAAACCGATGCCAAAACTGTTTTTTTGTTTTTCGTGTCGGTTTTTTTAGAAACTGATGCAAAAAAAACAATTTATTTTTACTTTTTACATCGGTTTTTAAAAAAAAGGACGCAAAACGTATTTTTTTATCTTTTTAGCATCAGTTTCAAACAAAACTGACGCCAAATAGTATTCACCAATACGCGAGATCAGAATTTCACTTTTTTTCACAACGCGCGTTTAACTTTTTAAAATCCTGCTTATATTTTCATAAAAATAAATCAAAAATATTTTCATTTACTATATATAAATCTTTTTCTCCTTCATTCATCATTTTCATCCTCTTCGATTCAATCAAGTTTTCAACGTGGCATCAATCATTAATTTGAATACGATATGTATTCTATTCATTTATTTTATTTATTATTAATGTCCTTCATTTATAAGAAAATCGATTTGATTTCATATAATTTTGATTTACTTTTATTATCGAGTTAAAAATATAAAACATTCAGATGATATTTACTAAGCTTGGTGTAAGTTTAATTATCGATCGTCATTTTCATTATCACATGAGTTCTACACTAAATATAACAGATATGATGATAAACAACATATCATTTAAATGGAAGATCGAAAAATAATTAAAATGTGTTTTAAGTATTATGTATATTTTATATCATTTGTTTTATGTGATTTTAATTTGTGTTTATCTTTTTTTCTTTAAAACAAGTTGTATCAATCGATACTTTGACATGTTCAACTTCCGACGACCATAACTTTTGATCAGTAACTCCGTTTTAGCTTCACGACCCGTCAAATCGAAGATTAGGAAATGCTCTAAAACATTGAATAATAAAAAAATTGATTTTTGGCGTCGGTTTTTGTAAAAACACATGCCAAAAATAAGCTTTTTCCATTCATGGTGTCGTTTTTTTTTCAAGAACCGACGCCGAAACTATTTTTTCAACTTTTTGGCATCGGTTTTAAGGAAACCGACGCCAAAAATGATGCGGATGAGTTTATTTGGTGTCAGTGTTTTACAAAAACCACGCTAAAAATCAAATGGAATTTGTTTTTGGCGTCGGTTTACAAAAACCGACGTAAAAATTCTTATTTTTTACGTCGGTGACTTCAACGTCGGTTAAAAACCGACGTAAAAAATAAAAAAAAAAACCGATGTTAAAGACCTTTTTTATACTAGTGTAATTTGAAGTTACAGAGACTGAAATCACATTACTGTCTTGTTTTGATGAAAGATTTGATGTATGTTTCTTTTTGTTTCATTCTACCTCAAAATGTATGGAATATATTAACCAAACTCTTATTCTTTTTCAAATCCATATTATGTAAAGTTATAAACCCAAAAATCTTCCAATAATGAATACAGAGTTTGCAGTCATATTATATGATCTAGATATGTTCTCCCCACCATAATTCTTTGATATAATGGTTCACCTGATGGTTCATTTGGTTAGATAGTTTTTTAACAATGTGGTCTTATCTGTTATATATGTTATGCCATGGATCAAAGTTATCTATAAGATTGTATTGCAGACCAATATATTGTTGAAGAAGATGTTGAATTATATAATGATTACCTATTAGATGTTGATATCAGTAGCCTCCCAAAGTCTCTTTATAGTAGATTCCTTATGGGTGAAGGGATTTCTAGAAGATATTTTGTTACAATTACATTGATAGAGCGGGAGCACGCACACCTTCACATTTTACATAATAGTGAAGATGTTGATCTATATGTTAAAGCCCAAAAAAATATTAGATATTTGAATCAATCAAGGGATAAAGGATGGATATCAAATACACATAATCAATAGTTTATATAATGGTTCGAAGATAAAATTTATAAGTATTTATTTAAAAATATGAATTTAATTTCTAAAATAATTATATGTCTAGATTAGGGATCGAATGAAAATTTTATATCTTACACTGGTATTCTAATCAATAGTTATATATTTTATATAAAAGAACGCAATGACTATAGTACGATGGAAAACAATGGAGGAAGTGATGAATATATATGGTTCCAAGGATAGAAATTCAATTTATGAAAATATGTAATAATTCTTCATTATCAAACAGATATACAAGTTGAATTATACAACATTTCAAGTGTTGGTTTTCCATTGCAAATGGTTTGACAACATGAGTGCATTCAAAGTTGATGAAATGGGATTTGTGAAGGTTAATTTTAGTTTAGAATAGTAAAATGATAAGCCAATCATAATGGAATCACAAGTAATTTAAGTACTTTATGTCTCAGATACATCAAACAAGAATTGGTTGATTTTCATTATAGTGACTAAAACAAATGTCAAGTCAGATGAAAATTTAATCAAGGATGACCCATTCATTGGGAGATCATAATCAGTTTATTTCATTCTCAATATAGACAATGTCTTGTGTTTTAGAGGGGACCCCAAAGAGAGTATTTGGAATCTCTATAAGGGAACCAAATCCCCAAATCCTGTAAAAAATTAAGTTCATTAAATGAGAAGGTAAAAGTATTTTTTAATATACTATATTTTTCCTGATAATATTATCTATTCTATACAATTAAAATAATCTAAATGAAATGTTGACTAATAATATAGACATTTTATTCTACATATGATGATGTTACCAATCTCATGTAAGAATAGACAATAATGAAGGAAAACATTTGGGAATATGTAAAGATAATGTTACGATATACTTTATCTATTTTACCAAAAAATTATATAATGAAATGTTGATTTAATATTCATTATTCCTTAAAGATTTTATTTATTTTAGTAGATTTATATCCATATTTCATGCCTTTCTACACCAAAACTTCCACATACTTCTTCCCCGTCAAAACCTTTTCACTCCTACAATGTTATAATTTATCACTTTCCTTCAAGTTCCCTCTAATAATCAATCATAGAGGTAATCATGGTGTTTTTATAGTACTATCATTGTCCATATATTTAATTTATTTTTCATATTAATGTTTAATTTATTTCATTTTAGTATTACTCACATAATAATTTTTTTCTTATATATGTGGATTATTTTTTTTGAGTTTGGGTGGTCTGTTCGAAGAAACTCATGCACGTGAGAGATTAGCCATTGAGCCTACAACTGGGATAATAAAAATAAGTAAATTCATCAATAATTCATACAAAAAACATGGAAATGTGAATTACTACTAAGTATTTAATTAATTTTGTCATCCTTTTATCTATTACTTGTAAGTTAGTTTCCTTATAATTTTTATCTAATACTTATTTATTTTTTCCACAACTCTTTTCGGAATTCATATTTTCATAGTTTCTTTATTTTAGAATATTTTTATCCATATTTCATGTCTTTTCGCACCAAAACGCCCACTAATTTCTTTTTACTAAAAACATTTTCACCCCAATAGTGTTGGCATTTATCAGTTTCCTTTAATTTCCCTCCACTTCTCAATCATAGGGGTAATCTTGATGTTTACACAGTAAAATCATTTTCCATAGAATTAGTGTTTTGCTTCATATTTATGTTTAATTTATTTATTTTTATTTTTACACATATATTAATTATTTTCTTATACAGGTGGATTATTTTTTTGAGTTGAGGTGGTTGGTTAGAAAATTCTCATGCTCATGTGAGATTGGAATTCGATCCTACAACTGAGATAATGAAAAAAAAGGAAATGCTTCAATAATTCATACAACCATCAAAAAAAATATAAATTCCTACTACTTTTTTTTAAAGGTGAGAAAATGCCTCTATATTAAATAAAAGGATGAAAAAAGACAGAGGGAGGGGAATGGGGTCATACAAGACCTAATGCCCTCATTCAAAAGAAAGTAGTTCAGTAATAAAAATCAATAGGATTATAGTCATCATAATCCCAATCAGACTCATCCTCTAATGGACTAAAAATATTACCTTGAACATTTCTTCTGCTTGAGATGGATCTAGTTGTCATAGTGGGTTTCAAGTGTGTGTAGTCCTTCCTTGTTCTTACCTTCTTCAAAGGTGCCAAATAAGAACTTTCAACAATCGCCTTTCCTTTATCAACAACATCTCGATAATATTTTTTCTTTGGTGATTCTTCATTATCTGCGTCATTCTAGTTTCCCCCAATTTTGTTTGGGTTCCACTGCACGTTCAGTTCATCAATAACCTTAGAGCATGTAATATCATATCCACAAGCAACTAGGTCAATGGAATGAGTAACCAACTCCATCGGCTTCTGCTCATCATGTCCATCAGACCTATAGGGGTCAATCTCAAGCCCTGCCTACTGAATAGGAATGTCACCAGATATCTGTATCACCTTATCCTGACAATGAGGCTCTTCCTGTTGATTGTGCACACTGCCAGGCTGTATATCATGCTGATCATGAACTGCATTAGCACCAATAGTATTAATCTCTTGCATACCCCCTTTCTCTTCAATCACATCCATGTGGACATAAACATCTTCTTCTTTTTTCTTGTAGAGCATTGGAGGATCCTTCCTTGCATTTCCTTTTTTGATGCTTCTTGCATACCTGCTAGTTGTGACCCTTAATAGAACAGAAATTACAAGAATCATTCCTAAATTTTTTTCCTTTTTGTGCCCAATGGACTGACAGCCTGAGAAAAATGAGGGTAACTTCTCATATTTAATCTGCATTTTGATGTCATCCTTTGAAGTGGAAAGCACAACCTAATCAGCCAGATCAGAATTGAGATCAATTTCAACTAAAACCCTGACATAATAGCCGGAACTATCCATCTCTATAGTTCTATCCATTTTGATAGGATTTCCCACACCCGAAGCAATATCAAAGAGGATGTGAGGGTGCCCATAAATCCAATTCAGGCCTAAAATTTTAATCCATACCTAAACTCTGTAGTTTTTAATGGAGAAAAGATTAAAATAGAAGTCCCATTATTGAATGGTAACCAATCCTGGATTCAGGGAAACGGAGCCGAACCCCCAAGAACATCGTTTTAACTCCTCATTCAGGAAGAGGATATGGAAAAATCCCTTTCCTATCGGGATAAATCTGAAATTGGGGAAACCCCAAACCTCGTTGAGTCTTTCCAAAAGATCAGCTACCTTCAAAGGCTTAGACCCAATTGGAAAAATCAATCAAGCAAGAATTGAAAAGTGGAAAAGCTTATACCTGTCAGCGATAGCATCCTCATTAGCTTGAACATGAACGATCTTAGCTTTGTGGATAATCCTTTCAGAAGAAAAGTCCTTCAGAGATGCGAAATGCCTCCTTCCTGTATCGTTGTATCCCTTGGTACCTTGATGAACATCACTCATTGACAAGGGTTCCTTAGAAAGATACAGCGGATGAGAAGTCCCTCCAGAAAGAAGATCAAACTCAAGATCGTGAGGAAATGCCATCCGTGAGAAACCCTAGCTCGGACCATCATCACCGCAGAGTCTCCTAGACCCGCCATCCATCTCGTTCTCATGAATTACTACTACTTATTTAATTATTATTTTCATCATTCTATCAACTATTTTTAATTTAATTTCCTTATTATTTAAATCTAATACTTATTTATTTTTTTCATAGATATTTTGGGAAGTCATATTTTTCTTTCCACTATCTGAAACAAGATACAAAAGTGATAAAATTTTCTTTTTTTCCATGTTACCATACTTTCTATTTCCTTTTTTTGAACTATAACATTACATATTGATTCGTTGTTCTTAGCTGAAAAAGTTTTTTCTTCTAAGCACATCGAGTCAACATGTAGTCTTGGTAGTTTGAAAAAAAATTAAATTGAAATTCTAGTATCATGGTAGTTAGAATTGTTTTGATACATTGGGATGTGTTGGAATCAGGTGCACCTCAATACTAAGCACGGTGTGACTGATATGACTCCAAATACATCTTTTTATCTAAAATTGAAATCAATTTTTTAAAAAAGGATAACTAACCTACTCAAAACTAATAAATGCACTTAAATTGTTTCGGTAATTTATGGAAACTATCCATAAGTCAATTGTGATGTGTAGGAATTATCTGTACACCAATCCGATACACAATGTTCCTGGTATAACTCAAAGTGTCTATTATGATTTTGAAATTGACATTTTAGTTCAAAAAATTTCACTCACTAAAATCTAAGAAAATGTGCTTATATTTTATTTATAATTTAAGAAAATTCTTCATAAATAATTTGTGACATGTAGTAATTATTCACACATCATAATGATACATGATGTGACTGGTATGATTTAAGGTGTGTTTCCAGTTTAAAATGCAATTTTAGTCAAAATGGTGAGTGATGTACTCAAAACCTAGAAAATGAATTCATATTTTCTTTATAATTTAGTAAAATGATCCATAAGTTATTTGGGATGTTTAGGAATCATCTTAACCTCAATCTGATGCACGGTGTGATTGGTATGACTCCAAGTGCATATTTGTGATGTCCCGGACCCGGCTGCCCATCAACCCGATCCCCGAGCCCGGTTGGACACATAACCCCTAGCCGTCTCCCCATAGGCCAGGGGCTGCCGACTAGCAGCGGGGGTGTAATGGTAAGTCAGTGGGGTGGTTGTACCTCCATGTCAGAGTACACAGCGGAATAGCATCAAATTAATAGATAGTGGAAGCACAAACAATGGATAAGCATGAGAAAAGGGGAAACATACAAACCGAACAACAGAAGTACAAGTAACCCTATATAACATACAAAAGACTCATGGGCAGTGTCTGATACAATATGGATGCATGGCATGCTGATACAAAAATAAACAAAAGACTGGAATTCTACAAGTAGTACAAAAGGAACAAAAGGTAGCCCATGAGCATCCCTATCCAAGCTTGGTCCTCTGCTCTGGAACTCCAGCTAGAATGTACAAGTATCAACCACCTGTAGTTGGGGCCTTGCCCCTACTAGTACCTGCAACAGTAAAGTTTACACGGGTGCCCAGGAGGCCACCCGGGTAGGGTGTGAGACAAGTCTCAGTAGGCCACCACTAATGATGTCTATGTGTAATCCAAATAGTTGTTCACAGTAATAGTGAGCAATAGAGTGAAAGTAAGTAAAACAAGCAATAAACAACCATCCCGCTTAGGTTTCAGAAGGACACCTGGCGGGTCTACCTACTTTAGCTCACAGCTGGTATGTCTATATGAATCACCTGCTTATTTAGATATATATATATATATATATATATATATAATACGTTGGGTAGGACCGGTACAGAACTCACGGATGTCCTTAACCCAGGGGTAGCGCTCTCGATCCTACCCCTTGGCCCAACCTTAACAATCATTCAAGGGAGATCTCACAATCTACCCTTATCCCAAAGCCGTAACATAGGGGATCTCTCATGGTCTACCCCTGGCTTGAAGCAGTATCATTTAATTATGGGAGCTCTCACAGTCTGCTCGGGGCTCGGGTAGATGGACAGCCGGGTCTGGGACGTCACAGTATTTCTATTTAAAATCGACATCAATTGTAGTAAAAAAGACAACTGACCTACTGAAAACTGAGAAAACGAATTTATATTATGTTTATAATTTAGTAAAATGATCCATAGTTTATTTTTTGATGTGTAGTAATTAGCCTCACCTAAATCTGATACACGGTGTTCTTAGTATGACTCAAAGTGTCCGTTATCAGTTTAAAATCAACATTTTATTTCAATAGGTTTTAATCACTAAAAACCAAGAAAACACACTATAATTGTCTTGATAATTTAATAAAATGATTCATAAACCATTTTTTATGTGTATAAATGGGTATCACTTCAAACTAATACTTGATGTGACTGGTATGAGTCAAAATGATTGTTTCCAGTTTAAAATGAAATTTTAGTAAAAAAAACATTACATACTCAAAACTAAGAAAATTAATTCATATTGTTTTTAAACATTATTAAAATGATCCATAATTCATAATAGATATTTAAGAATTATATACACCTTAATATGACCCACAGTGTGACTGGTATGACTCTAAGTACATCTTTTTATTTAAGATATCAATTTTAGTAAAAAATAAAATTAACCTACTCAAAACTAATAAAACACATTCATATTGTTTTAATACTTTAGTAAAAAATCTATAAGTCATTTTTGACATGTAGGAATTGGCTTCACCTTAATCCGATACACGATGTGCCCATTATAACTCAATGTTTCCATTATCAGTTTAAAATCAACATTTTAGTTGAAAAAGTGACACTCACTGAAAACTGAGAAAACACACTCATATTATCTTTATAATATTAGAAAAATAATTAATAAATCATTTGTTACATGTAGGAATTGGTCTCATTGTAAATTGAAACATGATGTGACTGATATGATTCAAAGTGTGTGTTTCCAGTTTAAAATGAAATTTTAGTAAAAAAGACAATTGACCTACTCAAAACCAAGAAATGCATTTAGAATATTTTGATACTTTAGTAAAATGATCCATAATTCATTTGTTACATATAGGAATTAGCTTAACCTAAATCTAAAACATGGTATGGCTGACATGAATCCAACAACATCTTTTTACTTAAAATTGACATCAATTTTAGTAAAAAGGAAAAGTGATGTACTCAAAACCAATAAAACTCATTTGGATTGTTTTGATACTTTAGTAAAATGATATACAATTCATTTTTACATATATAAATCAACCACACCTCAATCTAATATATGATGTGCCTGGTATGACTCATAGTTCATGTTATCAATTTAAAATTGAAATTTTAGTTCAAAAAGTGTCACTCAATTCAACCTGATCAAATCCACTCAAATATTTTTGGTAATTTAGTAAAAATATTTAAAAATCATTTTTTATGGCCTCACATCAAACTAATACACTATGTGACCATTATGAGTCAAAGTGCATGTTTCAAGTTTAAAATGACATTTTAGTAAAAAATAAAAGTGACATACTCAGAACTAATAAAACACATTTGGATTATTTTATACTTTAAAAAATGACCCATAATACATTTTCGATGTTTATAAATCATCTTCACCTCAATCTAACGCACGATGTTACCGATATGACTCCAATTGCACCTTTTTATTTAAAATTGACATCAATTTTAGTAAAAAAAATTGACCTACTAAAAACCAAGAAAACTCTTTTGGGCTGTTTTTATACTTTAATAAAATGATACATAATCCATTTTTCAGGTGCAATAATTAGATGAACCTCAATCTGATCCATAGTTCTCGGTATGACTCAAAGTATTTTTTAACAGTTTAAAATACAAATTTTAGTTCAAAAGGTTTCAATCATTGACAACTGATCAAACATGCTTAGATTGTCTCTATATATTATGAAAATTATTCATTAATCTTTTTTTATGTTTATGAACAGATCTCACATCAAACTGATGTACGATGTGACCAGTACGAGTTAAAGTGTGTGTTTCCCATTTAAAATGACATTTTAGTAAAAAAGAAAAGTGCTTTATGAAAAACCAAGAAAATTCATTCATATAGTTTTGACACTTTTTAAAAACAACACATAAGTCATTTTAGATGTGTAAAAATTAGTCATACCTCAATCCAACACACGGTGTGACTAGTATATCTCCAAGTGTTTCTTTTCATTTAAAATTGACATCAATTTTAGAAAAATGGAAAATTAACCTACTCAAATTTGAGCAAACACATTCATATTTTTTTGGTAATTTATTAAAAGAATATATGTTTCATTTTTGAAATTTATGAATCTTATTCACCTTAATCTGATACACGATGTGTCTGGTATGACTAAAAGTATCCATTATTAGTTTAAAATTGACATTTTAGTTCAAAAATTTTTACTCACTTAAAACTGATAAAACACACTTGTATTGTCTTGATAATTTAGGAAAATGATTCATATATCATTTTTGATGTGTACAAATTAGTCTCACATCAAACTAACACACAATGTGACTAGTATGAGTCAAAGTGCATGTTTCTAGTTTAAAATGACATTTTAGTATAAAAGAAAAGTGACAAACTCAAAACCAGGAAAACACATATGGATTTATTTTATACTTTATTAAAATGATACATAACTCATTTTAGATGTGTAGGAATCAAACTCACCTCAATCCAATGCATGGTGTGACCGATAAGACTCTAATTTCATCCTTTTATTTAAAATTGACATCAATTTTAGTAAAAAATGTCATGTGATGTACTCAAATACCATAAAACACTTTTGGATTGTTTTTTATTCTTTAATAAAAAGATCCATAAGTCATTTTCTACATATAAGAATTATCCACACCTCAATATGATAAACGATGTGCCCGGTATAAATTAAAGTGTCTGTTATCAGTTTAAAATCACTATTTTAGTTCAAAAAGTGTCAATAATTGAAAATAAGGTAAATTCACTTAGATTGTATTAATAATTTAGTAAAACAATTCATAAATCATTTTTTATGTTTATTAATTGGTCTCACAACAAACTGATACACACTGAGAGAAGTATGTGTTAAAGTGTGGGTTTCAAGTTTAAAATGGAATTTTAGTAAAAAAATAAGTGACTCAAAACCAATAAAATGTGTTCATATTGTTTTGATACTTTAGTAAAATGATCCATAAGTCATTTTAAAAGTGTATAAATTATCCTCTCCCCAATCTGACGCATGTTGTGACTGGTATGACTCCAAGGGGGTCTTTTTATTTAAAATTGACATCAATTTTAATAAAAGGACAACTACCCAACTCCAAACTAAGAAAAAAAATTCATATTGTGTTAATACTTTAGGAAAATGATCTATAAGTCATTTTTTATATGTATGAATTATCCTCTCTTCAAAATGATACACAATCTGCCTTCTATGACTCAAAGTATCTGTTATCAGTTTAAAATTTATATTATTGTTCAAAAAGTGCCACGCACTAAAAATCAAGGAAATGCACTAGGATTGTATTGATAATTTATGTGAAAAAGTCATAAAGAATTTTTGATTTGTAAGAATCAGTCTCCTTTAAAATTGGTACACTATGTTAACGTTATGATCCAAAGTGCATGTTTCCAGTTTAAAATGCCATTTTAGTAACAAAGAAAAGTGATGTACTCAAAACTGAGAAAACACATTCAGTTTGTTTTCATAGTTCATTAAAATGATCAATAATTCATTTAAGACATTTAGGAATCATCCCTACCTAAATCTGATGCACAGTGTGATTTTTATGAATCCAATTGCGTCTTTTTATTTAAAATTGACATCAATTCTTTTAAAAAGGAAAACCATCCTACTCAAAAACAAGAAAACAAATTCAGGTTGTTTTATACTTTATCAAAAAAATAATATGTCATTCTTTACATGTAGGAATCAAAATCACATAAATCTGATACATGATGTGACTGGTATGACTCAAATTGTCCATTATCAGTTTATAATTGACATTTTAGTTTAAAAAGTGGTACTCACTGAAAACCAAGAAAATGTGCTCAGATTCTCTTGATAATTTAGTATAGTGATTGTAACACCACGAGATTTTATATTCTTTTAATTTCATTAATTTCTTGTGTTGTATGATACACCAATATTACCTTGTGTTATACGCAACACCGTATTAGCTTGCAGTATACACAACACTATTCTTGGATCGTGTTACACACAATTTTGATAATAGTTATTCTACGCAAAATTGAGTATATATATATATATATTCAATGTATAAATGAAATATGGTTGGATTATGATATACAAAACAAAGAAGGATTCTTGCACAGCACGCAACCCTAACTTGTCTTGCATTACACGCAATCACGACCATCCTCGATAGCGTGTGTTGTACGCAATACCGGGTTTTACTAAACAATGATATATTATTATAATATTATTATGAACTAGACATTATGAATAGTATTAATTAAATTTTTAATCTTATAAAATTATTATTCGTCTTACACATTTTCTAAAACATGGTATAAGAACAAAATAAATTTTTCGGGTAAAATAAGTATTTTTCAAAAAATGCAGTTTTGCCGCCTTTTGATGGCGCACCCACTTAAAATCTAGTTTTTGACATGTTTATAAGTTCAATTTGACAAAATAAAATTCTTATTTTGAATCATGAAATAAAAATTTACTTTGGATAAAATTTTCATATTATTCAGGTAACTTTCATATTTTGATGAATAGTAAAAACACGCTATATTTTAATTAAAAACAACTTTTTTCATCGCAATAATTTATATGGTCAAATTATAATATTTAATGGTTTTAAAGTATAAATATAATATATTTTTTCCATTTAATATAATTTATTTCATTATCATTGATTCTACCTTGAATTCGTAGGATAAATCAATTCAATCTTTTGCAATGTTTTAAAAAAAACCCATTTTCGTTCGACAACGGGATTAATTTTAATTTAATTTCTGCAAATTGTTTGTATTGAATTTGGAAAAATGGATTCCATATTTAGATTCATTGGATCCAAATTATGTTAATAAGCTACTTTTTATTTTTGGGAATTATGAATAGTAACTACGGTAAATTTTATTTACCATAGTTAAAGGTAAATCGGGTAATTAAGGGTAAATATAATATTATAAAATTACCCTAACACATGTCAAAATCCTATTGGATGACTAAAAGTCGACCCATATCACCTAAGGGTTGGATTAGATTCATTTAATGGACTTTTGTCCATGATAATAATTTAATTATTATTAAAACCAAAGAATGTGACAACATGTCACTTTCTTAAATCTTATAAGTATAATAATTTTAATTTAGTGATAAACTTCATGAAACATTGAAAATGAATAGTATCCAGAAAGATAATACAATTATCTACATCATAGGAATTTATTTAGAATTTTTAGGGATTAAATAATTTAATTTATTTATGACACAAAGATGATGCAGTAATTGTCTTATTAATGAAATATTGACATAATTGATGTTATAAATACCCAAATAAATGTAATTTAAGACTTTTTATGAATTCCACTAATTTTCTAGGTTAATATGACACGTTATTATTGATTTAATTAACTTTTTTAGAACTAATCATTCTGTTATGATTTTCACAAAAAAACAATTACTAAATAATGTCAAAATTGACATAAAATAGTTTTTAAAACAAATATTATATTATTAATTGTTATTTTATTCCTAAAAATCTAAGGTTCGGCCAAATGACTTAGATAAGGTTATATATATTAATAATAAACAACTTGGGGTTCTTTTGGCTTGATATAGTAAGTTTATTAACCTTATAGTGTAAGAAAACAAGAAGACACGGTAAAAGTAAAATTATCTAACTTAAAGTTAAATATAAATGATAAGGTTAAAATAGGAACCTAAACTTGTCTAAATTCTATTGGATGAAATTATTTCGACCCATACCCACCTTAGCTTCGAAATAAATCAATTTGGAGCTATTTAAAACCAAATTTGGCTTTATAATAAAATAATATTTTTAGTTATTCCAAAGGTGCCCCTCTCCTCCCTTATAAAAGGGCACCCCCTCCCTCTCTTCCTCACACCACTTTGAGCCTTCAAGATCAGCTAACCCCTGCCAAATTATCTTCTCCACTTCCCTAGAAACATCCTAGAGGTTTTGGTCTTCCTCAAAGACCAATTTTAGTACCCTAAGAGGAGGACTCAAAGAGGCGCTTCAAAGAAGAGGAGGTTCGGACACTTACGAAGCAAATCAGACCTAAGGTAAGGGAAATATCACAATCTCATTTTTATCTGAGATTGTTTATACTTTGGTATTTACTGCGGTGTATTTTATCATCCACATCCATGTTTCCTCAATATGTAATATTATTTCCATCCACCTACAATTGTTTAAATCCAATTTTACCCTTTGGTGAGTTTTTAGTAAAGGATATGAAAGGAATCTTTTGTCATTTTTTGTACGAGGTACTTTTTGACTTTTCCGAAAAATTTACGAGAAGAATGTTTTTTTAACTTATATGGAATGAATGGATTTTTAAAACATTATTTCCAAGAAGATTCCTTTACAAGTTTTCACGTTTATTTTTAATCAACTTTATTTATTTTGAATTGTACGACATGTTAAGAAAGGAAAAGTGTTTTTGAAGTAGAAAGGATATTTTCCTCAAGAATGGAGTTCAAGTGTTTTATCAAAATTATTTTCCATATAAGATAATAAAGGGTTCTATTTCTATCCCTATTTCTACATTGATTTGATTATGTTGTGATGGAATTATATTTTTATGAATTCCTTTATCTTATATGAATTGTTTTATGATGTCACGATGTTTAAGATTCCCATTTTTATTATATGGGTTATGCTATGATGTATGGTTTATGATTTTATGGCACACATAAGAATGGTATCATTATGAGATGGGTGGGACCTATATCTCCCTCTAATGCATTGGGTAAAGATTTTATATCTCATGAGATAGACATGGCTGGAACGGTAGGTTATACTGGTTCAGTGAAACAGGACTGAAATGAGGGTGACTCGATTCGAAATGGACGTTGTCCACTAAGATAGTCTTGGCAATGAGTCTTGACTAATAAGATATTATTCTCTATTATTATGTGTGTATGCCACAAAGTTTCATGTTTTAAGTTATGATTATTGGGATTTCATTTCACTACTATGATTTATCCCATGTTATGAAATTATGCTCTCTTTTGGAGGTTAAGATTTCCAAAATGTTATGTTCTTATGAATATGATGTGATTGATATTTCTTTTGTTTACACTTACTGAGCATTTGAGCTCACCCTTTTATGTTTTCTTTTCCCCAGGATATAAAGAAAGGTTTTAGGTAAAAAAAAGGAAGATCTTTATGGGAGATGTTGAAGATCTTTCACCACGATTAGAAGATTATATTCCGAGTTTCCAAAGACACTAAACTATTACGATCCTTGTGTGTGTTTTTGTTATGTACTAAGTATTCCAAAAAATTAATGTAATGTCCATGTACGTCAAGCTTTGGGTCTCTACAGTTGGTATCAGTGGAAAAGTTTAGTCAACCTTTGGAAACTAGGATTCGAAAACGTTAGTGAGATCCCTATAAATATTTCTAAGGTATGTCTAGGGATGTCCCTAAGGCTAAGTATACGTATAGGTTATAGTACTATAATTATACTAACTATAATAGAATTAAACCTAAGATGTTAGATATTGAAGGTACTCCCCCTTTATTATGTTGTTTTCCCTATCATGATTTTTGCCTCTCACACTATTCTTTTTGGGTTTTAGACGATGGCTGGAACCCGAAGGAACCGTGTTGATCAATGCAATGGAAAATGAAATGATTGTCCTCTTGAATAAACAAATGTTATGGGAGATTTAGTGCAAAATCTTATTGCTATACTTACACAAGCTATGAATCATTCTGGACTTCCAAATGAGCATAGAAGGGAACAATATTCTATTGAGTCCTTCATGAGGCAACGTCCACCTTCTTTCAGTGGGTCTTCTGATCCACTTGTTGCTGAACAATGGATCAGTACCACTGAAAAGATATTTTCAGTTCTTCAATGTTCTGAACATGATAAAGTCATCTTAGCATTATATCGTTTGGAAGGTGAAGCTGATCAATGGTGGAATCTTATCAAGAATAAGAGGCAAAGAGATGAAATTGAGTCCATGGAATGGGACGAGTTCAAGAACTTATTTTTCAATAAGTAATTCCCTAGTATTCTTTGAACAAATATAGAGAAGGAGTTTCTTGAACTAAAGCAAAAGGATGATGAATCTGTTGGTATATACGAAGTGAATTTTACAAGGCTTGCAAGGTATGAATCTGGATTTATCATCCAACCTGAAAGTAAAGTTGATCGATTCTTTAGTGGCTTAAAACCAAATCTTCGAAGGGCATTAGCTATAATAGACTTCAGTAGCTATGAAGAAATTGTGCGTTGTGCTATCAAGGTAGAAATGGAAGTTGGTGTTACTTATCCATCTCATAGTTTTGAAAAGAAACGAAAGAAGGAGTTCAAGGAGAAATCTCAGAATAATGGTGAAAAGAATATGAATGTTTCCTTATGCTCAAAGTGTGGAAAGAAGCATGGTGGAGATTCTCTTAAAGGGACAAGTAAATGTTTCAAATGTTGAAAGGAAGGTCATCGGGCATTTGAATGCTGCAATGATGGGAAGAAGATGTCTAATGATGAAAACAAAGGAAGGGATACACAGAATGAACCTACTACACTTCAATGCTTAAAGTGCAAGGAAATGGGGCATTATGCTAATAAATGCCCTAATCCAAGGGTTAGTGATGATCGACATGAGCAACCAATTAAGGTAAAGGACAAAGGGAAGTCACATGCAATCACTATTGGCGATGTTGAATATGACAACGATGTGGTGGAATGATTAATTGTTTATGTAATGGGATTACAAAATAATGTTGTATATAGTATCGTGGAATATTGGAATATTTATGTTTTGGTCTATTGTGGTTTTCAATAATTTTATGGCATCGGTAACCATGAAAAGTGATTGAAATATTTTTGGAAAGCAGATGATATGCACATAATGAAGGGATAAAGAGAATCTAATATGTTTGATAGTATTCATGAGCTCATGATTGATATAAGGACTAAGTGATATCATGGTTTGAGTATATATAATTTTGAGGATTTTGGTAAGTGTAAAGTGTTAACTTTTAACTAAATTCATGTTTTCACTAAGATTCAATTGGTATTCAAGAGAATACATGATTAAGGCCTTTGAATGTTTGGAATGTGACCAACAAGACATATCTTATGATATATGGGGATCAATGATGGTATTAAATCTCTGGTAATCGTTTTCACTATATTATGAGAATGGACTGCAGTATTATGGATAAGCCTAAATATTGGAATGGATTATGTTGTACATAAGTTAGTATTGTTTTAGGATAGAAGTTTTTTTTCGATATTATTGATGGGATGTTATAGTAATATAGTTTTAGAAAAAGGACAACCTACAGGACGGGCGACAGCCCATCGTGTCGGACAAGGTTGTAGGAATTAAACACACAACCGAAGTGCGACTGGCCTTTATTGCCTACCACTGGCCTACAATAAGTCCCTGGTTAGTAGAAACTAGTTTTATTTTATTAAGCAGTATGATATATGAAGTATAAGTTCATTTTAGGAACCATATATGATTAATCTCACAATAGATGGACTTATGTATTTTTTGATAACTTTCCTAACCTTTTGTTTGAGACAGATGGAATGACCCATCATTCTATCACATGATCTGCTAACACATCACGAATGACAAATTCAACTTCATTTCTTTAAGAGATGAAGTGGAAATTGTCCAAAGAACGACAAACGGTGAGACTATAGCAAAATCACGAAAGTATTTCTTCTAATTTCAATTTCATCAACTTTAGGGAAATGATCTTGAAAACCAAAAATGTTGTCCTAGTGCTCTTATATCTGATGAATCAGATGGTACCTTAGATCATCACAAATTTATGGCTTTGTGACTGTTGGCTTTTCCATAGCCATGTTCTCTACCACTCTCCATCAGAACATGATGGTTAGATTTCTTTTCCATATCCATATTTTCACCTATGTGGAAACCCGGTGATTAGTTTATTTTGGTAACCGTTACGTTTCATACTTTTGTTTTTAAAGATTGGTTTTGGTATTCCTTTTTACAATGTGTGTTTCTATTAAAGAAACTTTCGAATAGTAAACCATTTATAACCCCGACGAATTTCGAGGGCGAAATTCATTTTAAGGGGGGTAGAATGTAACACCCTGAGATTTTATATTCTTTTAATTTCATTAATGTCTTGTGTTTTATGATACACCAATATTACCTTGTGCTATACGGAACACCATATGAGCTTGTAGTATACGCAACACTATTCTTGGATCGTGTTACACACAATTTTGATAATAGTTATTCTACGCAACATTGAGTATATATATATATATATATTCAATGTATAAATGAAATATGGTTGGATTGTGATATACAAAAAAATGAGGGATTCTTGCACAGCACGCAACCCTGACTTGGCTTGCATTACACGCAATCGCGACCTTCCTTGATAGCGTGTGTTGTACGCAATACCTGGTTTTACTAAACAACGATATATTATGATAATATTATTATGAACTAGACATTATGAATAGTATTAACTAAATTTTGAATCTTATAACATTATTATTTGTCTTACACATTTTCTAAAACATGGTATAAGAACAAAATAAATTTTTCGGGTAAAATAAGTATTTTTCAAAAAATGCAGTTTTGCTGCCTTTTGATGGCGCACCCACTTTAAATCTAGTTTTTGACATGTTTATAAGTTAAATTTGACAAAATAAAATTCTTCTTTTTAATCATGAAATAAAAATTTACTTTGGATAAATTTTTCATATTATTCTGGTAACTTTCATATTTTGATAAATAGTAAAAACATGCTATATTTAAATTAAAAACAACTTTTTTCATCGCAATAATTTATATGGTTAAATTATAATATTGAATGGTTTTAAAGTATAAATAGAATATATTTTTACCATTTAATATATTTTATGTCATTATCATTGATTCTACCTTGAATTCGTAGGATAAATCAATTCAATCTTTTGCAATGTTTTAAAGAAAAACCCATTTTCTTTCGACAACAGGATTAATTTTAATTTAATTTCTGCAACTTTTGTGTATTGAATTTGTAAAAATGGATTCCATATATGGAATCAGTGGATCCAAATTATGTTAATAAGCTACTTTTTATTTTTGGGAATTATGAATAGTAACTACGGTAAATTTTATTTACCATAGTTAAAGGTAAATCAGGTAATTAAGGGTAAATATAATATTATAAAATTACCCTAACACATGTAAAAATCCTATTGGATGACTAAAAGTAGACCCATATCACCTAAGGGTCGGATTAGATTCATTTAATGGACTTTTTTCCATGAAAATAATTTAATTATTATTAAAACCAAAGAATGTGACAACATGTCACTTTCTTAAATCTTATAAGTATAATAATTTTAATTTAGTGATACACTTCATGAAACTTCAAAAATGAATAGTCTCAAGAAATCTAATACAATTATACACATCATAGGAATTTATTTATAATTTTTAGGGATTAAATAATTTAATTTATATATGAGACAAAGATGATGCAGTAATTGTCTTATTAATGAAATATTGACATAATTGATGTTATAAATACCCAAATAAATGTAATTTAAGACTTTTTATGAATTACACTAATTTTCTAGGTTAATATGACATGTTATTATTGATTTAATTAACTTTTTTCGAACTAATCATTCTGTTATTATTTTTACCAAAATCAATTACTAAATAGTGTCAAAATTGACATAAAATAGTTTTTAAAACAAATATTATATTATTAATTGTTATTTTATTCCTAAAAATCTAAGGTTCGGCCAAATGAATTAGATAAGGTTATATATATTAATAATAAACAACTTGGGGTTCTTTTTTCTTGATATAGTAATTTTATTAACCTTATAGTGTAAGAAAACAAGAAGACACGTTAAAAGTAAAATTATATAACCTAAAGTTAAATATAAATGATAAGGTTAAAATAGGAACCTAAACATGTCTAAATTCTATTGGATGAAATTATTTCGACCCATCCCCGCCTTATCTTAGAAATAAATCAAGTTGGAGCAATTTAAAACCGAATTTGGCTTTATAATAAAATAATATTTTTAGTTGTTCCAAAGGTGCCCCTCTCCTCCCTTATAAAAGGGCACCCCCTCCCTCTCTTCCTCACACCACTTTGAGCCTTCAAGCTCAGATAAACCCTACCAAATTATCTTCTCCACTTCCCTAGCAACATCCTAGAGGTTCTGGTCTTCCTCAAAGACCAATTTTAGTACCCTAAGAGGAGGACTCAAAGAGGCGCTTCAAAGAAGAGGAGGTTCGGACACTTACGAAGCAAATCAGACCTAAGGTAAGAGAAATATCACAATCTAATTTTTATCTGAGACTGTTTATACTTTGGTATTTACTGGGGTGTACTTTATCATCCACATACATGTTTCCTCAATATGTAATATTATTTCAATCCACCTACAATTGTTTAAATCCAATTTTACCCTTCGGTGAGTTTTTAGTAAAGGATATGAAAGGAATCTTTTGTCGTTTTTTGTACGAGGTACTTTTTGACTTTTCCGAAAAAAGTATGAGAAGAATGTTTTTTTAACTATTACGGAATGAATGGATTTTTAAAACATTGTTTCCAAGAAGCTTCCTTTACAAGTTTTCAAGTTTATTTTTAATCAACTTCTTTTAGTTTAGAATTGTACGACATGTTAAGAAAGGAAAAGTGTTTTTGAAGCAGAAAGGATATTTTCCTCAAGAATGGAGTTCAAGTGTTTTATAAAAATTATTTTCCATATAAGATAATAAAGGGTTCTGTTTCTATACCTATTATTACATTGATTTGTTTATGTTGTGATGGAATTATATTTTTATTAATTCCTTTATCTTATATGAATTGTTTTATGATGTCACGATGTTTAAGATTCCCATTTTTATTATATGGGTTATGATATGATGTATGGTTTATGATTTTGTGGCACACATAAGAATGGTATAATTATGAGATGGGTGGGACCTATATCTCCCTCCAATTCATTGGGTAAAGATTTTATATCTCATGAGATAGACATGGCTGGAACGGTAGGTTATACCGGTTCAGTGAAACAGGACTGAAACGAGGGTGACTCGGTTCAAAAATGGACGTTGTCCACTAAGATAGTCTTGGAAATGAGTCTTGACTAATAAGATATGATTCTCTATGATTATGTTTGTATGCCACAAAATTTCATGTTTTAAGTTATGATTATTGGGATTTCATTTCACTACTATGATTTATCCCATGTTATGAAATTATGCTCTCTTTTGCAGGTTAAGATTTCCAAAATGTTATGTTCTTATGAATATGATGTGATTGATATTTCTTTTGTTTACCCTTACTCAGCATTTGAGCTCACTCTTTTATGTTTTCTTTTCCCCAGGATATAACGAAAGGTTTTAGGTAAAAAAAAGGAAGATATTTATGGGAGATGTTGAAGATCTTTCACCACGATTAGAAGATTATATTCCGAGTTTCCAAAGACATTAAACTATTATGATCCTTGTGTGTGTGTTTTTGTTATGTACTAAGTATTCCGAAAAAGTAATGTAATGTCCATGTACGTCAAGCTTCGGGTCTCTACAGTGATTCATAAATAATTTGTGATGTTTAGGAATTGGTATCACATCAAATCAACACACTATGTGATCAATATGAGTCAAAGTGTGTGTTCCCGTTTTAAAATTACATTTTAGTAAAAAATACAAGTGATATACATAAAATTTATAAAACACTTTTTTATTGTTTTAATACTTTAGTAAAATGATCCATATGTCATTTGGGGTGTTTAGGAATCAACTACACCTCATTCTGACACACGGTGTGATTGATATGACTCAAAGCTCATCTTTTCAATATATAAGTGTCATTTTAGTTTAAAACATGAATCACATCACCTAAACCAAGCAAACGATCCTAGATTGTTTTCTCATCATTCTATTTTCTACTAATTAATTGGTTTACTTATAATTTTTATCTTATTATTATTTAATTAATTTTCACAAAGATAATTCTTGAAGATGAAGAAGAAATGGTATGACATGAAAGAATCAACTGCAACTCAATCCAATACATAGTGTTCTTGGTATGACTTAGAGTTTAGTTTAAAGTTAAAAATTTAGGTTTATTTATTTATTTATATTATTACTAACATAAGAATTGTTTTCTTGTAAATGCATGTTATTTTTATTGATAAGGGTGGTTTTTTTCGACAATAGCATGAGTTAGGGTCAAGATCAAAAGTCAAATGAACCTTGATATTTTTTAATATATGTAATAATTTGTACTTATGTAATTGTATAAACCAATGTTTTAAATGTCTATAATATAGTGTTTTTTTATTTTCATTGTAAATTTCATTTCATTTAGATTATTTATTTTTACTTGATTTTTTTATATCTGGTGGTGTTTCGGGTGCTGCGGTGTTCTATTATAGCACACTACACCGATGCTATAGTGTACTATTACAGAACACTACAGTATGTCCCTTTATCAACACTAATAATGGACCCCTTTATCTATTCTTTTTTTGAGCTGCTAAAATTCTAAGGCTTTTAATCTTTATCCAGCAGTCAGTGCTTCTCTAGTGTTGATAAAGGCCATTTTAGCATTGTTAAAGGCCTATTTTGTAGTAGTGTTTCTCTACCAAAGGTTTCTACATTCATATGATATTTGGGATCATTTTTACTGATAATACCAATTGATATAATAATCACACTACAAAAAATTAATGAGTATAACCAATAAAAAATAATGAGTAAATGATAATAGAAATAAGAAATAAGGTACCTTTGACTATAGAATATCTCACCTCAGGATCATTTGGATCATACTTTTTTATAAATAAATAACCATGTGTTTTATAAAACTAGGATCATATTTCCTAATCAGATAGTGCATGTTGAGTTCTCTAAGTAGTTTTTAAAAGTTTTAGCGCATAGTGGAAGTGGTTGGTCCCATGTTTAACAATGTTTTTCTCTATTTTCTTTAGATTAAATCCTCAGAACTGGATGGATTCAACCATGAAATATTTGGAGAGATAACATTTTCACATATAATTTATAATTAATTTATATTATAAGAATTATCTTGGGTTTATAATTATTTCTTTTTTAATGAATTTGGTTGACCTTATTATCATACAATCATTGTGATGAAGAATCAAAATTATAATTTCTCTAGTGTTATCTATGTGTTCTCCACAAATATTGGAACATCACCAATGGATCCTTGGGTTTTATAATGGAGGTTTCAATCTTATTGTGTCATTCACAGTTGATTATAGAAAGAATCATTTGATTTAAAATAATTATTTCTCTTGTTCTCTTTGTTTATAAATGGAGGATAAGGTTGGTCGAATCTTACTCTTGAGAGAGTTTTTCAGAGAATCCTACTTGGTCTATAGAGAATTATCCCAAGAGAATATATTTTTCACAATAATTCACATTTACACCTAGAAATGAAATAATTTGGGTTATGTACTTTGTGTTAAAAATTACTTATTTCATAAATGTCATTAACTAATTTCTTTATTCAATGTACGCCCCACATATAATAGTATTATTATTATTTTTCATGAAATTCACAAACTCATGGATATTTAAATATCATTTCTTAAAAAATACTATTAATATTTATTTAAATGATATTATATGAAATATATATATCATTTCATTTGGACCCTTAACTTGGTCCATTAATGCTCCTCACCATTTATCATACCCTGAATAACAAATATTTATTCAAAATAAATAAATATCGCTATATTAAAAATTATATTCACTAAATCATGAATAAATATTTTTTAATATTCGCTTAACCAATTAAATAATTATTTGTTACCCTGTAAATAAATAAGAGATAAATAAATATTATATATTTACTAAGTGGAAAATAATTTTTATTTAATTTACAACTCTCATATATATTTTTTCTAATAACTGGTTATTGAATTAATTCAATCAATAGAACCTAAATAATTATTAAACCACAATTTTAGGGTAATATTTATTCAAAATATTAAATTCAAATATAATTTAACTAATATTCTGGATACACTTATTGTGTGGTCCTCTAGATCTATTTCTTAGTGGAATTAGTGTAGATGGCCTAAAGTCCAATATTGGCATCTCAAAACATGTCATGGAATCGATAGATAAATAATTTAACATCAAAATGACAATAACCTCATACGGACACTCACCATGTAATATAATCTATTTTTTTAGATATCTCATCAATAATGTTTCATACATGTGTTATAAACATATATACTTGATATATCTTTATGTGACTTTCTAAAATGAACTCATCGATGAATAACCATGGATATAGATTTATTAGAATGTTTCATTTGAATAAAAGTGATATAGATATCTATTTATATTAAATTGAAGGTACATATACTTTCTTTACTTATTCAATAATGTATATCACTTGTAACACACCCAGCATATCATACCTCACTGCTAGCATATTTCATTGTAGTTTTCATAAATACATCAAATTACATGATTCATTATATACACTAATGATAATATCAAGTATAAGGAATGATATACACATATACATATAATAATATCTAATAAAACATATAACATGTGGAATTCCTACTAGCAGGTATGTTCTTATAACTTTCTTTCTTAGAGATTACCAAGTGAAAACTTCATAATAAGAAGTCTCAATATATTATGATCCACTACACCTAATGGTAAAACACTATCTATGTATTGTAATATGGATATAATTCAACCTTAGAATATATGTTTAAGAATATTATCATATCACTTCAAGGTTCCCATCATAGTAGTGAACAACTATGGCCTTCTGATGTGACAAATTTTATATAGACATTATCACATTAATGTTACAGAAAATAAAAATAATAATGTGATAATATATTTATACATATTCAAGTATTTGAATATTATGTTAATCTAAATTACAAATTCAATTGGTTATAAGTCACTAAATCCAATATTTATAGAGTCAGTACTTATGAAGTTTGACTACTAACATGATTTAGTCTACTAAGAACTACCCATATAGTCCTATTATACTTTTGTATAATTCAAACTCTCCACCTTATATGTACTATATGAACTCCTATAATACTTCTTAAAGTGTCTATGATTCCCACACATAAAAAAATTAAGGCTATCAAGGAAAATCCCTCTTAAAGTGATCAAGGAAATTACACTGAAAGCATCTAGCATGGATATCTCATTTTTCTATAGAGGTATGTATTAATATATCCCTACTGCATGATACTCCTTTCCCATAGGAAAAATCATATTACCTTATATTTAACCACTAATCAAGCCACTACCTCCAACTGGTATAGTAAAGATACTATCACTTAAGGGATTTACCATAATACACTTCTCTACCATAGAAACCCTATTCACCATGTCTATATAGATTCAATTAAAAAATCCCCTCCATTGATTGAATGTTTGGTCACAAACCTTACACAAATTTATCATCCTTAAATCTCTCACTCCAAAATATTTCTTATGTAAATCATATTATACTCATAAACCTAATAGCATATTCCATGATAATTATATCTCTGTGATGTAATTCAAAAAACTCAATAGTCTTTTACACTTGAAATTATTTCAGAAATTTTTTTGATTAAACATATTCTAAAATAATTTTCAAGTCATACCTTCATGAAACTTAGAAACCTCAATCGAATCCTACCACAGACTTGTGATCCCTTCAAACATATATATTTTTAACTTGATATTCACATATTTCAGAGTGTTTAAGAAAGTAAATATCATATTTGTCCTTTTTAACCAATGAATCACTTATTTTTGTTTCAAATCCATTCAAAATATTATAATATTATATATATGATATTCTAAGGACCTATTCACCCATGATCTTTGAGGCGGCATAGCCCCATATATAGCCTAAAACAGTCATTAGAAATATCTTAAGAATTATTGATCGAATAGTTGATCATTAAGAAATATGTTATTGGTGGATTCCATGCACCAATTCATAGGATATATCCTCTAATACATATTTTTATAATTCCCAAGGATAAACCATTAACTACTAAAAATAAAATAAATATATATGATCACCCAAAAAACAAATTATAATTTCCCCACTTTACCTAGAAGAACATGTTAACTAGTCACAATCACACTTTACCAAACCACTCCTACCCTAAGGGCCCATTATCACTAAAGTTTACCTTTTAAAATATCAATAATAATCAATAAATTCAATCCTTTCCAAATTTTTGTTTTTTGAAAATCACAATTTCCAAAAAACTCATCTGGAAAAATATTTCATAGATAAAATAAATCATTTAATCAAAATCATGAAAGCATGGTGTATTTATTAATTCATAAACAACTACATGATGCATGAAGAATGCATTTTCCTCTAACCTAGGATAAATAACATTCCTTACATTACAATAAGCTACAAGTGGTACACTAACCACTTGTCAACCATTATATCCTAGTAACTCATGGTTCACTATAATTATGTTATATATTCCTTTTCATATCTGTTTTATGAGTCCCAACACAACCCATCTCCATGATTACAACCCAAAAATGAATAGAATGATACCATTTGCAATATCCCAACCAAACATGTTACCCATCAGCCTAACCCATGTCCAGTAAAATTGATATTATGGCATAAATGCATCCCCTTGATTACCAAATACTATAAATAAATTCCAATGGATTGGAAAATTTCATTGGGGGAAGCTTTTTCTTAAAATAAATCACACCCCTCATGCCAATACTCTTTCAAAATTTTGGAATTATGTATTTTTATATCAAAAATTAATAACCTATAGAAAAAAATATATTTTAGTGGAAAATATTATCCAATATATCATATATTATGCATGTAAAAAATATTCTTTCTAAAAAAAGCATAATCCAACAAGTTATTTTGTGTATAAAACTCAAAAAAAGGTTTATTAAGCCCCAAAAATATGATTCTCAAAAATAGGGAATCAAATTACTCTTGTATGCATCCACAAAAATATGTAATTCATCCCATCATTGAGAAAACATCCTCAATATCTCCCCCACCCCATCATCATGGCTACATTATACCACAATTGAATTAGGAATAATTTCTCTTACTTGTACTATAAATCATAAAATCTTCACATCCATAATGTGAGTGGGTAGTAGGTGAGTACAAGACCCAATAGGATATCCCCAAGACCTCCCATGCACCCCATTAATTTGAAAAAAAACAAGTATTAATTTAGTTATATAAAATACAGTCAAACCCATGAAAATTTATAAAACCATAAGAAGGTATTTTTCATTTAAATATTAGTCTTATTTAACATAAATCATAACAAACATAACATATTCTATAATTTTTAAGACAATCATCCATGCACCCTGAAACCTTTATAAAAACATAAGGGAAGAAGGAAACCATGGGAAACCAATAACAATAAAAAAAGGGTACCACCTACTCATGAGTGGAACAACTACCCAACCATTTTTTGATATCCCTATCAAACCAGATAAGGAACCCACATCTAAGTATGAATTATGATTGTTTTCAACCCCAAAAAGGAACCTAAACTCAAGTAAGAATTCCCAACCTATATCTGATCCCTCACCCAACCATCCCACCACTAACAATCACAATATAAACAATCAAGAAACTCAATGTAATCATCAATAAAAATATCAAAACAACTTTATCATTTTATTAATTTTTAAGATACACACAGACATGAAAAAAATCGATTCCATTTTATATAAAACCACTCACACCCAATAAAACTTTTTCACCATTAAAAAACCACCACCATTAAATAATTTTCAATATTTAAAATAATTTAATTTAAATTTTGCATTTAATATTAAATTAGTTATAATATAATTTACTATAAGAGAATCCACCTACATTTACCTGATGACATAGTAGAATCACACCCCCAACCATGAGATTCATGATTCATATTACCATCTTAAGAATATAAAAAGAAAAATCCCTAATTTATTCAAGAATAAAAATTTCATTTCACACAAAAAAATATTGACTTGGGTATCACTAAAGGGGGACAAATAAGAATCATAAGAGGAGATATCTAATGGTCACTTACATTTGATACAAACTCTAACTACCCAAGGATCTAAGAGGGAAGAGTTTGAAAGGGAGAGATTCATCCAAAATCATTTATAAGACCATATTAATTTGGAACTTCATAATAGAGGAGGGAAATGAAACCAAAATCACCAAATATATTCTAAATAAAAAATTTGAGAGGTTTTTATAGTGAATTCATGCCCTTGTTTCATGGTGTCACGGATATACCATCTCAGTGAATGTATGTGACTCCATGTATCTCTCAATAGGTGAAAAATTCTACCATGAATAGTCGGTAAGAACATTCCCAAAGACCATGAACCTGACTATTTTTTCCTACTATAATTCCAATATTGACTTACACTGCCTCTTGGGGATAATTCAGGATACCCTAACCATGAAAATACCCATGAATTATCCAAAAAATCCACAAAAATTCCAAATTTCACCTTCAAACCTCAAAAACATAAAAATATATTAAAGATGGACATTACTCACCTTAAATAGGTCCCTATACAGAGATAATTTTATAATATTTTTTGAAATACCCCCACTTATATATTTACATAAATGAATTAAATAGTTTTTCATGTTTTGACACTTATTTGATATCCATAGTTCATTAAGAGTTTTAAAAAATCACTCACTTATCTTCATGGTCACTAAATTCCATTCTCCAAATTTGGAATAAACTTTTTATGTTTCCTTAAGAAATATGATATAATTACCTACATTTAACTTAAACATGAAAAGTTATCAAATGTTATGTTGAGGTCCTAGCATTGATGAATCATTGAAAAGGTCATTAAAATCATACATAAGGAAGTTTTGGACAATAACTCGTCTATAAATTTTTGTATTGGTTTATAAAATTCCATATCTAAGATACCATCTTGAATGAACTACCACACAAATCAAAATTTGATATCAATGTCTCTCAAGTTTTCATTGTAGGTGTTGTTATATACCCCATCCATTATTTTTTGACTATCAAAATATATAAAAACTAAATACACTGGTATACATCGCAATGGTAGATCTGATAAGATAGATCTAAGACATATTACTTATTTTATGGTTATGTTTAATGAAATAAACTCAAAATCCATAGTGGATTACATTGTATAAGTTTGTTTATTTAAGTGTCCTTTTAAACAAATCTTATTAATCATAATATAGATTATATATATACCTACTCAAATTTATAAAAACATAAGAAATATCTAGTATTGTACTATTAATATCATATTTAACACCCAATAAATCATGTATAATCCATTTTAAAAACATCCCTACTAGGATTTTCTACCATCCTTCTCCTGGAAGCATATTAAGTAGAAATTGATGAATAATAAAATTCTTCAAGGATCTTTAAAATGTTTTCAATTTCATTAGATTGGGAAATTAAAATAGAATTTTAATTAAAAAATTATTCCTAATATAACATTTGATCTATCCAAGTATTTTATATCAAAGTTTCTAGATAAAACAAACATGGCCTCATTTACTTTTTTCATATAAGTTCTAACAAATAGTATTCCATCAATATATAAAAAAATAACAAACGAATTTTTATTTTGGAACCAATTATAAATTAATTTATTATATTTTTTAACTAAAAAATCATTTAACAAAAATATCTCATTAAGATTTCCATTTTATTATTGTACAGATTATTTTAATCTATAAAGATATTACACCAATTTTTAAACCTTCTTTTTTTTCCTAGGTACTGTTAATCCTTTTAGTTTCTTTATATATATTTCTTGGTATAATTCATCATTTAAAATTTTCATTTATATATTTTTTAATTTATAAAGGATATATAAAAGTTAAGGTGATAATAATTTTAATAGATGTAGTCTTATCTATGGTAGCATAAGAATTAAAATAATTGATTTCTTCTTTTTGAGTAAACCCCTTGGCTACCAATATGGGTTTATATTTATCTACTATACCATTCAGTTTTTTATCTTATAAATTATCATTTAAAAACTATTATTTGTAAACATTATGGAATATAAACTAATATTCAAGTATTTTTTATGGTTATAGAGTACATTCCATTATTTATATGTTCCTTCCAAAGACATGAATAAAAAATAACATTTCTTCTTTATAAGTTTTAGGAACATAATCTATATTTATAAAAACTTGTGTTTGTATAAAAATACTATTATTAGTCCCTTTAAATAAGTATATACATAAGTAAAATCCATATATTTTGGGTTTATGAGGTTTTTTACTTTTATAAGCCTCCTAAAACACTCTATTTACTCATACCTTTATCATTTTTGAGTTCCCCATATGCAAAAACATCCTATAATTAACATATTTTATCCTCTTGGGGATTTATTTATTATTTAAAACATACCTAGTGGTACTAAAAGAGATCCAAAAAATATAGTTATGATCAAACACATTGGATTTAAATATCATGGATACAAAGTGCTCTATAAGTTTGTTGTTGTTATCTTACTTTTTAAAAATATTGAATTCTCATTTAAAGTATCCTAGTTTTCCACAAAATTAATATAACCCTTCCTTATTCTTGAATTAAAACTTTCCCTTTGAAGGGTTATTTGGATATTTATTATATTTTTAAAACTTAAATTGATCCTCTCCCTTTACCACAAATAAAATAGATTTATTATTCTTAGTTCCATTTAATTCCTCATACTTTTTATATTCCTCCTTAATTTAGATATATTTTATTAACTAGATGAGGTAAATATATTCCTTTTATGCTTTAAATAATTTCTAAAATTATTATAAGAAATATGGAGTCTATCAATTATAGTTGTGACTATGATGGTATCATCTATATTCATATTTTTTTCATTAAATGTTGTAAAACTTATTAAATTTTAAAATACTAATCTACAATGGATCTAATATCTATGTATTGTATGAAATAAGTTATTTACTAGGAAATTTTTCTTAGAAAATCCTTGGTGATTAATTTTCTCTCCAAGTAATCCTAGATCTATTTGGATATCACAAGTTATTGATATGGATTGAAGAGATCATTGAACAATGAATTGATTATGTTTCCTAGAAAAATCAGATCATCATTATTCCATTTCTCTATCGTTAAAGGAACTTGGAGTGCCTTATATTCATATGTGAGGGATTAGTAGTTGAAATAACATACACTAATTTGAGTGTTGTGAAAAATAAATTCACCATCCTCTATTATCTATTTGAAATTTTATTTATCAAATTACTCCACCTATATCATGCTGTTGATAATTTCTTTGTCTATGTTGAATATAAAAATCTACACTTTTTATTATAGGAATATGGTAGAATTATATTCAATGGATAAAACAAATGATTACATATATAAACCACTAACATGAGTTATAGAATCTCTCTCCTTAAGATTAGATTCACCCCTGTCACCTTGGTAATAATATAGTTTCAAAGTGAAACATCATTTGGGTACAATGGTGACTCATTTCTCAACACTAGTACTTTTTATGGAGTGAATCATTAACAAAATTTGAAACAATATAGTATAAGTGAAGGTTTTTTATTATTG
The DNA here is from genome assembly GCA_963277665.1 of Viscum album. Lineage (NCBI taxonomy): Eukaryota > Viridiplantae > Streptophyta > Magnoliopsida > Santalales > Viscaceae > Viscum > Viscum album. The sequence goes on along the minus strand of OY728164.1, from coordinate 406,887,332 downwards.
AACTATAAAAATTACTCATTTTTTAGAGAATATGTGGAGAGAAATAAATATTGAATTAAATTAATTTTTTATCTTATGTATCCATCATTTTATAGGCATATATATTATCTTTTGAATAACATATCCCACCCTTCTATATTGTATAAAAATATATTTTTGAAGGGTGTATCTAATTAGATTTAGCATTTTTCAATAGATCATACCTAATTGAATCAGTGGTCTGAATTATATTTTTACAATAAAGGGATGTGTTCATTATATCACGTTGAATCAAATCTATAGTTCATGTCATACATGTTTATTTAACTAAGTCAACCCACCAAATATACCCATTTGAGATTAGGATTAAACTAATGATTCACAATAAATCTCTGTAATCTGGTAGGTCTATTGTAAAAATAAAGTAACCTTTATACACCTTGATTTCATATGGCATATGAAGTTCAATTTTCACTATTATAGTGCCATATTTCATGATCATGTTCATACACACGTGCATGTGGATTGTTAAGTGTGCTATTAACATAGTTTTTATTTCAAATCACTTTACCATTTTTGAATAAGGATAAAGTGTTTCTCTCTATAAGGTACCCCATATTTCCCATTTTTCAATGCAAGACTCAAACCCCTTGCATTTCATTTTTAAAATTAAAAAAAATTAAAATCATTTAAAATATTACAAACCACCACCATTTTAAAATATTTAAAATAGAAATTCATTTTAGATATCAAGCATCAAAATATATTAAAAAATGTGTTAATAAAGATATATCATGATTTTAACCTTTACATTCTAGAGATAAATCAAAGGTGGATAGAGAAAGAGTTGAGAATCACCTTGAACATGTAACTCTAATTATCAAATTGATTCATCCAATAGGAGTCTCTTAAAATTACCCAATTCTTTATCTACTCAAGGACACCATTATGACCATGTGTCCCTTAACCTTTCATTAATGTTTGAGACTCACACCTACATTAACATAGTTGAACAAAAAGGTGTTATCATGTTTCAATTCATGTTTGATATCCTTAGTTGATTCAGAGTTTTAAAAAATCACCCTCTTTTATTCATAGGTACCAGAAAATATTCTTCTAGGATTCAATATACTACTGGTGTTTCCTTCAAATATTTTGATAGAATTATCTAAATAAAATTTAAATATATAAATTTATCACATACTATGTTAAGGTCCCATCATCAATGAATCTTTGATAAATAATTTAAAACCATCCCTAAGAAATATTTGTACAATAACTCTCTTGAATGTTTCTTTATTAGAATATCATCCAAATTTTGGATCAATCTAAAAAATTCCGTATTTATGATGCTAAATTGTGTCAACTATCTCACACCAACCTATTCAGGACCAATGTGCCTTGACTATACATTATAAGTATTTCTATATGCCCCAGCCAGATTTTCTTAATTATCACAATGTAAATCAACAAAGGATATCCATATAGGCCACAAAAAAAATATTTTATAAGAGTTATCAAAGTCATTATTCTTTATTTATAGTTCTTGTTAAAACAAAAAACTCAAAAGATATTATGGATTCTCTTATAGATGTTTGTTTATTTAATGTCTAAGTGTTAACTCCACCACAAATTATAAAAAAATCCATCCACACATTAAATATTAATACCCAAGATTAGTAATACAACTTTCATTAGAAAAACCTTACAACACCCTTGTGTTTCCACTATATCATATAAAATAATCTATATTATCCTTCATATATCTTAGTTTTTAACTACAACCCATTGATAATGACATAGAATACTTGTATGCGTACTTAAATTTATAATAATATATACAATAAATTTTTTACAAATCATAATATACATGAGACACCTAATAAATTTTTTATATTCTAGTTGACCAACTTCCCTACTAGGATTTTGTGGTATCTAACTCCTAGAATATTATGGGGTAGAAAACAATGAAAAGTAAAAATATTTAAACCACTTTAAAATATTTTAAATTTAATGATATTGGGAAAGTAAAATGGAATTTTTATCCATAATAATTTCTATTTCCAATATAACATTTGTTTCACTGGAGTTTTTTATATCAATGTTTCTTGATAAAATAGACTTGGACATATCTGTTAATTCATGAAAGTTCTAAAAATTAACATTTCATCAACATATAATCAAATAATGACTCCATGATTATTTTAGAACCTATAATAAACACATTTATCAACTTGGTTATCCACAAACCCATTTGAAAAAATTATTTCATGAAATTTTTCATTCCATTGTTTTTTTAAAATGTATTAAACCATATAGGTATCGTACCAATTTGAAAATATTATTTTCTTTCCTAGGTACAATGAACCCTTTTAATTTCTCCATAAATATTTATTTATATTATTAACTATATAATAATTCTATTTTAATATCCATTTAGTGATTTTATAAATGATATATGGAATATAATGTGATAAATATTCTAATAGAAGCATTCTTAGTCATAGAATAGTAAGTATCAAAACAATAAATTAATTTGATTTGATTAAAATCCATAGATAAAAAATTGTATTTATATTTCTAAATTATATCATAAAATTTTTTCCCTTCTAAATTCCCATTTAAAAACAATCAATTTTAAATTTTTCATAAGATCAACTTAAAATCCATGCATTATTGATAATTAAAGAGTCTATTTTATTATTTATATATTACTTATAAAGTGATGAATCAAAGATGAAATTTATTATTTGGAATTTTTAGAATCATACTCTATATTTATAAAAGCTAGAGTTTGTGTAAAATTATTATCATTATTTCCAAGTCTATATAGAAATTAGTTCGATATATTTTTGGTATCTGAGGTCATTTACATTTATAAACCTCCTCAACCACACCCTTTCCTTATGACTTTATTCTTATTGAGTTCCCAATATATAATAATATATCATAATTTATATAATAAATACTATTAAATATTTATTTATTTTTTACATATATTATGTAGTATCGAAATCAATCCAACAAGAGGAGATATGATAAAGCACATTGGAATCAAATATCATTGCCACAAAGTTATACTTAGAAGTGTTGTTTTAACTTTTTTTTATGGATATGTTAAACAAATTTTAAGTTTTATAAATTTTCATAGATGTAACATACCCCTTTATTCTTCTTGAATTAATACTTCCCCTCGTAAGGATGATTTGGAAGTTTATAACCATTTGAGAAATTGCTTGGGCCAACTCCCTCCACCATGAGGACCTTGAATTTTTTATCCCTAGATTCATTAACCTACTCATTGTTTTTATATTTTTCCTCAATTTAGAGATAGTTGAATAACTCCTTCAGGGAAATATCTTCTTTATTATGATTTAAATAATTCACAACATTCTTCCCAGAAGGATTGAATATATCAATGATGGATATGACTATGATGGCAATATCACTATTCATGTTTTTTCTTTAAATGTTGTAAAATGAATTTAATTTCATGCTCTATTATAGATCTATTATGTACCATTATCTATAAAATAAGTTTTTTTACTAGGAAATTTTTTCCCATCAAATCCTTAGTGTTGTATTTTTTATTCAAAGCATGCCAAATCTTTTTAGATATTAGTAATTGTTGATATGGATCAATGAGATTATTCTAAAATTATTTGATTATGTGTCCTTAATATGTAATATCAGCATTCTCAAATTTCTACCACATTTAAGAAACTTAGAGTGCCTTTTATTTGAATGTGTGGATCTAGGGTGTTTAAAAACATACACCAATTTAAGATTAATGAGTAATGATTGATCCTCTTCTACAACCTATATAAATTTTTCCATAAAATTTATCCACCTTAATTATGTATTTGAGTTCTTCCACGTATATGTTGAATTTTAAAATTTAAACTTAATATTTTTAAAATATTGTGGATAACAAAATAATGGAAAACTATGATGATTATAGATTGAGACTATTGAGGCATGTTACAATATCTCTCTCTTTAAGAGTATATTCACCCCCATAATATTGGTAGTATTATGGATTTCATGTGAATACTCTTCAAAACACAGTGGTGTCTCGTTACTTGACACAAATAGTTATGATAGATAAACCCTCAATGAATTTTTGGAAACAAGGGGGTATAATTAAAGAGTTTTTTGTTACGTTGTAATAAATACTCTTTGAAGATTGTTCAAGATAAGGATTAAAATATTGATTGAATTGAATTATTTTTATCAACCCATGGATCCTCTATTTTTTAAGTATAGATATACTCCTTTCGATAAGGTATCTTACCCTTTCATATTCAATAGAAAACTATTTTATAAAGGTATATCTATTAATATTTAATCATGTATATTGTATCAAACTAGACGAAATAAGTTGTTCAAACCCTACCCACATAGTGAATGGATGTGTCTATTATATCACACCTAATTAGAGATATGATTCAAATCATACTCATTCATTGATCGGAGTTGACCCACCAGATTCACCTATTTAAGATCGATCCCAAATTGATATGTTCTAACCAATCCATGGGATCTAAAAATTTCATTAGAAAAATAAAGGCACTTATAAGCACCTCATTTTGATATGTAATGAGAAGTATAAAATGTATAATCAAATTTTCATATTATATGATCCTGAGTGTGTAGAAAAAATTTTCACCATAAAGACATGATTTTATTCCAAGAAACATTATTATTTTTTAATAATAATAAATTATTTCCTTTTATAAGGTGTCCCCCTCATCTCTTGTTTTTCAATGTGTGACTCCAACCCCTTGTATTCCTTTTCTTATTAAAGGTTGGGTCTAAAGCCTCCATTTATTATTTAATGAAAATACCTCTTTAAGACTGGGGAGAGGGAGACCCATTACATAGCCTGAAGGCCAAAGTCCAAGTGGCCTGAATACAAGGCTTGAAAGCCCATTTGTGGCCCAAAGGACCCTTTGGTGAACAGTATTTCTACAATATCCACACAGCTACAGTACTGTTACAGTATCACCACCGCTGCAGTGCCTCCGCCGCTACTACAGTCCTACTATAGCGCCCCTGCTATAGTACATCTATAGTACTAGAAATTCATCCCTGCCAAGAAAGTCCTCTTCAAAATATAATATGTAACGACCCAAAGTTTCATTAATGAAAATCCATCTTGATCCAGTTAAATGTATCTTTATGAAAAATGTTTTTATAAGATGTCAACTTCTTTGGTTTTATTTTAAGATTTGTGACTGTTACTTTTATAGCCGTTGAACAGTGATCACATGAGTAGTATAAATATATGGCTTTAACAAACCCAATTTTACTCAGACAAAGGAAGCGATGACCTCATCCGGTAGAATTGCCCCATACGAAGCCCATTTGTCGGAGCTGGGAAAAGAGGTGGCGTCTTTGGGCTTCACCCTTGACCAAGCCCAAGCTGAGCTTCATTATGTCAAACTCGAACAGGACCGTCTATGGGAAAAGTGGAAGTTGATAGAGATTACCACTCGAGCGATGTTATCCGAGCCGCCCCAAGAGTCTGTCACCATCGCACACCTTACCCTTAGGTCTTATGTGGCTATTTTAAGGGGTTATGTAACAAATAAGTAGTACCATGCTCATGTACATTATTTTTTTATATAATAATGAATATAATTTCTAGTCATTTTTGATACATTGTAAATAGTTTTTAAGGTACAAATGGTGTTTTTAGTTATTATTTAATTAAGAATTATATTTTATTAAATTGAAGGATTTTTGAATTAAATAATATTTTTATAAAATATTATTATTAATATTAAATTAATTTTTATTAAATATAAATGATCTTAAAATTTTATGAATGCAATTAAAATTTTTATTAAGGTTTGAAAGCCATTTCTGTCAAAACCCGTGAATTTTTTATAAATGTTGGTTTTTATTTTAAAAGTGAAAATTCACACATTTAGAAAATTATTTAGATAAAATAAATATTATTTTTGGAATCAGAACGTCGAAATTATCCAACGGTGAATTTTTCATAATTTTCTGAGATAGTCAAATTTTTGGGTAAAAATTAAATACCGTTTAAATATATAATGTGTTTTATGACATCATAATGACCCAATGGTGATGTAATAAAATACCATAATCCTTATGTTCGGCCAATATATGTTTTATCATAAAAATAATGAGGTTTTGGGTTTGTTTTACTTACTTTTCAAAGCATTAATGAACCCCTCAAGACTTATTCAACACTTTGCCTTTTTAAATTAATTTCCATGGGAGTGTGACTCACCTCCACATAAGCAACCCAAATTTTTTAATAATTTCGGACCTTGGCCTTATAAAATATTGTTTTCCTCTTTCCTTTTCCAGAAACCATTGGCAAAACCATGGGATGGTTTGTGGTTTGAATTATTTTAATATAAGGGGTCCCAAACCTAAATAATAAAGAATTCCCTCACCTTTCTTATATAAACCCACCCAAGCTCCCACTTCCTCCTCACTCAAATCCCTTGGAGTTCGTCCAAAATTTTCCCTACTCTCTCTAGAATCCTCCCAAGGTTCCCCAAGCTCCCAAGAATCCTCTCACAAGCCTCTCTCTAGCCTTTGGAAGCACACTTCCAAGTAAGGGTTTTTTCTTCCTTTCTCATTTTTGTCAATTTTCTTTAAGTTGTATTTCCCTTTTAATTTCAATTATGAATGTCGGGGTATGGTTTCGCACCTCCCCCATACTGCCCTATTATTGTTTTAATGATGGGAGAACCCTTTCTCTCTCATTAAATGCCTCCCATGTACACCTGTTACTATGCCGAAATTCCAAAAGGAACTTCTCTCTCTTCTTTTACATTCAAGCAATACTTTTGTATCATGAATCTAAATTCCATTTCAATTGTTGGGACATGTATATATATGACCAACTTACTGTCCATTACATGTAAATATTATGAGGAACCCCTTTCTCTCCCATCATCCTTTTTTATGAATTCTTATGTCACGTCGTTACGCTGTCGAAATCGCACCGATTTTCTAAGCCAATGTCATTGTGTAGTGAATATCATGCCCATTTCTCCATTAAGGGTATTCACCTTTATGAACATGTACTTATTGATTGTAAAGTTCATGTATTAATTCCATAATTCTTTATCGTGGAATAAATGATTATGTTTTATGAATCCATGTTTTATGATCCATGTGGCACACTTATGCATGAAATGAAATGTTTAAGAAGGGTGCGCCCTGATAGCGCTCCAATACATTGGGTAAAGTATAGTATCATGATATGTCATGTGCAATGAGTGTTGACTCTTGCTAATTCAAGTGCAATGAGGGTTTACTCGTGCTTCAAGTGCAATGAGGGTTTACTCATGCTCCATGTGCAATGAGCCTTGGCTCATGCTAATTCAATGTTAAGTGTTGTTGCCACATTTCCATGTTATGATTACCATGCTTTATCATGACTTTATGTTCATGTTTCTTTTATGCTCTATTGATATTCCTATGGCCTAACATGTATTGTACTCCTCATGTTATTCCATGTGTACTCCCTTGCTGGGCTTTATAGCTCACCCATTTCTTATGCATGTCCTCAGGTTATCCCATGCAATGATAAGTACGAAGGAATGTAGTGGTCATGTAAAGGAAGTTTTCAATAAAGATGTTGTATTTCAAGTTTAAAGTTTTTATGTAATGATCCTAAGCACCAAAGACACTAAACCTCTCGATATTCTTTGTTGTATCAAGTGAAGTTTTATGTAATAAATCATGTTTAAGTTGTAATAAAAAACAGGGTTGTCATAGTTGGTATCAAAGGATAGGTTTAGTTATTTTTGGGATTAGGAAAACCCTAGTAAATCCTTAGATACAAGACTATGTATAAAAAAACATCCCTATGTTTTGGTAAGTATTGAGTAAGTGGTTTATCAAGCAAATACATCCATGTCTAGATACGAGCAGGTAGAGGCGGATCTGGAAAAGTTGTATCCTAGGGGTAAAACCCAAAAACACCGCTTTGAGCTAGACTCGAACGGGAACTGGTGCAGGACAACGGGCCTTGCTGCACTCTTGGTTACAACACTCCCGGGGGATATGCTTTGATAAATTCACAAGCTTATTATGAACCCTTATTAAGGAAAAAATGCCCCTAAGAATATATGTTAGAAAGTAGATCATGAAAAGCCTAGATTGAAGCCTATAGACTCATGAGTTAAGGAAATTAAAGTTTATTTATAAGTCATAAAGTTTTGTCTTTGAATTACCCTTTATGTGTTACCCCTAACTTTACTTTTATTCCAGCCAATGGCCGGTAATAGGAGAACTCGGGCTAACAACCGTTGTGAGGATCAGTGTGATGATTGTACTAATGAGATGCCCAATCCAATGGGAGCGGGAATCACAAACTTTTTCACACTTCTATCTCAGCTAACTCAAGTTTTGAATAGAAACACGGGTCAAGAGGAACGTTCACCCCCCCCCCCCCCCCCCCCTAAGAAAGAATAAGTCGCTATTGAAATCTTCATGAGACAAAGGCCTCCTACTTTTAGTGGATCATCCGATCCCACGATTGCTGAACAATGGATCAACTCCATTGAAAAGATATTCTCCATCCTCCAATGTTCTGAACAAGAGAAGGTTCTCCTGGCGGATTATCATATGGAGGGTGAAGCTGATCAATGGTGGACGTTGATAAAAAATATGAAGCCTGAGGAGGAGATCGAGGCTTTGGAATGGAAGGATTTCCGGAAGATGTTTTTCGATAAATATTTTCCACGCACCCTCCGTCTTAAGATGGAAAGGGACTTCTTTTCCCTCAAGCAGAAAGATGAAGAATCTGTGGGAACGTATGAGGCAAACTTCACAAGGCTTGCACGATATGCTTCTGGCTTTGTCGTTACCCCCGAATGCAAGGTTGACTGCTTCTTCGGTGGGCTGAAGCCTAGTTTGTGGAAAGCATTAGCGATCCGTGACTTCGACAGCTATGAGGAAATTGTCCGATGTGCCCTCAAGGTTGAAATGGAGATTAGAGAATCACAGGGGTATCATGGGGACAAGAAGAGTAAGGTGGAATTCAATGCTGGTGGTCCGATGGATAAATCCAACGGCGCTAAGAAGTTCCAGCACCCCACTTTCCAAAAGTGTGGAAAGAAGCACCCTGTAAATTTCCTTAGGGGGACGAGAAAATGCTTCAGGTGTGGAAGAGAAGGGCACCTAGCTATTAATTGTCGGCAAGAAGGACCCGTGGCTACGACAGAGTAGAGGAACGCTCCGTTCGAACCACAACGCATTGTTCAATGCTATAAATGCAAAGAGCCGGGTAATTTTGAAAATCAGTGCCCTGATCTAAGGGTTTTCAGAGGCAACCAACAACCTCCAAGACAACAAGGAAGATCTTTTGCAATCACTTCTGTCGAAGTGAACCCCGAAAACGAAGAGGTGACAGGTATGCTAGTTATTCATTCAAGAATAGCAAACATACTTTTTGATTCAGGTTCTACACATTCTTTTATATCTCAAATGTTTAGTAGAACAATCCCAGCACCACCACAAATCCTGGAAGTAAAGATGTCGGTGAGTACGACAAATGGGGAAATCATTGCATCCCATGAGTATAAGTCCTCCCCTGTTATAATATGTGGATTTAATTTCCCGTTGAACCTCATCATACTCCCTCTGGTGGAATTTGATGCAATTATTGGCATGGATTGGCTTTCCTTATATAGAGCCAACATAAATTGTCAGGAGAGGGAAATCACACTCCATATAGAGAATCGACCCCCGATTCATTACAAGTGTCAGGAGGAAGATGAATCTCCTTTAACTCCATCATCTCAAGCATGGATATTACTGCCTTATGAGCATGCATATCTGGCTCAGATGATTGAGTCCAAGGAAGAAACCACCCTTGAAGAAATACCTATTGTGAGGGAATTCGCTAAAGTGTTTCCCGAGGAACTTCCTGGTCTTCCTCCAAGAAGAGATGTTGAGTTCTCAATTGAACTTATACCTGGGGCACTACCAATATCCAAGAATCCATATAGAATGGCTTTTGTTGAGCTTGAAGAGCTGAAGAAACAACTACAGGAGAATCTGGATAAAGGGTTTATACGCCCAAGTGCATCACCATGGGGTGCACCAGTCCTCTTCGTCAAGAAGAAGGATGGGTCAATGCAGCTTTGCATCGATTATCATGAACTTAAAAAAATCATGATAAAGAACAAGTATCCTCTCCCAGGAATCGATGACTTGTTTGATCAGCTGCGTGGAGCACAATACTTCTCCAAGGTGGACTTGCGGTCGGGATATTATCAAGTAAGGGTGAAGAAGGAAGATATCCCCAAGACTGCTTTTCGTACAAGGTACAGGCACTACGAATTCATAGTAATACCTTTCGGACTCACCAATGCTCCAGCAATATTCATGGACTTGATGAATAGATTCTTTAGAGATTACCTTGAAAAAATTGTGGTAGTCTTTATAGATGATATTCTAATATACTCTAAAACCAAGGAGGACCATGAGGAGCATTTAAAAACTGTACTAGAGACTTTGTGCAAGGAGAATCTCTATGAAAAGTACAGCAAGTGTGAGTTCTGGTTGAAGGAAGTCTCATTCTTGGGCCATATCATCACCAGCAATGGGATATCTGTGGTCCTCTCCAAAACAGATGCAATTGAGGGATGGCCGAGGCCAACATCGGTAACTGATATCCGTAGCTTCTTAGGGTTAGCTGGATATTATCGACGATTTGTGAGGAATTTCTCATGATTTTCCAACCCTCTTACCAAGCTAACTTGAAAGGGAGTAATGTTTTCTTGGAGTGATGAATGCGAATAAAGCTTCAAGGAGTTGAAAAGGAGGCTTATCACTGCACCCGTTCTCACTTTACCCACAAGTGGGGATCTCTTTGTGGTATTCAGTGATGCTTCGAAGAAGGGATTAGGATGTTTGCTGATGCATAATGATAAAGTGATATCCTATGCCTCGAGGAAATTGAAAATCCAAGAGCGAAACTATCCAACGCATGATCTGGAGTTGGCGGCGGTGATCTTTGCCTTGAAAATCTGGCGGAATTATCTCTATGGAGAGAAATGTGAGATATATACTGACCACAAGAGTCTTAAATATATATTCACACAGAAAGAGCTTAATATGCGCTAGAGAAGATGGATATAGCTCATCAAGGATTATGACTATTCAATACATTACCACCCTAGTAAAGCGAATAAGGTGGCGGATGCCCTAAGTAGAAAGGATCCAGCTATTCTATCAATGATGAGAATTGAGAAGGATCCATTCTTCTTAGACTTGATGAAGATGGATGTGGGAATCATAAATAAGGGAACATCATCAATCCTTTCAAAAATGATTGCTCAACCATCTCTTTTAGAAAGGTTAAAGGATGCTCAAAAGGATGATGAGGGAATTCAAGAAAAAGTGGAAGCTATCAAAAAGGGAAAATACTCAGAGTTTAATGTCAATGAAGAAGGAATTGTGCGGTTTGGGAAAATACTATGTGTTCCATCAAGTCTGGAGATGAAGAATGAACTTTTGGATGATGCACATAGTTCAAATTTCTCTATTCACCTAGGGACCACAAAGATGTATCGAGATCTCCGAGAAAACTTTTGGTGGGATAATATGAAGAAGGAGATCACTGAATATACATCAAAGTGTCTGGTGTGTCAGCAAGTGAAGGCAGAGAGGCATAAGTCTAAGGGGATGATTCAACCATTGCCCATACCAGAATGGAAATGGGAGAACATCACCATGGACTTTATCACCGGACTTCTAAGTACATCCAAAGGAAACAATGCAATATGGGTTGTTGTGGATCGTCTTACAAAGACTGCACACTTCATTTCTATTCGAGAGGATTTCTCTTTGGATCAACTGGCACAAATATATATCAGGGAAGTGGTACGGTTTCATGGAGTACCACTATCTATTGTGTCTGACCGAGATCCAAGAATCACCTCTAAGTTTTTGATGAGTCTACAACATGCTCTGAATACTGAACTGAACTTCAGTACGGCCTATCATCCTCAAACTGATGGCCAATCCGAGCGGACTATCCAAACACTTGAGGAAATGTTGAGAGAATGCTAAATGGACTTTAAAGGAGGATGGGATCAATATCTTCCTCTGGTTGAGTTCTCTTATAATAATAGTTTCCACTCGAGCATCCAAATGGCACCATACGAAGCCCTGTATGGGAAAAGGTGCAGAACACTGGTATGTTGGGATGAGGTCGGTGAACGTAAGATGCTTGGACCAGAAATGGTCGAAGAAATGGTGGAGAAGGTGAAAACCATTCAGCAGCATATCAAGGTAGCCCAAAGTCGACATAAGAGTTATGCAGATAATCGTCGACGAGACCTTGAGTTTAAAGTTGGAGACATGGTGTTTTTACGCATATCTCCGTGGAAGAAGGTCATGAGGTTTGGAAATAAAGGGAAGTTAAGTCCAAGGTACATCGACCCCTTCGAGATTCTTGATCGTGTTGGGGTTGTGGCCTATCGACTAGCACTTACACCTATTATGGCCAAGGTGCATGATGTCTTTCATGTATCACTCTTAAGGAAGTACATACCGGACCCTTCACATGTACTCTCTTCCGAGGTGGTACAATTGGAAGATGATATTTCTTATTAGGAGCAACCAGTGAAGATCTTAGATCGTAGAGAAAAAGTTCTACGAAATAAGACAATGCCCCTCGTCAAGGTGTTGTGGAGAAACCACAAGTTTGAAGAAGAAACTTGGGAGTCGGAGGATATGATGAAGCTGAGTTACCCACATTTTTTTTAGTGTGGGAAAATGAAAATTTCGTGGGCAAAATTTCTTAAGGGGGCAATATTGTAACGACCAAAAGTTTCATTAATAAAAATCCATCTTGATCCGGTTAAATGTCTCTTTATGAATTTTTTTTTATAAGATGTCAACTTCTTTGGTTTTTTGTTAAGATTTGTGACCGTTACTTTTATAGTCGTTGAACAGTGATCACATGAGTAGTATAAATATATGGCTTTAACGAACCCAATTTTACTCAGAAAAAGAAAGCGATGACCTCATCAAGTAGAATTGCCCCATACGAAGCCCATTTGTCGGAGATTGGAAAAGAGGTGGCGTCTTTGGGCTTCTCCCTTGACCAAGCCCAAGCTGGGCTTCATTATGTCAAGCTCTAACGGGACCGTCTACGGGAAAAGTGGAAGTTGATAGAGATTACCACTCGAGCGATGTTATCCGAGCCGCCCCAAGAGTCTGTCACCATCGCACACCTTACCCTTAGGTCTTATGCGGTTATTTTAAGGGGTTATGTAACAAATAAGTAGTACCATGTTCATGTACATTATTTTTTTATATAATAATGAATATAATTTCTAGTCATTTTTGATACATTGTAAATATTTTTTAAGGTACAAATGGTGTTTTTAGTTATTATTTAATTAAGAATTATATTTTATTAAATTAAATGATTTTTGAATTAAATAATATTTTTATAAAATATTATTATTATTATTAAATTAATTTTTAGTAAATATAAATGATCTTATAATTTTATGAATGCAATTGAAATTTTGATTAAGGTTTGAAAGCCATTTCTGTCAAAACCCGTGAATTTTTTTATAAATGTCGGTTTTTATTTTAAAAGTTAAAATTCACACATTTAGAAAATTATTTAGATAAAATAAATATTATTTTTGGAATCAGAACGTCGAAATTATCCAACGGTAAATTTTTCATAATTTTCTGAGATAGTAAAATTTTTGGGTAAAAATTAAATTCCGTTTAAATATATAATGCGTTTTATGACATCATAATGACCCAATGGTGATGTAATAAAATACCATAATCCTTATGTTCGGCCAATATATGTTTTATCATTAAAATAATGAGGTTTTGGGTTTGTTTGACTTACTTTTCAAAGCATTAATGAACCCCTCAAGACTTATTCAACACTTTGCCTTTTTAAATTAATTTCCATGGGAGTGTGACTCACCTCCACATAAGAAACCCTAATTTTTTAATAAGTTCTGACCTTGGCCTTATAAAATATTGTTTTCCTATTTCCTTTTCCAGAAACCATGGGCAAAAAACCATGGGATGGTTTGTGGTTTGAATTATTTTAATATAAGGGGTCTCAAACCTAAATAATACATAATTCCCTCACCTTTCCTATATAAACCCACCCAAGCTCCCACTTCCTCCTCACTCAAAGCCCTTGGAGTTTGTCAAACCTCTGACCTACTCTCTCTATAATCCTCCCAAGGTGCCCCAAGCTCCCAAGAAGCCTCTCACAAGCATCTCTCTAGCCTTTGAAAGCACACTTCCAAGTAAGGGTTTTTTCTTCCTTTCTCATTTTTGTCAATTTTCTTTAAGTTGTATTGCCCTTTTAATTTCAATTATGAATGTTAGGGTATGGTTTCTCATCTCCCCCATACTGTCCTCTTATTGTTTTAATGATGGGATAACCCTTTCTCTCTCATTAAATGCCTCCCATGTACACCCGTTACTATGCCGAAATTCCGAAAGGAACTTCTCTCTCTTCTTTTACATTCAAGCAATACTTTTGTATCATGAATCTAAATTCCATTTAAACTGTTGGGACATGTATATATATGACCACCTTACTGTCCATTACATGTAAATATTATGAGGATCACCTTTCTCTCTCATCATACTTTTTTATGAATTCTTATGTCACGTCGTTACGCTGCCGAAATCGCACTGATTTTCTAAGCCAATGTCATTGTGTAGTGAATACCATGCCCATTTCTCCATCAAGGGTATTCACCTTTATGAACATGTACTTATTGATTTTAAAGTTCATGTATGAATTCCACATTCCTTTATCGTGTAATAAATGATTATGTTTTATGAATCCATATTTTATGATCCATGTGGCACACTTATGCATGAAATGAAATGTTTAAGAAGGGTGCGCCCTGATAGCGCTCCAATGCATTGGGTAAAGTATAGTATCATGATACGTCATGTGCAATGAGTGTTGACTCATGCTAATTCAAGTGCAACTAGGTTTTACTCGTGCTTCAAGTGAAATGAGGGTTTACTCATGCTCCATGTGCAATGAGCCTTGGCTCATGCTAATTCAATGTTAAGTGTTGTTGCCACATTTCCATGTTAGGATTACCATGCTTTATCATGCCTTTATGTTCATGTTTATTTTATTCTCTATTGATATGCCTATTGCCTAACATGTATTTTACTCCTGATGTTATTCCATGTGTACTCCCTTACTGGGCTTTATAGCTCACCCTTTTCTTATGCATGTCCTCAGGTTATCCCATGCAATGCTAAGTACGAAGGAATGTAGTGGTCATGTAAATGAAGTTTTCAATAAAGATGTTGTATTTCAAGTTTAAATTTTTTATGTAATGATCCTAATCCACAAAGACACTAAACCTCTCGATCTTATTTGTTGTATCAAGTGAAGTTTTATGTAATAAAGCATGTTTAAGTTGTAATAAAAAGCAGGTTTGTCATATAATAACCCCTCACCATTTTAAAATAGTTAAAATACACTTTGATTTTTTTGTTCATGTGTTATAATCTCTTGAAAAAAACTTACATAAATAAAATTATATCATGAATTGAACATTTACATGGTAGAGATAAATCAAAGATAAATTGAGAAACAAGTGGATACTGCATTGAACATATAACTATTATTATTAGTAGGATTCATCATATACAAGTTACTTTAAATTATTAAGTTATTTTCTAGTTATTGATTATATTAGAGGAATGTGTATATTATCCTTTCATGAATGTTTTAGAGATAAAATAAAAATCTCTTCATAGAAACCCCACTCTTATATTCTCATAGGTAAACCAAAAAGTGTTGTAATGTTTCAAAACTTGTTTGATATTCTTGGAACATTGTTTTTTTTTAAAAACTAACCCTTTTTTCTTCATGGGAACCAAGAACCACTCTCCTAGGATATAATATAATTTTGGTGTTTACTTCACACATATGATATAATTACTTATATTGAACATATACATGAAAAGATATCATATGTTATGCCGAATTACCATCATTGGAGATTTTTAACATGGAATTTAAACCTATCTCTATAGATTTTTTTTAAATAATCTCATTTTAAATACTATTTTTTATTGCATCGTCCAAATTTTTTCTTGAACTACAAATTTACATTTCTATGGTACCATATTGTATCAACCGCCTAACATAGTTATATCTGAGATCAATTTTTCTTGATTTTAAGTTATAAGGATTTTTATAAGTTTTATCCTACATTTCTTGTTTATCACAATGTATAAAAACTAACAAAATTATCATATTCTACAATGATAGATCCCACAAGAGAGATCTAAACCACTTATACTATTTTTTAGTTTATGTTAAAGAAACAAACTCAAAATCCATTATATAAGTTTTTTTATTTAATCCTAAAGTGATCACTTCCCCACTAAGTATAATAACCCAACCACCCATATAAAAGAAATCATTAAGATCAATAGTCCATCTTTCATTATAAAAACCTTATAATACCCTTAGGTTCCCACTATAACATATGCAATAATTTGTAGTACTATTTGGATATCAGAGTACCATTTTAACCACAATCCATTAAAAATGACTATAATTACTTGTATACCTACTCAAACTTATAAAAATATATTCAATATCAAGCATGGTGATAGTTGTATCATAGATGAAAAATCTAAAAATCCTTGAATACTCTAGTTAATTAGATTCTCTGCTAAGATTTAGTAGCATCCCACATCTAAAATAATATGGGATAAAACTAGTGGAAAATAAAACTATAAAAACCATTTAAAATATTTTTAAGGTAATGTTAATAGGAAATTAAAATAAAATATTATTTTTAATTGTTTCTATTTCTAAGTATCATCACCAAAATAATGCCCAAAAACTAGGTTTGGTGACCCAATTGATGATATTTCAAAGTTTGAATCAAATGAAATATGTTCAAAAAAATAATTAATCCAATTTTCACACAAAGGTAGGGGGGCGCCTGAACCACTAGTTTTTTAGAAGTCAGATGCCATTAAAGTTAGATTGTTCAAATGAAGTGGGGTGTCTGAATGTCAAGAAAATACTAAACTAATCCTATTCCAAACACTTGGGTTCCACACCCCAATTCAACCTTCACAAAAGTTAGATGTTGTAGAAACACCTCACAGACAATTTTTTAAATATCCATGAGAATAAATCCACACGTGACCACTTTAGCATGCATTTTAGTCATGTTTGTTACACTTTGGACTATTTAAGAGTAAGAGACTCTACTTTTTCACACCATATATTTCCCTGCAACACCCAAGAAATAAACCTAAGATCAAAACCCATCTTCCCCATGTGTATAACTAATCCAAAAATAAAATGAAACTTCTAGTCCAAGTTACTCATGTGCGTTCTAAAATAGAACTTTTGCTTAAGTATCCTTGAGTATAATTTGAAATTTCAAAGTTAATATTGAGACACCAATGATCTAAGCATCAAGGTAATTATGCAACATATATATTTGTGTAAGTCCCCCAACATGAGAAGTCATGATCATAACTTCTAGGAACTATATCCAAGTTCCAAGACTTGAGAAAAAAATAACTTATGAACAAAGTGTCTATCATACACAAGGACTATGTACATAAATATTGAACATGAAGGGATGCATGATAATAATTCCCAAACTTCATACAATAGAATAAAACTTTAATGCATTCATGTATGAACTTCATAGATAAGATAAAACCCCTCCATGATATACTTTTACTTTATAAATTAACTATGAGATAAATAATATTTTAGGTTTCCCGTAATGAGATCACCAACCTCAACTAGTACATATATAGGTCCCAAATATCTAGTTTCTTTTACATAATCCCTACTCATGTTATGTGGTCCTCTCATCTAGTCATTTATCAATTTCCCCTTGCCACTTTATGTCCAAATCGTATTGGGGCATCTCTATATAAGTCTCAATCATGTTATATAGGCTTTGTATTCTTTTAAATATTGGTGGAAATATCTAAACATATTCATTGACAATAATATCAGCTACCTCATTGATGTAATCTCAACTTTTCTCCCACTGATTACCACCTCTCATTAGTCAAGTTTTCACACCCCAACCAGTTTAATTAATTTATTTAATTGGCCTTAACTAATTTGTGTTGAGGTTCAGGTCAGATCCCAAAACAAATCTTTGAGTTATGTCAAAAAGTGCATTTTTTTGGGTTGATGTCATTGGGCACACAGGCAGTGCATATTTTGGAAACCCCATGTGGCTCCACCTAGGAAACTGTACAACCTGTCCTCCCTCAAAAAAAATTAAAATAAGAATTAAAATGAGTAATTTATTGTAATTTAAACGAATGTTAACTATTATTTTTGTTATTAATAATTTTTTTTTTATTTTAGGAGAAAACCTAAATTGTTGTTGTTATTATTATTATTATTATTTTTATTTTTATTTTTATTTTTATTTTTGTATAATTAAGTTAAAAAGGGGGTATCCAACCCTAGGGGGAATCCCCCCTATTTCTTGATGGCTATGCACAACGGACCCAGAACCCCCCCCCCCCTTCCCCCTCTGTTTTCCATGGCACGACGCATGGGACACCTTCTGGAACCACCGGCCCAGCCCCCCTCCTCTCGCACAGTGCTCTGCCACCCCGCCTGGCCACACTAACCTGCTCTAGTCCTCCAGTATCTTGTGCATAGTAAACCCCTCCCCACCTCCCTTGCTATGGTGGACCGCCTCGCCACTCTGGACCCCTCCATCACTGGCACTCCGGCTGGCCTCCCATCCGGTTATACCTCCCTTTCTACACGACCGACCAATAGATCCCCCAACTTCTTCCTCTTATCTGGCATAGAACCACCCTCCAGCGAACCCAACCCCCCCCCTCCATTTGGTGGTTTTTCATCATAGATCGAACTTCTTTGTAGTACCTCCCCCTTGCTCTTTCATGGCCACGATCTTCCTCGCTGGCAACCCTCTCCTCTCCCAGTCCAGGTATATTTTATTTTAGTTATTTTTCTATTTTTCTTCAAGTTAACCAAACTATTTTGTCATTTTTTTAATTCACACATTTTTCTCGGTGTCTAGGGGATGTTTTTGGTTCGCGGTGTGATGTTATTCCTTCCGTTGATGTTTCTTCATGTTTGCACACGTTGAGGTGGGTGTTTTCATGCCATTTATTCTGATTTCAATCCACATTTTTCTTTCATTTGATGAGTTAATCCTTAAATCAAGTTTCTCACTATGATTGTAATACTAGTTAATTTATGGTAGTGATTTATTATTGAAATATTTGATTAAAAACAGGATTTTGGTCGTTTTCCTTTGGAAAAATATTGTAAAAGTTGTCTGGATAGTGTAGGGTTGGTCTTATAAAACATGGTGCTCTTGATGGAATGGTTTATTGTGTCGATGAATAGTGTATGTGCGGTTTCTTTAAAATGGTTGAGAGAAGACTTCTTATTATGCCATTGAATGTGGGAACATTCATGGATGCATGGATTGCACCCATGGATAACCCTTCAAATGAAGATGACATTTGGTGTGGCTCTTCTCTCGAATCATGGTTTTCTAAAAAGAACTCTTATTTCCCTTTTCCTCTCTCTTTTTATAAATGGTTTCATGGTTTCTAAAGTTTCTCAGGATGTGTTTTGGATATAAATCATTTTGGTAGTGTTTGGTTGTACTTTATGACTTGTTCATTTTGTTTATGTTAGTCCTTGGTACTTTTGGTCATGTGTTGGTCTTTGCCACCTTAATTTTGGGTATCTTTTTTTTGTTATAGTGAATTATTGGTCAACAAAAGAGGGCGCAGATTCATATACTTAAGGTATGTATATATGTAATATATATATGTCCTCCAAGTATGTATTCCCTCATGGAGCAGGGAATACGTGCATTAGATTATGTATATATGTATAGATATATAGGTATGTGCATGCGAGTGTGGGATGGTTATGAGTGGTCATCTCCTTTTTCATCAAGCTCCAAAGTGTTCGACATGACACGATTCCACTTTAATGTAGGAGAATCCATGTTTTCCTGTCCAATTAAGTACATTTAACACATGAGTGTTTTTAATTAGATTTTTGACTTATTTTTAAAGACCCCAATTTTTTCCATGTAATTTTTTATATATGGGAATTTTATGAGTCCTCAAAAAATTGACAGCACGTGATTCTGAGGCCCGGAGTGCCCGGAATGAATTTATGAACTTTTGTCTGGTACGTTCAGTAAACGTGTGAGCGGTTTTTTCTAAATTTTGAACTGGTGCTTGTAATTGAAATCGGAGGGCACTGTTGAACTCAAAATGTCGATATTCGCTTAAAGAGACTTTCACCTCGACGGAAATTGGTCGAGAGTAAAGGTTAGTTTTTGAGTTTTTCGTGGAAATAATAAAATAATCGTAACTCGCAGTGCAAATATTTGCTTAAAGAGACTTTCACCTCGATGGAATTTGGTCGAGAGTGAAGGTTAGTTTTTGAGTTTTTCGTGGAAATAATAAAATAAAATAATCGTACATTTTATTTTATTTGAAACTTTCATGTAGAAGTTGAGAAGTGGGGACCACCAGACCTTAACCTCCCATGAGAGGTTATGGTCATGGGGACCACCTGATCCTAACCTCCCATGAGAGGTTATGGTGGTGGGGACCACCTGAAGCCTAAACCTCTCAACTCCCTCATTAAATGGGGAGAAACCTCCCAACTCCCCAATATTCCACCCCTGCCATTAAATTGGGATAATTAATTGAGCTAATTAATTGTTCCAACGTGGTACATTAATTACGCCAAATACAGTGTGCCAACATAATTTCTTCTTAAGTTAATTATATTGGCACATCTCTTTTTTTTGGGTGGAATTGGGAGAGGAGGGAGCCTTGGGAGAAATAAAGTTCTCCAACGAAGTACTTCACCACCCAAGGAAGAACACTCTGCCAATGAAGAACGTTGACCTCCTTCAACCTTATTCCACGGGACTTCTTCCGAAGTGGGATGTCCTCATCTATGAAGAATCAACGTTGTCTTCTCCCTCACAATATCCATCAATGAATCAATCCGATTTAGGGGTTTATTTATAAGTGATTTTATATTCCCATGTTCTTCTCTTCTAAAACAACGAACGTGGATCAACTCTATATTTTAGATTAATATGAGAATGTTTTTCTTTTGTGGGATTGGGAATGATTAATTGTGGAAGCTTGAAAGGAGGGTGTTTGAATTATTTTTTTCGCTTAACTGTTCTTAATATTCTTGTGATACATGTATAATAGCCGCTTTCTACCACTCTAATGTGGAGAGTGCGAGCCAAACTAACATGGATCATCCTCTCCGCAAATCTTGTGATGATTTGTGATGTTGAATGTGACGAATTCAACGGCGCAACAACACCGCCTTGTGGCCGCCGCTGCTTGGAGACCTCCCCACCTTTGCGACATCCTCGCGGTTGATCCGCACCATGGAAACCATGGCCCCATGCCCCACGGCCCTGCCGCGCTACCCACGGCTGTCGCCGACTAGGCCGAACCGTCATTGCCAACCAGGCTGAACCGCCACCGCCGACTGGGCCGAGCCGCCGCCGCCGGACCACCATCCCACGGCCGAATTGCCGCCCCGCAGCCGGTCCGCTGACCCATGGCTAGACCGCTGACTCGCAGCCGGTTTTTGCCCTCATTGCCGGTTCGCACCCTTGCGGCCTGTCTGCGCCCTCGCGGTACCCGCAGCCGGTCCGAGACCTCGTGGTACCCCTCGGCCGAGCCTCCCTCGCGGCACCCTCATGTCCCTCATGGGCCAGGCCAGACCCAATGGGTCGGGCTACACTATGGGTCAGGCATGACCCAACGGGTCGACCCGAACTGGGTCGGCCTAGGTCGACTCGAATCGGACCCGGGCCCACTACGACCCTTTTACTTTCTTTTGACATAACTTTGGTACCGGAAGTCCGTTTGACGAACCGTCAGCGGTGCTGGAAATCTTGGAGAGAGATAGTTCCTTTGAGTATACCCCACTAGAGTTTGGGATTATGATGGGAAATGGTCAGGTTGGATCGAGCACAAATCCAACCGGCCCCCGGGGACTAAAAGGCTAATAACTCATAGACTGGGCATCTGATTGATGCGCCGTCTGTTGCATTGAGACCCATGTGACGTGGCTGAACTTTGAGATGCCTCTTCGTGGTACTTAGTGGTAGTTAGAGCATCGACCAGTAGCTCATGGAGTGGATCCTCTAGGAGAAGAGTGAGCATAGTGTAGGAGCCCAGTGGCTGGATGATACTTGATGACTGCTGACCGTTTCAACTCGGAGTGACTTGACTGTCCCAGTAGCGAGCGCCTTGGTGATGTGGCAGACCCACGGTGGGGAGCACCTTGGTGATGTGGCAGACCAACGATACTCGACAGGAGGAGTACCTTAGTAGGCTATGAGGGGGAGAGCCTCTATGTGATGCGGAATACCCACGGTGGGGAACGCCTCCATGTGACGTGGAAGACCCATGGTACTCCACAGGAAGAGTACCTCAGTAGTCTAAGGTTAGTGGGAAGCACCTATATGCGACGCGGCAATCCCACTTTACTCAATAGAGGAGGAGTTCTCCAGCAGCTGAGGTGTTTAGAATGTTACTTGTTACTACCCCTAGAATAAATCCTAGTGTGAACTGAGTCAGTACCTCTATGTTTTCCACATGATTGAGATGTATTACTTGATAACTTAGGTATATGTATGATCATATACATAAGTAAGGTTATCTGTTGATTTCATAATTTGTGTTTTATCCTTGTAGGATTTTGTGAGACCTAGAGGGTCTTGGGGTCCCTAATGAGTATCATTATAATCACCTCTGCACGGGCTATGACCGCACCTTGTTATGTTGGATGCAGACAACAGATAATGCTGATTGAGGATGAGAGTACTAGGACTGGATGGTACCTGGAGGTGGGCCATATGGCGTGATGATATGCAGAGGAGACAGGTGGATGTGGAGTGTTGTGGAGGCGATCTATACCTACCCTTCAGGTGGGAACCTCAGAGGACGATTCAGTAGCTGTATTTCTCTTTCCTGAGTTGTATTGAATTTCATTTGTACTTGTACTTTCCAGTTGGGCTTATATTCTGGCCCCTTTTTACTTATTGTACTCACTTGTTTACTATACAGTTGACTTGCGTTTGTATCTTGTTGTATGTTTGGTTGTGTGTCTTTACAGTTTATAAAGGAAATGTCTTCCTAGTTTTAGGGAATACGCCTTTGGTGATAGTCGCCAGCCCCTAGACTATGGAAGGTGGGCTTGGGGTAGTCACGACACGAGCCTCGAGGGATAGGTCGTGATAAATTGGCATCAAAGGAGTCGGTTCTATCGCAGAACTAAGACTCTGATATTTTCTGTGAAGAAATAGTGTTAAGGGTAATTAGTGCGGTTTTTAGTTTAGGGAGTCTAATGTTTGTGTGGCGGCCAACGTATACATACACCAGGACCATGACATCAGATTTCCGACTCAGTGCACAAAAACACTGATTGCGAGTGTGTTTTCAAAAGTTTTCTTTGTGATCTTTTGATTCAGCTCACCAGGTATAAATTTCAGCTCACCAGGTACAACTTTTGACTATGGTGCACCAGTTTCTTTTCAGGATGCCACCAAGAAGACAAATAGTTTGGGTTCTGAGAGTTGTACACACTGATAGTTCACCGAGCGATGAGGCCTCAGTGTAGGGAACTTTTCCAGTAGAGGCACCAGTGGTACCACTCCCTATTGGGCCACTGATGCCACCAGCCCCAGCAGCAGACAATTCACGCTGCTTGAGCGCATTTCCTGAGTTTCAGCACCAGAGGCCTCCCGGGTTTAGGGGAGAGACGGACCCACAGGTGGCTGAGGATTGGCTGGAGGCTGTAGTGAGAGTCTTCCGACTCGTAGGGACACCAGCTGATTTCATGGTGATCCTTTCTGCCAACCTTCTACAAGAAGCAGTAGGTAGATGGTGGAGCATGATGCTCCAGGTTCAAGATGAGGTGATGATTTTTTGGGCAGACTTCGAGAGCCTTTTTCGGGTAGAGTTTGTCCTAGAAACTCTTTGAGCAGTGCATATACAGGATTTGCTTCATCTGCAGTAGGGCAACATGACCGTAGCTCAGTACTCAACGAGGTTCATTGAACTCTCACGCTACTCCACAGATATTGTGCAGGACCCTTTCTTCAGGGCTCGGACCTTTGAGCAAGGGCTCAGGTGGGAGATCATGGCTTTGGTGATCTCACTCAGTGTCCTGACGTAGGCGAGGGTGTTAGAGAGTTCCCTCCTAGTGGAGAGTTTCCTTGCTGAGTAGTCTCCAAGAGTGAGACCCACCACCAGTCGACATGTAGTGGAGTCTTCTGCAAATGGTAGCAGACAGATGTCACAAAGGTCCAAGAGGACCAAACTTATAGGTGGAGAACCACAGGATTCAGGGTCGGTTGTGTGGGAACACGATACAGAGTCAGTCATGCCAAAATCGGGTAGTGTTATGCATGTGGAGGGTATGGTCACATGGCTCATGACTGTCTGACCCATTGTATGGATGATCAGAAGATGGTTGAAGGACTGCCCAGGTAGAGAAAGAGATTCAACCAAGGAGGTCCGTAGGGAGCAGGCAGACGTGGAAGAGGATCTGGTCGTGCAGCTGGTGGTGGGAGACAATTTGAGATGTTACTGCCACCACCATTAGGAGGTCCACCCCGACTGTAGGAAGCAGGTGGATAGGGGAGAGCTCAGCTCCAGGCAGCTAAGGCCGACGATAACGGTGCTCCGGAGATGATACAAGGTAAGATTTGTGTCTACTCTACCTTAGCTGTAGTACTTATAGACATAGGAGTCAATCATTATTTTATTGCCACTGCCCTCGTTCAGAGCTTGGAGATTCCGACAGAGCCATTCACTTGATCCTTACGGCTAGATACTCCTATGGTAGAGGATTCGACGATTACACACTGGTTCCAGCAGTGTGAGCTTACTCTAGGATGTGAGAGCTTCGGCTGGGATCTCCTAGTATCGGCGTCAAGGCCTTACGACGTCATCTTGTGTATGGACTAGTTATCTACAATTCATGCTCAGATTGACTATATTAGGCACAATGTGCGGTGTGTCCACATGAATGGGGCCAATTTTACCTTCATCGGAGAGAAGGGATACCTTACAACATACGATGGACTTACTCGGAGGATGGTGAACCTGATCACTTATCAGTTGGATAGCCTTACCCTTGGAGCGGTTGAAGTGGAGATTCTGAGTTATCCTGTATCGGTGGACCAGTACGCAGATGTTTTCCCTGATAATGTCTCGAGTCTACCTTCTCATAGAGAGGTAGAATTTTACATTGACTTGTACTCCGAGATGGAACCAATATCTACACCAGCATATCGGGTGGCTCCCACAGAGTTTTGTGAGCTGTGGGTGCAGCTAGAGGACTTGCAGGGGAAGGGATTCATTCAGCCTAGTGTTTCACCTTGGGCAGCCCCGATTTTGTTTGCCAAGAATATGGATGGGAGCTTGAGGCTTTGTGTTGACTATCGGCTCCTGAACCTGGTGACCGTGAAGAACAAGTACCTACTATCAAGGATTGACAACCTCTTTGATCATCTGAAGGGATCATGGTGGTTCTCGAAGATAGACCTCAGATTAGGCTATCACCAGCTCAAAGTATGAGATGAGGATGTGCAGAAGACGGTCTTCAGGTGTCGGTATGGCCATTAAGAGTTCTTGTTTATGCCATTAAGCATGATCAACGTTCCAGCAGTGTTCATGGGACTCATGAATAGTATCTTTCAACCATTCCTTGATCTATTTATAGTAGTCTTCATCGATGACATTCTAATATACTCGACTACTGAGGAGGAGCACACCTATCATTTGCAGGTAGTACTGGACACAATCTGAGAGAACTAGCTTTATGGTAAGCTCTTAAAGTGCCAGTTTTGGATCTGAGAGGTCCACTTCCTGGGACATTTCAGATCAGAGGCTAGAGTTGCAGTAGATCCAATGAAGATTAAGGCAGTACTTGCTTGGAAGCCATCCAGGAGTGTGACGGAAGTACGGAGTTTCCTGGGTTTGGCTGGATATTACCAGAGGTTTGTACCAAATTTCTCCAGAGTTGCAGCACCACTATCAGCCTTAATGAAGAAGTGAAAACCCTTTATGTGTTCAGAGAAATGCCAGTAGAGTTTTCAGGAGCTGAGGCAGAGGTTGACTAGTGCACCCATCTTAAGGCTACCAGAGGAGAGTGTTGGGTATATAGTCTACTACAACGCATCCGGGACTGGGCTCGAATGTGTCCTAATGCAGGAGAGAGCAGCGATCGCATATGGTTCTCGACAGCTGAGATAGCATGAGTAGAACTATACTACCCATGACCTGGATTTAGCAGTGGTGGTATTCACCTTGAAGATGTGGCGACACTATTTGATGGGCGAGCGCTTTATAGTGTACTATGATCACAAGAGTCTCAGGTATGTCTTCTCTCAGAAGGACCTGAACTTGAGACAGTTATGTTGTCTTGAGTTCCTCCAGGACTATGACTTTGAGATAGTCTATACTCTTGGGAAGGGGAACGTTGTTGTAGATGCACTCAGTAGAAGATCTAGTATAAGCTTCTAGGTGAGGCGATGGAGCAGCTGAATGATTTATAAATATCTTTTGGGGATAGAGATGGAGAATCTTTTCTTCAGTCTCTTACTGTCACTCCCCCATTTCTTCAGCGAGTCAGGGAGGTGCAACGTGGGGATGCTAACTACGAGGCTCTATGTGCTCAGATATCCACAGGGTAGGCACCTGATGGATTTTATGAAGGTGGGGAGAATGTCATCCTATTCAGAGGACGTACCATGGTACCCGTGTCACTTTTGGAGGAAGTTTTGAGGGAGTTCCACACTTCCCCTCTAGCGGTATATCCAAGAGTGGAAAAGATGTACCAGGATCTCTGACGATAGCACTGGTGGCCGAGAATGAAAAAGCAGTTGCAGAGTTTGTCTCTCGGTGCCTCACTTGTCGGCAAGTGAAAGCATGGCATCAGGTACCGAAAGGCTTGGCTCAGCCTTTAGAGGTCCCAGAGTGGATGTGGTATGGGATATCTATGGACTTTGTGATAGGAATTCCATCTATATCCAAGTGTCATGACTCAATTTGGGTGATTGTCGACCGACTCACCAAGTCAGCCCACTTCCTACTAATCAGAGAGCATGGTTCAGTAGAGAGATTGAGACTCCTAAAAGTATAGGAGATTGTGTGGCTACATGGAGTACCCTCGAAGATTATCTCTGATCTTGATGCACATTTTACATCCTGGTTATGGAAGGGGTTGCAGGAGGCTTTTGGGACGTAGATTCCTTTCAGAACCGCCTTCCATCCTCAGACGGATGGTCAGACCGAGCGGGCCATTCAAACCCTCGTGCATATGTTGCATGCTAGTGTCCTCGACTTCAGTCACAGCTAGGGGGATCACTTAACTTTGGTGGAGTTTTCATACAACAACAGATATCACTCTACCATTGGGATGAAACCTTTTGAGGCATTGTACGGGTGACCTTGCAGATCCCCTTTGTGTTGGACTGGCCCAGGGGAGTCAGCACTAGTGGGACCAGAGATGATACAAGCTACCACAAAGAAGGTGCAGATCATCTAGGAGTAGATAAAGACTACACAGAGCAGACAGAAGTCATATACCGATAGGAGATGAAGACCTCTAGAGTTCAAGGATGGAGACCACGTCTTTCTACGGGTCTCACCTCGATGAGATTTGTAGAGATTTGGCCGAGGTGGAAAGTTATCTCTGAGATTCATCGGACCTTTTCAGGTCCTTAGCAGGGTTAGCGAAGTGTCATACTGCTTAGCTCCTCCACCTCAGTTTCACCGGGTGCGTGACGTCTTCCACGTATCCCAGCTGAGTAGATACGTGCATGACCCTTCTCACATCGTTGACCATGGAGAGATGGAAGTCGATGATGGGGAAACTTTTACGGAGGTTCCAGTAGAGATTTAGGATCGACAAAAGCACGTCCTTTATAGACAGTAGATACCTATGGTGCATGTTCTCTGGCAGCATGGGAACCTCCAGAAGAGCACATGGGATCGGGAGAATCAGATGCGTGCTCAGTACCACCACTTGTTTACCTAGTTATGAGTTGTGGCTTATATGGATGTAAATCCCTGAGGTAGGGAGAATGTAAAGACCCATATTTTTTACAATTATTTTTTATTATATATATGGGAATTTTATGAGTCCGCAAAAATTGACGGCACATGATTCTAAGGCCCTGAGTTCCCTGAATGAATTTATGAACTTTTGTTCGGGTATGTTCAGTAAACGTGTGAGCGGGTTTTTCTAAATTTTGAATCGGTGCTCAGAATTGAAATCTGAGGGAACTGTTGAACTCGCAGCGCTGGTATTTTCTTAAAGTGACTTTCACCTTGACGACATTTGGTCGAGAGTAAAGGTTAGTTTTTGGATTTTTTGTGGAAATAATAAAATAAAATAATCGCACATTTTATTTTATTTGAAACCTCCATGTGGAAGTTGATAATTGGGGACCACCAGACCTTAACCTCCCATGAGAGGTTATAGTGGTGGGGACCACCCGAGACTAACCTCCCATGAGAGGTTATAGTGGTGGGGACCACCTGAGGCCTAAACCTCTCCACTCCCACATTAAATGGGGAGAAACCTCCCAAATCCCCAATATTCTATCCCTGCCATAAAATTGGGCCAATTAATTGAGCTAATTAATTGTTCCAACGTGGTAAATTAATTACACCAACTTGGGTGTGTGAAAGGTGGTGTTGTGGGCACCCTCAAATAATTAGTGGTTTTGGGGTACTTAGGTGCAGCAGAGTGGCTGACCAAGGTCGTCTCTCAAAGGAGGAAGTAAATTAAAACAACTTCTAAAAGGTATTCTAAAAATAAAAGAGAATAGAATTAAAACACTAATTAAAAGGATGGGGGTTGTTTATAGTTTATAAATATAGAAGAAGTTTTCTGGAAGAATATTGTATTTTTTTTGTTTTTAGTTTTAAAATGAATTTCGATTAAAATGACACAATAAAAAGATGTTTTTTTAGAAAATATTTAAAAGGAGTAATCGATCTAACTCTACCTCTTAATTTACTTTTTAATAATTATCATTTAAATCAATATCCACTTAATTATGATCCCTTAATTTGTTAACCCTAAAACCCTACAAGAGTTAATTTAACCACAATGATGGAATTACTTAAACCCTAGGCTAGCTTCGGAACACGCAATCGCAGCACCCTTCTTTGATTATTGTTCTAAGGTTAGATTATGGTCAGTGGTTAATTAGAGCACATATCCATTCTGGAATGAGGATGAATTGTGTTTAAGGATTATATTTGAACTCTACAAATTTATCATATATGGTCTTGTATTACCGATTAAGATCGTGCTCTCACAATTTACACAAATTCTCAACCTCGCATGTTTTTTGTGTTAATTATTAAATTTCTTGCTTAGTTTCATATAATTTAAAAACACAATTCATGGATCATATTAAGTGAATTTTAGTAGCTCAATTATTCAAAATAATTAAATGAATATGGTTGAATATAGATCGATCACTAAAAAAACTACTCTTCCATGGGCGGTGTGGTCATCGTGGAGACGTTTTGCATGTGAAAAGGATTGAAAGGGTAGAACTCAATCTCGACTCCACTCTTTATTCCAACCCAATTAAGAAGATTAAGAGAAGAAGAAAATGGAATAACATAAAAGATTATTTGAAGAAAAATTCAAGATACAAACATGAAATAAAAGAAATACAAAGATGAGGTGGGAGAGGAGAGACTTTTTGGAAGAGAGGTCTTCACAAAGCCTTACTTATTCCAAGAGTTGTTAGGGGCACCCAAGAGACATCCTTTCGGCCACACCTTCCCAAAACCTCGACCATCCCTCCCAAATATTTAAAAACAACTTTAAATAGATTTTGTGAGAGATAGGTTTACATAACTTTTTAAGTGTGAAATGAAAACTCGGACAAATATTTTATTCCAAGTTTCACCGCATAGTTGACCTTCAATACTCGTGAATTGTCTGGCCTTCTAGAAGTATGATTTGTGCCAAATGTTTTCCCCGAGTTTTCCTCAAAATTTGGGCTCAATCCAATCCTGAATGAAGAAGATACGGCCCAAATGGTGAAGTAATGTTTAATCTGGATAGTTCAGTTCATCTTTGTCTTCTTGGACCATTTAATCCACTCATATGCACGATCCAGCTCCCAATTACTAAATAGAATTAGTAGCCCATTAAGTCCGGAACACCGTAACAAAATTTGAGTCAAAATATTTTATTGAAAAATATTTATGCCCAAAATACTACAGTGAATTTTAAAAGGGTAAAACTAGAATTTTCATCAAATTTTCAAATGAATGATCTAATCCCAAATATTTCATAATTTAACATATCTAGAACAATGTGAGGACATTATATCATTTATTATAAATAAAATATTCAACAAAATAGTGTTTTATCAACTCCCCCACACTTACCCTTTTGCACTCCTGGGCAAAACCTCATATCAAGTAAACATCAATATCAAATTTTAAAACACATATCATTGAGATCCATCAATTCCAAACCAAGAATGAAAAGATATCATGAATTATAAAAAACCTTATTTCAAGTTCTCCATTTATATCATTCAATATATTTCCACTTCATTTATCCTCCCACGCACAAAACACTTACCTCGCTTGAATTTTCTCTTATCACACAAATATCAATTTTTTTTGCAATGTATTTCTCATCCAAACTCATACAAGGGTCACCATAGGTTTGATAAATTCCTACATCACCATCCGATGTGAGTCAAGGACATATTTTTATCATGAGGACTTTTCAGGGTTGTTCTGTGGCTTTAAGTTGGTAGGATTTATATGTGAAAAACTCTGAGGCTGAATGAGGAGGGCTTGGTTCTTTTTGAAGCAAAATTTCATTAATCTAATTTTCTCTTAAATATGGTCTCCTAATTAATCCCCATAGTATCAATTCAGATCCATCATCATGAAAAGACATGGAAATTTTACACCATTCATTATTCTGCAACTAAAATTCCAATCTTCTCAAACATGATTTTCTTGAAAGATCTATATAAGCATGACTTTCTACCTAAATTAGATGCTCTAGAAAAGGCACAACTTCACTTATCATGAATGCTCTAGAAAAGGTACATCTTTCTACCTCAATTAGAAACTCTAGAAAAGTCACAACTTCACTTATCATGAATACTCTAGAAAAGGTGCAGCTTTCAATATAATGATTTTCTTCAGCAGCAAACACATCTCTTCATAATTTAATTTTCCACCCAAAGTATCACATAATGTGGTAGCACAACACAAGATATCTTCCCCCACACTTAAGTTCAACTAGATTATGAAATTTAACTTCAAGAGTTGGTTGGATAGGTAAAATTGTCTTGTAATGTGGCAAACCTAACAGGTTGTTCATGACTTCTAAGGGCTACAAGGATTAAATGTTCAAGGTAGGCCATTATAAAAAAAAGGATTCTTTGAAATATGGGCTTTAATACCAAACAAATGCCTCAATAATTTAAACATAAGTACCTCAAACAATCAAGTTTTGACAGGAATAAATCAAATTCTAGTCAAATCAAGCATGGTTTGGTTCTCTGAAGAAGTGAAGTGAATGTAAAGAATATGAAAATAATGGTTCAGAAGCCCCACAGGAAAGTTATTTCAAATATAAAGACAGTGATATGTGGAATGGGATTCAAAATTCAGTGTAATTTTTATAAAATTACTAAATATTTGAACTTGAAACAAAGTCATTTCAGCTTAAATGTTTCAAAAACACACAGAAAATTGAAAAATAAATACACAAAATTTGAAAAACACACAAATTTTTTTGTTTTGTTTTTTTAATTGGAAAACAATTGAAATTACTAAACTAAAAGGTTCCCTCCCCCACACATAAAATATTTCATTTTCCTCATTGTGAACCCATGAGATGATATATGTACATGAAATGTATAATTTTAAATAGGACAATGAATAACAAAGTTAAAGGGTTAAGAATAGCCTGATGTGCTCAAGTGACGATGGGGTCATGTAGTGTGATAAAATCCACTGCATCAATAGGAAGTCCCTCAATGTATCTCTTAAAATGTTTTCCATTGAATATAAAGCTCCTTCTTGTGTCCTCTTCTGTGATCTCCACTGCACCATAAGAAAAACATTAGTCACAACATAAGGACCTAACCACCTGGAACGCAACTTACCAAGCATCAACTTCAGTCGTGAACTATAGAGAAGCACTTTCTCTATAACATGAAACTCCTTTTGTTGGATCATTACATCATGTGATACTTTTGATTTTTCCTTTTAGAGCCTTGAGTTCTCATATGAAGACAATCTAATCTCCTCAAGCTCTTGAATTTGTAGCTTCCTTTGGATTCCAGCTTGGGAGAAATTCATGTTGCATTTCTTTATAGCCCAATAATCCCGATGCTCAACCTCCACGAATAGATGACATGATTTCCCAAAAACAATCCGAAATGGGGACATACCAATGGGTGTATTTTATGCTATCCTATAAGCCCACAATGCATCATCCAAGCGCTTGCTCCAATCTTTTCTATTTGGCATCACAATTTTCTCCAAAATTTGTTTCAATTCCCTATTTGAAACCTCAGCCTGGACATTTGTTTGAGGGTGGTATGGTGTTGATGTTTTGTGTGTCACCCCATACTTCTGAAGAAGGGAAGAAATATTCCGATTGCAGAAGTGTGTCCCCTTGGTCACTGATGATGGCCTTTGGTACTCCAAACTTGCAAAAAATATGTGCTTTGACAAAGTCCACAGCAACATGATAATCATCAATCCTGGTGGCCTTATCCTCCACCCATTTACTCACATAATCAACAGAAACCAAAATATATAAAAATCCAAATAAACTAGGAAAATGACCCATAAAATCAATTCCCCATTCATCAAAAATTTCACAGAATTGTATGGGTTGTTGGGGCATCTCATGTCTCCTAGAAATGTTCCCAGTGTGTTGGAAACGAGAGAATGACTTACAAAACACATGGGCATCTGGAATAAGCTAGGCCAATATAATCCAGAGTCCAAAACATTCCTAGCTATCCGTTGGGGTCTAAAGTGTCCACCACAATAATGTGTATGACAAAAATGTAAAATAGGCTCCAACTCATGATCAGGAACACACCTCCTAATAACTTGATCACTACACATGTGCCAGAGGTATGGATCATCCCAAACATAATACTGAGACTCAATTTTTAATTTTTTTACTTGATGTTTCTTTAAATTTGCATGGATTTCAGAGTCAACAAGGTAGTTAACTAAATCTGCATACCAAGGATGCGTACCTGAGATGGAATAAAGATGCTCATTGGGGAAAGTGTCCTGAAGTGGTACCTGGTCCAAGGTTTCATCCTCTAGTGTGTGAGTAAGCCTACCCATGTGGTCCACCACCAAGTTTTTTGACCCATTTTTGTCCTTTATCTCGATATAAAGTTCCTGAAGAAGGAGCATCTATCAGATCAGCCTGGGATTTGCATCTGGCTTCTTCAAGAGGTACCTCAGAGCTGCATGGTCAGAAAAAACAACTACTTTAGAGACCAATAAATATGAATGCAATTTATCTAATGAAAATATGACAGAAAGAAACTCCTTTTCTGTGTTTGTGTAGTTTGATTGGGTTGAATCCAGTGTCCTCAATGCATAGGCGATCACATGTGAACGTCCCTCCACCCTCTGAGATAAGACAGCTCTAACCATGAAGTTGGAGGCATCACACATAAGCTCAAAATGAATCTCCCGCTGTGGGGGTGGTATGATAGGTGGAGTGGTTAGAAACTTCTTTATCTCATCAAAGGAAGTCCTGTAAGAATCATAAAACACAAAATCAGAATCCTTTTGAAGTAATCGTGAAATAGGAAGATCAATCTTACTAAAATATTTGATGAAGCACTGATAAAATCATGCATGCCCTAGGAAAGATCTAACATCATGCACACATGAAGGATAGGGTAAAGATGAAATAATGTCTATCTTAGATCTATCAACCTCTATACCATGTTTTGACACTACATGCCCTAAGACAATTCCATGCTCTACCATGAAATGACACTTTTCAATGTTCAGGACTAGATTCTTCTCAATACAATGATTCAACACCTTTCCCAAACTTCTTAGACATTAATCAAATGAAGACCCATACATTGTAAAATAATCCATGAATACCTCCACAAAGATCTCAATAAAATCTGAAAAAATACTCACCATGCATCGCTGGAATGTACCTGGGGCATTGCAAAGTCTAAATGGCATCCTTCGGTAGGAAAACGTACCAAAAAGACTAGTGAATGTTGTCTTCTCATGATCCTCTGGAGCAATAGGAACCTGAAAATATCCAGAAAATCCATCCAGAAAATCAATCCAAGAAACAATAGTGTGTCTTCCCAGCTAGTCTCTCAAGCATTTGATCAATAAATGGGAGGGGAAATGGTCTTTGAGAGTGGAATGATTTAGTTTCCTATAATCAATACACACACTCCAACTGTTTTGTACCATCATTGGAACTAACTTATCTGTCTCATTTTTATCAATAGTAACACCACTTTTCTTAGGTACAACCTGAATAGGACTTACCCACTGAGAATCCAAAATGGGATAGATTATACATACCTCCAGAAATTTTTCAACCACTTTTTTAACAACCTCCAGAAGGGTTGGATTGAGTCTTCTTTGTGGTTGCCTCATTGGTTTATCCCCATCCTCTAAAAGAATCCTATGCATTCAAATGGTGGGGCTAATACCTGATATGTCATCCAAGGTCCACCCGATTGCCCTGATGTTCTCCCTCAAAAGATTCTAAAGTTTTTGTTTATGTTCAAAAGAGATATTGTTAGCAATGATAATAGGTAATTTCTCACCACTCAAAAAGTATGATTATTTGAGATTTAGTGGAAATGGATTGAGTTCCAGTGTAGGGGTGGTGTATGGATGGAGACATATAAGGAACTGAAATATGTGCACAAATAGCATCAGTATCAGAATAGAAATCATCACAATCAGAGAATAAATCATCAAATCCATTAGCATACTCAATAGCCATGTCATAATTAGAGTTCAAATGATCAAAATCAGAATATGATTCCATTTCAAAATCAAATCTAAGAGAGTCTTTTGCATTATAAATAGGTGTGGAAGTACTCTCAGACATCAAACTAGAACCAATACTCATAATCTTCTTAATCATAGGACAATCAAATTCCATGGGGTTTCTACTTGGTAGTTCAAAATGGGATATATAAAAAGCAGAATGGTCCTCTGAGGGGTACTTCATGGAATCCATAACATTAAATATCACAACTTCATCCCCAAATTCCATGGAAAGTGTACCATCATTAACATTTATGATTGTTTTGAATTTTTGAGGAAGGGTCTACCCAAGATAATGGGGGTATGAGAACTTACCTAATCATACTCCATGTTAAGCACGTAAAAATATGTTGGAAAGATCATGTCTCTTACCCAGACAAGTACATCCTCAAGAACTCCCGCTGGATATGTCGTAGCTCTATTTTCCAAATGCACCACTACTCTCGTCGGTTTCATCTCACTAACCTGCAAAGAAGAGAATACAGAGTGAGGCATCACATTTATAAAAGCTCCCAAATTACAAAGTGAATCATAAAAGTGAAACTCCCCTATGGTGCATGGGATGGTGAATGTCCCTAGATCCTTGCACTTTTTCGGCATTTCTAGAGTTGGTGTAATGAGTGCTGACACATTCCTTCCAAGATTTATCCTCTTATTTACCTTGAGCCCTCTTCTATTGGTAAAAAGTTCTTTTAATAATTTCACATACCTTGGAATTTGATTAATGACTTCAAGTAGAGTAATGTTGATCTCCACACGCTTGAATGTATCAAAAACCTCCTTTTTCATTGCTTCTTCAGCCATCTTCTTGGTTTGAACAGCCCTGTTTGGAAAAGGAAGTGGTTTAGGAGGAACATCATTAATATTTTTCTTACCTTTTTCTTTCTCCTTGGGTTTCTCATCAGTTGATGTGTAATTGGGATTTTTTGGTGTTGAGGTGAATCCCGGTGGAATGGTAGGTAGAGAAGCATCAGCTATTTTCTTCCCACTTCTCAATGTGATGGCACTGACATTCCCCTTTCGATTTGGAGTGGGTTGGGAAGGTAGATTTTTATAATTCTTACTTACAAGTTCATGGAGGGTGGTGGAAATCTGTCACATTTGATTCTTCAACTCCCTCAGCTCTGAACCTTGACTCTTCAACTCAATCTGTTGATTAAGAACAATTTGCTTTAAAAGTTCATCAGTGTTAGAATCTACCTTTAGTGGGGGATTCCCTTGTTGTTGGCTTGTTGATGCTTGGGATTCAAATATCATTTGGGGTTTTTGGAAACCCTACTGGTAAGGTGAAGGCTGCTAGAAGTTTTGTTGAAAGTGTGGCCTTTTTTGTTGTCCAGATCCATACCTCATGTCCAATTGATCCTTTCACCCTTGGTTGTATGTTGGGGCAAAGGAATCAAGCTTATTTTGGGGATATGGTTGTTGCTGCTGATATGGTCTCCCTAGTAATATTGTTGCATAATCCTCTGTCTCTTGTAGTTGTGAGAAACAGTCATTTGGGTGGCTTGTCTCAGTGAAAATTCCACAAGGCCTTGAAGGAGGGGGTTGGGATGTCTTTTGTGCCAAAGAAATCTGCCTCACCATAGTTGTCAATTCATCTAACTTGGTATCAATAAAATGACTCTTAAGAGAAAAAGTACTTACCTGATATACTCCTCTGACATGTGGTGCACCTCAATCGCCAAATTGTTGGGAGTTTGGGGCTATTTTGTCGATCAACGCACGTGAAGATACTGGTGTCTTATCCACCAATGATCCTCTAGCCACAACATCCACCATACTCCTCTCCATATGTGTTAGTTCTTTATAGAAGTATTGGATGAGGAGTTTCTCACTAATTTGGTGATGTGGGCATCTTGCACACAACTTCTTGAATCACTCCCAGTACTCATACATTGACTCCCCTTGTGTTTGCTTGATCCCAGAGATCTCTTTACGAATGGAAGTGGTCCTTGATGCTGGAAAAAAATCTCTGTAAGAAAAAACTTTTTAAATCATTCCAAAAGGTTACATCTTCAAGTTATAAATCCAGAAGAAGTTTTCTAGAAAAAGATAGTATTTTTTTGTTTTTAGTTTTAAAATGAAGTTCGATTAAAATGACAGAATAAAAAGATGTTTTTTTAGAAAATATTTAAAATGAGTAATCAATATAACTCTACCTTATATTTTACTTATTAATCATTATCATTTAAATAAATATCCACTTAATTATGATACCCTAATTTTTTAACACTCTAACCCTACAAGAGTTAACTTAACCACAAAGATGGAATTACTTAAACACTAGGCTAGCTTCGAAACACGCAATCACAACACCCTTCTTTGATTGTTGTTTTAAGGTTAGATTATGGTCAGTGGTTAATTATAGCACATATCCATTATGGAAATGAGGATTAATTGTTTTTAGGTATTATATTTGAACTCTACAAATTTATCCTGTGTGGTCTTTTATTACCGATTAAGATCACACTCTCACAATTTACACAAAATCTCGACCTCGTGTGTTTTTTGTGTTAATTATTCAATAGCTTGATTAGTTTTATATAATTTAAAAACACAATTCATGGATAATATAAAGTTAATTATAGTAGCCCAATGATTCAAAATAATTAAATGAATATGGTAGGAGATAGATCGATCACTAAAAAAACTACTCTTCCATGGACGGTGTGGTCATCATGGAGACATTTTGCATGAGCAAAGGATTGAAAGGGTAGAACCCAATCTTGTCTCCAATCTTGATTCCAACCCAATTAAAAAGATTAATATAAGAAGAAAAGGGAAGAATGCAGAAGATTATTTGAAGAAAAATTCAAGATACAAACATGAAAGAAAAGAAATAAAAAGAGGATGTGGGAGAAAAGATCCTTTTTGGAAAAGAGATTTTCACAAAGCCTTACTTCTTCCAAGAGTTGTGAGGGGCTCCCAAGAGATACACTTTCGTCCAAACCTTCCCAAAACCTCGACCATCCCTCCCAAATAGTGAAAACCCCTTTAAATAGAGTTTGTGAGGGCTAGGGTTACATAACTTTTTAAGTGTGAAATGAAAACTCGGCCAAATATTTTATTCCAGGTTTCACTGCATAGTTGACCTCAAAAAAGCGTGAATTGGCCGGCCTTATAGAAGGATTATTTCTTCCAAATCCTGTCCCTGACCTTTCCTCAAAATTTTGGCTCAATCCAATCCCGAATAAAGAATATATGGCCCAAATGGTGAACTGATGTCCAAACTGGATAGTTCAGTCCAGCTTTGTCTTCAGGGACCATTTAATCCATCATATGCATGATCCAGCTCCCATGTCCTGAATAGAATTAGTATCCCATTAAGTCAGGAACATAGTTACAAAAATTTTAGTCAAAATAATTTACTGAAAAATATTTATGCCTGAAATACTACAGTGAATTTTAAAAGGGTAAAACTGGAATTTTCATCAAATTTGCAAATGAATGATCGAATCCCAAATATTCCATAATTGAACATATCTAGCACAATGTGAGGAAATTATATCATTTATAATAAATAAAATATTCAAAAAATAGTGTTTTATCAGTGTGCCAACATAATTTCTTTTTAAGTTAATTATATTTGCACCTCTTTCTTTTTGTTGGGTGGAATTGGGAGAGGAGAGAGCCTTGGGAGAAATAAATTTCTCCAATGAAGAACACTTTTCCAATAAAGAATACCGACCTCCTTTGACATTCTTCCTCGGGGATTCTTCTGATGTGGGATGTCCTCATCTATGATGAATCGACATCGTCTTCTCCCTCGCGATCTCCGTCAATGAATCAATATGAGGTAGGGGTTTATTTATAAGTGATTTTATATTCTCATGTTCTTCTATTCTAAAACAACGAATGTGGATCAACTCTCTATTTTAGATTGATCCGCGAATGTTTTTCTTTTATGGGATTGGGAATGATTAATTGTAGAAGCTTGAAGGGATGTTGTTTGAATTATTTTTTTCCCTTACCCATTCTTAATATTCTTGTGATACAAGTATAATAGCCACTTGCTACCACTCTTATGTGGAGAGTGAGGGCCAAACTAATATGGCTTGTCCTCTCCACAAATCTTGTGATGATTTGTGATATTGAATGCGACAAAGGCGATGGTAAAACGACACCACCCCGCAGCCGCCACCGCCTCACGACCTTCGTCCTTCGCGGCATCCCCATAACTGAGCCGCACCGTGGCAAACACGACCACCGCGCCCCATGGCCCCGCCGCACTGCCCACGGCTGTCACCGACCAGGATGAACCGCCACCACTGACTGGGTCGAACTGCCACCATAGACTGGGCCAAGCTTCCGCCGCCGTTTGCCGAGCCGCTCCTACCAGACCGCATTCCCGCAGCCGGACCGCCTCCCCACAGCCGGTCTGTTCCCTCGTGGTCGGTCCGCGCCCTCGCGGTACCCGCGGCCAGTCCGTGCCCTCGCGGTACCCCTCGGCCGAGCCACCCTCGCGGCACCCTCATGGACCTCGCTTGTCGGTCTGGACCCAACGGTCCAAGCCGCACTGCGGGCCGGGTCGGTCCGACCAGGTCGGACTGGACTCGGGCCTCCTACGACCTTATTACTTTCTTTTGGCCATAACGTTGGCACCGGACGTCCGTTTGACGAACCGTCAATGGCGATGGAAATCATGGAGTGATACAGTTCCTTTAAGTACACCCCACTATAGTTTGGAATTATGATGGGAAATGGTTAGGTTGGACCAAGAACGAATCCAACTGGGCCCCCGGGACTAAAAGGCTAATAACTCACAGACCGGGCATCTGATTGACGCATCATCTGTTGCATTGAGACCCTTGTGACATGGCGGACCTTTGAGATGCTTCTTCATGGGACTTCATGACAGTTGGATCATTGACCAGTATATCGTGGAGTGGATCCTCCCGGAGATGAGTGGCTCGACTGGCCTAGTGGGGAGCACCTTGGTGATGCTGCAAACCCACGGTGGGGAGCGCCTTGGTGACACGACATACCCACAATACTCTAAAGGAGGATTACCTCAGTAGGCTACGAGGAGGAGCACCTCTGTGTGATGTAGAAGACCCACGGTGGGGATCGGCTCTGTGTGACGCGGCAGGCCCACGGTACTCGACAGGAGGAGTACCTCAGCAGTCCAAGGTTAGTGATAAGCACCTCTGTGTGACATGGAAGGCCCATAGTTCTCGATAGAGTTGGAATTCTACAGTAGTTGAGGTGTTCGGAATGTTACTTGTTAATACCCCTAGAATAAATCCTGGTGTGAGATTAGTCAGTACCTTTGTGTTTTCCTCATGATTGAGATGGATTAATTGATAACTTAGGTATATGTATGGGCATATACCTATGTAAGGTTATCTGTTGATTTCATACTTTGTGTTTTATCCTTGTTGGATTTTGTGAGACCTAGAGGGTCTCAGGGTCCCTACTGAGTATCATTATACTCACCCCCTGCACAGGATATGCCCACACCTTGTTGTGTTAGATGCAGACGATGGATAGCGCTGAATGAGGCTGAGAGTACCAGGACTAGATGGTACCTAGAGGTGGACCATACGGCGTGACGGTACGTAGAGAAGACAGGTGAATGTGGATTGTTGAGGAGGCGATATGTAACTACCCTTCAGGTAGGAACCTCAGAGGATGATCCATTAGATGTATTTCTCTTTCCTCGGTTGTATTGCATTTCAGTTGTACTTATACTTTCTAGTTGGGCTTGTATTCTGGACCCTTTTTACTTACTGTACTCACTTGTTTACTATACATTTGACTTGCGTTCGTATCTTGTTGTGTGTTTGTTTGCGTGTGTTTACAGGTTATAAAAGAAATTCATTCCTGGTTTTAGGGAATACGCCTTTTGTGCTAGTCGCCAGCCCCTAGCATATGGAAGGCGGGCTTGGTCTAGTCACGACACGAGCCCTGGGGGATGCGTTGTGACATATTTCACACCTTCATACTACACTTAGTTAACTTTCTATAGTGTTTTCAAGAAATCAGGTTTTGTTAAAAATAGTTTTGAAGTACTTTCTCGGGTTAGGTTTACATGTGCTTATGAAAAATGTGTTCACTGGATGTCAAATGTTGTTTTGATAATGTTTTAATAATGAAACTCACCTTTGATATACTCTTCAATAGGTTGTGATAGTTTTTCCAGTTTGAATGAATTATTTATAAATTAGTCAGTCTATTAATTAAATTTTTTATAAATTGTTTCATCTATTTAGAAATTTTTGAATAAACTGCTTGACTTGTTCTTAAAATCATTTATAAATTGTTTGTCTTTTTCGTATAATAGATAAAAAATTGTTTGGTTTGTTTTATAAAGTTTCCATGAATTTAGAGTTTTTGTAATACGTGATGAATATAATTTGGGTAATGTTTTTGTGTATTTTCAAAGGAATGGTTTCAATTGTATTCCTCAAGGTTTTGGACCATTTGGCCTTGGAACATGTTTTGATGAGATTTTAAATAGGGGTAAAGGCCGATTATTTCGTTGTGAAGTGGTTGGGTGCGTGTCTTTGGAACTTGGGCCTGTTTGACATTGAAAATGAAAACGTGGTTTTTGTGGGATATTTTTGGTAATGTTTTGGCTATATAAAGCTAAAGGTCTGATTTCCAACACTTATGTTTTCAAATAAGTTATTTAATTGTTTAAGTAATGTGATGACCCATTTGGTACCTTTAACTCAAATGATGATGCTTGTATGAACTTTTAGAAAAGATTGTGAAAAACAAATTGTGTACCCGCTTGAAAACCTTATTGTTTTGTGAAATGTTCTAAATGTTCATATGTTGTGAAGGCCCAATTGGAACATTGTTTAATGTGAAATGATTGAACATGTATATGGGTCACTCCTGCCCAGGGTAACCC
The DNA here is from genome assembly GCA_963277665.1 of Viscum album. NCBI lineage: Eukaryota > Viridiplantae > Streptophyta > Magnoliopsida > Santalales > Viscaceae > Viscum > Viscum album. Next base: position 406,845,319 of record OY728164.1, on the reverse strand, counting down.
TTTTTGGTTGAATACATAGTAAACATTCGTGTTTGGGGTAGGCAAGTGTGGTGAGATGAGTCACACGTGTGAGGGACTCCTAATTACATAGTATTTTTATAACCAACATGGGTTCCTAGGTGTCCTTTAGTTGATCGAGTGATGGTTACTTATCAATCCTAATTAGACGGGTTGGTACCCACTGGTAGGTATAGAGGCCAGATGGGGAGTGTCACTGGTTTCTTTTTCCACGAGGGCGGCCAGTTGGTTATAGTCTTAGGATATTCACCATACTCCAGCAGGTGGTTCCAGACTAAGTACGTCCAGGGGTATTTTAGGGATTTTTAGGATCACCCATGGTTACTTAATTATTTACATTCCTGTTTATTTTTTTTGTAATATTTTATTTTCAACTTTCTCTATTTACCTGTTTATTTTAACATAACTTTGGTATCTCTTGTCATGGGTTTTTCTTATAGAATGTCAAATTGTTTTGGAAATGATGTGCAGTGCGTGTTGGATTTTCAAATGGTAAAAGCATGTGATTATTTTAAAATTGAGAGAGCCCTGTTTTTATACTTGTATTTTCATACTTGTGTTAATGGATTGTCTTGGGAAAGGAGGCATTGGATTCAGTGGTTTATCTTTGGCTTTCCTACTGAGAATTTTTGTGCTCAAACATGTCTTATCTTTTTAGTTTTAGGTTTTAGTTTTGAATCGCTTGCGCAACGAGTGTGGTACTGTGTTGGGTGGTGGCCTAAGAGGTCACACAGAGGTATGTGCAATTTATTTTCTTCCTACTGCTAGTTTTAATTTTAACTGGTAGTCTTTATTTATTTACCCATATTTTATTTATGGGAAAAATCATTCCCTATTATGTTTTGATGTTTTTCACTAGTTTCCATCCTGGGGGGATCAAGAATTCCCCTCATGACATGTTGCGAACCGATTGGGGTGCCCGATTCAGGGTTGACCTGGGCCGGTTCTTGACACAAGTCATCCTTCCCTTTGTTTATCTACCAACATATGGGAAGTTACTATATATGGGATATTATTATAGATAAATACCTCCACACATTCACTTATTTCGTCTAATAACTCAATTATTTAGGGCCTATAGCCCGATATAAGACACTACACCTTCACCTAGCTCATCTACCAATATAAATCACAAAGGGATTATCATTCATAATTCCCACACCATAATTGTGACAGTAATATTTTTCCTTATAGACCTATTCATATTACCTTAAACTACAAGAAATCATAGGTATTAGTTATTTTAATTTAAACTAAAATACAAGATGGTTCTAGTTACACAACCTTAAAAGGTACACCAGTTGTCCTAACTGCATAACCATAAAAGGCATAATTTTGGACTTTATCACATGATATTAAAATTCACACCATTATTCTTCATATGGGTTTAAAATAGGAACTCTAACTAGATATATTTTTATTAAATTCCTAGGCATACATGGAAAAATAATTTTATGGAACCAATCCAAATAAAATGGAACCACTTACATAACATAAAATAATCCAAATTCTTAGGATAACTTAAGACCTAGATCAACCCTTAAACCATTCTATACTACACAAAAAATCCATCATACATTTAATATTTGGTGTTATTTTGAACAAATAAACTCGCCTTGAGAAAATTAATTGGTGATGATATAGTAAAACCTTAAAATTTTAGTGATAATACGCTGTATTGGTGATGAGTATGTAGATCTCTAAACCTATTACTGACAAGCTAGTAAACTCCAAAATCTATTGATGGTGATCCAACCATGTGGTGACAAGATATTACATCCCCTAAAGTTCAATGATGATGATCTATCCTACTAGTGATGATCTAGTATTCTCCAGATCCATTTCTAAAAAAGAAAACATGTTGGTGATTAGCTAGTATAGCCCCCAAATCTAATGGTACTAGTGGTGAGCTAGAAGAACACCCAAAACTATTATTAATGTTCCATCCTATTGGTGATAATCTATTTGATCATGAAAATGAATTGGTTATGAAAAATTAAATCCTTAAAAATTTCTATTTATGAATTATTAGATCCTTAGATTAACTATTTTCTTTCTAGTAAATCTCTAATCACCTTGGTGATGACTCAACTCATGGGTGACAAGATAGTAGATTCTAAAATATGTTGGTGATGATCTAAACCATTAGTGATGATATGATAAATATATAATTCATGTATGTGATGAGAATAAATCATCATTACTCTCTAGATATAATTTCTTAAAGGATATATCATTGCCTTTCAGGATATAAATAAAAATTTTCATAACTCTTAAGTATTCTTGGAGAACCATAAACTCCGATGTAACTTTTACTCCCTATCGTAATGAGAACACTATCCAAAATCCATTTTCATAATGAGCATATACATTACACCTTTCCAAGTCTTCATATATAGTATTAAATCTTCATGTTCTCCTATATATATATATATATATCTTCAAACCATATAATAACCACACATGTACATGTACTCATGAAAAAAGCATGGGATGCCTTGTGTTATGAGCATATAATCAAATATTTTAACACATTGTATGTTCAAATGTCTCGATTAATCAATCCCTTTCATAATGGGCGTTCAAACTATTGGAATATAAATTTATTTAAATATTTCAATAACATGTCTTAAATATTTAAGAGATCCCCAAACTAGATAATAAACCCCTTTATGGGATAATTTGACTTCCCATTTTCTCATTTTATACACATACACCCTAATATCCCTATAATCCTTCTTTTTTCCCATAAGGAATGGTAAATCAAAATAAAATAAAAAAAGTGGGGGAGGAAACAGCACAAAAAAAATAGTGATCCTGATATAAAATCCTTCACCTATGAAAGTGGTTGATCAATCACATATGATTACATTTGATATTAAATTGATGGGTATATAATTTTCTTTTTGCAGTTCATAGAATCCAAATATCTTAAAATGGATACCATGAAGATTCTTCCATCAAAGGGTATAGTGGAAACCCATAATTCATCAATGGAACTATAATTCATAGTCACTTTACTTTGATTTCTCACAATTATGGTAATGCTACTATTTCCAATCCTTTTAATGGATAACACACTCTCTCCAACATAATTTATCTATTGATATATGATTATCATGCTGGAGTGGAAGTATATATTGAATGGTATGATCCCAAATTTTTTATGAGTATAAGAAAATATCAAGGGTATAATGTCGTGGAAGCTAATTTGGCACCCAAAGATCAACATGGGTTTTCAAGCCCCATCATTAACTCTAACTACTATGGTAACATCTCCCCTAATAATGAAAATCCCCTCCTATCATATTTATAAGATATTGATATGGATATTACTTACATTCTACTAGATATTTGGGAGTTTACTAAGAGGTATACCTATCACCATGGATATTATCATCTCTAAATTGTCCCAAATAACCTAGAGATCATTAAGGACACTCTAACCTTGGTAATCTAGACTTTGGAATTCAGAAGAAGGTCCCTAAGAGGGTATAAAAACCCTAAACCTCATCATAAGATCATCTCCCCTACCTATACTATTTATACCCCAAAGGTCCTCCTCTATATTTAAATATAAACATAAGGATAATTTAATGTTATGTTGTCTAGGAAGAACCAATATACTATCAGGTGTACTCATGTGGCCCCAAAAACTAACTCTTTCTCCTCAATGGAGATAAAATATAATTGATGTTTTCAAAATTTAAGTAACCACAACTAGTATAATAGGAATCACCATGTCAATGTAGAAATGCCCCATGAGATTCCTCCCATTGGTAAGACCAGTAAACCTGGAGGTCCTTCTTAAGTTCACAAATAGGAGAACCAGAATGAGAAATCATTGAAAATTTTCCAAATGGTTTCCCATTTCATGGGATTACTTATACCAAAGGAGTAAATTCACTATATCCTATAATACCTTTTCAAATAAATTTTTATCAGTGTTAAGATGCAAATATCAACTCATGATTCACTAGCCCTGAGGAATTAGAGTCCGAATTGATGTCATGGAATTCCATTCAGTTGAAAAATATTACAGTTTCCATGAAAGAACCCTCTTACTAATAGGTTCTACATAAACATTAGCTAGAATTACCAAATATCTTATCATTGACTATTGAAATATCATTATCATTGACAAATATTTTAATGAAATAATCATCACCCATCCTACTATTATAATTTTTATCACTATGTGAGATAGAAGAAACACATAGAATCTCAACCACACTCAGTAAATCCAATAGGAAAAACCTTTGTGTAAAAAATAGGTGGATGAACCATCCATCTAAGAAAAATTTTATCCTAATTAAATATGGAAGTAATTGGAAAATGACAAGGTACTATCCCCTTTACACCCATAGAAATCGTATTCCTGAATAGATTGAGATGGAACACATGTTGTGCCTTTGTCACAACCGTTGGAAAATTCATAATTTATTCAGAAACAAATTTATACCATATATTGGATATGAAAAAAATCTCAAGATGATTTTAAAGTGATTTAATAAAGTATTCCTCACTATCCTCTAAATTTTAGGGATCCTAATGTTTGACAAGAAACATGAGAACCTCCAACACGATTGCTTAAAATGCCTCAACATAATTTTCCAAATAATTAAAGAGACCTCTCCAAATGTATTTATCCATGGATGGGGTAGATATGATACCCTACACTTAATCCATCTAATACAATAATTAGAGGACCCAAATATCCAAGTCTTAACTCCCTCCTTAGAATAAAACTTAGAGGAGGCATACAATATTATTAAATGCAATGATTCCTTGAACTTGAGTCATGATACTAATAAGAATACTCCACCAAATTTCCTTATCTCTAAGGCTCATAAGATACATTATTTATGGCTTCAATAAGTCTATAGGATTATTCATGAAGATATACACATTTTTAAGGGTTCAAAACTAATAATAGAAAAACTTGTTAAGGATTGACCACCTCTCATTACCATTCCCACTTGTTATACATTAGATAAACCATGGTACCCTCTAGGAAAAACACTCTATATGATGCTTTTAAGAATACAAGATTAATAATCAATGAAATATATGGAATTAATTAAAATTTAAATATATCAAAAACTACCCCATATCCCAGGGATTGGTGAATTTTTATCTCAACCACTTCCACCCACACTTCTAATTAAAATAATGGTGGATTCAGTGGTGGGGAACATCCTCTAAAGAAATTGATTTTTCAAAAGGATTAGGTAACCCCAAAATATATTTTACTAAACAAAATTTATTCTTGTTCCTCATTTAATATAAATAAAAGGATATTCTATCAAGATTACATGTCATATATAATCTTATAATTCATCATGAAGATTATCCAATAATGAGAAATAAAATATCATAAAGTTCATAAATCTTTAATCCCATCCTACAAATCAATCATCATAGCCAATAAAAATGATTCATTTAATGGTTATTCAGAACAGGATGAAGCCCTATACTTTATAAACATTGATGATTAATTGATACTTTCAAGGTATTCATTGGATGATTCCATAAATACTAAAATTATTGTGGTTTCATATAATGATACGAGTAATTAACAAGGTGGAGATGAAATTGAAGTGATTAAAGAAGGTTTAAACACATGATATTAGTGGTAGGATCAAGAATTTGTATCCCCTTATGAGTTCCAATTTTCTTACACTTGGAGTACCCTTAATAAATATAATTTAAAGGGAATTGTTATATCCTCACCATACCCACTACCCGAGACTGTTGAAACCCTCTCTCTTGAGGAGGAACCTTCCTAATGGAAAAGGTAAATTGAAATAAATTATTAATTTAATCAAAATATATGTTATGAAAACATGTCATATTTGGATGGAATTTTATCCAAGGATTAACTTTTATTGATCTACCTACCTTAGTGAGAGGAAGTCTCCCATATGACAGGGACAAATCTTATTCAACAAGAAACAACTAAACAACACCAACCTATTTGATTGGATATCTCCCCATTTGATCATTGAGATTTAAATCCTATAAAATTTCATCCAACTCCAGTTTAGGAAATAAATATTGGGTGTACCTCTATATAGGGATCAATTTCATGGACTAAAATACTTGAAATTATAACTAATAAATTTGATGCAATTGAGGAAAAGTGTTTACCAGTACAATTTGAGAAGAATATATATCTTGAGTGGATTGATAAAATTACTCCACCAATAGATTTAATGAAACCTTAATTATTGTCTTTAATGGTATAGGATACCCAGATAAATATCTCATTCATTTCACCTCTTGGTGTGACCCGGTGTAGAAGACCCTTGAATAATATAGGGAACCCACATTATAGTGTTTTTTCTAAGAAATGAAAGGACTCATATTCATATAGTATATAAAACTATACAAAAGGTTAGTTTCTAATTGGAAATATCTCAAATGGTGATTTTTATTTTAATTTAACTCAAAATTTATAAATTAAAGGCATTTATGGCCTCTTTAGTTTCAAACGAATAAAAAATGAGAGAGTTGCTAATTTTATTTCTGAGTGGAAGGGTATATTCTCTAGAGATGAAATTCCCCAAAGAGTAGCTCTTAGAAATGTGTATGGAGAACCTAAAGTTAAATTAAGATACTATATAGATATTTAAAAAGTATCCCTATGTTTTTCTATAGTTTACTAAAATAATAAAATGCTTGGGGATGAAATGAGTTGAACCAAGGTAAAGTCTTGACAGACACTACCATCACAAAAAAAAGGATTGGAAAGGAAGAAATGGATACCATCACTATTAAGAAAACTAACTCTACAAAACTAGACCCAAAACTAGTAAATTTTCAAGTGGTATCAACACTTATACTATAATCTCAACAACAATAACAACATGCATTCCCTAACCCAAACACAAAAGATATCTATGGGAAGTGGAGGCATTGTGACTTCAAATCTAGGAATAAAAAAGAATATTCTTTCTCACATGAAAAAGTTCCCAGGTATTTTTTTATCCTTGGAGAATAATATGATCAAACTATCATATATTAGATATCCCAATAAGGAATATCTCGATGATCACAATAACTACTCCCCTTACAATCTAATGTTGGGCCACACCATTCAAGATTACTTTATATTTAAAAATTTGATCTAGAATTGTTATATAGTGGTGTAGTGGTATTGGATATACCCAAGGTACATGTGATCCATGTGGTAACCACCCTTATTAGAGTGTTAATAAATTCTAAAAAAATGTTTACAAGATTGATAATTGGATTAACTAAAAGTTCACCAATCATATAAAGATCATCAACAGGGTATAACTAAATCTACCATTCATGATCCCAATTCCTCATGTATCTGTAGTTGCAAAAACTTTAGCATTAAAATATGTTTAGAATAAGGTTATATTTTCATTGAATTTCTAATAAACCAAATAAATAAACAACATGAGTCCCCAAACTGGAATATAATCTCATAGATTTCATGTCTCTGACATTTAGAGAACGGGTTCCCTCTTATCAAATGAAACCATACTCTAATGAATAAATGTAATTAACTAAATATAAATTGATATTTTAACATAATTTATTACAAAACTAATTCTAAAATTGGATTTAAATTTTTTATATATAATAATTTATGTTAAAACCTCTTTAGAGTTGAGTTTTGACATTGTTTATATTAATAACTGAGGTTAAAAAATGGTTTTAATGTTAGTTATTATATAAAAAATGTTAAAACACCTATATCAATGGGTATTAACATTGGTTATATAATATCCAAGATTTAAAATAGTTTTAATGTTGGTTATTATATAACATATTGGTCCCACTTTGTATTTTTATTATATTTGTTGTCAACAAACATGAACTGTCAATAAAGCTTTGATGCCAATATATTGATGAAGAATGACTTGGAAGTAACTTGAAGAACCTAATCATTATTATAAGAAGATAAACCCAAGAATTATGAGAAGAATGGTGTTCCAAATTAAGGGGTAACTTTATATTAAGTGAATAATTATTGGAGACACATCTTAGAAGGATTAGAGACACCTCTTGAAATTTGGATTTGTGAATTTCTATTCAATTATCATATACAAAGGAAGAACTTTCCATTGGAGTTTTTTAAATTCATTCACATTAATGAAAATAATTAAATACTTTTTAATTGTTTGTGAATGATTCTATCCATATGTATTTAACTGGCTTGAGAGGTATAAAATATACATATATGGAATTGATGAGATTTAAAAAAAAGAAATTGGGAATTTATGAGTATAAAACCCCTATATTTAAAAATTTACTTTTAAAAAATAGTACAACATTTAATAGAATGTGGTATATGCAACATTGAGCTTAAATTAATGATGATATACTATAGAAATATTATTATTTAAATATGACTATTATAACCTATACATTGGTTTAGGGAATATGAATAAGAATAACCATATTATGAAATATATGTATAAATGTTTTTAATAAAAAATATAATCAATCATATATTGATTCTTAATTGGTACAAAATGAAGATAAAACCTTTTTAAGGTAAAAGATATATTTTTTATAAAACTATTTTTTTATGAAATGTATTTTTATATTAATATATTAAATTAATCAATTGATAATTGATTCTAATTAAATAAGTAGATTATATATACAATAAAGTTAATCAAAATTCATTTAACTATGGTTATTAGGAAAGTAATGAGAATAAAGTAATTTTATAATTCAAAAATACATTTTCTTCAAAAATAGTTTTTATTTCACTTTGTGTGTGGATATTATAATTAATTTTTAAAATTTTTATCATTTTTATTTTATAAAATGGTCAATATTTTTGAAACAATCTTGTCATTACAGTCTTAGGATGAGGTTTTTTAGGTATTTATGAAATGTTTGATTTTTGGGTGAATAGTGAAAATACCAATTTTTGAAATATTGTCTCTATTATGACATTATTATGATGTAAGCATGACTTAATAAATTATAAAACCTTTGTATAGACCAAATATACATTAAATAATTTAAATAATTTGTTTAAAGACATTATTTTTAATTTTTTAACCCATTCTTGACTTTTATGAACATTAATTATATTTTATTCAGATTAAAAACTATTTTTCAGTCTTTGCATTTAATGGTATGGTTAGAAGGTTTCATTCAATTTTTCCAGATAAAAAATAATAAAAAATTAATTTTTATTACTTAACCAATAAAAATGTGGAAATAATTTTCATATTATATTCCAATATGAAATGATTTTTACAATTAATTCTAGTTTTTTTCTAATTTTTTTTTTCATGCATCTTATATACTTATATTAAACGTAATTTCATCTTCCTATAGATTTTGAATCTCATAAAATGGATTCAAGATTTTGAATAATAATTTCCAAAAAAATTATAGTTCCCCTTTTATTTTTGTGAATGTAATTAAGTTATCATAGTAAAAAAGTTAAGTTTTCATGATTACGTTTAAATTAGATCTAAATGGGGTTTAACTAGGAGATAAGCCTTAAAATGTCTCCAACACTTGTATAAATTTTATTGGATGAGTTTATTTGAACCTTGTAACATCTTATCTGCTAATGTTTTGTGCCTTGGTTCTATTTTAATATGAATGATACCTTTTGATATTTTAAAATTTTGAATGATTATAAGAGGTCCACCCCCTCATCTATAAAATGGCACCACTTATCCTCTCTTCTTCACACATTTTGTGTAACTACCCAGACCCCAGTATCCTTGATCTGATGGTGAATTTTTTAAATTGGTACAATATGTAATAAATAAAATACAAAATGACCTATTAGTTTAGTTGTATTTTTGAACTAGATACATACTTTAATCTCACATTACATTAGAGAACATAAAATACAAAACATAGTGAAAATAAATATTCTACATCCTTGAACTCATTCAAGGATTCCTTCTTCATATCCCAGGGAAAGGAAAAAAATAAGGCTGTTATTGGGTGATCATTAAGGGTTGTGTACAATGGAATATATAATAATTAAATAAGGAATAATAAATATGGAAAGATAATAACAGAAAACACATGAAATTTAATCAATAACTTGATCATGAATAATAATATGGTAAGAGTAATTTAAGATAAAATAACTCCATTCAAATAATTTCATGATATTGAAAATTATACTTAGATATTTTTCAAAATAATATCATGGAAATTAATAATTAATTGAATAATGATGTAATTCATAATTTTAGAAATCTGAAACTTGTCGTTGAGGCCTTATGCCATGACAATTTAAACGGTGGGTAGGTATACACCAAAAACCGATTTAATAAGGCTATCCAACTAGTTTCTCTCATGATACCTAATGATTAATTGAGGTTATATATAATTTTAATACCCTCACATCACTTAATAAGTTAAATTCATTCATCATATAAATTAACAATAAAACTTAATTAATATGACTTTAAAATCAATAATTGTCCATATTAGAAGAACAAACATACATAATGTCAATACTTTACTTTAAGAAGTTGAAAATAAAACATACATAAAAATATGGTAGATTTTATATTTTTATTATATCCTCATTAAATCATAATATTCAATAAAATATATTTATATAGATAAAAATACTTTAAATAGATCTCTAGACATTTTCTTGAGGGAAATACCCCTTTTCACATTGGAATCACTTATTTAAAATCTAAAAATATCCCAAATATTAAGGAAATATTTTTCTTTAAAAAAATTATAAAACTATAAAGTAATATTCAAATAATATATTTTTAATGGTGGTAAGAAATTTCATTCATGTCATATAAGTTAAAAAACATTCCCTTCACACTTTCGTTAGAAAAGTCAAAAAGTACAACATTCGAAAAACAACAAGAGAATTACTTTTAAATAATTTTTTAAAAATTAAAAAAAGTTTAAAAAATTATATTATAAATAGTTTTAGAATATTAAAAATATTCCTTAAAAAAATTCAAGGAAAATATGGACATGGAAGAAAAATATTTCTGACCGAGTAGAAAAAAAAATTTTCCTTAAAAACATTATTTTTGTATCTTGAGTGCTTAAGGATAGGAAAATGAAATAAAAAACTTTTAATTTATATAAATAAATATAAGAGTAGAAAATATATTGGTTTTAATATATAAATATAAAATATTTCTCCTTTTTAATACTTAAACATAAACAATATCGAATAATGACGAGGTTGTGAAATAAACCCTTACCATTTTAGTGACTTTTGATTTGTAAGACCCATAAAATAATAAAATAAAATGAATCTTTAAATATCATTAAAATAATTAAATTAACTATATAACATGTCAAAGGGTTAGTATATACACCATACAAAAGAAACGAGTGGTGAGTATGGCATGAGTCTCTCATAAATAAAAGTGAGACTAGAGATCCCTTACCTTAAGTCTGAATTCCTTCATATGTGTTTGAAACTCCTGTATAATAAATATATATTTATTATAAATATATTATATAAAATTATCATATATATCATACCATATATTATTTACTTATAACCTTTTATCAACCATTTATTAACAATTCTTTATTAAAATCACTATTTTGGGTGATAACTGCCTCAATTTGTCATGTATTTTTTAGTTCATTATTTTTAGTCCTTGCATATTTATCATGGTTACATAATATCAATAATATTATTAATTATATAAATATATTATATATTAAATATATTTACATTTAGATCCATCCATAAAAGGTATATATAGAAAAATTAATTACACTATTCATGGAGACGGTGGGTGGTACGTACACATGAACATTATTTTCACTTTTCAACAGATGGAATAAAATAAAGGTAAATAATAATTCACATTTATAGGATCATTTTTATATCACATATATCTTATATATTCATTAAATTTATCCTTATTACCATCCATGTAGAGCATAAATGAAAAACAGATCACATCACTTCGTGGAGGTGGTAGTCCACACGTATGTATGAGAAACATTTTAATTTTCAAATGGATTGGAAGGTATGAAGGTATATATAATTTTAAAATACCATTAGAATAGTTATTTAATAAATTAAACTGGTGATTAAAAACACTGTTATATGGAAACGATAACTGTATGTATGTACGAGTGATGTTTTTGCTTTTCATGGGTTGGAAAAGATATGGAAAATTATTGTCCCTTAATCATAATAAAATATTAGTATATTAATGATATTATAGTCATTACTTTTGGATGGTTACAAAAAATTAAAGTAATTTAAAGGATATATAAATTTGAAATATTTAATAAAGATTAGTACCTCTTATTTGAAAGAGATCCTTTAGATCTTCTCTTAAGGGACCTAGGGTTGGTATTTCGGAAAGACCAGCACCTCTAGAAATTAGATAAGGATGTTTAGAAAAGGTTTTGGTATTATTTGGTTTAGTTAAGAGGCTATAGGTGGTGTGTATAATATAAGATGGTTGGTGCATTTTATAGTGAACTAAAGGGCACACATGGAATTAATAAAATGATTTAAATATAACAAATTCATTTTCATGTGAAAGTAAGATCCCATATTTTTTTAGGTATGTTATTATTTAATTTTTAGTTTTGGTTGCTTGGTTTGGACTTTGGTAAAGGGTCATTTAGTTATTCAAGGGATATATGTGAGGAAGTAGCAAGAGTCTGTCTGCAAGAAAAATTTATGGTATAAATTGTCAATTTAATGGGAAATTATCCTCGACAGACCCCGTAGGTTTAGGTAGACCCCATGAAATGAGAATTTCGGGTGTAAATTCACAATTTATTCCATAAATACTATAATACCTGAAATAAAAATTTTGAAATTACTTTTTTTCCCTCAATTATTTTAACCTAATTTATTCCTCCTCCCTCCCTCATTTCTCAAACATAGCATCCCCTCGAGCTCCCTTCTTCATAAGATCTTAGAATCAACCATATTTAGTCATGTTGGATAGAAAATAGTGGGTTTATAATTCCACTTCATTGTTTTCTCAGTTTATCTTTCCGTATTGAATGTTATCTTCATGAAAGCTAATATTCCCCATTTTCAAGGCATTGTATATTTCTTTAAATTCTATCATTATATCCTGAATTAAAATATAATATTGTATGAGGAGTCATTTACCCATCGAAGTTTTGTGGTCTATACATTTTCCCTTAAATTTTAGGCATTTATATATTGTCATCATTGTGTTGTATGTCTGACCTTACAAGAATTTCATCTAAAATTCATAAATCACTAAATTAATTAATAGAAATGATTCTAGATATTCTATTAGACTTGAAAACCTCAACCTAAATCATCCCCTTTGGTTGGATTGACTAAATAAATTAGTTTCATATATTTTTCTTATGACCAAAACACAACTAAGGTGTGTTTTTCTTAGCATTGTCCGATGGAATTTTATAAATTTAGTCAATAAATGATATGTTTTATGGACCTACCATGGAACACTTGATTACTTAAAGATGAATTAAATGAGAGTTTAATGGTGAGACCATGTCACATGACCCCTGATAAACTTTTTATAATCAATTAGATTCACTTGACCGAATTTTATTACACTTTAGTCACATAACTTATGTAATGAATTAAATTGATAATGGGCATATACATTAACATGAGCCTAAAGTGATTTTACTTCATGCTTACCCTCTGTGATGGACATGGAGGTCCATGTTTCTTATTTAGAATGAATGTACATGATGTTCTGTATTACATACTCATAACCAATGGATATGGAATTCTATATTACTTGCTCATAATTAAAGGACATGAAATTCCTTAATTATTTATTTATAATTAATATAAATGATGTTCTATATGTATTAAATAGAATTAAATGACATGACAAGCCTTAATATATATTTATAAATTATTTACATGATTCTACTTATATATTATCTATAACTAAAGAAAATTATGCTCCTTATTGATTATTAAAATGATTAATGTTTAGATACATTTCAGATTAGTCTGAAGTAGGTAGTATTAGATCTGTGTTCTTTGAGGAACCCAAGCTGACGTGGGTTTTATTAGTTCATTTATTTATTTTTATATTATTTCCTAAAAACTATTTAATTATATATTCAAAAACTGAATTAGTTATAGACACCATTTGTGATGGCCTGTTTATTTTTACTCACACATTGTTCAGGACTCTGATTGGTACCTGGATATATTTCATGTATGTAGGCTAAGATAACAGAAAGCACCCTATTATGGATGCTTGGCCTTCTTTTATATGATTGTGTATGGGAGTAGAGGAACAAGATTGTGCTCATGATTCTATTAGAGATATATTTTTTCCTTTTTTTATTCTACATAGAATGTACTCTTGTATATTAGCGGTATGTTACCCTTACTCCTTATTTTTTATAACATCAAGACATTACCTTGAATATAATACTATGTAATATTTATTTCAGTTACTTTTCTTTGGATATTTACTTTCATTGCTTCCATTATTACATTGAATTATCTGATTTATATTTATATTTTAATAATGTTATTCTCTCTTATAAATATGGTATAGTCTCCCCACCATACCGTCATAGTCCTTTTCTGCTAGTCTATTTCCTCTAGTGTATAAAATGGCACACCTAAGTCCATGTGGCTAGTCAGCTTTGGTTTATTATGAGTTAACCAAGTCCAAGAGGTCATAAAGTGGTATCAGAGCTCTTTTTTACTTTTATCTTGCTATTTCATGTTAGTAGACAAGAGACTATGAATGTGTTAGAGTTTGGTAATGATCCTTTTCCTATGAGTAGCTAACCCGCATATAGGGAAAATCAAAATTAAATGGGATGGGGCTTTTTATTCAAAATTATAGTTATTATAGTTGTATTGATTTCACTAATGGGTGATGTACATGATTCTTGGAATTTATTGTTATTGTTATAGATTATCCTTTTTACCCTTGGCCTAGTATGGTAAGAAAGTGTATGTTCCATGAATCCTTATAGGAACCTAAGGATTCACATATCATGCATATTCCATGTCATATCAATTTCATTTTGTGAATTCCATATAACATACTGTATGCGCCTAATTTCTATATTTATAAAATTTGACAACATTTCTTGAAAGGAAATAAATAATTGGTTACTTAACATGAAAACATAAACCTAAATAGAATTTTCCCACATATCTTAATGGATTCACCTTAACTAACCAATTATCATATGTTTGATCCATGGAACATTTGTTGCATGGGATGAAATTTTAGTTGTTGAAATTAAATGGATGTTAATTTCAATTTATAAGTATGTGGACCTCTATAAATTGGGAATGGTGATATATATAATTAAACCATCATAAAAGGATATTTGTAATTACATGAGATTCCAATTATAAATTATAAATCATAGGACTTTATAACTTTGGAATAAAATATTTATTTAACTAAACCACGATACATTATATATAAAACTACTAAATTTTACTTCTAAAATGAAGTGTTGTCCGTTAAATGGGAATATTAATTACAAATTAAAGAGTGTTTTCCTATATAACTTTTAATTGAAAATTCATATACCAAAACCTCTACTATGAGATATGAGACCTTAACCCTAACCTAACTTTAGTATTGGATAGTTGGGAGTGTCTCTTATGATCCTTTATTAGCTTTTAAATTACTTAGACCTGGATTTTGGATCAAGAAGATGGGCTTTGAATCTTATAAAGGAAGGATTCTTCCTATACTATTCTTTCATATATGGTAATTTTGAAATCAAATTATATTATAAGTCATGTGGTTGTAAATTTAGAAATATCCCACCATGAAAGCCTCTAGTCATATGCCAAGAGGGTGGTGATGATCATGCACTGGAGGTAGTGGGACCTAAACCTCCAGTAATACCTCTTATAGTGACACTTGTAAAACCTTCTATTATAATTGGTCTAGGTACCAATGCTTAGTTTTTAGATGGTTTCTTGTGACTCATATAGACTATGCAGGGATCCCTACGATCTGACTCTACTATGGATGATTTTAACCAAAGAGTTTCAGTAGTATAAACCACCTATATTCTTAGGGGATGGTGGACCCTAGGCTATTGAGTCATGGATAGAGTCCACCTTATCTATCATCAAGAATCTAGAGATGCATCCTAAGAAGAGGTTCAAGATTGTAGTATATATGCTTTATGGATCCACCAAGTGTTAGTGGGATATCCTGAATCAGGTAATTTAGCATTAGAGGATGGCCTAGAGGAATTTTCATTCCTTTTTTCTGATTACTTTTTTCCAGATACACTGAAATCTAAATGAGCTAGGTATTTTATATGTTTGGAGAAAATTAATTTTTTATTTATGGACTATTCATCTCGCTTTACTGTTCTCTAGAATTTTTCATCATATCTTTCTAGTTATGTGTTTACTAGAGCAAGGTGGTTTGAGGATAGGCTTAGGTAGGCTATCCATTTTCAGGTGAATGATTTTCATATGACAACCAAATATGAAATAGTGAACCATGCTCTCATCTCTCGGAATAACCTGAGGGAATATAAAAATGTGGATCATGGTATTTTAGTTCCTATATATGAAAGCAACTCATATGGTGGTAGGAAGTGTTGTTTTTAGATTTCTCATGGGAGCAGTAGTAGTTAGAGCATGCACCCATGCCACCAGGTGACATGTCACCAGTGTGGGAATCTATGACACATGAAGCCCCATTATAGAAAAGATCAAGTGGAGTAATGGGATTGTGGTAGGATGGGGTGTTTTTCATTTTTCAGGACCCTTCCTCCAGTGGTTAGTGAGAGAGGTTCTTCACCAGCTCTAGGTTCTGGTGTAAGATTAATAGATTCACATCATGAAGGTAGTTGGAGTAATACAAGTCAATCAATATGGGGAGTTAGTTTTGTACATGGTGGCTAGACTCTTAATATGTATCATCATAAGGGAGGACCAACTTTGGGTAGTCAGGTTTTGAATCGGGACTTCATATTGGTCTAGATATATGTAGTGTACCATACACTTGAGGAATAGAGTATTGGGCCTTCTACAATTCGATGTGTGATTTTTGTAGCCTCTATTTCAGTATCTACCTTATTTGATACAGTCATGTCACACTCCTTTATATTTGTACTGGTTGAGGAAGGTCTTGGGTTTGAAATTTAGTATTTCTATGGATTGTTGACTCTTGATACTCTATTGGGAGTGTAATTAGAAAGTGTGCACCAATGAAAGGAGGTCCCCCTTAAGATTGGCGTCTATCATTTCTTATGGGACCTCTTCGTCCTCAAGATGATAGGATTTGACGTTATTCTTAGAATGGATTGGTTGGTTCTCTGTCAAGCCTATGTCAATTTTTATCACTATAGGGTGTCGTTTATATCACTAGAGGGTGATAGTTATATTAATAAAGTTGAATGGTATGTCCACACTTGTCAAGCTATACCTAAGCATCATGGGTAAGGCAGAGTGACAACCCATATTTTCTAGTCTTTTTCGGAGTGATCAAAGAACATGTCAGAAATATTTACCTCCTCTGGTGGACCATTTTAGGGATGTTTTCCTTGATTACTTCTCTAGGTTACATCCTGATAGAGTGGTGGAATTTTTTAATTTAACTTGTTCTAGGAACAGTTCCAGTATTCATTCCTCCTTATAGGATATCACTTATAAAGCTTTAGGAACTCAAGAGATCATTGGAAGACCTAAAAGACTAAGGGTTTATTCAACCCAATATGTCTCCTTATGGTTCAACTCTAGTTTTCTCTAAGAAGGAAGATAGTACCCTTAGAATTTATATGGATTATCGAAATTTGAACCAGCATACAGTTAATAATTGATATCCATTGCTTCATATAGAAAACCTCTTCAACCATCTTTTAGAATCTCATGTAATGAACCTGGCCCAAATACCCTCTAGAACTAGTACCCTAACCAAATTCCCACATAACCAAAGGGATTTCCTCATCCTCAAGGGTTGGCGTCTAACACCTGGTTAACAAAAAAACAAATGGAATGAGTTTTCCCAACCTGAAGAAGATTACATGATATATATATGAATGAATGAAAAGAAATTGTGGAATAAATATATATATATATATATATCATAACTAAAATATAACAACATAAGTGATACAACTGAAGAGGTAGAATAAAAATCTCCAAGAGATATGTCCCACAACAAAGGGCGAAAAAACTAAAACAACTACTCCAACGGTTTTCATATGATAGCATGGGAAAATCTAAACCATCTCACCATCCAACTACCCAAACCCTTCTAATAGAAAACCTTACCTCCTCACTATGACACCTTGCATTTCCCTACATCGAAATACATAACAAATTATACATACCCCCGAAGGGGTACACAGGGTGTGAGCTAATAGGATTAGTAGGGTCTCACCAAGCTTTTCCATATCAAGTTCTAAATAGTAGTCCAAGCATGCTCAACATTAAATAAAACCATTCATGATATAGTTTAATAGTTTTTATATCAAAAGCACGAAAAACATTTAATTTATCTCTTTTCCAAATTTCTAAATAAATTAGGTAATTTAGTTTAAAATAATTTCATATAAATATATATATAAGAAGATATATCTTATTAAATCAAATCATGAATCACATATCATATCAAATCCATGTAAATACAACTCAAAAGAGTACATGCCAAAAAAAGTTACAAGTAACATCGCTCCAAGGATCACACTAGGTAAGGATAGTTAGGAAACTCATGCATAACAAATATAATTGAAAATGAATCAATAATCTATACATATGATTTGATCCTAGAGATTAAAGGAACACCCTTGAAAGTGAACACCCCAATAGGTCTAATAAGTCCCTAAAACAACAGGCCTAGGGAGTAGAGGAAAGCAACACGAGAAAACACCCTTACAGTGGATGAAACCTATTACTACACCTTCCACATAAGTATCCAAGGCTTCCCATGTGATCTATTTTTTCAAACCATTTAATCAAACCATTTCATTATACCATGCTTTGAAAACCATTTCACAATGCTTTGAAAAACCCTTTTCATTTACAAAACTAGGGGAAACCCATATTTTATAAAATCCAAGTTCGACACACATAAAACAAATCATTCATATCATTCCATTTCATTTAATAAAACAATTTATCAAAAATAGTATCAATGAAGTTCACCAACACAGGCTAGAGACAGAACCACCTACCTCAAAACTCGAGTCAGACACACCCACAAAAAAATCCACCATAAGGAAGAAAAAACAATAGTAGTAGAGACCATAAAATCAATATACACATATCATGATTGATTCAATCAAACATAGGGGTTGGTGTTGAAGAGGAAACAACACATACCTTAAGAATGCACACACTCTTCACTACAACCAATAATGAAATGGCCCCCAGAACAAGATCAAACAGTGGATATAGAAGTGAAACCAGATAAACATTACCATGGATCCACAAAGCCAATAGTGCAATGAAATAGAACAATAAAAATCAAAGGAAAAAAAGATACAAAAAAGGATTTATCACCATGAGTGATAAAACCCAACCACACTGGTGATCAATCACTAAAGAAATCGATCTAAATCAAATGGAGGCTCCCAAAATCATTATAGTAGATCCCTAGGTCAATAGGGAAGAGATAAGTGGAAGAATGAAATAATAATCAACTGATGTAGTGCTCTAAAATACATGTACATGATATTTACATGGTGTGTAATCCCTCTATACATTTTGTAATCCCAGAGGATCACATACACAAAAAAACATGTCACCTTTTTATTAAAAATCAATATTTTAACATTACATGTCATGTAACCATTACACGGTGTGTAATGATTCACGTTTTATACTCATCTCACTACATGAGCATAGAAACCATGACACATCATGTAATCTCATCACACAGTATGAAATTTTTATATATATAGTGAAAACTACATATTCTTAAATGAAAACCCAAAATACATCGAGTGTTCTCTAAACTCAAATAGAACCTCGAAAATAAATTAACACATTTATACCAAGACACCATTAATTAAAAAAACATACATCCATGAACTTTAAGTAATTTTTCATATAGAATTTTCTCTATCATCCTGAGTCTAAATATGTACCCCATTAAAGAATAAAATAAGTAAATTTGAAGGAAAATACCTGAATGTGGGTAACATGATGTTAAAATCTCCCTACCATAAAATTTTCTATTCTTGAGAAGTCATGTAGAAGTATAAAGTCATATATAGAGGAAATTCCACTACTCCATCATCAACAAAATATGCTCCTAATTCTCACAAGAATCTGATTTGTGTCCCCATAACACTCTAACCAACATAACAGACTTCCCATGCAAGGCTTTCACTTTAGATTCAATGATCTCAATTGGTTGTTCCACAATAGAAACATTGGGATCTAATTCAATTTCTCCCCATATCAAAAATTTAGAGGGATCAAGATTGTATATCCTAAGCTATGATATGTTGAAAACATTATGAATTATTTTTAATTGAACCAGTAATGTGATCTGATAAGAAACCTACCCAGGACACTCAGTGACCTCAAACGGTCTAACATATCTCGATGCCAATTTTACTTGTTTTCCATGCCAACAGTGACCCAACTAAAAAGAAAATTTCAAGAAAACCCAATCACCTATGGAAAACTCCAAAGGATGATGTCTTTTATCCACATAAGATTTCTTTCGACTCTATTCTATAACCATACGATGACATATTTTCTGATTCCTCATGGATGTCACCTGAACCAAACTTGATCCCACTAAATAAGCTTCTCCCACCTATACCCAATAAAGAGGTGACCTGTATGGGTGACCATATAAGTCTAAAAAAGAGCCATTATGATATATTACTGATGAATTTTATTATAATAAAATTCAACTAGTCTAATATGTTTATCCCAAGATACACCAAAATCAAATACACAATCATGGAGGATATCCTCTAGGATATGAATAGCATGCTCCATCTGACCATCTTTATGTGGATCATAAGTTGTACTCAACCTAATATGAGTCTCCACCACCTCTTAGATACTCCTCTAGAACATTTAATTAAAACTAGGATCCCTATCAAAAAAATGGTAGAAGGAACCCCATGTAACCTCACAATATTCTACACATACATCTTACCTAGATATTCTACTTTAGCAACATCCCTTGTCATAATTAAATGAGTTGACTTTTTCAAACTATCAATTACCACTCAGATATCACTCCACCCTCAAGTATTCCATGGTAATCTAGATAAATATTCCATGGATACCTCATCCCATTTCCAAACCGACACTGGTAGAGGCTAAATAAAACTAAAATGTTTTAAATGCTCTGCCTTTATCTGTTTTCAGGTGTAACAGTGAGACACATAATCAGCAATGTCACACTTCATACCCAGGCACCAGAATCTTTATCTCATGTCATAATACATCATCATAGTGCTATTATGAATGACCCATGATGAACTATGATAATAAAAAAATGATCTCCCCACAGATGCTAGGAAGACAAACCAATCCCCAAAATTTAGAGTACCATCTAAAGAGAGAGTCCAAGACAAAATGGTCTCCCCACCATTTAAGATTTCTTGAATTCCTTTGAACTTATCATCCTTCTACTAAATCTGTAAAATAGACTCAAGGAGATATGATAATAACTGAATACTGAAAATAATTATACCTAAAACATTCTCTTAAGCATCTAGATAAAACTGAGTGAAAAGACACATAAGTTTCTACTCTTTTTATGACTCCAAAACAGCTTTTAATTTCACTTTCCTACTTAAGAGCATCTGTAATGACATTAACCTTCCTTTGGGTTTAGGTGATATAGAATTCAAACATCTGAATCTATTCCACCCATCATCTCTATTTGTGATTAAAGTATTTCTAATAAAAGATATAGCTCAAACTCATATAGTCAAAAAATACTATGAACCTTTCCAAAAAATATAGTCCCACCAACACTTAGGAACATGCATAACTGTGGAAATCAATTAATCATGAGTGGGGTAATTCTTATCATGTGGTCAAATCTGATGAGAGTTATAAGCTAATGCATGACCATCCGACATAAGCACACAAACAAAACTAGTGCCAAAAGCATCACATAAAACCACATGCCCCTTGTTGAGATCAGGTAAGATTAGAATAGGAGACGATGTTAGAATTAATTTCATATCATCAAAAGAAGATTTCCACTTTTTATACCATGTAAATTTCACCATATTCCTAGTAAGAGAAGTCAAAGGTGACACAAACTTTGAGAAATCATTTACAAACCATCAGTAGTATCTAGCAAGACTAAGGAAGCTCGGAATCTCAAATACATTTTGTGGATATTCCCCTGAAAATATATCTTTTGCCTTCTCAGGATCAACTGATAAGAAATGATCCTAAATCATGTGTCATAATAACTTCACTTCTTGGATCTAGAAATTGTATTTTGAAATATTTCAATACAAAGGGTTACTCGTCCATATTTCTAGAACCAAATCCAAATGGTACTTGTGATCATGATCGGATCTCTAGTAAAGAAAAATATCATCCATGAAAACTACCAAAAAAGTGTTGAGATACTTATAAAATATTTGGTTCATCAAATCTATAAAAACTATATGAGAGTTTTTCAGACCAAATGGAATCACAAGATACTCATAATGTCCATACCTACTCCTTAAAATTGTATTTGGTATATCACACTCTCTAACTCTAAGACAATGATAACTCTACCAAAGATAAATATTTAAAAACTAATTTTTTCCATTTAACTGATCAAACAAATCATCTACACATGGAAATGGATGCTTTTTCTTAACTTTCATCGGGTTCAACTTCAGATAGTCCACAAATAATTTAAGTAAACCATATTTTTTTTAGAAAAGAGAATTAGGGTTTCCCAAGGTGAAATAAAAGGGTGAAAACCCCTTTTATATCATTTCATTGAACTAAATCATGAGCTTGTTCATCTCTACTGATTCCATGTGATAGGAAGGTATCAAAACTGGCTGCATATCTAGCACCAAGTCAATCATAAATTCCACCTCCATTTCTGGAGGAAGTCTAGAGAAATAATCTAGGAAAATATTATGAAATTTATGAACAATAGAAGGAAGATCAAAAATATAATAACTTTCATCAGTCTTGATTACAATAGTAGACAAAAAACTTGAAATCTCTGGGAAGGAAGATCTTGCATGACTAGACCTCGAATCCCACTCTCCCTAAAACACCCACGAGTTCCCATCGGCTGTAAGAAACAAAATATGTTGATGATAAAAATCAACCTCCATATGATAAAAATAATCCGATCCATCCCAATGATGACTTAAAAAAATCAAGAATGAGAAAATCTCAGACTAAATTTCCATCAGATATCGATAGTGCACAAAAAGGACACTAAAACCCTGATCATTCCTCTTCCCAAGAGTTGTTGCTAACTCCATAATAAAGTAAAATATATTTTACATAATTTTAATCATATACACAAAATGGCCACATATAAATGATTTAGAAGCACTAGTATCACATAAAGCAACCACTATGGATGATTCAATATAGATGGTACCTCTCACTATCACTGGATCCACATCTACCACTACTGGAAACTAATTTACTACATAAAGGTTCCTCAATCCTAATGCCTATGGTTGAATAGATATAGTATTTGAAGAATATGAATACATTATAGTATCCTTTGGATCCAATTATCCCTAACCATATCGAGGTGTGGACATAGCTAGACAAAAATGATAGAGATGACCATAACATCCACAACTATTACACATCGTTGTAGGTGAAGTACAAGAATGTTATGTGTGTTAGAACATACCACAATGATATAAAGTCATTGGCACACCACTAGATGCAACTGGAGGTGTCAAATAGTCCTTTTATCGAGAACCACCACCACCACTCTTGATATAATCTCTCCACTTCCTATTTTTCCCTAAAACACCATTGAAGACACCACTATGTGGAAGAGAAGGGGTAGAATATCCATCCTTTTCTTCTATATTAATTCCTTTCATCATATCCCTATCCACTGTCTCTGCATAGGTCTAAATATTCATCGTAAATACATGTGAATTGATATCTAATCACAATATCTTCAGGAACTTCTGAGATTTCAACTCATCATTATTTAAAACCTATTGGGAAAAATGAACCAGATCTACAAACCAATTAGTGTAATCTAACACTGAACAATCTCCCCACTTCAAAGAAAGGAACTCTAGAGACTTCACCCTCATCAGCGACTATGGAAAAAAACTACTGAAAGAAGAGAGTCTTGAAACCCTTTTAGTTTAAGCCCATGTGCATATTTGGATGTACCATAGAATCCCACCAACAATTTATAGGACCTTCAAGTCTAAATGATATGTACTTAACCTTGATACACTCGAGTGTATCCAAGAATTAAAAGATCTGATCAATCTTTTCAAGCCATTCCTCCACGTCTTGGGGTTCATTCATACCTTTAAAGGATAGTGGATTCTCATGAAATAACTCTTGTGATCGATATATTTCTTATATAGCTCTTGGTTGTACCTCAACAACTGCTATCTGAGCTTGTAGTATATTCTAGTCCACGACATAAACATTTTTAACAATAGCCTTGATAAAGTCCTGATCCATCGGAGTATTCCCTTGAGGAGCATTAGCTTCACCCTCCTAAGGAACTCACAAAACACTTATCGGAGGTATACCACTGCACACTGAAATAGATTAAATGATCATAAAATATGATAATCCTAGTTTAAACCAAAAAACCCATAAGAAAAAACTAATATTAACATCAAGGACTCAAAATAAGAGTCACATATCACAACATCCCATGGAAACTTAACTCTCATCATGGAAAGAGCTGTTCAGGCACTCATCATAATATATTTCTCAAGTCCCAACAATCCTCTATCCAATAAACCAAACATCCCAAGATAATGAATCTTAAGGATATGTCACCTTTGATACCAAACAATGACAAACCTAACCCAAATACCCTCTCAAACTAGTACCCAACCCAAATTTACACATACCCAAAGGGTGTTCCCGATCCCCACCAGCTGACATCTAGCACCAGAGAAACAACAACAAATAGAGGGAATGATTTATCCCAAACTGAAGTAGGAAACATGATATATATATATGCATGTATGGAAAGAAATAATGGAATAAAACTTGAATATATATATATATATATATATTTCATAGCTGAAAGAGAAAAATGGAAGTGATACAACTAAAAATGTAGCATAATAATCTCTATGAGAAACACCCAATAGAAAAGGATGAAAAAACTAAAACAGCTACTCCAATAGTATCCATATGATGGAATGTGAAAAATCACACCATTTCACCATCTAGTTACCCAAATCCATCTAATAGAAAACCCCATTGGCTCATTATGGAACCTTTCGTTTCTCTACATTAAAATACACAACCAGTTTTATGTACCACCAAAGGGGTACATAAGGTGTAAGCTAACAGGCTTATTAGGTTCTCACCTAGATGTTCCATATCAAGTCTCTGTAAAATAATCCAATAATTTAAACTTTAAAAAAACAAGTCATGATACAGTTTAACAGTTTTTATATCAAAAGCATGGAAAAACATTTAATTTCTCCTTTTTCCGCATTTCCAAATAAAGTAGGTAAATCAGTTTCATAGAATTTCATATCCATATATATATCAAAATAGATATATCAGATCAAAACAAATAATGTGTCATGTATCATATAAAATCCACGACAGTTCAACTCAAAACAATACAATCCAAAACAAAATCACAGGAAACATCACACCAAGGATCACACTAGGTTAGGATAGCTAGGACACTCATACCTAATATATAAAATCATGAATACATCAATCCTTGATACATATTAATCAATCCAATAAAGAAGAGTAATTCCCCAGAAAGTGAACCCCCCCCAACAGGTCGAACAAGTCCCTAGAACAATGGGCCTAGGGAGTATAGGAAAGCCCCATGAGAAATCCCCATGAAAGTGGATTATATCTATTACTATACCTTCCACCTAAGTACCCAAGGATTCCCATGTTCTATATTTACCAAATAATTTCACCATATCATGCTTAGAAAACCATTTTACCAAAATATTTCATAGGGTTTTGAAAAAAACCTTCTCATTTACCAAAACTTGGGGAAAACTTCTTTTATAAAAAACATTTCCACAAACAGAAAAAAAATCAGTCATATCATGCCATTTCATTTTATAAAACAATTTATCAAAAACAAAAGTAATTTAGTTCATCAATAAAGACTAAATAAGGAACCACCTACCTCAAAACATGGGTCACATATTCTCACAATGGAATCTACCATAAAAAATAAACAAGAAAAAACATAGGAGGCCTTAGAATCAATCTATACATAATAGGATTGATAAAATTAAAAATAGGGGTCAACATAGAAGAGAAAACAATACATACCTCAAGAAAGCACACCGAATGCACCACAAAAAATAAGAAAATGGACCCCAGAACAAGATCACACAATTAATGTTGAATATAGATAATAGAAACATCACTATGGATCCAAAAAACCAATAATGAAATGAAACAACGATACCGTGATCAAAGGAAATGATTAAGAAGAAATGATTACTCACCCATAGAGATAAAACCCAACCACAATAGTGATCAGTCACAGAACAAATCGATCTGGATCAAATGGAGGTGCCAAAAATCTCCAAAGAAGAGCCATATGTCGAGAGGGGAGAGATATGTGTAAGAATAAAATGAGAATCAACTAATAAAACACCCTAGAAGACTTTTCTGTGACATTTACATGGTGTGTAATCACTTTACATGTTGTGTAATCCCTTTACATTTAATCCTTAGGGATCACATACACTGGAAAACCCATCACCTTTTTATTAAAAACTGGTTTTTTAACATTATATGGAATATAACCCTTACAAGGCATGTAAATTTTCATGTTGTGTACTCAACTCACAACATGATCCTAAAAACCATTACACACCATGTACACCCATTACATGGAATGTAAATTTCTTGTATCCAACACCCTAAAATCCCTATCCATCAAATTTATGGGGTGTATAATCCTTTACACATCATGTAATCCTCAAGGATAACATACAAAGAAAAACATGTAACCTTTTTATTAAAAATCAATCTTTTAACATTACATGGATTATAACCCTTACATGGATTGTAATCATTCATGTTGTGTACTCAGCTCACTACATAATCCTGGAATCCATTACACATCATGTACTCCCATTACATGGTGTGCAATTTTTTTACAGAAAGTGAAAACTACAAATTCTTTCATGAAACCCCAAAACACCTTGGGCATTCTATGAACTCAGGGAGAACCCTACAAATCCATTAACACATTTATACCTAGAATCCATTAATTCAAAAAAAACATATTTCCACTAACTTTATGTGATTTTTCTCAAAAAAATTTCTCCATCCATGGGAGTCCAAATATGCACCCAATTAAAGGGGAAAACATGTAACGAGAAGAAAAATACCTAAAATAGGGTAACAGGATGTTACAACTCCAGTCTTCTAAAAAATTTATTTAAGGTTTGGATATCATCAAGTAAAGTTTATACCCTTAGATATACCATGTACAAAATTCCATAGTAGATATGGATTGTACAAGTATTTGTTCATGTCATTTGGTATCATGAACATGCTGGAAATTTTCATGGCTCTGATGAATCGGGTTTTCCACCCATACCTGGATTCTTTTGTGTTCATTTTCATGGACTGCATTTTAGTGTACTCATAAGCTTGACACAAAAATGAAAAACATCTTGATATAATTTTTAGAACACTGAGATAGTATAGGTTTTATTCCAAGATCATAAAATATTAGTTCTATATTGATGAAGTTCATGTATTGGGTCACATCACATCATAATCAGAGGAGTATATTGGCCTATAGAAGGTGAGAGTCATGGTTTTCTGGGATCATCCCAAGAATATCTTTTACATAAAATGATTCTTGGGGATATCTATGTAACACCCCAAGATTTCATAGTGTGTTATTTCATCAAAATAATTCAATAACTTGCACTACACGCAACACCGAGTTCAATCACACCATGACTTACAAAAAAAGCCATTCAAAAGAGGTTATGAATAGTATTATCTAAATTTTAAACTTTATATAATCCTTATAATTTTAGAATCCATATTATGAGTTTCTTAGATATAATGCAAGAACAAATTCATTTTCAGTATTGCACTTTTATCAACTTTTAATAGTGAACCCTTTTTAAA
Source organism: Viscum album (assembly GCA_963277665.1). NCBI lineage: Eukaryota > Viridiplantae > Streptophyta > Magnoliopsida > Santalales > Viscaceae > Viscum > Viscum album. The sequence goes on along the minus strand of OY728164.1, from coordinate 406,817,076 downwards.
TACAATATTTTAAACTTTTTGACTAAATGGTGACATCAAAAATTTAAAATGAAACATCCCAAGCTTCCACGATACGCTTTCTTTGAATAATACAATAGCGTGTGTTGTACGCAACCTTGAGTTTTAACACACACCACAACCAATCAAACTAGCCGTTATGAATAGTAATACCTACTTTTCAAAATTATATATATTTTATATTTTAAAATGGACTTCATTTCTGGATTCGGGATATCAAATTTAGCCTAAGGTGAAATTTTGGTACTTTTCGGATAACTTTCATATTTTGATGAATAGTGAAAATTACTAAATTTTAATTAAAAACAACTTTTTTAATCAAAATAATTAATAGTGATAAATTATGAATTTTAGTAGTTTTAAAGTATATTTAGAATATATTTTTACCATTTAATATAATGTTGGTAATTGGACATAATTTTACAATTAAACTGAACATAAACGAGTGTCAATCTTTTGATAATTATTATCTCTTAAAAACACGCTTTTTGTTTTGACAGCGGGAATTAATTTTAAATTAATTTCTGCCACTTCTATGTTTTGAATTTAGGAAAATGGATTCCATATTTGGAATCAGGATGTTCAAATTGTGTAAATAGGAAACTTTTATTTTTAGACATTTTGAATAGTTACTGTGGTAAATATTTTATTTACCATGGTTAAAGGGTAAATCCGGTAAATAAGGGTTAAAAAATAATATTATAATAATACAAAATTACCCTAAAACGTGTCCTAACCTTATTGGTGGACACATACCCGACCATGGGCATACTTGGGTCAATTTGGGGACCCCTTGGAGCCACTTGTATGTGGTAGGGACACATTATATTAATAAAGTTAAAATAAAAATAAAAATGGCATAAGCTTACATCTTTTAGAAGAACAATTTTTACATAGGGTTATACATGTTGGATTTTCGATTATAAATATTCATTAGAAAGATAAAAAGATTTCCTACATGATGATATTTTATTTATAATTTTTAGACATCAAATAAGTTAAATTATTAATGACACAATAATGATGCAATGTTTACCTCATTAATAAATCATTGAAATAAATAATATTATAATGATTAAAATATTATCTAAAACCTGTCCAATTCTTATTGGTTGATGTTATTTAGAATATGAGTCATCTTATCTTCGACCTCAATGATTTTTGGACCATTATAAACCGAATATAATTATATTATAAAGTAATACTTTCACTCTTTCCTAAAGAGCCCCTCCTCTCCCTTATAAAAGGAGACCACTTCTACTCATTCCTCACACCTCTCAAGCCACTTGGCTCGTCCAAACTCTGCCCAAATAAGCTCCCCACATCCCTCTCCTCCTCCTTGAAGCTTCCTCTTAGGCAGAAAGCATTTCAACAAGTCCTTTGGTTCCAACCAAAGTGAGTTACCTAAATTAAAGGTAACGATTTATCTTAAATTATTTTCATTTATTTTGCTTCTTCAACCCCCAAACTCTTTTTATTTCCTTTCTTTTGTAACAACACCAGTATCCTCAATATACTAGGATTTTGTTATAAGAAGGATTCAAACTACACATACACACAACTCCATCTAATGGATGATGAACATAATGTTTCTGTGGATGGAAAACTAACGCCTCACGAAACGATGATTGTTCAAATACATCTTACCGCCTCTCATGGTGGCCATTATGATGGCACTGTAATTAAATATGATATTAATGATATATATTTTATATATAAGCTTCTGTAATTCCATTTTATTTCATACCATTATTCGTTTCATGTTGTATATACATACGATAATTTCATTTGAGGAAGTGCGGACTACCGCCCCCTTAAAATGATATGACTCGTTCATACCACACATGGAACGTATAAAGGATGGTGTTAATGAACTTAAGTAACATATATAAAATATTATATTATACTGGAATAGTAATATACCTATGTATCATTTGGATTCGATTCTTTTAAAATAAAAATTAAATGGAAGTAGCGTTCGTGCGTACGTACGGACTACCGTCTCCACGAACGCGATGAGATTCATTCTCCATCGTATCCATTCAAGTATAATTATCATTTAATGATTTAAAAATGATTTTTAAGGACTTGATATCATTCTGGATATGAATAAGATACAACAAACATGACTTATGTAACAAAACATATAAAGAAAATGAGTAAGTTAACACCCGAAACGGCGATAATACTAAGATATTATTATCAAATCAATATTAAAAGATCATATATGATATCATATTAATGTATATGATTCTTGTATAATTTAGTAACAATAATTTCACTATTATACAGGAGGTTAACCTACCCCAACCAAGGAAAAGTACAAGGTAAGGGATTTTTCTTATCTCACATTCAATTCTGTGAGATTTCCATTGTTCGCTACTAAATTATTGAAAGTGGTGTATTGTGTACTTCCATTTGATATATATTATCATGATTCACTTTATATTCATGTTATTCTGTAAATAATTTGGTGGTTATTAACTTTTGGCCATGCGACTCAGTTGATTAACGTGGTAAGGGGTTTTCATCTCACTCCTTATTTCCGTGAGATTAATGCCATATTGCCACCATCACCTTTTGTGTGGTGTATGTACTGCCCATAATTATATTCTTTGTGTAATACACTCTAATTTATGTGTATTTACATATTAATTGTATGATACCTCTTTCATGGGTTGTATGTTTCATATGTTACCAAATTGGTAAGGGTTATTTCACAATCTCTTCATTATCCGAGGTTGTTTATATCTAATAATCTACTGGGATCTCTTTATCATCCACATCCATGTTTCTTAAAAATGTATTTCAAAACATTTTTACTATTTACTTGAATATGAGTTAAAGTCATTTATACCCTTTTTGACTTTTATAAGTGGTTTATAAAGGAATCTTTCCGTCGTTTTCAAAACAAGGTCCTTTTTTAACCTTTTTGACAGAATTGAGGTAAGAATGTTTTTTTTAACTTATACGGCAGGTGCGGTTATTTTCCGCCGTTATAAAATCGTCGAAGCTTTCCATACACGCTTATAAGAATATTTTCAAAGAAAATGTTTTATTTTATATGGATCTTAAATGATTTCAAAATAAAAGGAGATACTTCTTTAAAAAGAATTTTGATTTCATCTATGTCAACATCCTTTGATGGATTTTAAGATTATTTGAAGTTGATTTATTATGATACAAAACTTCTATATTGTATTGAAGGTTTTGTGATATGTTTGACTATGGATGTGCTATTTTTATACCATTCATAGTTTATGGTGAAATTATTGACATTTCGTATGCTAGATTTAATACGAATGTTTATGTTATGTTTAAACCTTTTCATATGGGAATGCATTGGACTTAATAAGTGACGGGTGGAGCCCGCTATAGCTCCTCGATGCATCGGTAGGTCTCATGAGACAAACTAGTGTCTTGGCACAAGGCCTTGACAAAATCTTATTTGTAGTCTTGGCACGAGGCCTTGGCTATGTGGTTATGATAGTCTGGCATTATGCATTCCAACATTATGAAAGTGGTTATTGATTTTTGCATGTGATTATTCGATTGGTAGAATATCCATGTGAATAAGTAAATGGCATTATTTCATTTTATTTATGCCATACCATGTTGAAAGTTCATATTTAAAAGGCTTTTGTTTTAGTTATACATTGCCTTAAATGTTTATTCTTATTTATGAAAGTTTCCGCTATATTGTTATCCTTACTGGGCATTTGAGCTCACCCCTTTTCTATGTTTTATTTTTTCCAGGATGTGAAGAAGTAAGTTATGAATGACTTGCAGGGATTTTATGAAGGGTTAATAGTGTGGATTGTGGAAACATTATGTTGTTGTAGTAGTTTTTCATTTTATGATGTAATGTAAAACTTATGAATATATCTAGTGTTTCCAAGGCTACTAAACCAATCGGTCTTTTGAGATTTGATCTTTCTTATGATCATGCCAATGTTATGAAGTAATGCACCGACTCTGGGTAGCTGGGGTCGGGGCGTTACAGTTGGTATCAGAGGAAGTTTAGTACAAACCTTGGAAGCTAGATTTAGATAAACTCTGATTAGAGCACGTAGACCTAAGATGAACTTTGAGGATTAGTATAGAAGAACTTCCTAGAATTTTTGTATTGTAGAGATTTTGTGAGTTTTCCAAGCAATACATCCCTGTCTGGATACGAGCAGGTAGAGGCGGCTCTGGCACAGATGTACCTAGGGGTAAAACCCGAAAACACCGCTTTGAGCTAGACTCGAACGGGAACTGGTGCACGACAACGGGCCTTGCTGCACTCTTGGTTACGACACTCCCGGGGGATATGCTTAGGATAACTCTCATTTTCTTTACAAATCATTCTGAAGGGATTATGAGTATATACTTCCTCAAAGAAAACATTCTTATGATTATGGATTATATCCATAAATAGTTCAATTTATGTTAAGTGTTTTATAAGTATGGGATTATGTATTTTGATTCATAAACTGATCTAGTGTATTCCATTGTTTAGAAATGGCACCCAGTAGAAGGAATGAGAACTCCAGAAATGCACATGATCCAAAGAGAAGGAAGGATCATATCTTTCATGGTCTTAAGCTAGAATTTATAAGAGAAATAGTCTCCCATGTATTATCATCATATGAAGAAATAATATCATGTGTTGATAAGATATGTAAAGAGTTTACTGAGTCCTATGGCTTTGAAGGGAAGCAAGAGAAGAAAAGGATGGAAGAGAGAAAGATGGATAAAGGGAAGAGGGAAAAGAAGAATTTTCCCATATGTGGTAACTGTGGAAAGAAACACCCTGGAACTTGCCTGAAAGAAATGGGAGTTTGTTATAAGTGTGGAGGAAAAGGGCACAAAGTACGTGACTGCAAGAGTAAGAAAATGGTTTCAAATGTACAATGCTTCATTTGCAAGGAGTTTGGACACTACGCGAACCTATGTCCCAGTCATCAGACTATGCCACAAATGATGTTATTGGATAATAATCAAGTTATGATACTACCACAGATGAAGAGGAATGATTAGAGTTCTTATGTTGATTATGTCAATTGAGTGTTGTATCAACAATGTACTTGTTATAATAATTATGGAGTATATAAGGATTGTACTGCAGTACTATTTCATTAAGGACTTGAGATTGTGTGGAACAAAGAAAAGTGACTCAATAGCAGGATAAATTTTTGGAAAATATATGGTTGAGAGAATGATAAACCATAATATAGTTCTGATACCGAGGTAGTGATTTTGGAATAATACATGATTGCTTTGGATAAATTATATTGGATATTCATGACTACCTTGGAACTGATTAATGATTTGTATATTCCATCATTGTTGGGGTTTAAAACATTTTTGGATTGATGAAGTATATCCAGCATTCTATATGGAATAAGGGAGCATAAATGTAATCAATAAGGAATATGGTAATTTAGGATGTTTCAGTGTATTAAAAGAATACATGATGAAGGTATTCATATGCTATTACGGGGTAAAAAGGATCTACATTATGTTTACCTTCCTTATAAATGTTGGACTGTGAATTTGGACAGAAGTATTTTGGATAGTTCTAGTTTGGATTATTTTGGATTGCCATAAAAGGACAACCCGGAGGTCGGGCGGCAACCTGTCACGTCCGGCAAGGCTGCGAGACTTGAACCCGCAACCGAAGGGAGACAAGGGTGTATCACCTACCACTGGCCCACGAGATGTACTGGATTAAATAATGTAGTTTTTATTAAAAGATCTTGTAGATGAATTATAAATTTGTTTATTTTGGAACCCTATACGAAGAGTGTAAATAGAATTTTTTTTTACATTCTATTATCTTTTAGAGTGGAAGATGAGTTTGTGGTAGAAATTTATTAATGGATAAAACTCTAATTATAAATTAAGTATATCTCTTTATGATCTTAGCCAATCTCATAAATAAATTCCTCAATATTAAGAAAAGCAACTTAGAACAAAAATGTTTTCCTAGATGGTACCTTAAATCATCACTAATTTATGGCTTTGGGATTGTTGGCCTTTTCATAGCCATGTTCTCTACCACTCTCCATCAGATAATTGATGGTTAGATTTTTCTTCCATATCCATATTTTCCTACATGGAACCCTAGTATGTGTTATTTTCGGTAATCTTCATACGTTCGACTCTTTATTTTAAATAGAGGCCTCATTAATTCATTTTTCGATGTGGGATTTCGACTAAGATATTTTGAAACGTCAAAAATGTGTTATCCTAATACCCTATGTTTTGTTGAACCGATGGTATTTCAAATCATCATAGATTGATGAATTTAAGGACCTCAATTTTATACTTGTTTGTGATTGATGACCTCAATCACTACCTATAAATATTTACGTTTTTCCTCCAATTATATGTCTCTAATTTCCACCAATGTTCTCCTAATCGAGATCATAATTTGGTGGTGACCCTTTCATTTCTCTTTTCCTCATATTAAGACTAAATTTTATTAACCCGATTTCCGATGTGGGTTTTCCCACAAATATATTTTCTATTTTCAACCTTTTATTTTCGAAGAACAATTTCAAATTGCGAGGACGCAATTTATTGAAGGAGGGGAGAATGTAACACCCCAAGATTTCATAGTGTGTTATTTCATCAAAATAATTCAATAACTTGTACTACACGCAACACCGAGTTCAATCACACCATGACTTACAAAAAAAGCCATTCAAAAGAGGTTATGAATAGTATTATCTAAATTTTAAACTTTATATAATCCTTATAATTTTAGAATCCATATTATGAGTTTCTTAGATATAATGCAAGAACAAATTCATTTTCAGTATTGCACTTTTATCAACTTTTAATAGTGAACCCTTTTTAAATACAATATTTTAAACTTTTTGACTAAATGGGGACATCAAAAATTTAAAATGAAACATCCCAAGCTTCCACGATACGCTTTCTTTGAATAATACAATAGTGTGTGTTGTACGCAACCTTGAGTTTTAACACACACCACAACCAATCAAACTAGTCGTTATGAATAGTAATACCTACTTTTCAAAATTATATATATTTTATATTTTAAAATGGACTTCATTTCTGGATTCGGGATATCAAATTTAGCCTAAGGTGAAATTTTGGTACTTTTCGGATAACTTTCATATTTTGATGAATAGTGAAAATTACTAAATTTTAATTAAAAACAACTTTTTTAATCAAAATAATTAATAGTGATAAAATATGAATTTTAGTAGTTTTAAAGTATATTTATAATATATTTTTACCATTTAATATAATGTTGGTCATTGGACATAATTTTACAATTAAACCGAACATAAACGAGTGTCAATCTTTTGATAATTATTATCTCTTAAAAACACGCTTTTTGTTTTGACAGCGGGAATTAATTTTAAATTAATTTCTGCCACTTCTATGTTTTGAATTTAGGAAAATGGATTCCATATTTGGAATCAGGATGTTCAAATTGTGTAAATAGGTAACTTTTATTTTTAGACATTTTGAATAGTTACTGTGGTAAATATTTTATTTACCATGGTTAAAGGGTAAATCCGGTAAATAAGGGTTAAAAAATAATATTATAATAATAAAAAATTACCCTAAAACGTGTCCTAACCTTATTGGTGGACACATACCCGACCATGGGCATCCTTGGGTCAATTTGGGGACCCCTTGGAGCCACTTGTATGTGGTAGGGACACATTATATTAATAAAGTTAAAATAAAAATAAAAATGGCATAAGCTTACATCTTTTAGAAGAACAATTTTTACATAGGGTTATACATGTTGGATTTTCGATTATAAATATTCATTAGAAAGCTAAAACGATTTCCTACATGATGATATTTTATTTATAATTTTTAGACATCAAATAAGTTAAATTATTAATGACACAATAATGATGCAATGTTTACCTCATTAATAAATCATTGAAATAAATAATATTATAATGATTAAAATATTATCTAAAACCTGTCCAATTCTTATTGGTTGATGTTATTTAGAATATGAGTCATCTTATCTTCGACCTCAATGATTTTTGGACCATTATAAACCGAATATAATTATATTATAAAGTAATACTTTCACTCTTTCCTAAAGAGCCCCTCCTCTCCCTTATAAAAGGAGACCACTTCTACTCATTCCTCACACCTATCAAGCCACTTGGCTCGTCCAAACTCTGCCCAAATAAGCTCCCCACATCCCTCTCCTCCTCCTTGAAGCTTCCCCTTAGGAAGAAATCATTTCAAAAAGTCCTTTGGTTCCAACCAAAGTGAGTTACCTAAATTAAAGGTAACGATTTCTCTTAAATTATTTTCATTTATTTTGCTTCTTCAACCCCCAAACTCTTTTTATTTCCTTTCTTTTGTAACAACACCAGTATCCTCAATATACTAGGATGTTTTTATAAGAAGGATTCAAACTACACATACACACAACTCCATCTAATGGATGATGAACATAATGTTTCTGTGGATGGCAAACTAACGCCTCACGAAACGATGATTGTTCAAATACATCTTACCGCCTCTCATGGTGGCCATTATGATGGAACTGTAATTAAATATGATATTAATGATATATATTTTATATATAAGCTTCTGTAATTCCATTTTATTTCATACCATTATTCGTTTCATGTTGTATATACATACGATAATTTCATTTGAGGAAGTGCGGACTACCGCCCCCTTAAAATGATATGACTCGTTCATACCACACATGGAACGTATAAAGGATGGTGTTAATGAACTTAAGTAACATATATAAAATATTATATTATACTGGAATAGTAATATACCTATGTATCATTTGGATTCGATTCTTTTAAAATAAAAATTAAATGGAAGTAGCGTTCGTGCGTACGTACGGACTACCGTCTCCACGAACGCGATGAGATTCATTCTCCATCGTATCCATTCAAGTATAATTATCATTTAATGATTTAAAAATGATTTTTAAGGACTTGATATCATTCTGGATATGAATAAGATACAACAAACATGACTTATGTAACAAAACATATAAAGAAAATGAGTAAGTTAACACCCGAAACGGCGATAATACTAAGATATTATTATCAAATCAATATTAAAAGATCATATATGATATCATATTAATGTATATGATTCTTTTATAATTTAGTAACAATAATTTCACTATTATACAGGAGGTTAACCTACCCCAACCAAGGAAAAGTACAAGGTAAGGGATTTTTCTTATCTCACATTCAATTCTGTGAGATTTCCATTGTTCGCTACTAAATTATTGAAAGTGGTGTATTGTGTACTTCCATTTGATATATATTATCATGATTCACTTTATATTCATGTTATTCTGTAAATCATTTGGTGGTTATTAACTTTTGGCCATGCGACTCAGTTGATTAACGTGGTAAGGGGTTTTCATCTCACTCCTTATTTCCGTGAGATTCATGCCATATTGCCACCATCACCTTTTGTGTGGTGTATGTACTACCCATAATTATATTCTTTGTGTAATACACTCTAATTTATGTGTATTTACATATTCATTGTATGATACCTCTTTCATGGGTTGTATGTTTCATATGTTACCAAATTGGTAAGGGTTATTTCACAATATCTTCATTATCCGAGGTTGTTTATATGTAATAATCTACTGGGATCTCTTTATCATCCACATCCATGTTTCTTAAAAATGTATTTCAAAACATTTTTACTATTTACTTGAATATGAGTTAAAGTAATTTATACCCTTTTTTACTTTTATAAGTGGTTTATAAAGGAATCTTTCCGTCGTTTTCAAAACAAGGTCCTTTTTTAACCTTTTTGACAGAATTGAGGTAAGAATGTTTTTTTTAACTTATACGGCGGGTGCGGTTATTTTCCGCCGTTATAAAATCGTCGAAGCTTTCCATACAAGCTTATAAGAATATTTTCAAAGAAAATGTTTTATTTTATATGGATCTTAAATGATTTCAAAATAAAAGGAGATACTTCTTTAAAAAGAATTTTGATTTCATCTATGTCAACATCCTTTGATGGATTTTAAGATTATTTGAAGTTGATTTATTATGATACAAAACTTCTATATTGTATTGAAGGTTTTGTGATATGTTTGACTATGGATGTGCTATTTTTATACCATTCATAGTTTATGGTGAAATTATTGACATTTCGTATGCTAGATTTAATACGAATGTTTATGTTATGTTTAAACCTTTTCATATGGGAATGCATTGGACTTAATAAGTGACGGGTGGAGCCCGCTATAGCTCCTCGATGCATCGGTAGGTCTCATGAGACAAACTAGTGTCTTGGCACAAGGCCTTGACAAAATCTTATTTGTAGTCTTGGCACGAGGCCTTGGCTATGTGGTTATGATAGTCTGGCATTATGCATTCCAACATTATGAAAGTGGTTATTGATTTTTGCATGTGATTATTCGATTGGTAGAATATCCATGTGAATAAGTAAATGGAATTATTTCATTTTATTTATGCCACACCATGTTGAAAGTTCATATTTAAAAGGATTTTGTTTTAGTTTACATTGCCTTAAATGTTTATTCTTATTTATGAAAGTTTCCGCTATATTGTTATCCTTACTGGGCATTTGAGCTCACCCCTTTTCTATGTTTTATTTTTCCCAGGATGTGAAGAAGTAAGTTATGAATGACCTGCAGGGATTTTATGAGGGGTTAATAGTGTGGATTGTGGAAACATTATGTTGTTGTAGTAGTTTTTCATTTTATGATGTAATGTAAAACTTATGAATATATCTAGTGTTTCCAAGGCTACTAAACCAATCGGTCTTTCGAGATTTGATCTTTCTTGTGATCATGCCAATGTTATGAAGTAATGCACCGACTCTGGGTAGCTGGGGTCGGGGCGTTACAATCTAGATATTATAGACATTTTATTTAGGATTTATCCTACCTTGTTTCACTTCTTACGGGCTTGAAAAAGAAGGGCGTTAGGTTTACATGGTATGAAGATTGTGATAAATACTTTCAATATTTGAAGGGAAGATTAAATTTAATATCAATCTTGATTTTCCTTGATCCTGAGAGAGACTATACAATATATTTTGATCCTTAAGGTATTGATATGGGATCTATTTTTATTCAATTGGATCGAGTTGTGGCATACAAGTCTCAGTAATTGAGGCCTCATGAGTGTAATTATCTGACGCATGATCTCAAGTTATCTTTAATTGTCCATGCCTTAAGTTTTTGGAGACATTATTTACTAGGAGAAGAGTTACTAGTTTAAAAAAAACATAGAATCCTAAAATAAATTTTTACCAATTGTATCATGAACCTTAGATAGTGAAGGTAGGTTAAATAACTATAGTCTTTTGACTTTGATCTTGCTTATACACCTTTTGGCACCGCCTTGTGTGGAGTGTGTTTGAAACTCTCTAATTTTAATTATCACAAACCATGATTATTTTGGTACTATTTATCTACATATTGTATGATACCATTTTATATATTAATATAGTTTTTATGATAATTCGGATAAGTTTTATAGTGAGTCACCATTAGTCGGGAGTCACTGCCAGGACTTTTTTCCGTCAAACAGGAGTTACCATCGAGACGATTCACCACTAAGGATGAGCTACCACCAGTGGAGTCACCACCAGCCTTGTGACCACCAGGCTTGCTACTGTTAGAGGAGTTAACACCATAATAAGCTACCACTAGGAATGTTACTATTAGACTCTGATTCACCATCAGAATATGAGTCACTGTCAGTCTGAGATATCACCAGATGCTGAGTCACTACTAGTTTCTTATTACCATTGTTATCTGAGGACATTGGTGTAAATGGATCAGTGACTATTTATATTCAAGGATAATTTGACCAAGTCTTAATGAAATAGTCAAATTTAATCTGAGGATTATATATCCTTTCCAACTGATACTGTTATATATACGCGAAGTACATCTCTCTCTTTGTATGACATAAACAACGATTACTGACTAATAAGTCTATGGAAAATTGTGCAATAAAATATTTGAATCAGTAAAATCATGTTGATTCATATTCTGTGAAGATCAATAACACAGAAGCACAACTTCTATTAAAAATATTGATTGATATACCAATATAGAACAACTGGAACACCCGCACATTCCTAAAATCCTTTGTTCTTCTATAATTTTCAAGAATGAAGCTCAAACTTCTCACCAACACTGATCTAAAGATTTAGAAAACTCTAAGTATACCAGACTAATCATTACTATATTCTGTATGTCTCTTACTATTTACTATTTTTATCTATAGTAGTGTGTTGTTACTCTATTATCAAACACACATTGTCTCTTTCACCTAACTAGAGAATAATTGTTATTTTATCCTTCCTTTACATCTATTTTCCAATAGTGTTTGTGGAATAGGTCCTTGTATGGCATGTGATATCATTACATCCCACATATAATTGTGGAAGAGGCTCTTTAGTCTTGATATCCTGTAGTTGTTGTTTGTTTACCTAATCCAGGTTTTGGATTTTTATTATTATTATTATAATCTTCTTGGCAGCAGGTGATTTACAAGTGGAAGGGATTAAGTCGCATCTTGAGACTGAACCTCTTGTTTATTCCTCTATGTTATTTTGTTTTATTTTATTACCATATCCTAGATTGTTTTTAAAATATAAACAAAACTATTACTTTGATAATTAATCTTACCTAGTGTTTATATTTTTTTCTCTATGTAAATTGTTTTCAAAATCTAAGGTAATTATAAAAATTATTTTAACTAAGACATAATCACTCTTTGAGAAATCATTTAAAAGGATAGGTTTTGTATCTATCTGCTATTTTGATTAATTGGATAGTTTTTTTATTAAGGGGATTTTATTTTAACTTAATATTTAGTAGAAATTGTTATTGGTAACTCAATTCACCCCTACTGAGTTACTAACTCGAACCAATATTTTCTATCAAAGGAATTTTTAAATTAACTTTTCAATTATGATTTTAGTAGTATTATGAAGATCTTAAATTTATATCAATTCTAAATTTTAGTTCTTTATGGATAATAGAAAAGAAGGATTTGCTACTAATAGAACTCCTTATTTTAATGGTACAAATTATTCTCAATGGAAAATAAAAATGAAAATGCATTTAGAAAGTATGGGTTTTGAAATTTGGACTACAATATAAGATAAATATTAAATACCACAAACTACTAGAATGACTTGGAGTGATGATACAAAAACTGAATACAATAATAATTGTAAATATATGAATTCTTTGTTTTGTGCCTTGGGTGATGATGAATTTAAAAGAATTTCTACTTTCAAATATTTTTTTGAAATATGGGATACCTTGTATTTTTCAAATGAAGGTACATCAAATGCTAAAGAAATGAGACTAAATACATAAATAAAGTAAGATACTGTTAAAATTAAATCTGATGAACTAATTTCCGATATGTATCTAAGGTTTAATGAAATAGTGAATATTATTCATTCACTCAAGAAACAAGTGAAAGATAAAGATCAAGTGATGAGACTGCTTAGATGCTTACTAGACAAATGAAGAGGAACATATATTTCAATTACAGAATAAAGTGATGTGAGTAAACTACCTATCAAGAAATTGATAAGAAAATTGATTATGTATGAAAAATATCTTAAATTCAACAAATAGATTGATGAATATGAACCAAAAATAAAATCAGTAACCTTTAATACTACTACCTCCAAACAAATAGAAAAGGTACAAGCTGAAAATACCAGTGAAGAAGAATGTCTTGATGATAGTAATGAAGAGATGACCCATATGGCCAAAAGATTCAATAAATTATATAAGAAAAATAATTTCTTCAAGAAATATAATTTCGTAGGAAATTATGGCAATAAGGGAAAGTGGAAAAATGATTGGAAAAATGATGATACTCCAAATAAAATCACCTTCTATGAATGTAAGGGGAAAGGACACATTAAAATTGACTGTCTAAAATTGAAATATAAAAAAAAAGTATGAGGATAAGGATAGAAGATTCAATAAAGACGTGAAATAAACATGGACTACCTCTGAATATATCTCAAGTGATTTAGACACTAACCAAGAAGATAAGTCTGATAGTGACAATATGTACTTTAAAGAAAGCACATAAGTGGTACAAAATATTCATCTTACTTACCCTACTATTATACCAAAAATTTCTAAAAATGAAGATAGTGATGATATTTAAGAAAATCATAACTAACGAAGATCGGTACAATTACTGTAACATGATGTAAGATACCTTTCATGAGCTAAAACATAGATATAATTCACTTAAAAATAACATTCATTGATAGTAAATATTCAAACCAGCCTTACTATTTAAATATAGAAAAATGATCAATTTTTGAAAGAGAATAACGAATTAAAACTATAAAATGAATAGAAAAATAAATATATAGAAAGATTTACCCATTATAAGAAACTTTTGACTCAAATACTAGGAAAAAAAGTTTCTCCCAATTATATAACTATCATAGGTTATCAACCCGGATAGAGAAAAATTTCATAGTCTAGATTTACATCCAATAACAGTTCTAAAAGTTCATATATATCCAGTACCCACTCAATTGGACCTAAAAAAATATTTATTTATATAATCTTACAATCTGTTTATAAGAAACCCATTAGGAAATTATGGGTGTAAAAATTTCATATTACTAACATAACTAGACCCAAGATGATTTGGGAACCAAAATCATTTTTGGCATAAAGTTTGTTTTGTAGGAAACCTGTTTGAAAATCTCCAAAAATCCTATAGTGTCTAGGTTGTAGATGTTCCAAACATATTTCTAGTGAGTATTAAAACTTCAATAATTTAATCAAATTCAATGGTGTTCATGTCACTTTTGTTGACAATTCTAAATGGAAAATCATTGGCCTTGTCCAAAATGGTAATTCTAATTCAATATTAATTTTTAATGTTTTATATGTAGATGGTTTAATATATAATCTTCTTATCATTTCCAAATTATGTGATGATGTATTTTATTTAAATTTTGAAAACAATTCCCATCAACTTTTTTATGATAAAAATATTTTAATTTTTACTACTTTAAGAAATAGTAATATTTATTATATTGATTTAAATTATTTATGTTCTAAAAATATTTCTTTCCTAATTTACTTTCACAACGAATCTTATATTTGGCATAGGATACTAGGTCATTGCTATATTCATTCACTTATAAAGCTAACTAGGAAAGGATTAGTTAGATATCTACCAAATCTTGAATTCTCAAATGATAGAGTTTCTGATCCCAACCAAAAAGGTAAGCTTCATAAGATTTATTTTAAATATAATAAATAATTTGTAAAATCTCATCTTCTAGATTTAGTTCATATGGACCTCTTTGTACCTTCCAATGTTTCCAGTTTAAGTGGTAAACATTACGTACATGTCCTTATAGATGACTTCTCTGGATACACTAGGGTATTCTTTCTAGCTTAAAAAAGTGAATCTTATTCTTACTTCATTAAGTATGTAAAATTTGTAGAAAATATTATTGGACTTAGTATTAAGACCATAAAAATTGATCATGTTCAAAAAATTTAAAATCAAGATTTTGTGTCATTTTATTTTCAAAATGGTTATAATCACAATTTTTCTGCTCCTATGACACAACAGAAAAATATTGTGGTGGAAAGAAGAAATAGTTTTCTTTAAGATATAGATCAGACTATGCTAAATGAGTGTGACTTTCTTTTCTAATTTTGGGAAGAGGCTGCTAATATAGCCTATTATACTATAAATAGAGTATTAATTAGACCTATCTTAAAAAGAAAACCTTATGAGTTGTGTAATAATATAAAACCAAAGGATAATTATTTCAATGTTTTTGGTTGTAAAGTCTTTATTCTAAATATAAAGGATAATCTTGAAAAATTTTACTTCCAATAGTGATGAAGAAATTTTCCTTGGATATTCAACTTCTTACAAATCTTATTGAGTGTTTAGTAAAAGAACAAAAATAATGGAAGAGTTTGTTCACATTAAATTTCATGAAACAAACCCCAATGAACCTAATACTATGTTAGAAATCCCTGAGGATGATTTTTCAAGTCTGAATCTTAATTCTAAACCTTGTAAAAGTTGTGTTAAACAAGATGAAAGTTCACCCAATGGACTGTCAGAACCTGAACCTAAAGAAGATCTTGAAACATCCATCCCCTCTTTTTAAATAACCATTAGGACTCATAGAAACCATCATTTATATGTTTAAATAGGAAACATATATAGAGGCACAAAAACTAGATCTTCCCTTAATAATAAAATTAAACACTAACCCTTCTTTTCATATCTTAAACGTAAGAACATTAATGATTCCATCAATGATGAATTCTTGGTAATATCTATGCAAGAAGAACTTAATCAATTTGATATAAAAAATGTTTGGGAACTTATTGATAGACCTAAATACACCTTAACTATTATCACTAAGTGGGTATTTAGAAACAAGGTTGATGATTCATGCAATATATTAAGAAACAAAGCTAGATTAGTTTCACAAGGTTATAATCTAGAAGAAGGTATTGATTATGAAGAAAATATTTCACCTGTAGCCAGACTTAAATCCATTAGGATACTACTTTACTATGAAATAAATTTGGAATTCAAATTATATCAAATAGATGTTACAAGTAGATTATTAAATGGATTTATAATTGAGGATATTTCTGTTGAACATCCCCCTAGATTTCAAAATCCACATTTTCTAAATCATGTTTATAAATTAAAAAAATCATTATATTGTTTAAAACAGACTACTAGAGCTTGGTATGATAGGATTACCTCTTTTATTATTTCAAAAAGTTTTTCAAAAGGTATAGCTAATCCAAATAATTTTATAAAAATAATTTCAAAATATATTTGAATAGTTCAAATATATATAGTTGATATTATTTTTGGATCTACTAAATATTCATTATATACTAATTTTTCAAAACTAATGAAAAATTAATTTGAAATGAGTTTAACGGGTGAACTCAAATTATTTCTTGGATTTCATATTTTTCAAAATAAAGAAGAAATTATCTTGAATCAAAGTAAATATACTAAATAAATTTTAAAACCTTTTGGATTAGATAGCACTAAAAGTAGTGATTCTCCTATGAGTACCACCTATAAACAAGATCTTGATGAAGTTGGGAAATCAGTAAAACAAACTAGTTATAAAGGTATGATTGGTAGTCTATTGTACTTAATTGCTATTGGGACAGACATTATGTTTAGTGTGTGTATGTGTGCTCACTTTCAATAAAATTTAAAAGAGTCACACTTATTAGCTATCAAAATAATTTTTAAATACCATAAATATACAACTAATTTAGGATTGTTCTATCCAAGAGGACATGATTTTGATTTAGTAAGTTATTCAGATACTCACTTTGGCGTTTGTAATTTAGATAGAGAAATCACATAATGAAAATTTCATTTATTAGGAAAATCTCTAGTATCATGGTGATGATCATGAAGATGATCAAAATGGTAGAGATGATGAGGATCATGGGGATAGTCATAATGATGGAAGTGATAAGAATGAATATTATCCTACTAATCATGACTTAGAAATAGTTCAAAAATATCCTTCATCACCAGTGGTATCAAGTTCTAATAGATATGAGAATAAATCTAAAGATGCTGAGATGGATGATTTACAACCTATTACTACAAAATTTATAGAAGATATTAGTGAAGGGGATAATTATCACAATCTTGTTAATCATTCAGAACCATTAGATCACATAGATCTAGAAAATATCATATATAAAACTCATACAGAACTTTCCCCTTTTGTACCTAAAGTGGGTAAAAGTTGTTTCGTTCTTATAGAGTCACCACTTCCTCCATATACAAGACCTTACTTAAGTTCTTTTTAATAATGTTCAAAGTATCCTGGTTTTGTTCGAATTGGTTTGGATTACAGTGAATATGATGATGAGGAGAATTAAAATATTGTCAAAGAAGAAGGATCCTTCATGGATCAAATTGATCAAGCTAGGGATTTACATCCTTTTACTCCCATGGAGGCTGATAAATCGGCTGAGCTTGGAGTGCCTCATGGGAAAAGAGATCCTCCTTCTACTCAAGTTTTTATACCGCTTGATGTTATTGAAAAATATGTTTTATAAAATTTACAAAGAAATGTGAATTATGATTTGGAATCCTTGAGAAGGAATTTAGTTTCAAATTTTAAAAATGTATTGATCTCTCAATCATCTCCATTAGCCAGAATCAGTGAAGAAAGCACTCTATATTTGGTTGATTTGGTTATATCTCATTTATAACCAAGAGTTCAATTTCATATTCAAGAAATGGAAGTGGAGAATAGAATATTTTCAATAGAATTAGAAATATCTAAATCCCCAGTAGAGGGATTTACATCTTCCTTCTCATAAAGTTTAAATTCTATCTTTCAGAAATTAGAAATCATGATTATTGATGCCTCTACATCCTCTTCACTTCCTCCCATTTCAATTTATGGAGAGCTCCTCAGATAAGTTATCAGGGAAGAACTCTATACTGCTTTGGGTAATGTTTCAACACCTGAAGAACAATTAAGGTAGATACATAATCATGGAGAGAATGTATATAAGATGATAAGGGAGTATGCTATTTATCTTAGAACTTATAAATACATAATCAAGAAAAATATAAAGTATTATTTTTCCAAAATTTACACAAATCATGAGATGTTTGATAAATTTAAATTTATATCAGATAACTTTAGGTTTCCACTAATTAAAAAAGATTTAAAAGAAAAAGTGAGTCAACTGAAGGTTCTCACACCAGTTTTGCAGAGATTCATGAAATAGAAAAAGTATTATATTAGTTCTATGGAAAGGGGTGGTAATATAATTATGGATTTTATAAATCTCATGAAACCCTTCATAAATGTTCATAGTAAAATTTTTATTGAAAGAAAGGAAATTCCAGTGAAAATATTTCTTTCAAATACAACAAAAAAGCCAATTAGATATAGACCTGTAGTGATTACTCAGTCAGATGGTCTTCTACCTCCTCTATTTTAGCCTATGATTTTATTACTAGCTAATGCAATTAGAAACCCGAGGCATATTCTTATTTGTGAACTTCTTCCTCCAACCACAAAAATCCCTTACATTACCACCTATGCTCCAACTTTCACTACTTCTATCTCAACCTCTCAGGATAAGGGCAAGGACAAAGGTAAAGATAAAATTGATCTACAACCAACCTCTAAAAAGTGAATTTGATTATATAAAATATTTTTATAAGGATCTTGTTCTTATACTATTTCTCATTTCCTTATTATAAAAAACACTTTTTGGATTATATTAAATGAAATATCATAGTATTATTATTATTTCATTATTATTTCTATTTTATCCCTATTTTCTTTTTGATAATCTCAAAGGGAGAGACAAAATGGGAATTTATTTTAATACAGGGAATGCATCTAAAAATTTTAAATATTCTGTTACATATTCAATATATATTTATGAAATTTTATCTGAGTTTTTTATATCACACATATATATTCTAAAATGATAATCATAGTTTCTTTAACTTAAATACATCTCTTATTATCTATGTTTACTTATTTTGTACGTATCTAATAAAATTCCATGTTTCATGATCATAAAAAAGGGGGAGAATGTTGGAACCTCCTTGTGTGGAGTGTGTTTGACACTCTCTTATTTTAATGATCACAGACCGTGATTCTTTTGGTACTAATTATCTACAAATTGTATAATATAATTTTATATAGTAAGATAGTTTTTATGATAATTCAACTAAGTGTTATGGTGATTCACCGTTAGTCAGGAGTCACCGCCCTGACTTGCTACCATCAGCCAAGAGTTACTAGTAAGGCGAGTCATCGCTAAGGATGAGCTACCACTAGCCTTGTCACCAATAGGATTGTTACTGTCAAAGAATCTATCGCTAGGATGGTTACCATTAGACTTTGAGTCACCGCTAGACTTTGAGTCACCATCATTCTGAGATACTTCCAGATATTGAGTCACCTCCATCTTCTTGCTACCGTTGTTGTCCGAGGACTTTGGAATGAATGTCTCAATGACTATATCTATTCATGGATAATTTGATGAAGTCTTAATGATATAGTCAAAGATGATCTGAGGATTGTGGATATCCTCCAACTTATGATGCTATATATATGCTAAGGATATATATATATATAGATATATGTATATATATATGATATATACAACAATTACTGACTGATAAGTATATAGAAAATTGTGCAATCAAATCTATGAATATGTACAATCTCATTGATTTATATATTGTGAAGATAAATGACACATAAGCACAACTTACTATACATATATTGATTGAGATGCCAACATAGATCAACTGGAACACACATAGATTCCAATAATCCTATTTTCTACTACAATTTTCAAGAAAGAAGCTCTAACATCTCACCAATGATGATCTAAGGATTTCAAACATTTTTAGCATACTAGACTAAGAATTACTATATTCTTTATTGAAATTGTTCTTTATTGTTTTCCTTTTAAGCGATGTGTTGTTACTCTGTTATCAAGCACACAATTTCTCCTTCAGCTAACTGAAGAATACTTGTTATTCTCTCCTTCCATTACATCTGTTTTCCCTCAGTGTTGGTGGAAGAGGTCCTTGTGTGGAATGTGCTATATTTACTTCCCACGTACAACTATGGAAGTGGATATTTATCATAGAAAACTTGTAGTTATTGTTTGTTTACCTAATATAGGTTGTGGATTTATTTTATTATTACTAAAATATACATGGCATAAGGTGATTACCAAGTTTAGTGGATTAAGTCTCATCTTGAGACTGAACTACTTGTTTATTCCATTGTGTTATTGTGTTTTTTGATTACCATATCCTATATATTTTTTAAACTATAAACAAAACTATTACTTTGATAATTAATATTAAAAAAAATTATTTTTTTTAATTAAATTGGTTTCAAAAGCTAAGGTAATTCTAAACATTATTTTAACTGATACATGATCACTCTTTGAGAAATATTTTCAAAGGATAGGTCTTATATCGATCTTCTATTTTTGATTAATTAGCTTGTTTATTTTATTAATGGAATTTTATTTTAACTGAATATTTAATAGAAATTTTTATTGCGAACTCAATTCACCCCCCCCCTTTGAGTTACTCACTCTGACCAATAACACCTATAAAAGAAAATGAAGTGGATGATTCTCTAAGAATGAAAACTCAGGAATAAGCAATTCAGGAAGCTAGTAGTGAATGGAAATTTATGGCCCTATTTTTTGAGATACATTTATAGGTGAATAACCATCATGATAAACCTTTACTCACATCATTATCATTGGACTC
Source organism: Viscum album (assembly GCA_963277665.1). Taxonomy (NCBI): domain Eukaryota; kingdom Viridiplantae; phylum Streptophyta; class Magnoliopsida; order Santalales; family Viscaceae; genus Viscum; species Viscum album. The sequence goes on along the minus strand of OY728164.1, from coordinate 406,795,720 downwards.
TTTATTTTATGGGCATGTCTAGGTTCTGGTAGACATGCTAGAGGAGATGATGAAAGATTATCATGCCTATTATAGGGTAGTATATCTCAGTCTCAAAAATATGTATCATGATTTATACCTCCAATATTTTTGGTCTAGTATGAAAAGGTAGAAAACTGGTTTCATTACTCAGTGCTTCACCTTTCATCAGGTGAAGGTGGAACACCACTGACCTATTTTTATTTTACAACTGTTACCCATACTTGAGTAAAAATAGCACGACTTAACTACGGATTTCATGATAGGTTTACCAAAATCCTGTCATGAAAGTTATATAGTATGGGTAATCATCAACAGATGGACAAAGTTCACTCACTTTTTCCAATCAGGGAGACCTTTTTAGTGGACAATCTAGGTTGGCTATATGTCAGGGAGATTATACTACATCATAGAGTTCAATGTACTATTGTATCAGATAGGGATGGTCATTTTATTTCATGGTTATGTAAGGGGTTGCAAAAGTCTCTTGGTTCACATATACTTCTAAGTACAACATATCACCCTCATACTGATGGTTATTCCAAGAATACTATACATCTATTAGAGGACACTCTTTAGGCATGCATCCTTGATTTTGTAGGTTCTTAGGAGAATCACTTGGATCATTTGAGTTTTCTTGTAATTATAGTTTCTAATAAATTATTAAAATGCCGCTTTGTGAGGCCCTATATGGTATATCATGTTGTTCATCCTTGTTCTATTTAGAGGTAGGAGAGGTATCACTACTAGGAACTCATCTTGTTCAGAGACATTAGATTAGGTAAAATTATTAGGAAGTATATGGATACAACTCAATAAAGGTATAAGTTTTATGCTAATCATCACCTTCAACCTATGGATTTTGAGGTGGGAGATCATTTTTTCCTATGTGTTTCACCTATATTATGGAATCAACATATTTTGAGGCAATTTAAGTTAGCATCTATATTTTTCAATCCTTTCAAGATCATAGAGAGATTCTGGATGGTTTCCTATTGGTTAGTTTTACATCAAAGGTAATAATTCATTCATGGAATCCTTCATGTTTCTCATACTCACCATTATCATTATGATCCATCTCATTTCCTTCATCCTTATAATGTTGACTTGGGTGTTGACACTTTTTTTTAGGATTATCCAATTCAAATTGTTGATCGTGTCATGAAGGCTCTTCAAGGTAGGATAGTTCCTATAGTATAAGTTTTATGGTAGCACAATCATGTGTAGGATGATACTTGGGAGTGAGAGGTTTATATATGTGATCAACGGTTAGAGTTATTCTCAGATGATGCCCAACCACCCTCATAAGGGAAACTCAGTGATGAGATGTTTTAATGGGGGGGAGGTTGTAAGATCCCATATTTTTTTATTTATAGTATTCGTTGATTTTTAAGTTTTTTTGTTTGGTTTGGACCTTGTTATAGGGTTCTTTAGATATTTTGGGGAGATCTGTGAGGAAGAAGTAGTAGTCTGTCTATAGGAAAAATTTATGGTGTAAATTATCCTCGACAGACCCCAGGAAAATGGAATTTATGGTTTATGTTTGTTATTTATTATATTAATACCGTGAGACCTGAAATAAAAAGGGTGAAATTATATTTTTTTCCCTCTATTATCTTTACCTTATTTATTCCGCCTCCCTCCCCCATTTCTCATGCATAGTAGCTAGTCGAGATCCCCTCTTAAGCTCCTCCTAGTATTTGAGATCCCTTATTTATAAGATATCATAACATACCGTCATTTTTCATGTTGGATATCTTCTATTATTTTCTAATTTTCTATTTTTTGTATTGAATGTTATCTTCATAAAACATAATATGCTCTATTTTCATGGAGTTTTTCTATTTATTTTATTTATCTCATTACATCCCAAATTAAAGTTCAATACTAGATGAGGATTCATTTTCCCATCTAAGGTTGGTGGAGTATACCTTTTCCATTAAAATTTGGGCATTTATATATTTTCTATAACAACCCAGGTAAATAGAGAATATAAAATTTGCATATTTATTAAAATTTGTGAATTAAATATTAATTTTACTTTAAAGGGGATTCTATGTTTTATGGTGTACCTGATACACAATAATGGGTTTCTTTGAAATCTTATGTTGCACACAATGCTGAGTCATACTGATAAATAATAATATAATATTATTTTAAATGGTAGTTAACGCCTAGTCGTTGCATTGGCGGGAATGGAAAGAACTAACTACAATATAAATATACATGTTTTTTAAATATTTCTACATTTATCCAATAAATTCAAGAGGCTTAAAATAAGAAAGAATATAATTTTAGGCATAAATATTCTAATATTCATTAAAAGGTTGATTTACCACCTTTTGATGGTTAACCCTCTTTATATCTAGTTTTGGTAACTTTTATATGTTATATTTGAAAAAATAATTTTCTTCTTTAGAATAGGGACATCAAAATTTACTTTGGATTAAATTTTGGTATTTTTTGAAAAAGTTTATTTTTTTATGAATAGCGAAAAATACTATATTTTAATTCAAAATTTTCTTTTAATATAATTTATTTATATAGTTATATTATCTTTCTAAATGGTTTTAATGTATAATTTGATTATATATTTACCATTTAATTTAATTTTGGTCATTTTAAGTAATTTCACATTGAGATTGAACATAAATAAGTGTCAATCTTTTGATAGTTATTATTTCTTAAAAACACGCTTTTTGTTTTGATAGCGGGAATTAATTTCAAATTAATTTCTTCCACTTCTGTATTTTGAATTTATAAAAATGGATTCCATATTTTTAATCAGGAGGTCCAAATTTTTCAAATAGGTAACTTTTATTTTTAGACATTATGAATATTTACTTCAGTAAAAATTTTATTTACCATGGTTAAAGGGTAAATCTGCTAAATAAGGGTAATAAAATATTATTATAATAATATTAAATTACCCTAACATGTGTTCTAATCCAATTTATTGGTACATTTTCGACCATGGGAATACTTGGGTCGATTTTGGGATCCCATGGAGCCACTTGGGAGTGATAATGAAACATTATATTAATTAATTTAAAGTGAAGACAAAAATGACTTAAACATATATCTTTTAGTAAATCAATTCTTACATGGGGTTATATAAGTTATCTTTTGGACTATAAATATTAATTTGAAATATAAAATTATTTCCTACATCATGATATATTTTTTTTTATAATTTTTAGAAATAAAATAAATAAAATCATTTATGACACAATAATGATGCAGTATTTACTTCATTAATGAATGATTTAAATAAATAAGATTATAAAGATTAAAAAAATATCCAAAACCTGTCCAATTATTTTTTGATAATTTTATTTCTAACATGATCCATCTTATATTAAACTTTAATAAGTTTTGAACCTTTATAAATCGAAAATAATTATATAATAAAATAATATTTTTAAACATTCCTAAAGAGCCCCTCCTCCCCCTTATAAAAATCCATCACTTATAACCAATTCCACACACTTCTCAAACCCCTTAGCTCGTAAAACCTCTACCCAATTAATCTACCTATATCCCTCTACTCCTCCTATATGCCTTAATCTAAAAATAAGGCAATTCATGTAAACCTTTTGGTTCAAACCAAAGGGAGATACCTGATTTAAAGGTAACATCTTCTCTAAAGTTCTTTTGTTTTATTTTACTTCTCCAACCCAATAAACTCTTTTTATTCATTTATTTTATAATAAAACTAGTATCCTAAATATACTAGGTTGTTTTTATGATAATTATTTTAACTACACTTACACACACCTCCATCTAATGGTTAAAGAACGTATTGTTTCTGTGGATGGTGAACTATTGCCTCATGAAATGATGATTGTTCAATTATCTCCTACCTCATCTCATGGTGGAAATTATGATGGCACTATATTTATATGTGATATATATTATATTTATGTTGTTTATTTACTTCTGTATTTTTCATTTATATCATACCTTTATTGTTTCTACAATGGGTAAATACGATAATTTTATTTGAGGAAGTGTGGACTACTGCCCCCTCAAAGTGATATGACTCGTTCATACCATACATGGAATGTATAAAGGATATATATAATTAAATTATATATTATATTATACTATAATTATAATATAACTATTTATTATTAAATTTTCATTCCATTAAATATGAAACAAAAATGAAAGTAGCGTTCATGTGTACGTATAGCTTACCGTCTCCATGAAAGGTGCATTTCATTTCTTATCTTCAAATATTATTCACTATTATAAATACGTATATATACTGGATATATATGATATATATGATATATAAATTATGAATATAATTTTTTATATAATGTAATTTTTACCACATGGACAATTTATAATTATAACAAGTTCATTTTTAACTCAAGTTCCGATCATCGACAAAATGTCCGATATGAACTCAAATAATTAACTAACTGTTATAGCAAGGTAATAATTGATATAAAAGGAATAATAAAATTTAAAAAGTTTCTTAAGAAAGTAGAAATTAACTTTATTTTATTATTCATGAGATTAAGGAATGATCGACTCAAGTCAGACACGAGGTAAGGGGTTTCTTATCTCACTTTTAATTCCGTGATATTTCTATTATTTTCCACTTATTTATTGCATGTGGTGTATTTTGTAATAAAATTTGATATATATTATAATTATTCTCTTTATATTCATGGTATTTTGTGATTCATTTGTTTGTTATTAACTTTTGTTCATACGACATGCTTGATTACAACGTGGTAAGGGGTTTTCATCTCACTTTTTATTCCCGTGAGATTCATGCTATATTTGCCACTATTTCCTTTTGTGTGGTGGATGTACTACCGATGATTGTATTATTTGTATAATATAATTTAATTTATGGGTATTTACATCTTTATTTTATGATCATTCTTTCATGTGGTGTATGTTTTGTAAGTTACCAAATCAGTAAGGGAACTTTTAAACCCAATTTTCATTCCTTGGGTTAATCTTATAATTCTTAATTATATCATGCTATGATTATTTGAGGAATCATTGTTTATTTATTTATATTTTATTTTATACTCCCATTTTTTTTGATATAATTTTGATATACATAATCACTCCATTGATAAATTCTCAAGTCATCTATATGAACTTGATCAGAGTAATTTTAAATCAATTTCCATTCATTGAGTTAAACATCCAAGTCATTGGTGTTGTTTTTACAAAAAATATTTTTGAATGTTATATGATTTATTTACACTGAATATTAAATAATATTGAGTTTATTTATATTTTTCACACATTATTATGTAATTTATTTATCTTTAATATAAGGATACAATTTTTATAAGGGATTTCGTCTCAATTTACATTCCATTGAAACTTCATTCTTGTTATGAACCAATTCACTCTAATATGATGTATATACTGTCCTTTGGAATATTATATCATGAATAAATTTATTTTCATGATATTATAAAGTTCTGATTAAATTTTATTCCTCAATTATTTTTATTCAAGCGTCTCTCATTTTGTTAAAAACCCTTTAACTAAAATATCGGTTAAAATTTTTTAAAGATTTATTCTTCTAAATATTTCTAATTAATGTTCATGTTTTCAAAATGATTTTTAGGATTTATTTATATATACATTAATATTTTCAAATTATTATTCATTTAAAAGATTCAAATTGGTATGGGAAACTTTGATTCAAAAATATATTTATTAAATGTTTAAAATGGTTTTGAAAATGGTTTGATAAAGCATTGTTTATTTCAATATCTTGAAATGATATATTGTGATTTCAATGTGGAAATGTTATCTTTCCTTTATTCTATTTTTATGTGTTATGAGTATTTTATGATTATTGGGAATTGTTTACATATACGGGTGGTTCTGTGATAAAACTTGGATGGGTGAGCCCGAGATAGCTCTCCAATGCATTGGGTAATGTGACAGAGGTAAACATTAATGTTTCTCCTAAGAGATTTAGGGAATATATTGTGATGGGTATTCCAACATAACTACCTATGTAGATGTGATAGCTACAATGTATGTATGTTTTTTATACCACACGTTACCTTTACGATTTATGATTTCTGTGTGTTATTCATAAATCTTATGATTTAATAAGGTATGTTATGATTGAAAAGTATGGTTTCATTGAATTTTATTTATTGATGGGCTAATGTTTTCTTTCGTTATTTTATAACCCTTACTGGGATTTTTATGCTCACCCCAAGATTTGAAATTTTTTTCATAGGACTTAAAGATGAATAGGGTCAAGGATGGGATCAAGGAAAAGTCATGTTGTCTAAAACATGGAACTAGACCTGTTTTTTTTAGTTTTTATTTTATGAAAAAATGGATACTGAGTAGAAGTGTCTAATTTGTAATTTTTGAAGTGTAATGTAATAGATATGGACCAATTCTCTAAAACTCTAAATATAAAAAGATCCTCAATGTGAATTACTCATTTAATTCAAGATTATGTAATGTTTTAAGGCTCAGTCCTTATAATTGGTATCAAAGGTCGGTTTAGACAACTTTAGGGATTAGGAGTTTTCATTAAACACATGGCTAGTCCCTATGTCTATTATTTTAGTTAAATCCTTGTTTTATAAATTTTTTAGATCAATTAATGGCGGTTACAAATGTAATAAGGGGGATATCAAACAATATTTCTATCTCTTCCTGATGACATGCTTGCAATAATTATTGCAAAGTCATGTTCAGATGATTGTGAAACATTTTCTAGCATACAACTCACTTGAAAGCAGTTGTTTGAGATATCAAACACCTCCAATATACCTCAATATCATCATGGATCATGGGTTATATTTTATCAAATCCTATTTTTTCAATATTCTCATATTTTCATGAAAGGTAAATATTATCAAGGCATTTTTAAATATTTTACCTTATCATAAGATTTTGAAGCATATTATTATTTTGAAAAAGGTGTTGAAGAAGGAGACCCTTGCACAACCTATTTATATTTTCATTTACAATATAGTCTCTCAATACATACTTATGGTATTTTAAAAGGATCATTGATTAAAAGTTTCAACTCAAATTCAGTCTGAATGTTTTATAAAAATCATGTTTTATCATATGTTTTGAAATTATATGTCATACATGATTATTTTTCAAAACTGTTTTTCTACAAACACCCATATGACCCAAGTTGTACAAGGTGTATTTGGATAAAAGAAGAAAATTATTTTTAAGGATCTCTAAATCATTTTTTCACTGCATAGACCTTCTACCTACGTGAACAAGATGGTGATGACACCATATAGACACCATGATTGAATTATGATGTTCTTTCTATTGGGAATAGTTTTATTTTATCATATAGAGGTAAAAAATGACAGTATATAAGATTTTGAGGTCTTAATATATTGGGATGAAAATGAAAGGTATAAGAAAACCTTTGAGGTTAAAACATATTGGGGATGTTTTTGAGTTTTATAAAAAGGACAATTTGTAAGATGGGTAATGACCCATCATTTCTGACAAGGCCATAGGAATCGAACCCACAACTGAAGGGCGATAAGGGTGCACGCCTACCATTGTCCTATATGAAGTCCCTAGTTAGAATGACTTATTATTTTAAGTTAAATGATTTTATGTATCAAGAATAATTTTATTTAGGATATTATGTTTTATCAAATGGACATCCTAAGTATAGGAAAATGATTTGGTGATTAAGTAATAAAGTTTATTTTGGAATACATTCTCTCTTTTGGTAACACTATATGCTTAAGGAAAAAAAATACTATTGGATTTAATTTGTGGAGTAATGGTTGAAATATTATTTTGGAAGAATCTATGTTTTTATTTTAGAAATATGAAAATTTGGTTTATTTATGAAAATGATTAAGCTATCATGGAGAATATGTGATTTGGTTAATTACTTTTTAGTATGAGACTTTTAGAGTAACTGATGTTACTTGGAGATAAATGTTAAGATTTATCTTAGAAGACTATGTGATTAAATACTTATGAGATTTGATTTTCAATCTTAGTTTGGATTACATTGAAGAATTTTATGGACAATTTTTTGTTGAATGGTCTTTGTTGAACTTTGGGTTTTGTTTCACATATTTTAGAGAATAAGAGTAGTTTTTCTTTTTATAAAGGATTATCCTTTTGGGGATTATATAATATTGTAGTAACCAATTTTGGTTTTGGTTAATGAATAAAGATATAGGAAAATTATAGTTCATCTTTTGTGGATTATTTGATTATCTAGAAGTTGATTATAGAACATTAAATGTGAACAAGTCATCTTAAATACTCATCGTTTTGAGAAAAGATGATTTTGTGGTAAAAATCTAGTAATGTATGAAAGTCTACATGAAAAGTAAGTATGTTTCCTTATATTCTTATTCAAGATCTTAAATAAATTCCTCAACTTTATAAAAAGTAACTTAAAACAAAAACATTTTTCATTAACTTTTCTTAGTGGGGAATCAATGACCGTTTAACCCATCACAAATTTGTGATTTTCTTGTGGTTAACTTTCTCCTAATCATGATTTCTACAACTCTCCATAAAACCTTGATGGTTTCTTTATCTTCCATATCCATGTTTTCCTACATGGAATTTTAGTATGGGATATCTCGAGTGACCTTTTTATTTCTCTTTCTTTCTTTTAAAGTGATATTTTTATTGACTCTTTTTCCGATGTGGGACTTTCAATGAAGTCTCCAAGCCCAATTTTAAAATTGCGAGGACGCAATTCCCAGAAGGGGGGAAGGATGTAACATCCCAAGTAAATAAAGAATATAATATTTTCATATTTATTAAAATTTGTGAATAAAATATTAATTTTACATTAAATTAGATTCTATGTTTGATGGCATACTTGATACGCAACAACAGTTTTTTTGAAATCTTATGTTGCACACAATACTGAGTCATATTGAATAATAATAATATAATATTATTTTAAATGGTATTTAATGCCTAGTTTTTGTATTATATGGAATAGACATAACTAAATAAAATATGAATATACATGTTTGTTAAATGTTTTTACATTTATCCAATGAATTTTAGAGGCTTAAAATAAGAAATAATATGATTTTAAGCATAAATACTCTAATATTCATTAAAAGGCCGATTTACCGCCTTTTGATAACGAACCATATTTAAATATAGTTTTGGTCATTTTTGTATATTCTATTTCAAAAAATAACATTCATATTTAGGATTAGGACATTAAAATTTACTTTGGATAAAATTTTGGTATTTTTTTTGATAAAGTTCATTTTTTATAAATAGTGAAAAATACTGTATTTTAATTCAAATTTTCATTTTAATATAATTTATTTATATGGTTAGATTGTATTTCTAAATGGTTTTAAAGTATAATTAGATTATATTTTTACCATTAAATTCAATTTTGTTCATTTGATGTAATTTCACTTTGAAATTGGACATAAATAAGTCTTAGTCTTTTGATAGTTATTATTTCTTAAAAACACACCTTTTGTTTTGGCAGAAGGAATTAATTTTCAATTAATTTTTACCAATTCAGTGTTTTGAATTTGGAAAAATGGATTCCATATTTGGAATCAGGAGGTTTAAATTGTGTAAATATGTGAGTTTTATTTTTAGACATTATGAATATTTACTTCAATAAAAAATTAATTTACCATGGTTAAATGGTAAATATGGTAAATAAGGGTAATAAAATATTATTATAATAATATTAAATTACCCAAACATGTGTCCTAATCCTATTGGTTGATAAATTTCAGACTATGGGCATCCTTGGGTCTATTTTGGGTCCCCATGGAGCCACTTGGGAGTGATAATGATACTTTATATTAATTAATTTAAAGTAAAGACAAAAATGACTTAAACATGTATCTTTTAGTAAATAAATTCTTACATGGGGTTATATAAGTTATATTTTAAACTATAAATATTAATTTGAAATCTAAAATTATTTCCTGCATCATGATATATATTTTTATAATTTTTATATATCAAATAAATAAAATCATTTATAACACAATAATGATGCATTATTTACCTCATTAATGAATGATTTAAATAAATAAGATTATAAAGATTAAAACAATATCAAAAACCTGTAAAATTCTTATTGGATGATTTTATTTTGAACATGAGTCATCTTATATTCTACTTTAATAATTTTTGGACCTTTATAAACCGAAAATCATTATATAATAAAATAATATTTTTAAACATTCCTAAAGAGCTCCCCCCCCCTTATAAAAAGCCCTCACTTTTAACCCATTCCACACACTTATCAAGAACCTTTGCTCATCCAATATCTGCCTAATTAATCTTCCTAAATTTTTATCCTCCTTCTAGAATCCTTCCCCTAGGCAGAAGGCAATTCATGTAAGACTTTTGATTCAAACCAAAGGGAGATACCCGATTTAAAAGTAATATCTTCTCTTAAATTATTTTGTTTTAGTTTACTTCTCCAACCCCATAAACTCTTTTTATTCCTTTATTTTATAACAACACAAGTATCCTCAATATAATAGGTTTTTTTTATGAGAAGTATTATAACTAAACATACACACACCCCCATCTAATGGTTAAAGAACACACTATTTCTCTAGACGGCGAACTACTGCCTCACAATGTTGGTGCTGCAAGTCCTTCAACCAAGAGTCAGTGGGGCACCTATTATACGATGGTTAATGGGCCAGAAAGATCTGGCAGACTTTTGGGGACTTCTTTGGGTGGGACAGATATGATGGGTCTCACGGTAATTTCCTTAGTGCATGGTTTAGAGGCGCTGGGAATCATGGGGCCGAGAGAAAAGCCAGGATAATCATTCTACTTGCAGGGTGCTGGACAATTTGGAAGGCAAGAAATGAAAACCGCCACAACATTACTGTTGTTTCCCAGGTCAGAATCATCTTTAAAATGAGAAAACATTTTCTGGATATGATCAGGCAGTGTCCCGCATGTCATTGTGCGCCGTCTGTGAGCTCCATCTGCTCTGATCTCTCCATCGCTCAGCAGGCATGCAATGCAGGATAGGGACGATGGGTCCGATGGAATCCTCCATGCCAGGGGATCCAACTTAACACTGATGGTTCGCTGATAGGGGGGATATGTGGGTGGGGGGGAAGATTTGTGATAAATCAGTCGGGGGCTGTTATTGCAGCGTTCGTAGGTGAGTTGGGGAGAGGCGATGCCCTACAAGCTGAGGTCCAGGTGCTGGTGGCAGGGCTGGGAATGTGAAAACGTAGGAAGATCCCTTTGGCAATGGTAGAGACAAACTCTATGCTCCTGTGCAATGTGATGAAGGGAAAAGGGAGGGTTTTATGGAATATTTCGTACACTGTTAGGAGATTTAAATTGCTCATGGGGACTAACACGGGGATCTCTCACACTTGGCGGGAGGGTAATATGGTGGATGATTTTTTGGCGTCTATGACAACTCCAGCTCATAGTATGATTCCTTTATTTAACTTGGGGTCTTTTTTTAGTGAGGGGATGAAGTTTTTTGTCAAATATTCTTTGGGCTTGCAGTACTTTCATCCTCCGTGGTGATTTTTATATTTGTGTTTTTCCAAATCAATAAAAATGTTAATTTTCAGTCAGTCCTACAGCCTCTCATAGTGGAAATTATGATAGAACTGTATTTATATGTGATATATATTATATTTATGTTGTTTATTTAGTTTTGTATATTTCATTTATATCATACCTTTATGGTTTCCATAATGGGTAAATATGATAATTTCATTTGAGGAAGTGCGGACTTCCGCCCCATCAAAGTGATATGACTCATTCATACCATACGTAGAACGTATGAAGAATGGAAATAATTAAATTATATATGATATTATACTATAATTATAATATAACTATTTATCATTACATTTTCATTCCATTAAATATGAAACATAAATGAATGTAGCGTTCATGCGTACGTACGGCTTATCGTCTCCATGAACGGTGCATTTCATTTATTATCTCCAAATGTTATGTTCTATTATAAATACATGTATATAATTGATATATATTATATATATGATATATAAATCATGAATATCATGTGCTAAGGGGTTTTCATCTCACTTTTTATTCCCTTGAGATTCATGCTATATTTTCTACTATTTCCTTTTGTGTGGTGGATGTAATTCTCATGATTGTATTATTTCTATAATATACTTTAATTTATGGGTATTTACATATTCATTTTATGATTCTTCTTTCATGTGGTGTATGTTTCGTAGGTTACCAAATCAGTAAGGGAACTTTTCAACCCAATTTCCATTCATTGGGTTAATCTTCTAATTATTAATTATGGAATGTTATGATTATGTGTGGAATCATTATTTATTTATTTATGTTGTAATTTCCACTCCCGTTTGTGTGAATATACTTTTGATACACATAATAACTCCATTGATAAATTCTCAAGTTATCGATATGAACTTGATAAGAGTAATTTTAACTCAATTTCCATTAATTGAGTTAAACATCCATGTTATTGGTGTTATTTTTAAAGAAATATGTGTGAATGTTCTATGATTGATTTAAACTGAATATCCAATAATATTGAGTGTATTTATATTTTTCACACATTATTATGTAATTTATTTATCCTTAATCTAAGGATACAGTTTTTATAAGGTATTTCATCTCAATTTACATTCCATTGAGACTTCATTGTTGTTATGCACCAATTCACCCTTATATGGTGTATATACTGTCCTTTAGAATATTATATCATGAATCCCTTTATTTTTATGATATTTTAAAGTTCTTATTAAATATTATTTCTCAATTATTTGTTTTCAATCATCTCTCATTTTGTTAAAAACCCTTTAACTAAAATATTGGTTAATTTTTTTTAAAGATTTATTCTTCAAAATATTTCTCATTAATTCCCATGTTTTCAAAATGGTTTTTATTATTTATTTATATGGATATTAATATTTTCAAATGATGATTCATTTAAAAGGTTAAAAGTGGTATGGGACACATTGATTCAAAAATATCTTTATTAAATTTTTTAAATGGTTTTGAAAATGGTTTGATAAAGCATTGTTTATTTCAATATCTTGAAGTGATATATTGTGATTGAACTCTGGAAATTTTATCTTTACATTATTTTTGTTTTATAAGTTTTGAATATGTTATGATTATTGGGAATTTTTTGCATATACGGGTGGTTCCATGATAAACCTAGAGCGGGTGAGCCCGAGATAGCTCTCCAATGCATTGGGTAACATGACAGAGGTAAACGTTAATGTTTCTCCTAAGAGATTTAGAGAATATATTGTGATGGGTATTCCAACATAACTCTCTATGTAGTTGTGATATCTACAATATAAGTATGTTTTTTATGCCACAAGTTACCTTTACAATTTATGATTTCTGTGTGTTATTCATAAATATTATGATTTCATAAGGTATGTTATGATTGAATAATATGGTTTCATTGAATTGTATTTATTGATGAGTAATGTTTTCATACTTTATTTTATAACCCTTACTGAGCTTTTTATGCTCACCCCAAGTTTTGAAATGTTTTTCATATTACTTAAAGATGAATAGGGTCAAGGATTGGATAAAGGAAAATCCATGTTGTATAAAACATTGAACTAGGCCCTTTTTTAGAGTTTTTATTTTATGAAAAAATGGATACTGAGTAGAAGTGTCTAATTTGTAATTTTTGAAATGTAATATAATAGATATGGCCTAATTCTCTAAAACTCTAAACCTGAAAATTTCCTCAATGTGAATTATTCATTTAATTTAAGATTACATAATGTTTTAAGGCTGGGTCCTTATATTTTCACCATTGTGTCACACACCATAACTTCCATAAATTTCTTCTAAAATTGATAAAAGCATAAATTAATTGAAGGAACTTTATTATATACATGTTATGGGACTTTAAAACCTCAACCTGAACCATCTTATTAGGAGGGTGAGACTATATTCCTTAATGTCATATATTTTCATTATGACCAAAACACACCTAAGGTGTATTTTTCTTAGCATTGTCCAATGGAATGTTAAAAATTTAATTAATAAATGTGATGTTGTATGGACCTACTATGGACCACTTGATTACTTATAGATGAGTTTAATGAATGGTGAATGGTGATACTATGTCACGTGACCATTGATAAACTATGTAGAGGTAATTAGATTCAATTTCCCCCCTCTTATTGCACTCGAGTCACGTGACTTAAGTAATAAATTAAATTGATGATGGGAATGGAAATTAACATGAAACTATTGTGATTTTACTTCATGATTACCTCCTTTTATGGATATGATGTTTCATGTTTCTTATTTAGAATTAATATACATTATGTTCTATATTACTTACTCATAAACAACAGACATTGTATTCCATATTACTTTCACATAATTAAATGACATTTTGTTCCTTAAATATCTATTTAAAATTAATGGAAATGACATTCCATATTGATTAAATAGAATTGATGTATATAAATTCCTTAATTTTTTTTTGAAATTATATACATGACACTCATTGTAGATAATCTTGAACTAGTGGGCATGATTATTTTTATTTATTAATAAAATGATGAATTTTCATATAAATTCTGGATTAGTCTGAAGTATGTGGTATCAGACAGGTGTCTTGTGAGGAACCTGAGTCGACATGGGTTTTATTAGTTAATTTAATGACTTTTATATTATTACTTGTACACTATTTCAATATATATTCACATATTGGGTTAGTTATAGACATTATTGGTGGTGGCCTACTGATTTTTACCCACACCCTATTCAGGCTTCTGATTGGTACTCAAATAAATTTTATGAATGTAGGTTGAGATAAAGTAAAGCGCCCTTATACAGACTCTTGACCTTCTGTTCTAATATGAAGTACGGGATTAGAGGACCAAACTTGTGTTCATGATGCTATTAGATATTGCTTTGGGACTTTTTTTATAGTATTTACTCTTGTATTTTTACTTCCAATTTCCCTTACTCCTTATTTTGTATAGCATCATGACATCACCTTGTATATGATACTAGGTATTAATTATATCAGTTACTTTTTTATGGATGTTTACTTCCTCTATTTACATTATTAAATTTATTCTACTAATTTATATTTATATTTTACCGATGTGCTTCACTCTAATAAATATTTTATAGTCTCCCCACTGTTCCATAATTAACATTTTCTATTAGTCAGCAGGATCTGGCATACGGGGAGGTACACCTGAGGCTATGTGGATAACTGGGTTCAGTTACTTATGACTGATCCAGATCTGAGACATCACATGAAAGTGGAATAATGTGAACATAATTTCAAATAAAATATAAAATATGGTTAAAATAAATTCATCTAATAAAATTTGTACATGTTTAATGGTATTTTAAACCTATTCAATCCTTCTAATTTAATGGATAGGTTATAATTTTCATATTTAAATAATAATATTTTGTGGTTCATTTAAGATTGGTATTGTGTGTTGTATACACTATCAAATATAGTGTTTTTTAAAATATTAGGGTATTACATTCTACCCCCTGAATAAATTACATCCTCAAAATTTGATATTTTTCTCAGTAATCAAGGGTTTTACCATTAAAAATTATTTATGGAAAATCCACATCATAAAAAGAGTTAGTAAATCTTCCTCTTAAAAAGAGGGAAAGGGAATTATGAATTTCATATATGATAACACAAAACTATATTTCTAAGTGGGATAACATTAGTGGGAAGTGAAAATATATACATTGACGAGAAAACTAATTCCCAAGGACTAATAGAGAGTGACATATAACATGGTTAGGAGAAGGTTAACAACCACAAATCCATAAATATGTGATGGCTGAAAAGAGAATCAATTAATCAAAAATTATCATAATAGGATAAAATTTTGGTTTCAAGATCTTTTTCCAAGAGTTGAGTAATTTTTTACCATATAGACTAATAATATAAGGAAATATTCTTACTTGATAAATAAACTTTTATCCTTTATTCAATTTCCACCGTAATCCCATCCTTTCTTCAAATGACGAGTATTCATAATGAATTTTTCATGTATTAATCACTAAAATAAACTTATAAAGAACAAAATAATCTGAAAAATGATAACAAGATATTCATTCTATATTTAGTGTTTAATCAAAACTAAAATGGTTATCACAAGGTAAGATAATATCCAAAATGTATAATCAACCATAGTAAGAAATGATATATTTTAATTTACAATTTCCACAATAACACCAAAGGTTCAACATAGATTATTCCAGAAATAAACAAAAATACATCCCAATTAACCTCAATAACCTCAACATTAAAGAATGTTTTAACCCCAATGGTTAACTCATACCTTTTAACTTACACTCCAAAAATTTAATTTCATTCTTCCCAAATAATAATTCATGTTAAACAACATGTTAAACCTAAAGGTTATATATACTTCAACCCAATTAAGCATCCAAAAAATATCATTAATCACCATTATAAATCACTATATAATCCTATAATGTAGTGAACATATCCAGAATATCTTGAATCAAATTTAGATACCAACATGAAAGGTAATCCTTATCTTGACCATAAATATCTCTGAAAATATCACTTTTTTAATGGATCTCTTTTTAACTGTCAATATTATCCATATCCTACTATCCAATAGACTATAATTAACTGAAAATAAAATCTTATACTAACCCAATGGTTTATCCAAGCCTTAATATAGTATTCTTCCAAAAACCTAGTAAAAGTTTCAAATCACCTCAAAATTCTTTCACTTAAGACCTAAAAAGGGTTCTCTATTATTTTGAACTTATGATAAATATTAAAAATATAAACCTATGATTTTATCCATATATATTAGGTTAGTCTTTTATGAAAACATATATTCTTCCAAAAACTAACACAATCCTTATTCCTAAAATAAAATCACAAAATATTTTCATAAATCCAAAAATGTAATAAACTTCATAAAAAATGACCTATATCACTTTTTCATCAAATCAATAACCAATTTCAAGGCCACAAAACTATCCCATTTACTTCATCAATGTCAATCATGAAATTACCACTAAATAAATTTTATTGGTCATCATTACCTTTCAACATATGTTTTCAAATCCTTAAAGTAAATATACTATAGAACATTCCTTATATCTCTCATGATTCTTATATCCATGATATCACTAATATAACACTTTTACAAAATAATTCTCATATCCCAATACATAAGCACTATAATTCTTACACTTTAATTATTTTTATATAATAAGATATTCCTTGGCCTAGGAGTTAACCATTGGATTGGGTAATTGTCTTGTATAATTATTATATTCCCCACACATAAGAAATTAAACTATAAATGGTACCTTTGGATTAACTTCATATCCCTACATAAAACTCTTTATTTTACTTGAAAATTCATTGTTATGTACCATTCTATTTTTCACATAATTTTTTCCATTCCTTTGAGATGTTCTTTGGGGTTTCTCTTTCTACATATATGAATTTAAGGAAAATGAGTTTTCTTTCCTCCATAGTCTCCACCACTAGAGATATTAATATACTATATTATTCTCTTTTTTGGTGAGTCCAAGAGTTAGTTAAGGTGTAGTTTGTTTATTATATATTTTTATAACTAACTAAGCATAATAAAAATATCATTTACTCCAGTCATCATCCCATTTGGTTTCTCATAATCACCACATTGTCTATCATATTCAACATTAACATGGTTCCTTCTGGTTCTATCTATTGAATGAGAAAATAAATCATAGTATGATAAAAAATAATAATATTTGTAAACCATATAATCATGAAAATAATTTATAGGATTCCTAAATCATGACACCATCTTTTCAATCTATGGCACCTTATGTTTAACCTAGGTCATCCATGGTAATCATTTATTTCAATCCTTCATAATAAAATTCATAAAGAAAATGCTAATTAACCCTATAATATCCCCCAGGAGAATCAAAATAGGTTCAAAATAAGGTAACACTCACCACGCACTATAATTATGGTGAATATATACTCGACCCACTCTTTTTGGTGTTATTAACCCTAGATGCATCTATTCCAAAACCACATCCCCTTGTAGTATCTTGATAGAGATGTATTGCTATGAAAAACATATAATATATTCCTTACCAAAAATTTAGGATGTTATCCAATACTTATAATTATCCTCAAAATAATTCATAGGGTTATGTTCCCTAATCAATGTTTTCATAAATCTAGTTCCTAAGTTTTCTACTAAACATACTTTCATACCAACTGTTACAATCCTATCCCCTTTAGATTAATGATGGTGGTGACTTTATTACATTGGTACTATATATAAGATATCACATCCTAAAGTATTTATTAGTTTAGTATTTTTGTTAAATTATATACTAAATTGAATCTAGATTTACATTTGAAAACATAAAATTAAAAAAAACACAGTGAAAGTAAATATTTTATATCCTTGAAATCATTCAAATATTCCTTCTTCATGTATTGTAAAAATAAAAAAATAAGGGTGAGATTATATTCTCAGTAAGTGTTATTTATAGCGGAGGTTATCACAAGTAAATAATTAATAATCAATATAGAATGGTAAATAACTAAAAACACATGTCATTTAATCAATAACTTGAGTATGAAGAATAATATAGCAGGAGTTATTAAAGATCAAATTATTCCATATAAATAATCACATTATATTTAAAATTATCTATGGATATTATTAAAATTAATCTCATGTAAATTACTAACTAATTTCATAATGATGGAATACATAATTCCATATATCTGAAACTTACTATTGAGGCCTTGTTCCAAGATAGATTAAGCTATAGCTAGGTATAAACTAAAGACCCAATTAATAAGGATAACCAACTATTTTGTCTCATGAGACCAAATGATGAATCTAGGGGTTTTTTAATTTTTATTCCCACTCATTACTTAATAATTTTAATTAATTAATCATATGAATAAACCATACAACTTAATCAATATTCCTTAAAATCAATAATTGTCTGTATTAGAATAATTTTCATACGAAATGTCAATCCTTTCCCCAAAAAAGATAAATATAAACCATCTATAAAAATATGTTGGATGATATGTTTGGATTAAATTCTCAAGATATCATAATATTAAATAAATGAGTTTGATATAGATAAAAATACTTTAAAAAGATCACTGGAAATTTTCATGGGGAAAATACCCCTTTTAATTTGAAATCACTTATTTAAAATCTAAAAATTTCCTAAATATTAAGGAAAAAATTATATATAAAAATAAAAATTGAAACATGTAAAGGAATATTATAATAATTTAGCATTCATGATGATGGGAAATTCTTTTCATGTTTTATAAGTTAAAAAATCATTCCTTTCACACTTTTTTTAATAAAAGTCAAAAAAATACTTCATTGGGAAAATGAAAAATATATTCCTTTTAAAGAATTTTGTAAAGATTTTAAAAATCGTCAAAAATTCCTTAAATAAGTTATTTTAGTATATTAAAAACATTATTTAAAACATTTTAAGGAAAATATGTACATTGAAGAAAACAATTTCTGACCGAGTAGAAAAACAAAGTCGGTTTTCCTTAAAAAAATATTTTAGTATCTTGAATGCATAAAGAGAGTGAAATTAAAGGAAAAATTGAAATCTAAAGAAATAAATATAGGATAATAAAATATATATATTTTAATATAGAAAGATAAAATGTTTTCCTTGTTAGGACCAAAAGGGGCCTAGATACACTGAAAGGGGGGTGAATTAGGGTATGGATATTCTATTTCAAAATTCTTCCTACCCCACTGGATTTTGACCTCTATATTATAAGGGTCACTTTTTTCTCTTATGTTGTTAGATTTTATCTTGTTATTTCCTTGTTTATCTGATAATGATGCTTTCGATACAATGCAGGGAAGCAAGCAGACAGACACAAATATTTTTACTTGGTTCACCCTCACTGGGATACATCTAAGGAGCATACAACAGCTATGTGCTGCTATACCAAATCCACTAAAGGTCACTTCCAATTTACAATGTTAAGTCTAGATCACTTCTATGCCCAGGCTCACTTTCTTTACAATATTTACGGTTATCATAATACTTTCTCAAGGGTCATTCCCTATTCCTCTCTCTCTGGATCACTACCGGTAGAAAGGATCACCTTCATTCTATTCCTTTGATCACTAATCTTGAAAGGATCCACTCACATTTTATGGACTTTTAGGTCCCTTTATTTTCTCTAAATAAATTTGCATCCTTAACTGTTAATAGATGCTCTGTTAATGTCCCACTTTCACCCGCAGATGAATCTCTCTTAGCACCGGGTGTACTTGGAAACCTAAAATCTTTTGCGCAACCCTTACTACATATTGTGTTCAACTTTATTTCCTTATGTGCAAGATTCCACTTTTGGCATGAAACACCCTTTGCACAAAACTTCAATCTTTCATGCAACTCAAATATTACGCACAACGTTCTTAGATTGCATGCAACTCAAAATCTTTCGTACAACTCCCTTTTCGTGAAATTCTTATGCAATCTGGTGCTCGGATTTTCTCTAAGTTTGAGATTTTTTGAATGAGGAAGGTCACCTCATATTTATTGGAATTATTGACCCCTATGGGGAATATTCAACTTTTTTCATGCAAGTTCCTCTTCGAGCGGGCAAAACCCCGTTTGACGTCGCATTGGGCGCGCAAGTTTCTTTCACACAACCTCATATTTCACACCCATTTCCAAATATTTTTCACACATCATGACTTTTCAATTTTTCAATGTTCTGCTCCCAAAGCATGCCTTGCACACAAGATTCCTTCTTAAAACTCCATCTTTCACGCACATCTTCAAATCTTTCGTGCACCTTATGCCTTTTCCATTTTTTGACGTTCTTCTCTCGAAACATTCCTTGCACGCAAGTTTCTTTCACGCAACTCCATATTTCACACACATCTTCAAATCTTTTTTGCACCTCATGCCTTTTCCATTTTTCGATTTTGAGGCCCAAAAATTTGGAAAACACTGGAAAACAGTGCCACCTTAGATCTTTTCTTTTTGTACCACCTCCAAATCGTCCATTCATTTGTCATCATTATTTGTCAAAATAGGTTTTCAACAATATCTATGGAAATATACAAATCACCATGTAACCCCCATTGTTATGTAATTTAAAACATTGTGGTCTGCTCTGTCAACAAACACAACATGGAGGTCCGCTTTGTCAATAAACACAATCAGCTTAAAAATTCTTCAATGATATATTGAGGGATTTTTTCCAAACATTCCTTAACATAGACTTAAACATAAATAATCCTGAATAATTATGAGATTGTGACATAAACCCTTACCATTTTGGTAAATTTAGATTGTAATCCCCATGAAAGAATAAAATCAAATGAAAATTTAAATATCATTAAAATAATAAAAAAAAATTATATAAAATTTCAAATTTGTATTATATAAGCCACACAAAATAACCAAGTTGTGAATATGGCATGAGTCACCAAGAAATTAAAGTGATATGAGAAATCCATTACCTTAAGCCCGAATTCCTGCATATGTGTTCGAACCTATAGTATAATAAATATAGATTTATTATACATATATTACATAAATATTATCATATCTATCATGAAATATATTATTCTCTTATACTATTTTATCAAACATTTATTAAAAATTATTTATTAAAATCATTGTTCTTGGTTATAACTGCCTTGTTTATCATGTTTGTTTTGGTTCGGTGGTTTTAGTCCTTGCATCTTTCTCATGGTTTCATTATCTTAAAAATTTTATTAATTATATAAATATAATATATATATTCCATATATATATATATATATTTAGAGTCATCCTTCAAAGTTAGATAGAGAAAAATGAATTACACCGTTCATGGAGATGGTAGGTAGTACATATGCATGAATGTTTTTTTAACTTTATGATGGATGGAAAAAAAGAAAGGTAAATAATAATTCAAATTTATATGATAATTTTTATATCATATATAATTAATATATTCATTAAATCTGTCCTTATTACCATCCATGTAAATTTAAAATGAATAATGGATCACATTGCTTCGTAGAGGTGGTAGTCCACATGTATGCACGAGCGACGTTAATGTTTTCAAAAATATTGAAAGGTAAGAACATATATATGATATTATAATTACAGGAGAATATTTATGTAATTAATATGATAGAATTTCATTATTTTAATATTTATAACCATCCAATTAAAGTGGTGATGAAATTGAATTACACCGCTGGTTGGAGATTGTAAGTCGTGCATATGCACGAGTGATATTTTTTCTTTTCATAGGATGAATAGATAGAAAATTATTGTACCATAATCGTAATAAAATATAATTATATTTATCATACTATATTTATTATTCTATTATGGTTAAAATATATTTAAAAATATTTAAATAAGAAATAAATTTGAAAGATTCGAAAAAAATGATTACCTCTTCCTCAAAAAAGCTCCTTAAGATATTCCCTTAAGGGACCTAAGGTTGGTATTTTGGAAAGAAAAAACTCTATAATTTTTATAAGGATATTTATAATTTTTTTTAGTTGTTTTTGTTCTATCTAATAATCCCTAATTGGTGTATATAAGATAGGGGAGGTGGTGCCTTTTTATAGTGAACGAAAGGATACACAAGGAATTAATAAAAAGATGTAAATATAATAAATTCATTTTCATGTGAAAGTGGCACAGTGTGGCCATAATTTATAATATAATAATGGGTATTTTTTTAAATACATTCATCCAAAAAAATATATACATGTTAAAGTGGTATTTTAAACCTTATCTTTTGGTTTAACCCCTTAGTTAACCTATTTTAACCTTATCCACAATAATGCCTTTTTCGCTCTCAAAAGGTTATAATTTTACTTATAAGGTGAGTATTGCCCCATTATTGGCTAAGGGATGACATTTTAGACCATATATTATCATAATTTTCCTATTTTAAGGTTCTTATGATTTTTAAATAATTTTTTAAAATAATTATTTTTCAAAACATATTAATAATATCATTTTGAAACTATTCATTTAATTTGACTTTAGTGACATCAAGAAAAATATTTAATTCGAATATATAATTATAAAACATCAATAATATGTCATATATATCTATAAAATTCATGGTTCATTGTAACTCACTCAAAAAATATTACTTTTAGAGTTTTTAAAATAATTTTATTTTATTTTTCTATTAATTGAATAAATATTTTATCAGTGTTGTGTGAGAATTTAAGGTGATTATTTAATCACTAAATATTAGAAATAAATTAACATGATAAAAAAATATTTTATATTTTAAATAAACATTAAAAACAAAAAAAATCTATTTTAATCCTTATAATAAAAATTTAGAGTTATTGAAGTCAAGCCAAGAACATTTTTTATTTATCTTTTTTAAAAATTATTATAAAGGTCATAATCAAAGAAATATGACACTAAGTTTCCATATATTTAATAATTTTATGTAAATGTTAGAATTACATCCATATAACGGGATAAAATCAAGTGTTAGGGTCATTTTTAGTTCTTATCTTAATATTTTTAACCATAATTACATGATTTACCCTTACCGTGGTGACATTTATTTACTATGGTTACTAATGAATAAAAATAAAAGAGAAATATTTAACAAATTTGGATATCATGATTCCAAATATGGAATCCATTTTTCAAGATTTAATTTTAATAATTGGAATAAATTAATTCAAGATTAAAATTCAAAACGCAATGATAAATAGTTTTTTAGAAAAATGATTTTTAAGTATAAAAAAATTATACGAAATTAACCCATATAATTGATTAAAATTAAATTAATTTGATTATTAATAATATAATATAAATTTTTTTACTTTTAAACCATTTTAATAAAAAATTAAAATTTTTAAAAGCTTGAAACAAAATTAAATTTTTCGATGAAAATTTATATATTCACTATTCACTAGAAAATCAATCTTTTCAAAAAAATCTAAAAAATTCACCTTAATTTAATTTTTATATGATAATTTTAAAAAATATTTTTATTTTATAAAATAAATTTTTTAAAATTTTCCAAAATTAATTATAAATTCGATACACAAAATGCAACATAAAAGCATTTTTGAAGAAAATGTGTTTTTATATATATAATGATTTTACTAAAAATTATATACTTATTTATTATTAATACACTATATAAAACCTTTATACATAATTTCATAATGTTTTAACCATATTAATACCCAAAAATTAAATTTCGAGGTTATAATGGTCATATTTAAATAATAATATCTCATTGTTCATTTAAGCTCGGTGTTGCGTGTTGTATATGCTATTGAGTATAGTGTTCTTTTAAAATATCAGAGTGATAAATCATGAGCCTATAATATCAACCAATCCCAAAAAAAATACCTTCCCAAAATTTCTCCTCGTGAACTATAGGATCTTTTCTCATCAAAATACCAACCTATAAGGCTTGAGGTGTAAGATAAAGGTGGATTTCCAAAGATATAGTATAACTCTTAACCAAGTGTTTTAATTTTATTTCTTCTTATACATAATTAAGATATTATATAATCATTCTCAAATAATAAAAAAATTATATTCAATATCCATAAACAATATTATTCTATATTCACAACTCTTATTCATCTCCTTTTCTATCCTATGGTCAATGAAAATGTCATTTGTGCGTACATGTGGTCTACCGCCTCAATGAAGCGATGTGTTTTTTTTTTCATCACCACATCAGAAAGAAGTTTATTGTGATTTATTTAATAAATGTATATTATATTGATGAAATAATTATGATATTTAAATGATAATATATTAATTATTTTCTTACCATTCCATCTGTTGGAAAATGATAACGTTGTTTGTGCATACACATGGACTACCACCTTCATAAAGAGATGTGATTCATTTTTCATGTCTTGCTCTCATATATTGTTCTAAAATTGTATTTAAAGTATAAAAATTTTAATTATTTCCTGATTAATATTTTTTATATTATGTTATAATGGCCCATTTGACCTTGTTCAACCTACTGAAGTTGTTTTGGGGATTATGAACAAAATGTCCTAAAAAATCCGACATGAACTTAATAGATTTAGTAACAACATAAGACGTGGAAATAAATTAAATAAAATATATTATTATAAGGGGATAAAACAAAAAAAATATTAATTAATTAATTAATTAATATAATTTCATTATATAGTAGTTAAATAACGTACATGGAAAGTCGAGAGATGAGGTAAGGGGATTTCTTGTCTCAATTTACTTTCATTGAGACTTAAGACATTTTCACTACATGTTTTCTTTTATGTATTGTATGAACTGCATTATGGATATATTTTATCATTTATTTACTAAAATAAAGTTTATTTTCAAATCCATTCCAAGCTCCCTTCATCAAAATCCTTTTGTTTCAAAAGTTATGAAAGTCATAAGGGGTTTTTTTAAACCTTATTTTAAAGTATTCCTTTCAAATATTTTTCCTCCATGTACATGTTATTTAAAATGTTTCAAAAAATTAATATTTATAATTCAAATTATGTTAAATTCTATTTCAATTAATTTTTAATTTATTTATATAGGTTTAAAAAATGTTGTTAACATTTTTTGTACAGGTCACTTTTGATGTTTTTTTACCAAAGAGAAAAAAAATGTTTTTCTAATGTATACAGTATGTGAATAATTTCCCATCATCATAACCTTTATTTTTTATAAATATTACTCTTCATGTTTCTATTGTTTTAAAAATTAAATTAAATTCCCATTGTTTTAGGGAATTTTTCATTTTAAATTGTTTTCAAAAGAAATGGATATTCCTCCCTATTTTTATGTGAAAATGGAAAGTAATTTACTTATGCGTTCAAATGAGTTTTTCAAGGGTTTTATGATAAAAAAGTGTATGATTATAAAAAAAATATAATAAGGTACTTAATCATTATATATTATGATGGGTGAGCTCGATATTTCTCATGATTATAGGTAGTCCTGATATATCTCTCCAATGTATTAGGTAATGAATAGTATTTAAAGGTGAAAAATGAGGGAGATAACTGGGATGGTTACTTATATAGAATTAACTGGAATTTAGTTATTCAAACATGATTAAAAAATGAGTGAACATGGGTTATGAATTTGATGCTCCAAGATACCAATTCTATGGTTTCTAAATGTTTTTATGGAGATATTTTATTTCCATGAGGTAAAGAAAGTTTATAAACTTTTAAAGGTGAAAGTTTTGTTTTTAAAATAAATTTTTTAATGAGTTCCTAGATTCCCCCATAATGTCTTAATGGTTTCTACTATTCTTGATAATGGGTTTTAAAGGTTTTCTTTAAGTAAATTATTATTTTATCATGTGTATATGCTATAATTATGCTCTCAATGTTTTATTGTGAAAAAGATAAATTTATTAATGGGATTTAATGTCTTTCACTATCCTAATGAGATTCCTTTATTTTGTATATCCCTTAGTGAGATTTTTTTATCATCCCATGCTTTTAAATGTTTTACACAAGATCTGAGTATGTCTTGAAACTATATAAAGGTTAATATTTCTACTATAGTGTATTTTCTTAAAATATGTGGAAGTGTTTACAATGAAACATGTGTTTAAATTTAAGAATCATGTTTTATTGGGAAAAAATGGAAACTATGTTTCAGTGTTCCCTATATAATGTAATATTTTTACTAATTCTATAGAACACTAAACCTAAAAGATTTTTAAATTTTAATAAATTTTAACCATTTTTATAAATCATGAAATTATGGGTTGAATATGTTATGTGGAATTATAGTTGGTATCAAAGGAAAGGTTCAGAAAACTTTAGAGGTTTTGATGATTCAGATGAGGATTATTTAAGAGTTTTAGATATCATAATGGGTTAATAATTATATGGTTTTTTTTAGAACCTCCTTATTTTAATGATCACAAATCATGTTTATTATGTTTCTAATAAGATTAATGTTTTATGATAGTAAATATTATTCTGGTCAAAGTGGTGAATTATAGCTAAATATTAACCTACCATTAGTTAAAAAGATCTATCATCCATTAAGAAATGCTACTGTTGTTCGGTGCTACTACCAGGATTATCTAACACCAGATCATGCAACCACAAGATCATGCTACTATTTTATTATTCTACCACCAAATCATGCTACTGCCAACTCATTCTACTGCTAGATTATACTATAACCAGATTGTTCTACTTTTAGGTTGTTCTACCACTACTACTAGAGTGTTACTATTATCAAATATCCTACCACTCAAGATACTACCAAAATATATCTTCCATCAAAGGAATATATGTGAATTTAGTAACATAATAGAATCACCTACATGTAAATCGCCTACATCATGAAATCTCCTATATGGAAATCACCTACGTTAATGGAATATCCTACACAGTAATCAGCTATGTGGTATTCCTATGAAAATTGTCTACATGACTAATTGGATACATTATTCTCATGAAGTGTTTTAAATCTATAATTGATAGTTTTATCATATAATTTTGGACAGGATCATGTGGATTTAAGAATGATTACTCTTAAACAACTCCACAAAAAACTTAAAGACAAATTCAGTTTTTCTATATTTTCTACTTAGTACGAGGATCCAAATTTATTTATTATTATTTTTCAAAGGATAATTAGATCTCTTAAAATTATATATATTTATAACATACCCCTCATGTGTGATAGAATAGATGCATACTGGATTATAATTTTTGGGTGTTCATGGTGAATATGAAAAAATAGTGAAGAGATAAAATGACATCAAACTGAAAAATAATAAAGGATTCTCTAAAAATTCTAAAGCACTTTATTTTTATAGGATTTTATGTGCAATACCTATGGATACTTCTCAAGAATTTTTTAAAAGAATCTTGAGAAACTGAACCTATTTATATTGACCTTCACCACATTTTTCTCATCTCTAATATCTTTCTCTTTATTTTTATATTGTATATTCAAGATGTGTGTTGTTTTAATATCTTTATTTGTACACACTGTCTATTGTACAAAACTAGAGAGTTATTAACACTCTATCTAAATTTTATTTATATTTATTCACATAAACAACTATGGAAGAGGTCATATATGGCCAGTGATTATTTTATCCCATGTATAAGTGTGGAAGAGTCTTTGTTCTTAGATTGTATTGAAATCTATTTTTTGTAAAACCCAATCTTGGTTGTGGGTCAGTTTGTTGTATAATAAATTTCTTGGAAACAAGTGATTTCTAAGTGGAGTATATTAATTCTCAGCTTGAGACCAAACATTTTTTAAAATTACTCTATGTTTTCTATTTATTTTTATTTCTTTATTTTAAATAAAATCTATTTCAATTTTAATAATTTTTAAACAAAACTAAAATTTTATAGTTAATATTAATGTGTGTTCTATATATTGTGATTGATATAGTAAATTAGTTTTGAAGGTTAGATTACTTTCAAAGTTATTTTAACTGATTCTTGATCCCGCATTTTAGAAGCTATTTAAAAAATAAAATTATATATTTCTAATATTTTTTATTAATTGGGTGTTCTTTATTAAATTGGTTATTTAATTTTTTTTAATCATGAATTTTTATTGGAAACTCAATTCACCACCCCCCCCCCCCACTCCCCACCCCTCTTGATTTTTCTAATCTGACCAATATTTATTATTATAGGATTTTCAAAATATCTTTTTATGTTGATCTAATTCTATTAAATATCTTAAATTTATGTTATATCTAAATTTATATCTTTATGGATAATAATGGACAAGAAGAAACCACCACTAATCTACCTCCTTATTTTAATGGAACAAATTTGGTTCAATGGAAGATTAAGATGAAAATGAATATTGAAATAATAGGCTTTGAAATTTAGACTATGGATGTGGATAAGTATGAACTTCCAAAAAATGAGAGAGCTACATGGAGTGATCCAACTAAAACTTCTTATAATAATAACTTTAAATCTATGAATGTTTTATACTATGAATTAGGAGATTAAGAGTTTAATAGAATATCTTTATGCACTCATTTTAAAATCTGGGATACCCTAGATATTTCAAATGAAGGAACTTCTGATATCAAAGAAATGTACTCTGTAAAGACCAGGAAATTTCAAGGAAATTTTTTTCATAAATTCTTTGGAATTTTACGAGTCTGTAGCTTCTGACGGTGCCTGATTCCAAGGCCCAGTGTGCCCAGAATCAATTTCTGAAGTTTTGTTCGGGTACGCTCAGTAAATGTACGTGCGGGTTTTTCTATCTTTTAAACTGGTGCTTGGAATTGAAATCTAAGGGCACCGATGAACTCGCAGCTCCAGTATTCACTTAAAGAGACCTTTACTGCAGTTGCATTTGTTTGAGAGTAGAAGTTAGAATTTGGGGTTCCGTATAAAATTAAATAAAATTGTTGTATTGTACAATTTTATTTAAAAGGTGGTTATTTCCTCCAAAGGGAAGTTGGGGTGGGGCCCACACCCCACATAACCTCCCATGAGAGGATAATGTGTGGTGGGACCCACATGAGCAGCTAACTCTTCATCTTCCCATTAACTCCCATAAAACCCCTTTTTAACTTTTAAACTCACACTTAATGGATGAGCCTCTCCACCTCTCTCTATTAAGTGTTCCAACCTCATCAATTTAATTAATTAAGCACCCTTAATTAATTGGTTCATTTGAATTAATTTGAAATGCATGAAATTATTAAATTGTTTGGATTTTTTTTTTGTTGGGAAATATTCGATTGGGGAGGCTCTGGAGAATTAGAAGAAAGGTGTTCCTCTCTCGATGAAGAACACCGTTCTTCAAAGAAGAACATCTTCGACGAAGAACGCGAAGAACTTCTCTAACAATGATTCCTCTTCAGACGCACCCTGACGTCAACGGAATCAACGTCCGTATTCCGCAATCCCAACCTCTGCGACGCTTGTCTTCTTCAGCTCTTTAACGTGCACCGTTCTTGAAATCGAGGCAGGGGTTTTAATTAATTTTAATTGAATAAAATTAAACTCTTGTTCTTAGATGTATGCCTTGGTTTGACTTTGGTCAATTGATACCAACTAATACGAAGGGCGTGGGTCGAACCAACACGGCCCGACGACCCTCCATTGGTTATTGTTGTTTTTTATATGGGGGCCAAGTCAAGGGGGTCACGGTGCCGTCGCACCGTGCTGGTGGAGGACCACGGACGAAGAAGGCAGTGACATTGGCGACCGGAGATAATGGCGGTCATGCACCGGCCGTGTACGGAAGAACCGCATCCCGCAACCACGGGCCTCTTGGCCGAAGAAGAACCGACTGGTCTCATGACCGGCCGGGCAGGAAGAATCGGCCGACTTTAGCCTGCCGGGCTAGAGAACCGCGGCGCCTCTTGGCGCTGTACTGCGAAGAACCACTGCCCGCTTCTACGGGCCGCTTCGGCAGGAAAACCGGCCGACTACCTGCCGGCCGGGTTGAAGGAGGCCACGACACACGAAGGTGCTGCGTGGGTGAATAGAGGCCCGCCCATAGGGGACGCTCACGCCGGAGAAGACTGGTCGGCTTCAGTCGGCCGAGTAGGAGAGGCAGCGCTGCTCAGAACCACCGTTTCAAAAAACTGGGGGGCCACGCCCCCCCCCCCCCCCGCTCCGCTCAGCCAGCTGGCTGAGCCGCGGCCAGCCACGGGGCGGGCCGCCCTTGCGCGGGCCGAGCCACTTACCGCTGGGCTGGGCCGTGCCCCATCGGGCTAGGCCAACCCCTCAGCTTGGTCGAACCCACCGAACTGGGCCGGGCAGACCCCACTGGGCTTGATGGGCTGGGCCCGTTACCCTTAAACGCGAATATCTTCTAGACCGCGCGTCCGATCGACGCGTCGTCCACAGCACTGGGACCCTTGAAATGGGGTGTTCCTTTTGCAATACTCTAAGTGAGTTTTGGACAACCTTGGAAAATGTTCGGGTTTGGAACGAGCGTAATTCCAACCGGGCCCCTAGAACATAAAAGCCAATAACTCTCAGACCGGGCATCCAATTGACGCACCGTCTATCGTGTTGGGGTCCTTTTGATGAGACAGAACTTCGGGGAACATTAACTCTGGACTTCGTGATAGTTGATGTAATGAACCCTTTTCTCATGGAGGAGACCCTCCCAGAATCGAGCGTGTTGTGTGCGGGAACCCTAGAGCTGGCTATGACTGTGACGACTACTGTACTGGGATCCTCCGTGGGTTCGACAACGATGACTACTGTTCTTGTATCCTGTGTGGGTCCGGCAGTTTGACCTCTATACTTGTATCCTATATGTGTCCAACCGAGTAGCTGGTCTTTTATCCTGTGTGGGTTCAACAGCTTAGCTGGTATTGTATCCTTTGTGGGTCCAACATCTTAGATAAATCAATGACTATATCTGATGATCTCTATCACTATATGAAAGATGTATACCTGTGGGAGCTGAGTCTTTACTTTCAATCATTATAATCGATGTGATTAACTTACTATCCTGTTTGGATTGGGTTGTTATTGGGCTCGAGAGTTGAAGCCGAACTGTGATTGATAACTTAGGTATATGTATGGGCATATACCTAAGTAGAGTTGGTTGATACTTCGTGATCGTGTCTTTCTTCTATGGCATATCCTTCATGGATTCTAGGAGACCTTCTCGGGTATCAGGGTCCCTACTGAGTATCATATACTCACCCCCTCATGGGCTATGCCCGCACTACGTTGTGTTGGATACAGATGACGGAGAGCACTGATCGAGGTAGAGACTTGTAGAGATGGATGATACCTGGAGGTGGACCACTTGGCGAGATGTACATGGAGCAGACAGACGAACCCGTGGTGCTGAGGAGGCCATCTGTACCCACCCTTCAGGTGGGATTCCCAGAGGAGGACTCAGTAGTTGCTGTTTTACTTTACTGCAGTTGTACTAGCTTTTCAGTTGTATTGTACTTACTATTGGGCTTGTATTTCCGGCTCCTTTACTTTCATCACTACTTTTTGTATACAGTTTTCACTTAGTGTTTACTTCCTGTTGCGTACTCTATTGTTCTTGTTTACTTTCATAAAGGCAATGCCTTCTCAGCTTAGGGATTTACACTTTTGGTGCTAGTCGCCAGCCCCTGTCCTATGGAAGGCGGGCTTGGGGTAGTCAAGGCATAGGCCCCGAGGATGGGTCGTGACAAAATGGTATCAAAGGAGTCAGTTCTATCATAGAACTCAGGACTCTGATCATTCTCTTTTGTGAAGAAATAGTGTTAAGAGTATTGAGTGTGGTTTTCAGTCTAGGGAGTCCTGTATTGGTGTGGCGGCCGACGTATCCATACACCAGGACCCTAACCTCTGATTTATGACTCAGTGCACGAAAACACTGATTGCATGTGTGTTTCAAAGGTTTTCTTTGTGATTACTTTGTGTTAGATCACCAGGTATACTTTTTGACCGTGGTGCACCTTTTTCTTTTCAGGATTTCCCCACGAAGGCAGCCATCTAGGGTTCCAAGTTACATACGAGATGGTAGCCCACCGAGCGACGAGGGCTCGGTGCAGGGCCCCATCACAGCGGAGGTACCAGCGGTACCACTACCCGATGGGCCACCGATACCACCAGCCCTAGCAGTAGAGAGTGCACGCTTCCTGAGTGTGTTTCACGAATTTCAACGACAGAGGCTGCCCAGGTTCTATGGAGAGATGGACCCACAGGCAGCTAAGGACTGGCTGGAGGCTGTTGTCAGAGTTTTCAGATTGGTAGGGACACCAGCTGACCTTATGGTGATCCTTTCCATGAGTCTCCTACACGCAACTGTAGGTGGATGGTGGATTCTGATGCTCTAGGTTCATAATGAGAAATCTTTAGTCTGGAGGGACTTCGAGAGTCTCTTCCTCTTGGAGATTTTTCCAACCACCCTTTGTGTGGTGTAGATTCAGGAGTGACTACATCTTCAGCAGGGCAGCATGACAGTAGCTCAGTACTCAGTGAGGTTCACCGACCTCTCACCCTACTCCACAAATATGGTACGGGACCCGTTCTTCAGGGACCAGACCTTCGAGTAGGGACTTAGGAATGAGATCAGGGCTTCGGTGATTCCCCTCAGCATCCCGACGCAGGCGGGGGTACTGGAGGAAGCCCTTCTAGTGGAGAGTTTTCTCGCTGAGTAGTCACCAGCGGTGAGACCCACCACAGTACGACACGTAGCAGAGTCTTCTGTATCCGGTAGAAGATAGTTGACGTAGAGGTACAAGTGGACCAGGTCGTCTGGTGGGCGACCTTAGGATACAGGTTCAGTTGTATGGGGCACATGAAACAGAGGCCGCCTAACGAGGAGCAGGCAGTGCTATGCATGCGGCAGGCAGGGCCACATGGCTCATGACTACCCAAACTGCCATGCAGACAAGCAACAGACTATAGAGGGACCTCCCAGGCAGAGGTAGAGGTTCGACCATGGTGGATCGTCGGGAGCAGGTGGACGTGGAAGAGGAGTTGGCCGAGCATCGGGTGGTGGATGACATTTCGAGGCTCTACCTCCACCACCACAAGAAGGTCCACCTCGACCATAGGAAGCTGGCGGACAGAGACGGGCTTAGCTCCAGGAAGTTGAGGCCTACGACCACGGCGCACCTGAGATGATTCGAGGAACTATTCGTGTCTACTCCACCCTTGCTGTAGTACTTATAGACACAGGTGTGAGTCATTCTTTTATTGTCACTTCCCTTGTTTAGAGCTCGGAGATTCCGATGGAGCCATTGGCTCGATCCTTATGGCTGGAGACTTCTACGGGAGCAGACTTGACGATTACGCACTGGTGCTGGTTGTGTGAGCTTACTCTAGGAGGTGAGAGCTTCGGCTTGGATCTTCTTGTAGAGGTGTCGAGGCCTTACAACGTCATCTTGGGTATGGACTGGTTATCCACAGTTCATGCTAAGATTGACTGTATTAGGCGCAAAGTGCAGTGTGTCCACACGAATGGGATCAGGTTCACCTTCACTGGCGAGAAGGGATCCTTTGTAGCGCAGGATGGACTTTTTTAGAGGAGAGGGAATATGATCACACATCAGTTGGCCAGTCTCATCCTTGGAGTGGTTGATGTGTGGATTCCGATTTTTCCTATTATGGTGGATCAGTATGCGGAAGTTTTTACTTACGACGTTCCAGGACTACCTCCACGCAGAAAGGTAGACTTCTAAATAGACCTGTACCCCAGGAAAACAACGATATCTACTCCAGCATATCAGATGTCTCCCACCGAGCTTCGTGAGCTGCGGGTACAGCTGGAGAACTTGCAGGGTAAGGGATTTTTCCAAACCAGTGTTTCACCCTGGGCATCTATGATTTTGTTCGCCAAGAAGGCGTATGGGAGCTTACGACTGTGTGTCGACTATTGTCGCCTAAATAAGGTGACTGGGAAGAACAAGTACCCACTCCCAAGGATTTATGATCTCTTTGATCAGCTCAAGGGATCACGATGGTTCTCGAAGATAGACCTCAGGTCAGGCTATCACCAGCTCAAATTTCGAGATGAGGATGTGCAGAAGATGTCCTTCAGATGTCGGTATGGGCACTATGAGTTCTTGGTTATGCCCTTCAGCATAACCAATGATTCAGCAGTGTTCATGAGTCTCATGAACAGAATCTTCCAGCCTTACCTCGATCGATTTGTTGTAGTCTTCATCGACGACATACTGATTTACTCGACCATTGAGGAGGAGCACGCCTACCACTTGTGGGTTGTACTGGATACACTCCGAGAGAACCAGCTTTATGGTAAGCTCTCAAAGTGCCGG
This sequence comes from Viscum album, assembly GCA_963277665.1. Taxonomy (NCBI): domain Eukaryota; kingdom Viridiplantae; phylum Streptophyta; class Magnoliopsida; order Santalales; family Viscaceae; genus Viscum; species Viscum album. The sequence continues at coordinate 406,760,943 of OY728164.1, read as the reverse complement.
TTCTAGATTTGAGAGGTTCAATTTCTGGGAAACATTATCTCGGAGGCTGGTGTTATAGTGGATCCAGCAAGGACCGAGGCAGTACTTTCTTGGGATCCACCCAAGAGTGTGACTGAGGTTCGGATTTTCCTAGGTCTGGCTGGGTACTATTGGAGATTTGTGCAAGACTTATCCAGAGTTGCAGCACCACTTTCATCTTTGACTAAGAAGGGGAAACAATTCGTGTGGTCAGAGAGATGCCAGTAGAGCTTTCATGAGCTGAGGCAGAGGTAGACCAGTGCGCCCATCTTGAGGCTACCGGAGGAGGGCATAGGGTACATAGTTTAATGTGATGCATCAGGGACCGGACTCAGGTGTGTCCTGATGCAAGAGTGAGCAGTGATAACGTATGGTTCACGGAATTTGAGTCAGCATGAGCAGAACTATGCTACCCATGACCTGGAGTTAGCAGCAGTGGTCTTTTCCTTGAAGATGTGGCAGTACTATTTGATGGGAGAGCGTTTTACAGTCTAATATGATCACCAAAGTCTTAGGTACATCTTCTCGTAGAAGGACCTAAACCTAAGATAGTGGCAATGGCTTGAGTTCCTCCAGGACTATGACTTTGAGATAGTCTATACTCCTGGGAAGGGGAACGTTGTATCATTTGCTCTCAATAGGAGATCGGGCATTCTTCTACTAGGAGAGGTGACAAAGAAACTAGTCGTGTTGCAGATATCCTTTGTGGATAGAGATGGATCTACCTTTATACATTCCCTCACAGTCACTCCTCCACTACTTCATCGAGTCAAAGAGGCGCAGTGTGGGGATGTTGACTGTGAGGCGCAACGTGCTCATATATCCTCAGGGCAGGCACCTGATGGGTTTTCTGAAGGTGGGGAGCATGTCATCCTCTTCAGAGGATGTACCATGGTACCATTTGCTTTATAGGAGGATTTTTTGAGTGAGTTTCACACTCCCCCTCTAGGGGTACATCCGGGAGTGGAGAAGATGTATCAGGACCTTAAACGATAGCACTGGTGGCCAGGTATGAAGAAGGTTGTAGCAGAGTTTGTCTTGTGATGCCTCACTTGTCAGCAAGTGAAGGCAGAGCACCAGGTTCCAGCAGGCTTGGTTCATCCCTTAGAGGTCCCAGAGTGGAAGTGGGACGGGATATCTATGGATTTCGTGATGGGACTTCCACCTACATCCAGATGACATGACTCTATCTGGGTGATCGTAGACCGACTCACCAAGTCGGCCCACTTCCTACTGATCAGAGAGCAGGGTTCAGCATAGAGCTTGGGATGCCTCTACATTCTGGAGATTGTATGACTTCATGGTGTGCCATTGACTATCATCTTCGATCGAGATGCTCGTTCCACTTCCTGGCTATGGAAGGGATTACAAGAGGCTTTGGGATGTAGCTTCGCTTGAGTACCGCCTTCCATCCTCAGACGGATGTCCAGACTGAGAGGACCATTCAGACTCTCGAGGACATGCTTTGTTCATGTGTCCTCGACTTTGTTCACAGCTGGGAGGATCACTTACCCTTGGTGGAGTTTGCGTACAACAACAGCTATCAATCCACCATCGGGATGGAACCTTACGAGGCACTGTACGGACGATATTGCAGATCACCTCTATGCTGGACAGACCCAGGGAAGTCTGCACTTGTAGTACCAGAGATGGTGCAGGCTACAAGGGAGAAGGTGTAGATCATCAAGGAGAGGATGAAGACTACACCGAGAAGATAGAAGTCCTATGCTGATAGGAGATGGAGACCATTGGAGTTCGGGATGGCAACCATGTTTTCATATGGGTCTCACCTTGACAAGGTCTACAAAGATTTTTTCAGGTAAAATATTTATCTCCATGTTTCATCGGACCTTTCCAGGTCCTTAGCATAGTAGGCGAGGTGGATTACTGCCTAGCCCTTCCACCTCAGTTGCACTAGGTGCATGATTTCTTCCAGGTATCTCAGTTGAGGAGATACGTGCATGACCCGTCCCACATCATCGACCACGGGGAGATGGACATCGATGATGGGAATACATTCATGGAGGTCCCAGTGGAGATCGAGGATCGACTAGAGTGGGTGCTACGTGGATGGTCGATTACTCTGGTGCACATTCACTGGCAGCACGGGAACCTCTAGGAGAGCACATGGGAGCGTGATGCTCATATGCGTGCTCAGTACCCCGATTTGTTTCCCTAGTGTGTGTTGTAGCTTTACGGGGATGTAAATCCCTGATGTGGGGGTCATGTAAAGACCCTAAAATATCAAATAATTTTTTTTCTTAAATTCTTTGAAATTTTACGAGTCCGCAGTTTCTAACAGCGCCTAATTCCGAGTCCCGGTGTGCCCAGAATCAATTTCTGAAGTTTTGTTCGGGTACGTTTAGTAAACGTACGTGTGGGTTTTTCTATCTTTTAAACCAGTGTTCGGAATTAAAATCCAAGGGCACCGATGAACTTGCAGCACCGGTATTCACTTAAGGAGACCATTACCGCAGTTGTGTTTGGTCGAGAGTTGAAGTTATAATTTGGGGTTTCGTAGAAAATTAAATAAAATTGTTGTATTGTACAATTTTATTAAAGAGGTGGTTATTTCCTCCAAAGGGAATTTAGGGTGGGGCCCACACCCCACATAACCTCTCATGATATGATAATGTGTGGTGGGGCCCACATGAGCACCTAACTCTTCATCTTCCCTTTAACTCCCATGAAACCCCTTTTTAAGTTTTGAACTCACACTTAATGGAGGAGCCTCTACACCTCCCTCCATTAAGTGTGCCAACCTCATAAATTTAATTAATTAAGCCCCCTTAATTAATTGGTTCATTTGAATTAATTTTAAATGCATGGAATTATTAAATTGGGGGGATTTTATTTTCTTTGGGTTAGAAAATATTCGATTGGGGAGGCTCTGGAGAATTAGAAGAATGGTGTTCCTCTCTCGACGAAGAACACCATTCTTTAATGAAGAACATATCTGACGAAGAACGTGAAGAAATTCTCTAATGATGCTTCCTCTTCGGATGCACCCCGACATCAACAGAATCGACGTCCGTATTCTACGACACCCAACCTCCACTATGCCTGTCTTCTGCGGCTTGTTGACGTGCACCATTCTTGAAATCGAGGTAGGGGTTTTGATTAATTTTTAATGGAATAATATTAAACTCTTGTTCTTCGATGTATGCCTAGGTTTTACTTTGTCCAATTGATACCAACTAATACGAAGGGAGTGGTTCAAACCAACACGGCCCGATGACCCTCTGTTGGTTATTGTTGTTTTGGTGACGGGGGCTAAGTCAAGGGGGTCACGGTGCTGTCACACCGTGCCGGAGGAGGACCACGGATGAAGGAGGTGGCGACATCAGCAACCAGAGATAATGGCGGTCGCGCACCGGCCGCGTGTGGAAGAACCATAGTGCCTCTTGGTGCCGGGCTATGGAGAAACGCGACCCGCTTTTGCAGGCCGCTTTGGCTGGTGAATCGGTCGGCCGCCCGCAGGCCGGGTTGAAGGAGGTTTCGGCACCCGAAGGTGCTGCGTGGGAGAACATCGGCCCGCCCGTGCGGGCCGATCGCGCTAGAGAAGACCGGCCAGCTTCGGTCGGCCAGGCAGTAGGGGCGGCGCCGCTCAATGCTATCGTTTCAGAAAGCCGAGCCCCCCCCCCCCCCCCCCCCCCCCCGCTCCACTCGGCCAGTTGGCTGAGCTGCGGGCCGGGCCGCCTGCCGCTGGGTCGGGCCGCGCCCCACCGTGCCGGGCCGTACCCCCCTTGGTAGGGCTGCGTTCCACCAGGCCGGGCTGCACCTCATCGGGCTGGGCCAACCCCTCATCCAGGTCGGACCCACCGAACTGGGTCGGGCCGACCCCACTGGGCTTGACGGGTCAGGCCCGTTATGCTTAAACGTGAATATCTTCTAGACTGCACGTCTGATTGACGCGGCGTCTACGTTGTGACGAGGCGTTCCTTTTGAGATACTCTAAGTGAGTTTTGGACAACGTTGGAAAATTTCTGGGTTTGGAATGAGCGTAATTCCAACCGGGCCCCTGGAATGGAAAAACCAATAACTCTCAGATCAGACGTCCGATTGACGCGCCGTCTGTTACGTTGGGTTCCTTTTAATGAGATGGAAATTCGGGGTACATCAAATTTGGGCTTCATGATATTTGATGTAATGGCCCCTTTGCTCGTTGAGCGGACCCTCTCAGAATCGAGCGTGCTGTGTGTGGGAACCCTAGAGCTGGCTGCGACTGCGAAGACTACTGTACTGGGATCCTCTGTGGGTTTGGTTGCGCCCAAATTTACCCTACCGGTAAAAGATATTGTTGAAGTACAAGTAGGGATCGAATCCACAGGGACCTAAGAAGAAACTTTGAGACACTTTGATTAGATGCGGGATTGTCTATGAAGTGTCCAACTATGGTGTTAATTGATTTGAAGAAATATTTATTTAATTTAAGGAACAAAACCAATAAAATTACTTTAATTAAAACAACTAATTAAGGTGAGTTGATCCTAGGTTGTCCCTTGGGCTTGATTGGATGTATTTGTTTTTCATTTGATTTTCTGTTCATTGGTTCAAGAGGTATCCATTAAATGAAATAATTCCTCAATATCATTCTCCGATTTAATCCATTCACAATTTCAAGGCTAATCACCAATTAACTTAGAGGATCAATTAAATGAGCACTCCAAGGAATTGGATTGTACTATCACTCAAAATGTGTCATCGTTAAAGTCGGTGAAGACAAATAAGAAGATAAATCAAAGAAAGGAACTCTTAAAATAAAGAAAAAATTTAAGAATTTAAGAACATAAAATAACATTCAATCCAACTCATGCAACTAACTAGGATCAACCCATAAAAGTTTAGCCCTCCATTGAAGTTATTCTATCAATGTAAGCGGGTAATTGACTTAAAGAAGCGGGATTGAAGAAGAAGAAAAAAAACATTAATCAAAATGAACACTCCACCGTTGTGTGATGAATTCACAAGTGCGGGTGTGAATAAATTCACACTACGATTCAAAGGTATCAACGTGTGAAGAAAAGGAAAATAAAAAGTGAAAAAGAATAAATTTTATTAAAATACTAAACGTGAATGAAAAACTTACATTAGAGAAATTGACGATGCCATTACAAAACGAAAGCAGGAAATTACAATTAAAAGAAAAACTTGGATTCAAAGGAAAATGTTAGATGACTATTCCCTTCACCACCATCTCCTTATATAGGAATATTAGAAGACTTATGTCCACCCCCAACAATAAATTCACCCCCCAACAATTAAGAGAGTCAAAAGGAGGGTGAAGAATCAAAAGGAAATTAACGTTACAAAGTTGACCACAAAACCAGCCAGATTCATCCTCCATTTTGACGTGTGCGTTTGACACTTTATACGGCCGAATCAGAAGGTGTCATAAATAGAACATATTTTCTTCCATGTGTCTTCTATAAGCTCTAAAAAGTTGAGGAAATTGGACTTATCCGTTTGGAAGTTATGTTTGAAATGGTGGGACAGATTTCTGTGCATTAATGTTGGGTCCACCATTTAAATCTCAACTTAAGATCCCTTTACCAGCATGAAAGAATCAGAATTAGCTCCGGCCACAGTTGAATAAAATGATCCTCATATTTTTATCTTTCTACTGTATAAATTTGAGCTTTATTGGGCTTGGTTTCTGGGCCCCACATTTGTTTGATGGGCCTTAGGCCCATTATGCTTTTTCCAGCAAGTTTCTGCCTTCAGGCGCAAAATTCTCCATCTTCCATTGGGATTAATCCATCAGACCTAAAAGATAAAATGTTCCAAAAAAAGTGATAAATAATATCCCAAAATTTCAAATTCATAAAATGAACATAATGTTGTCCACAAAAAAATGAATGATTCAGCCCAAATTTGCATTTTAAACATGAATTGCATTTTTTATTAGAAATGAAGTTCTATTTATGTAATGCACTAAAAACAATGTTTATGGACTTTGGAACAATGAATATAAAGATATTAACAATTAATATTATCCACTTTAAGTGACTAATCACACCCCAAACTTGAGTTTTTCTTGTCCCGAGCAAAATAAATTACAAATATGAAATTCAAATCCCCATTTCCAAAAACATTTTAATACACATTTCTCACCCAGATATCTAATATCAAAAAAATATTTATGAAAACCCGTCAAAATCATTAAAAACAATCTAGGTCCATAAGCATATCCCAAGCCCAAGCCTATTCCTTTGTTCAAATTCATCACCACATTTCATCCAATTCCAATTAAGCATGATAAAGTGTTGTGCATCATAAAAGATATGGGGCCCATTTTATTGTTCAAAGGGAAAAAAATGGAAGCTCTGGGTGGGAATCACATTAAACCTTAAGATGAGTATCCATTTTTTTAATTTTTTTTTATTTTTTTTTTAACCACAATAGATATGAAAAGACTAACTCTGGGCAAGACAACTATGGAGTCACGATCCCCAAGTGTCGGACGCCACGCATTTTGTCAATTTAATGCTCTACAATAGAGATATAAAGCCTAACTCTGGGCAAGACAACTATGGAGTCATGATCCCCAAGTGCCTTACTCCATGCATTTGGAAAAAACATTGCTCTATGTGATCAATTTTTTTTGTTTTTTTTATTTTTGTTTTTTTGTTTTTTTTTGATACTCAAATTAAACTAAAAGTGACCCCAGAACCCTATGCTATAATGAAAGGGACCCAAGAATTCAAATTTTCACCCACAATCCAGAAGACGTGCATTGTGGCATTTTTATTAAGAGGATGAAAATGTAAACTTTGAAAAATCACATCGGACAACCGCACTTTCCAAAAACTATTCTCATGAACTTAAACTTGCATTAAAATCAGAATCAAGGAATACAAAATTATTTGATATCCAATTTTAGAGTTTGCAATGTGTGTTATCATGTTCAAGGTTAATGGAATTTTTCTTTTCATGCATGTTCTTATTCAAAAAAAATCATTTTTTATTTCATCTCCCCCCAACATAGAATAACATTGTTCCCAGTGTTTAATGAAAAGAAAAGTTAGAAGGGGGGTAGGGGAGGATTTCAAAGAAGAAATTTAAAATGATAATCATGGAATGAAGTCACCTGGTGGTTGATGATGATAGTGCATGCCATAGTCTCCCTTCAATCCTGGATTTGAGTCTCAGTGGCTTGGATGGTGGTGAATGGATTTTCCTTATGGATTTCGACATGTCCTTTTATTTTAACCTATAAAAACATAAAAATAAAACAAAACAAAATAAACTGATGATACATTGTCTTCTTTATATTTTATGGGTAAGGTATTACTCAGAGATCACACCACGTGACACAGATGAATATGGCGCACCCCTTTCATACTCATCCTTACTCATAAAAGAAGAACAGGTCAACAACTTATGGTAATTTATTATATGAAAAAAATTATTCAAAATAATTAGAAACATGAAAACCATGGGTTGCCTCCCATGAAGCGCTTTTGTTTAACGTCGTTAGCTCGACTTAAACCCCCCAACTTATCCAATTCCAACTTTCAAAATTTTAATGAACCCATCTTTCTCCACTTCAACAAGATTGAGATTGATTATTTTTTTGAAATATGTTTCATGTGAAATCCTTTGTTCTACAATGAGCAGTAAAATCCATGTAATATCATAAATGGTTGATTGAATTGAATATCTAGTATTACATAAGACATCAATGAACATTCCCAATTTTTTAGTTTCAATAGGAGAATAAATTAAAATATCATTGTATTGGTTATCCACATTTAAGAGTGGGGAAGAAAGAAGAAAAATTTTGAGTTCAAGTTGAAAAAAATTTACAAAAGAAGAATGGAAATTTGAATCAAAAAAAAATTATTCTCCATGAAATTTAGAAATAATTGGTTCCTTTTGAAATTTTTATTCCTCCCAAAAATTTTCCTTTTGAAGGTCGGTAGTGGGTATAGACTCAATATTTGTTATCTCTCCCAATGGTTCAATGATTGGTGATTCTAAAAAATCATTATTGGAGAAATATTCTTGACATTCAATCCATGAAGAGAAATTTCCCTCTTGTGAGTTCATGAAATCAATTTCATCCTGATTTAAATACTCATTAACAATTCCCTCATGTTCTTTATCTTGACTTTCAACATTACCTGACCAAATATCTTCATTATCCAACTCTGTATTCCAAGATTTTAAAGTGGGTTCTTTACTAAATTCACATGAGTTATGAGGGTAACAAGATTCTTCTATAAGTGATGTTGAAAGGACATCCTGAGTGGGAATGGGTTCTTCATAAGTCTCAATGTTTTGTAATTCTAATCTCAGTGAAGAAACTTCTGAATTCATTTTAACAATTTTTTCACAAAAATGTTCAATATTTTTTTCAGAATTAGGACTGATTGATGTTTGTACATCATGAACTTCATTATGTTTTATCTCTTCAATCATCCTAGAGAGGTATGGAAATTGATCCTTTAAACAATCAGCATCCCATTGATTGTACATCTCATCTGGTGTGGTGTATTCAATTAGGGGTTGGTCAATGAAATTTTCTATGTGTGGTGATTCAAAATATTGATTTTCCAGTTGATTATAGCCTTGGTAAATTAATGGGTATTGTTGAAGATAATCCATTGGATTTGATTGAAAGTTGTTTTTGGGATTCATTGGACACGCAGAAATAGAAAGGGGAATATAGAAGAGAAATTAGGGTGAGAATAGAGAATTTGGGGTGAGAAAAGAAGATGAGTGTCTAAGGCACTTACTTGGGTCCCCGGAAACAGCGCCAAAATTTGGTTGCGCCCAAATTTACCCTACCTGTAAAAGCGGTCGTTGAAGTACAAGTAGGGATCGAATCCACAGGGACCGAAGAAGAAACCTTGAGACACTTTGATTAGATGTGGGATTGGCTATGAAGTGGCCAACTATGGTGTTGATTGATTTAAAGAAATATTTATTTAATTTAAAGAAAAAAAACCAATAAAATTACTTTAATTAAAACAACTAATTAAGGTGAGTTGATCCTAGGTTGTCTCTTTTGCTTGATTGGATGTATTTTTTTCATTTGATTTTCTGTTCATCGGTTCAAGAGGTATCCATTAAATGAAATAATTCCTCAATATCATTCTCCGATTTAATCCATACAAAATTTCAAGGCTAATCACCAATTAACTTAGAGGATCAATTAAATGAGAACTCCAAGGAATTGGATTGTACTAGCACTCAAAATGTGTCATCGTTAAAGTCGGTGAAGACAAAGAAGAAGATAAATCAAAGAAAGGAACTCTTAAAATAAATAACAAATTTAAGAATTTAATAACATCAAATAACATTCAATCCAACTCATGAAACTCCCTAGGATCAAACCATAAAAGGTTAGACCTCCATTGATGCTATTCTATCAATGGAAGCAGGTAATTGACTTAAATAAGCGGGATTGAAGAAGAAGGAAAAAAAACATTAATCAAAATGAACACTCCACCGTTGTGTGATGAATTCACAAGTGCGGGTGTGGATAAATTCACACTACGATTAAACGGTATCAACGTGTGAAGAAAAGGAAAATAAAAAGTGAAAAAGAATAAATTTTATTAAAATACTAAACGTGAATGAAAAACATACATTAGAGAAATTGACGATGCCATTACAAAACGAAAGCGGGAAATTACAATTGAAAGAAAAACTTGGATTCAAAGGAAAATATTAGATGATTATTCCCTTCACCACCATATCCTTATATAGGCATATTAGGAGCCTTATGTCCACACCCAACAATAAATTCACCCCCCAACAAGTAATAGAGTCAAAAGGAGGGTGAAGAATCAAAAGGAAATTAACGTTACAAAGTTGACCACAAAACCATCCAAATTCATCCTCCATTATGACATGTGCGTTTGACACTTCATACGGCCGAATATGAAGGTTTCATAAATATAACATATCTTAGTACATGTGTCTTATATAATCTCTCAAAATTTCAGAAAATTTGACTCATCCGTTTGGAAGTTATGGTCGAAATGGTGGGATGGATTTCTGTGCATTAATGTCGGGTCCACCATTTAAATCTCAACTTTAGATCCCTTTATCATCATGAAAAAATCAGGATTAGCTCCGTCCATAGTTGAATAAAATGATCCTCATATTTTTATTTTTCTAATGTATAAATCTGAGAATCATTGGGCTTGGTTTCTGGGCCCCACATTTGTTTGATGGGCCTTAGGCCCATTATGCTTTTTCCAGCAATTTTCTGCCTTCAGGCGAAAAATTATCCATCTTCCTTTGGGATTCATCCATCGGACCTAAAAGATAAAACGTTCCAAAAAAAGTGATCAATCACATCCCAAAATTTCAAATTCATAAAATGAACATAATGTTGTCCACAAACAAATGAATGATTGGGCCCAAATTTGCATTTTAAACATGAATTGCATTTTTGATGAGAAATGAAGTTCTATTTATGTAATGCACTAAAAACAATTTTTATGGACTTTGGAACAATGAATATAAAGATATTAAAAATTAATATTAGCCACTTTAAGTGACTAATCAGGGTTCAACAGCGGTGACTACTATTCTTGTATCCTGTGTGGGTCCGGTAGTTTGACTATTGTTCTTGTATCATGTGTGGGTCTAGCAGTTTGACCTCTGTACTTGTATCTTGTGTGGGTCTGACAGAGTAGCTGGTCTTGTATCATGTGTGGGTTCGATAGCTTAGCTGGTCTTGTATCCTGTGTGGGTCTGACATCTTAGCTGAATCAGTGACTACATATGATCATCTCTATCACTATATGAAAGATGTATACCTGTGTGAGCTGAGTCTTGACTTTCAATCATTATCATTGATGTGATTGAATTAATATCCTGTGTGGACTGGGTTGTGATTGGGATCAAGAGTTGGAGCCGAACTATGATTTATAACTTAGTTATATGTATGAGCATATACCTAAGTAGAGTTGGTAGATACTTCGTGATCGTGTCTTTCTTCTATGGTATATCTTTCGTGGATTTTGGGAGACCTTCGAGGGTCTCAGGGTCCCTACTGAGTATCCTATACTCACCCCTGCACAGGCTATTCCCGTACTACGTTGTGTTGGATACAGACGATGGACATCACTTATCGAGGTAGAGACTTGTAGAGCTAGATGGTATCCAAAGGTGGACCACTTGGCGAGACGTACACGGAGCAGACGGAGGGACCCGTGGTGCTGAGGAGGCCATCTGTACCCACCCTTCAGGTGGGATTCCCAGAGGATGACTCAATAGTTTTTGTTTTACTTTACTGCAGTTGTACTAGCTTTTCAGTTGTACTGTACTTACTGTTGGGCTTGTATTTCCGTCCCCTTTACTTTTAGCACTACTTTTTGTATACAGTTTTCACTTAGTGTTCACTTCCTATTGCGTACTCTATTGTTCTTGTTTACTTTCATAAAGGCAATTCCTTCCTAGATTAGGGATTTATGCCTTTGGTGCTAATCTCCAGCCCCTGGCCTATGGATGTTGGGCTTGGGGTAGTCACGGCATGGTTCCCGAGGACGGGTCGTGACATACTTGAATACTTGTATTATTAAATATGATACATTTAAGTTGAAACTTAATAAAACAATTTATGATATATATATATATATATATATATATATATATATATCAGGTTCAATGAAATTTTAAACATTATAAATTCTCTAGGGAAACTAATTGTTATCAAGGAACAAGTGATGCACCTACTCAAATGTTTACTAGACAGGTAGAGAGGAACTTTGATTTCAATAAGGGAATCATGTGACATAAGTAAGATGATAGTAAAGGAGATAATTGGAAAGATAATTATGTATGAAGAGGAAATAAATGTGAAAAAAGAAAAATATGATGAACCAAAGAAAATCTTAGTAGTTTGCAAGAAATATGACTCAAAACAAAAAAAAAGATCAAAGATGAAAGTTCCAAAAATGATGAATCATCGAACAGTGATAAACATATGGCTCACTTGTCTAAATTCTTCAAGAAATTTTATAAAAAGAATAAATTATTCAATAAATAAAATTAAAAAGATAAATATTATAATAAATAAAAATAAAGAAAGTATTGGAAGAAGGTTTATTCATCACATGAAGTGATCTGCTATGAATGCAAAAAAAGGACACATTAAAGCAGACTATACCAAGTTAAAATATAATAAAAGGAATGAGTAAAAGGATAAGAGATATAAAAAGTCTATGAAATCTCTCATAATACTTCTCAAGTGATTTTTATTTTATTAGATAAGACAAACATGATAGATAAAATATGTTTTTTGTGAAAAATACATCTGAGGTACATCGTATTTCTTCTGAATCTCCTAAACATATTTCTATTCCATCATAAAATGAAAATGATGCTGAAAATATGTCCAGTGACAAATTATTTGAATATTGTAACATGATTTAAGACATGTTTAATGAATTAAACCATAAATAAATTTTTTTTAAGAAGTTGAATGCTATGTATTATCACTTTAAAACTAGTTTTACAATAGAGAAGGATAAGAATGATCAACTACTTAAAGAAAATTATGAGATGAAATTCTCAATTGAGAAATTAAAGAAAGATCTATAGAGGTTCACTAATGAAATGTAAACATTAAACTAGATCCTTGGAAAACAAACTTTACTTAATAATAACTCTATAATTAGATATCAACTTGGATAGAAAATAATTTTTAAAAATAATCCCAAGCTCTAGTTCTATTAATTCACTTAGCAGTTATTATTCAACACAACCTAATAAGATATTTATTTCTGAAAGTTTAATGACTTACTATATAAAACCATTTAAACAATTATGGATTCCTAAATCTATTAAAACTAACATATCTAAACCCAAAAAAATATGGGTACCAAATCCATTTTTGGTTTAAATATTTCTTTTAGGGAACATTCTTGAAAAGTTATAGTAACCATTTATGGTATCTGGATAGCATAAGTTCTAGAAATATAACTAGGGAATACTTGATCTTTATGAATATAATTAAATTTGATGGTGTACATGTCATATTAATATAAAATTTATATGGGATGATAATTGGAATGAATCAAATTGGTAACTATAATATATTTTTAATTTATAAAGTTTTATTTGTAGATGGATTGAAATCAAATCTACTTGTGATGATAGTTTTCATGTTAAATTTGAAAGTAATGCTTGTAAAAAATTTTATGATAAACATTCTTTAGTTTTTATTGTGACGTGATATGAAAATGTATATTTTTTTGATTTAAATTACCATTTTCTCAAAATGTTTCTTGTTTAAGTGCCTTTCACAAATAATCTTGTCTTTGGAATAGGACACTAGGCCATTTTAATATACATTCTCTTAGAAAGATAATAATTAAATGTTTAGTTAAGGATCTACCTAATCTAAAATTACCAGTATAAAAAGTTTGTAATCCCTATAAAAAGTTAAAGTAGCATAAAATATATTTCAAATCAAAGAAGTAAGTTTCAAGTTCTCAATATTTAGAGTTGGTTCACATGGAATTATTTATACCCTCTAGAGTTTCTAGTTTATGAAGAAAGCATTGTGCATATTTTATAGTGGATGATTATTCAAGATAAACATGGTTATACATCCTTGATTATAAAAATGAATCTCTCTCCTATTTATCAAAATATTATAGATTTGTAGAAAATATAATTGGACTTAGAATTAAGACCTTAAGAAGTGATCAAGGTCATCAGTTTGATAGTCAAGAGTTTGAATCATTATTCTCACAACATAGTTATAATCATAAAATTTCTACTCCTCGGACCCCATAGTAGAATGGTATTGTATAAAGAAGAAAAATAACCCTTCAAGAGATTGTCTAGACCATTCTCAATGAGTATAATTTACCTGTTTAATTTTGGGTAGAAGCTATGAATATAGATTTCTATATAATTAATATATTTTTAACTAGTCCACTCTTAAATAAGACCCCTTATGAATTATGGAATGGTATAAAACCAAATATTAATTAATTATTCAAATTATTTATACTCTACATGAAATAGAATTTCAAAAAGTTTTCTTCTAAGTGTGATAAAATATTTTTTTTGGATATTCTACATATAGTAAATCATGCAGGGTGTTTAATAAAATGACTATGTTTTGGAAGAATCTATACATGTAAAATTTAATGAGACAAATACATATGATCCTAATACCTCATTAGGAAATCGATAGGATGACATTTCCAGTTTAGATATCAATCTTAAACTTTATGATAGTTCTGTAAAACCTACAGAAAAATATCTTAGTTCTGATGATAGTTTCAACCCAAACCTATAGAAGATAATGAAGTGACCAATACTTATCTTCCTAAATCTATTAGGACTCATAAGTATCAGCCCTTAGATGTTGTAGTTAGTGACCTATGTAAATAAAATCATACTATAAATTATCTTAGGAATGAGGTTGAACATAAATATTTCTTGTCATAGCTAGAACCTAAGAATATCAATGAAACAATTAAGGGTGAATTCTAGGTAATGAAAATTCAAGAAGAGTAAAATTATTTTGAAATAAATAGAGTGTGTGAATTGATTAAAATACACAAATAATACCTAACTATTTTCACAAAATGGATGTTTAAAAAAAAGTTTGATGAGTAAAACATAATATTTAGAAAAAAATATAGATTGGTTACAGAAGGATATTATCAAGAAAAATTTATTGATTATGAGGAAATTTTTACACCAGTATCTAGACTCAAAGACATCAGAATTTTTATTTCCTATGTGGCACATTTGAATCTCAGATTTTATCAAATTTATGTCAAGTGTGCATTATTAAATGGTTATATAATTAAAGATGTTTTTGTAGAACAACCCCCTAGATTTAAAAACCCTCATTTTACAAATCATGTATTTAAACTAGCAATATTTTTATATTGTTTAAATTAAGATCCTAGAGTTTGGTATGATAGGACCAGATCTTTTCTAATTTTAAATGGTTTTTCAAAAGGAATAGATGAACCTACTTTATTTATTAAAATAATTTCAAAATATGTTTTATTAGTATAAATATGGGTTGATGATATTATTTTTTGTATCTTCAATAAATTATTTTTTTCTAATATTTAAAAAAATATGAAATATAATTTGAAATGATTTTGATGGGAGAATATAAATTATTTCTTGGTTTTCATATTTTTAAAAATAAATATGGAATTATTATAAACCAAAATAGTTACACTAAAGATATTTTAAAGCATTTTGGCATGGATAGTACTAAGAGTAGTGATACTTTTAGAGTTCCTATTTTTTTCTTGTAATACTTTGAAATATATCAAGGAATATTTTCAAATATATGCACTAAGGTTGTGTGTGATTCTGAGGCCTGATGAGCCTGAAATTAATTTTATAAAAAAATTAAATATATTTTATATCACATGTACATTTTTTTTAAAATAATGAGATATGTAATAATTTGATTCTTGGATCAGAAATATGAGACCAAGATTGAGTATGGATTGTGGGATTTACCCTAGACTCAACCTAAAGTTTGTTGGCACGGGATGTCCAGTAGAGGCAGTTGTTGGCGGGTGTGCTTAATTAAAATAGGTAATTAAATTATTTATTTTTAATTAAATAAATTAAACTGCTTAAAACTCTATAAATGTAATGTTATGGAGAATTTATAGGGTTAACCAACTCTGGGATCATTAAGAGAAGTTTTCTTCGTTCTTCATTGACATATTCACTACTAAAAAAATGGGCAAGGGAAGCACCAACTTTTATCAGTACTAAGAAAAAAATTGATGATAAAGGAACCCTATATCAGTGATCAAATTTTAGCACTTATAAAGGGTACCCATTATCAATGCTTTTTTAGCGCTGATAAAGAGTCCATTTATCAGCGCTAAAAAAGTAGTGATAAAGGCTACCTTTATCAGCGCTCAAATTTCAGCGCTGATAAAGGGAGGATTTATGAGTGCTTTTTTAGCACTGATAAAGGGACTCTTTATCACTACTTTTTTAGCACTGATAAAACCGTAGTCCCATATTTTATAAAATTGGGTGCACAGTATCCTCTGTTTATCGCGCCATCAAGATCTCGCGGTACTATACCCCTGCAACAACTCCCCTCCACCTCCCCCCCCCCCCCCGATCTTCTCGTTGTCGGACCTCTGCCACTAGCCCTACTCCTTATCCTCCCCCTCAAACCCCTTTTATGGATCCTCCTCCCCAAAAACCCTACTTCTTCTCCTCTCCTCTCAACCCTACTCCCCATGAACCCTACTCCTCCATTTCTCAACGGTTGGTGGCTCCTCCTGTGCACCTCTTCCTCTGGCGGTCACGCCTTCCCCTCCTGACGTAGCTCAGAAGGCTCTTTAAAATCTAAGGTGAATTTATTTTCTCTTCTTCTTGATTCACTTCTTGAACTTTCTTCTTAGGAAGGATGTGAAAACAATGCTAATTCGATTTTTTTGTTTTTTTATGGTTTTAATGGTTAATGGTCATACATAGGCCTTTTAGATTACCCTCATGTGTTAAGTCATGTTTTATTTGAGTATTCTTCTCATTCTTATGAAATATTTGTTAAATCTTTAATTGAGGTTGGGGATATGAAGTTTCTCCTTCTTTATTATGTGTAAATTGTGGAATTATCATGTTATTTTTTTCCATTGAATGGATAGTACTGATTAACCTAAATACCATAATTAATTACACTAATGGAAATTAAAGTGAAGAGGGAGTTTTTCATATGATTTATGAAGTTCCATAATATTTATTTTATATTTATGGATTTATTGGTGTTGTTGCTAAGTGATTTATTCTTGGTGTTGTGAAAGAAATTTCTTACTACTAATAAGATGTTATAATCACCTTTCATAATATTCTAGTCACTTAAGGTAGGTAATGAATTGGTTGTATGGAAATATTTAATTAAAGTGTTATATTTAAACTACAAATTCTACTTTAATATGAAAGAATGTTTAAGGGGGGTTTTTTAGTATAAATTTCTTATATGTTTTAACTTTCATGCTACTATGTATGGGTTATTTATCACTATGATTATAAGGGTGATGGTTGATTGATGTGGTTGGGAGCATGTGGTGTGGTAATTAATATGGTAGTGATGGATGGATTATTGTGTGGTTATGATAGCAATGATATGGCTATTTAGGAAGAAAATAAGTGGTTTATGGATTTTATAATGTGTTTCATGGTATTTTATGTCATGAAAATTTAGTTGTTATTGGTTGGTGTTATAGTTTCCTTTTGGCATGGAATATGGTTAGAATAAATGAAAAAAATAATGGGTGATGGGTTGGAAATGATAAATGATGGTTTGTTAAATGATTAATGATAATTATTGGAATAATTATGTTTAATAAATGGTTAAAGATAGAATAAATTTTATTAATGATTAATGAATGGATTATAGTGGGTAGTGATTTAATGATTGGTTTTACATTAAAATATTTAACAATTGAAATGCATATGGTAATAAAAATCCAATAAATTATAATGTTAAATGAAATGAGAAGTTGTTAATGTTGATATGGATGCTTATGTGATTTTTTGGGATTATTTGTGGAATTATAATGGAAGTGGTTATTAGAGGGTGGTAATAACAAGGCAATGGTTTAAGTGGGTGTTTGCAGTATTAGTTTGGTGTAAACCCTTAGGAAATATTTATGTGTGACAATATACTTATTATATTTTCTTATTATTTCTTACGCACCACCACTTGAGTCGAGTAACTTGATTGAAATCCATATGGGTACTTTGGTTCTTAGTGTTTTTCTCGATATCTAGGTTATAGAGGGAACGCATATAGAACCACTCCATCTTCCCTCCCCCCCTTCACACTTAGTATGAGTTGTAATGGATCATAGTGGGTGTATATATACAACCTATAATGATTTTAGGTTTTGGTGTATATATATTCTTGTTGACATGATTATGTGTATTTGGTGTGGATACATAGTGGGAGTTGTGCATTTTAGGAGGAAAGTATGATGTTTGTGTCCTTCATGTTCACAATATCATACTGTGATGAGGATGTGATGTGTGGTTGTGATGTGGATATGGTTTTTTATGTGTTTTCGACATGTGTATGTGTGGATATATGATTATGAGATTATATAGAAGGGGTTGAAGCATAATAAATATTCCATTAGGGTGTGAGAATTACCATATTAGTGGGGAAGTGGATGTGGGGTAATTTATTAATATATATTCTTTTGATATTATGTTACTATACTTGAATGTGATATTGGGTGAGTGATCCATGGTGAGGTTGGGTGATATATGACCATATATTGGTGTGTATTAGTCATGTTATTTATTCACTAAGGCATTAATATATTTCATAAATATTTTCATTAGAGTTTTTGGGAAGGATCCTACTGAGTATACTTGTATTCTCACCCCTATTTATATAAATATTTATATAAGTTTTTGAAGATGGATTTGGTGACCAAGATGGAAATTACTATCTTGAGGCTAGGAGTTACCGCCAGATCCACTGGTGTAGGATTTTTTTTTGTTATTTTATTTTAGATACCTTTTTTATGTATGAAATTCACATGAATTATGGATTGGGTTTTATTTTATATTATATTGAGTTGATTGGTGGTTTATCTATGTTCTTGGGATTTGTGAGGGAAACACCTCCCATTTCATTATTTTATACCCTCAATGCTAGTCTCCAGCCAATGTACTTTTAGAGGTAGGATTCATGAATTACGCTTATTTTCACTGCCATTTTAGGAGCGGTTCCTAGTGGTGGTGAGTTATGATAGTAGTATCAGAGCTTTAGTTGAGAGTTAAGATAGAGTTTGGAATTAGACACTGATGAGGATTGAATGGGATGATAGGTCAATAATATTTGTTAAAATTTTCATATGGAATAACATGGGAGACCATCAATGACACAAGTGATTATCCCCCTGTGATTTAAAGTAAGTAACATGAGCTTACCAAAAATATTATGCATGATGATATTGAATGTAGGGTAGAGACCTAGGAGTGGTAGATGTATCATTATTGATTATTCTTGTATTTGGAAGTCTTATTTTGTGTATTTGAAACATAAATACTAATATTTGATATTCAAATAGGATGGATATGAATAAAGATTGGATGTATGCTAATCATTTGACAATAGAGTATGAGAACAGAGTGAAAGAGTTCATCAAGTTTGCAAAGGATCACGCAAAGGATCCTTATCAAATCCTTTGTCCGTGTTTACGTTATTGTTATTCTAGACTAATTACTCTAGAGGATTTGTAATAACATTTGATATGTCATGGAATATATCAGAGTTATAAATGTTGGAATAAACATGGAGAAAAAGCGAATGTAGCTACTGGCTAGGATAAAACTACATTTTATGGATCATCAGATATGAATATAAATATAGATAATGAAGATGACCGTATGGAGGATGTGATTACAAATGTCAATGATGATGAAGATTGTATTGAGGAAATTATAAGGACAATTGAAGATGAACTCCATGATTTCCCAAAATTGTTTGAGAAGTTAAAGAGTTATGAAAAGACACCATTATATGCTGGTTTCACTAAATATACAGCATTGTCAGCTATACTAAAGTTGTATAAATTGAAAGTAGGCAACAGATGGAGTGATGTCAGTTTTACAGAACTACTTTATCTCTTGAATGACATGATACTAGAAGATAATGAGCTCCCAAGCCAGACATATGAAGCTAAATGAATGCTACGCTCGACGGGTATGATTTCTAAAAGAATAAATGATTGCCCAAAAGACTGTATATTGTTTCACAAGAAGATAAAATCACTTACATAATTCACAAAGTGTGGTGCTTCTCGATACAAGAAAGATGAATCCAGTCCTACAAAAGTTGTATGGTACTTTCCAATCATTCCAAGGTTTATTCGTCTATATGGAAGTGAATAAATTTCAAGACAATTATTGTGGCATGCAAAAAAAAAAAGAAATAATGATTGGAAATTACATCATCCGGCCGACTCTCAATGGAAGAAAATTGATCATGAGTATCCTGAATTTGGAAAAGAGCCGAGAAACCTTCGTCTTGCGTCATCTATAGATGGAGTGAATCCTTTTGGTTTTCAAACCAACACTTATAGTACATGGCCTGTTATGTTGGTAAATTATAACATTCCACCTTGGTTATGCATAAAGTGGAAATTAATCTTGTTATCCATGCTTACATCAGGACCAAAATAACCTAGTAACAATATTGATGTTTATTTGGCTCATTTGATCGAGGATTTGAAGTTATTGTGGGATTCAAGTGTTATATTGTATGATGCTTATAAAAGTGAATACTTCACGTTGAGAGAAATGTTGTATTGGATGATAAATGATTACCCTACTTATGGAAATTTGTCCAGCTATAGCATTAAAGGAACTCAAGGGTATCCCATGTGTGAAGAAGATACATAATAAATTAGGTTGAAACATTCATTGAAATCTGTATTTCTAGGACATCATGGATTTCTACCTCATCGGCATATGTACCGATCTTGGACAACATCATTCAATGGAGGTTCAGAACAACACACAACACCATCTCCACTAATAGGTGATCAGCTGTTTGAGAAATTAAAAGATGTGAACACTAGTTTTGGTAAACCATTTTTTAAAAACCTTATGAAAATCGGTTGGAAAAAGAGATCAATTTTTTTTTGAATTACCATACTGCAATTGTTTGTACGTCATACATTTTTTGATGTGATGCATGTGGAAAAAAATGTATGTGACAGTGTTATCAGAACGTTGCTAAATGCCCCTATAAAAACAAAGGATAGAATTAAGGCAAGGTTGGACATGGTTGACATGGGAATACAAGAAGATTTGGCTCCCGTGAAGGGTGAAAATCAAATGTTTCTTCCTCCAGTTGCTTACACTCTTTCTAGGGAGGAGAGATATCAGTTTTATAACTTCTTCAATTATGTAACGGTTCTAGAGGGGTATTCATCAAATATCAAGAACATTGTGTCAATGAATGATTTGAAGTTAAAAGGTTTGAAATCACATGACTACCATGTTTTGATGAAAGATTTAATTCCTATAGCTTTACATTGAATTTTTCCCAAGAATGCTCATCATACGTTAACCAAACTTTGTTTCTTTTTCAAATATATATGTAGAAATGTTTTAGACCCGACGAAATTTCCAGCTATGGAAAAATAAATTTTCATCATATTATGTGAATTAGAAATGTTCTTCCCACAAAAATTCTTTGATATGATGGTTCATTTGATGATTCACTTGGTGAGAGAGATTTGAATTTGTGGTCCTGTGCACTATAGATGGATGTACCCCATTGAATGGTATATGAAGATTTTGAAAGGGTATATCAAAAATAAAATTCGGCCAGAGGGTTGTATAGTGGAGCGATATATTGTTAAGGAAGCCATTGAATTCTGTACTGAATACCTATCTGATGTGGAAAGAATTGGTCTCCTGAAATCTCATCACACTGGATGCATTGAGGGTGAGGTAATTTCTAGAAGAGATGTTGTGACAATCAGTATTACAGATCGGGAGCAAGCCCACCTTTGTGTTTTTCATAACAGTTGGGAGGTTGCTCCATATATTGAAACTCACAAAGAAATTCTTAGGTAGTTGAATCCATCAAGGGCTGAAAAATGGATATCAAATACACATAATCACCAATTTATAGGATGGTTTCATGACCATATTTTTAATGAGTTAGATGAAAATCCGAATTCAATTTTAGAATGACTTTGATGGCTAGCCACTAGACCAAGGGTGTATGTATTATATTAAAATGGTTGTGTAATTAATGGTTATACATTCTATACAAATGAACATGATGAATATAGTACCATGAAAAACAGTGGAGTTACACTTGTGGATGAAGCGATGCATGTTTCTAGTTGTAAGGAAAGAAATAAAATTTATGCAAATATGTCATACTTTGGTATTATCAAACAAATATGGGATTTGGATTATACGACATTGTAATTGTCGATTTTTCAATGTAAATGGTTTGATAAAAAAGTGGTGTTAAAATAGATGAATGTGGATTTGTGAAAGTTGATTTTAGTAAAGAAGGGTACAAAGATGAACAGTTTATAATGGAATCACAAGCGGTACAAGTTTTTTATGTTCCAGATCCCTCAAACCGAAAGTGGTCGATTGTTCGGTTATTGTCCAACACTACTGAAGGGTCTGATGAAAATTCAGTTAAGGAAGATCCTTTCAGTGGTATGTTGCAATAATTTTGTAGAGGTTCCATTGTAGATGATGTTTTTTATATTAGAGGAGACCATAATGAAGGGATTTGAATAATTGATAGAGGTGTCAAATCCCATCATCCTTTGAAAAAAAGAAAGTGAGTTCTATAAACAGGTTATATTTTGTTTAAAATATAGATCTTGTTATCTCATGTTATTATCTTATTATTACATTATTTATGTAATCTAAATTAATTTTTCAACCAATTTTGCAGATAATGACTTCTGCACGTTTTGGTGCTCCTATCCTCGAGGCTGAACAAGTCTCTCAAGCTATTGCTGCTACTGCTGCTTCTGTTGTGGCTGCTCACAGTGCAGAGCAACGACAAGTTTCTAAAATCATTGCTGCTATTAGTGTTGATGTCCAACAACCATTAGTACATGTAGTTGATACCATTCTAGATGAACATATAGATGATGTTGATATCGATGAAATGGTCGGGGATGAAGGACTGACATCACAAAAAACACAGGTGCGTCGTAGTTTGACGGTGTTAGCCAAAATTCTTGAGGTGAAAAGCAAAGGCATTAAATTTGATATTGGATGGAATGAATGAGTCCAACATGTGAATCCCAACAAGGCTATGTTTAGTAGTTACATTGGAATTTTCACTCAGCAACGCGTGCCGATTGACATAGATTCATGGCACCAAGTTGTGTCTGGGATGAAGGTTGTGATCGAGGAAGAAATTACGGTAACATTATGATATTATTTCTCTAATTTACTATAAAATAAAAAAATTAAACAGTGTATTACTCTTATCAATATCTTGCAGAGTACATTTATAATAGATGATTCACACAAGAATTATGTACTAAGGCTTGCAGGAAGGATTCATTGAGGTTTTCACACTATTTTAACAAAATGTCACCTGAAAGATTCCAAAGGTAAAATAAACCTGCACCCACCCCTTGTCTACGCTCACCTGATATCCCAAGAATCATGGGATGCATTTATTGGACGCCGTGGGGATGATAAGTTTCAAGTACATTGTGGGTGATAATAAGTTGTTTGAGGATACGTGTATTCATCACTTTTATTTTCAATATTTCATTTATGAAACAGAAACTCTGTACTAAAAATAAGGAACATGCATCAAAACTAACATACCCCTATCGTAAATCAAGGATGGGGTATGCTTCACTAGAAAAGAAAATGGTACGTATGTTAAATTTACA
Organism: Viscum album; assembly: GCA_963277665.1. Taxonomy (NCBI): domain Eukaryota; kingdom Viridiplantae; phylum Streptophyta; class Magnoliopsida; order Santalales; family Viscaceae; genus Viscum; species Viscum album. The sequence goes on along the minus strand of OY728164.1, from coordinate 406,737,535 downwards.
GTAATATTGTTAGGTTCCAAGAAACAACATCATAATTATCTTTATATATTTATATGTATATTTATGAGTCTAAAACTAAAGACACTTCCATCCCACATCATGAACTATGGAAGGAGGCACCTGTGAATAAAAAAGGGAATCTAGTAGATAAAAACACAAAAAAGTGTGGGAAATATGTGTAAGTATGACATGATGATAATTTTTTTTTTAAAATTGCTATTATATAAAAATAATTAGTTATTTTCCTATATCCAACAGTAATAGGAATTAGTTACTCCTGTAGTAGATACAGACCTATTATTGATGGCTTTGAAGCGGCCAGAGAAATACGGTCGTGTCAGAGGTGTGGGGTTTGGGGTGACACCCCGAGTATATTATGAGAAAAAAAATAAATGGATCATAGAGATGAAAAATTGAAACAAATGAGAAAAAAACTAGAAACTCTTGAAGAATGATTTCAATGGAAGGGAGAGTTTCTAGAAACTTTTATGGGTGGGAAGCAAGGAGAAGACACAACTCAGGAACAACCATTACGTGAAGATCCCCCCCCCCACCAACTTTAAGGCGATCCATTCCCCTCAAAGAGCTGTCTTAGCCATGGTAATCAATATTCTAATAATTATTCCCATGAAATGTGAATCATACAAACACTGATACTTTTCCTGTACTGATCTTATACAGGGTGATAATGACTATGATTTATATCTGTCAACACCCAACTATCACCTTGTAGCAAGGGCTACAATGTTCAACATCCCAAAGGACAAGCTGCATAATAGACCACCTCTGAAAGATCATCTAAAAGTGACGATTACTGTAGCTCATGTGCCAAATGCAGAGATACGTATTCCACTTGATGATGATGATATTAATACGGTTGAAAAGGCTATTGGTCCATTCATTTCATGGTCGTCACAACTTGTAAGAGTACTTGGGGACAAAAAGGTATTTATTTCCTTTCTTTCAAGCTAAACATTTAACAATTAATGAAAAAAGGGTATGAACCCATGAATGTTTTTATATACGGAGAAAGGGAAGGGGGTGACAAGAAACGTTGGCTCATAAGCATCTAAAGGATTGACAAACTGATCCCAAAGAGCTATTGAAAGCACAATAACACCATATATTCTCTATCCACATTTAATAGCATTGAAGACTCATGTGGATACGAAGCTAAGAGGTGGTAGTATTCATATAGTGGTTTTTGAAAAGAATATATATGGAGAGGAAAGTCAAGATTTCATTACTACTGAAAATGTAAATGAGATCCTTGAAAATGGTTGTATATGCTTCATAGTTATAAATTTATATATGAGTTATGTTTTCATGAATAGATTTTCTAAAATCATATATAATGTGAAAATTATGACTTAATTCATTTTATATTATTGACAGACATATATACAAAAAACAGTTAAAGGAATTTCCCCATGAGCCAAAATTCGGACTCATTAGTCCTCATACCACATCAACACATCTAACGAAATTAGAGCCATCAAAAAAGGATGAAATAGTGAACGGCTTGCTGAAAACATTTGAAAGAAAGATTACAGATGACAGACTCTTCCTAATACCAACCATGCAGGGGTAAAACTCTATGATTAAAGCATATCAATTATATTTTCAATTATTTTATTAATTATTCTTTTTGGTTTTTTAGGAAACATTGGCTGCTAATTGCAGTGAACTTGGATGCTCCAAAGATTTATTTTCTAGATTCAATGCAAGGATATCCAACAAACCGCCCACACATGATGGAGTTTGTGGATCTATAAGACACTACATCCTTCATTTTAGGTCTAAACATCAAGTAATATAATTTATATTATCTTTTATTGAGGTTTCTGTTATGATATGGCGGTGTATCATTATCTTCTAAAAAAGGAATGAGGATAGGGGCTAAGCATAAGGTGGTGAGCAAGTACTACTTCTGGACAAATATCAGGGTATATATAATAAAATTTCACTATCCAAACACATATCAACACAAGTAACTTATTCTCCTAATGATCAAATTTTTTGCAGTGTCCAAAACAAACAAACGATAATGATTGCAGTTATTATTTTTGTAAATTTATGAAAGAGATCATTTTTCATCAAAAAACTAGCATCCCTAAAGAGGTATTTTCAAAAACAACTACTATTTAATTTAATTTATTTATTAATTTTTTATTTATATATTTTGAAGTACTAATATTACTACCAAAAATCCTCATACTCACAGGAAAATATGGATTTTTTCATAAATGAGTGGGCCGCATACCTGATAGAAGATTGTACACAAATAGAATGAAGATCTGACTTGGGGATGTGCACAATTGGCGGTCATTTTGGAGAGGGGTTAAGGGGAAAAAAGATGAAATATTGTTGTATGTAAATCTTCGTAAGAAAATTTTAATTGTTATTAAATAAAACATCCTTTCTCCAATGATTCATTTTTCCATTTTAACAGATGAAATGCACCAGCAACATGTAAGAATGATGAACAACTTTTCTTTGGTCTTTGGATAAGAAAAACTAGTAAAATATATAAAATACCTTTATATACAGACAAACACATTAGTATTGTGTTGATCCTTTAGGATAATGATCCATGGGTGCATTAGTGATTTGTACAAGTCAACCCCGCCTCAATCCGAGATACAGTGTGGCCGGTATCACTCAACGTGTCTCTCTTTTGTTTAAAATGGACAAAATTTTAAGTGAAAACAACAACTGACCTACGGAAATCCAAACAAACACATTCATATTGTGTTGAAACTTTAGTATAACAATTCATGGGTTCATTGATGATGTGTACGAGTCAACCCTGCCACAATCTGAGGCACGGTGTGACCGGTATCACTCAAAGTGTCTCTCTTTTGTTTAAAATGGACAAAATTTTAAGTGAAAACAACAACTGAACTACGTAAATTGGACTAAATGAATTCTTATTGTGTTGATCCTTTATAATAACGATCCATGGGTTCATTGGTGACATGTATGAGTCAACATCACCTCAATACGAGGCACGGTGTGGCCGGTATCACTCAAAGTTTCTCTCTTTTGTTTAAAATGGACAAAATTTTAAGTGAAAACAAAAAATGACCTATGGAAATCCAACCAAACACATTTGGATTGTGTATATCCTTAATTATAATGATCCATGTCTTTTTTGTTAATTTTTATGAGTCAACCCTGCCTCAATACGAGGCACGGTGTGAGCGGTATCACTCAAAGTGTCTCTCTTTTGTTTAAAATGGACAAAATGTTAAGTGAAAACAAAAACTGACCTATGAAAATCTGACCAAATGCATTCGGATTGTTTTGATACTTTAGGATAATTATACATGGGTGTGTTGGTGATGTGTGAAAGTCAAACCCACCTCAATTCAAGGCACGGTGTGGCTGGTATCACTCAAAGTGTCTCTTTTGTTTAAAATGGACAAAATTTTAAGTGAAAACAACAACTGACCAATGTAAATCCAAACAAATGCATTTGCATTGTGTTTCTCTTTTAGGAGAATGATTCATGGGTGCATTGGTGACATTTAAGAGTCAACCCCGCCTCAATCCAAGGCATGGTGTGACCGATATCACTCGAAGTGTCTCTTTTTTGTTTAGAATGGACTGAATTTTAAGTGAAAACAACAACTAACGTACGGAAATCTGACCAAACACATTCCTATTGTGTTTATACCTTAGTATAATGATCCATGGGTGTGTTGGTGACGTGTATGAGTCAACCCCACCTCAATCTGAGGCACGTTGTGGCCGGTATCACTCAAAGTGTCTCTCTTTTGTTTAAAATGGAGAAAATTTTATGTGAAAACAACTACTGACGTACGGAAATCTGACCAAACACATTGAGATTGTGTCGATACTTTAGGATAAAGATACATGGGTCATTTTTGATGTGTACGAGTCAAACCTGCCTCAATCAGAGGCATGGTGTGTCCAATATCACTCAAAGTGTCTCTCTTTTGTTTAAAATGGACAGAATTTTAAGTGAAAACAAGAACTGACCTATAGAAATCTAACCAAACACATTAATATTATGTTTATCCTTAATAAGAACTATCCATGGGTGTATTGGTGACGTGTACGAGTCAACCCTGCCTCAATCTGAGGCATGGTGTGACCGGTATCACTCAAAGTGTCTCTCTTTTGTTTAAAATAGACAGAATTTTAAGTGAAAACAACAACTAACATACGGAAATCAGACCAAATGCATTAGTATTTTTTTATCCTTTAGGATAACAATACATGGATCATTTTTGATGTGTACTAGTCAACCCCGCCTCAAACTGAGGTGCGGTGTGGCTGGTATCACTCAAAGTGTCTCTCTTTTGTTTAACATGGACAAAATTTTAAGTGAAAACAACAACTAACATACAAAAATATGAACAAATGCATTCAGATTGTGTTTATCCTTTAGGATAATGATCCATGAGTGTTTTAGTAACATGTAATAGTCAACCCCTCTTCAATCCGAGTCACGGTGTGGCTGGTATCACTCAAAGTGTCTCTCTTTTGTTTAAAATGGATAGAATTTTAAGTGAAAACAACAACTGATGTACGAAAATTTGACCAACTGAAATCGGATTGTGTTGATCCTTTATTAGAATGATAAATGGGTAATTTTTGATGTGTATGAGTCAACCAAGCCTCAATATTAGGCACGGTGTGGCCGGTATCACTGAAAGTGTCTCCCATTTTTTTTAATGGACAAAATTTTAAGTGAAAAGAACAAATGACCTACAGAAATCTGACCAAACGCTTTCTTATTGTGTTGATACATTATGAGAACGATACATGGGTGCATTTATGACATGTACGAGTCAATACCATTTCAATCTGAGGCATGGTGTGACTGGTATCACTCAAAGTGTCTCTCTTTTGTTTAAAATGGACATAATTTTAAGTGAAAACAACAACTGACATACGAAAATCTGACCAAACGCATTCATATTGTGTTGATACATTAGGATAATGATACATGGGTCATTTTTGACATGTAAGAGTCAACCACTCCTCAATCCGAGGCACGATGTGGCTGTTATCACTCAATGTGTCTCTCTTTTGTTTTAAATGGACAAAATTTTAAGTGAAAACAACAACTAACCTATGGAAATCCAACCAAAAGCATTCAGATTTTGTGGATACTTTAGGAGAATGATCCATGGGTGCATTGGGGACGTGTAAGAGTCAACCCTACCTGAATCCAAGGCACGGTGTGACCGGTATCACTCAAAGTGTCTCTCTTTTGTTTAAAATGGACAACCTTTTAAGTGAAAACAACAACAGACATACAAAAATCCGACCAAACGCATTCGGATTGTGTTGATCCTTTAGGAGAATGATCCATGGGTCATTTTTGAATGAGTAAACCCCCCTGGAGACCATCCCACCCCCTAGACACCCCCATGGACATCCCCCCACCCCCCGGGACACTAACCCCACCCCCCTTGGACTGCCCCACCAACCCCTGGACCACCCCACCCCCCTAGACACCACCCCACCCCCTCGACACCCCCACCCCTCTGGAAACCCCACCCCTTGGAAATCCTCCCCAACCCCCTAGACACCCCCACCCCCCTAGACAACCCCATGGACACCACCCCCTGGACAGCCCCCCACGGACACCACCACCCCTTCTAGACACCACCCCACCACCTGGAAACCTCCCCCACCCCCCTTGGACACCCCCACCCCCATAGACAGCCACACCCACCCCCTGGACACCACCCCGCCCCCTTGGACAGCCCCACTAACCCCCTGGACCGCCCCCACCCCCTGGACACCACCCCACCCCCTCGACACCCCCACCCCTCTAGAAACCCCCACCAACTGGAACCCCCCCCCCAACCCCCTAGACCCCCTACCCCCTAGACACCCCCATGGATATCCCCCCCACCCTAGACATCCCCCCCTCCCCCGACACCCCTCAGACACCCACCCCCCTTGGACACCCCCCCCCCCCACCACCACCCTAGACAGCCCCCTGGACAACCCCCAACCCCTTGGACGCCCCCACACCTTCTAGACACCACCCCACCACCTGGACACCCCCACCCCCATAGATAGCCACCCCACCCCCACACCCCCTGGATACCACACCACCCCCTTGGACAGCCCCACCAACCCCTTGGACCCCCCCCCCCCCACACCCACCCCCTGATACCACTCCACCCTCTAGACACCCCCACCCCTCTAGACACCCCCCGCCCCTGGGAAATCCCCCCAACCCCTTGGACACCCCCCCCCCCACCACCCTGGATAACCCCCCCCCCCCCCCCGGGCACCCCCTGGACACCCACCAACCCCCTGGACGGCACCCCCACCCTCTTAGACACCACCCCACCACAAGGACACCCCCACCCCCCTAGACACCCCCCACCCATGGACGGCCACCCCCACCCTCCTAGACACCACCCCATTCCCTTGGACAACCCCCCAACCTCCTAGACCCCCTCCCCACCCCCTGGACACCGCTATCCCCTCGAACACCCCCCGTCCCCTCAGACACCCCCTACCCCCCTTGGACAGCCACCCCAAACCCCTGAACATCCCCTCCAACCCCCTAAATTCTAAATTAAATTCTTTATGTATTTAATTAACTTATGAATTATGTATTAATGGTGTATGTGTATACTTGTTGTATGGGTATACTTGTTGTAATTACCTTATGAATTATGTGTTAGTTTTTTATGGGTATACTTATTGAGATGCTGAATTTTTTGCAGGTCTTGTTTGGGTGTGCTTCTGCATAATTTTATGTTACAGTAGACATGGCATTTATTAGCGCTAAAAAAGCACTGATAAAAAACACATTTATCAACACTTTTTTAGCACTGATAAAGGAGTCCTTTATCAGTGCCTTTTTAGCACTGATAAAGTATCCCTTTATCAGCAATATTTTAGCACTAGTAAAGGGGACCCCCCCCCCCTTATCAGTGATGACCTTTACAGAACTTTTTTAGCACTGTTAAAGCCCGTTTTGAGCGCTGATAAAGCCCATTTTTGTAGTAGTGATTGAGATCGGATGACGACTGACATATGGATCAAGGTGACTCGAGGTGCAGCAAACTCAACAGGTCTTCTCCATCATTTGAAACTATATTATTCACCAAAAAATGATCAAATAATGAGGTAGGAAATGTATTTTTTTTGGATTTCCACCCTTTTGAATTGATCAAAAAAGAAATAAATTATCTTCTATGATTTATTTCATTTTCCAAACTTTGCATGATCCAGTGTATCGAATTTAATTTCATTTGGTTTATTACCCTCATTATGCCATGTTTATCACCCCAAATATCCTTGATAATTATTCTTTGGCCATGAATTCATGACCAATGAGTGTTTCACCTTTATTCTTGTGTTTTCCCCCACTGTTAATCACATTCTTCATTGTTGGCCTATGGGATTTCAGTTCGGCATTTTATGGGTGGGTTATAGAATAATCAAACCCCAAGATTCATGGAGGTTGTACAAAAGATTATTTAGATGAATATTTTTTGGTATATCATGATGTTTTTATGGTTATGGATGATGATTCTCATGGTTTTGATTTCTAGGAATGATCAACAGTGACATGAGAGGTGCACAAGGCGGTGGTGGATTCAAGATGAGGAATTGGATTCTAATTTCTGGACACCAGAGGATGAGAAATTGATATTCGGTGTCATTATACTTAGTTTTAAGTAGATTCAAGGTGTAATAGGCTAGATTTGGTGGTGGGGTAGCAGATCTAGGACATGTGGAGTATATCTAACTTTATGTGAAAATCTTGACTACACAACATGTACTCAGATGAACACAAATTGTGTAGTGACCCAACCTCGGTGACTAGAATCCCATCATGTACTCTAGGAGTACAAGGACACATCCAAACACACGCCATATACTAGTGCATGCCTAGTGTACACAATCATGACCAAGAGCACATGGCTCAGCCTCAGGTGGTCGAGACACACCATGTAGTCCCATTAAATGTTTTGTATAGATACATATCAAATGATGCATCTAGTAAAAGGAGCAAGGCCACACACCATGTAGTCCCCCTTACACTTCGTGTACTTTCTTTTTTAGGAAACTTCTACCTCTTGTGTATCATTTGTTTAGACTCATATTTTGGACCACAAGTAGCCCATCCTGAGTATTTTTTAGCATATAATGTGATGGTGGAATTATTAGTGGATTTTGAGATATGATGAATGATTTTATAAATGTTATTCTTCTTTAGGCGGCACTCAATGATGGAAGTGATCTGGAAATATTATTAAAGAGTGGAACCCTCGTGTTGGGAGAGGACATGGGTCTTCTATCCACAGAGTGGAACCCTCCTACTAGGATATGGAAGGGGTCCTATATCCATAGAGTGGAACCCTCCTATTGGGACATCACATGGGTCCTCTATCCACATAGTGGAACCCTCCTACTAGGACAAGGTATGGGTCCTATACACATTGAGTGGAACCCTCCTACTGGTGCATGACATGGGTCCTCTATCCACATAGTGGAACCCTCCTACTGGGACATGTCATGGGTCCTCTATCCACATAGTGTAACCCTCCTACTGGGATAGGGCATGGATTATCTATAAAAAGAGTTGAACCATCCTTCTATATCATATCATGGTTCCTCTATATATTGATTGGAACCCCCTGATAGATTATACTTTAGGTCTTGTATTAATTTAATGAGTGGAACCCTCTTTTTTTATCGAGGTATGCTTCCTCTATCAAGATATTATTCCAACTCAACCATGAGGAATAGTTTCAAGGTGTGTATCCATATGGTTAATCTTTGGAAAGACATGTGAGATGTTGGGCATTTTTAATGGACTCTTGGAACTATTGTCAGACACTTTTCTTGTTCTGGGTTGTAAGATGGGGATCCACTTTCTCTCTCGTCTGGGATTATTTTATGAGTTCATATATCTTTTTTGGGATAAATTTATCAATTACTATGGATTGAGTTATCTTATAATATTTTGTCTCTTATTTCCCCCATTTATCTTTCAGGGTATCCTTCTTGGTATGTATATACTCATTTATGAATGGTCTTTTTCCGCAAATGTTGTTTCTTATGAAGATGATAGGAAGGTTAGTGGTGATTACAGATAATCATAGGGGATACCCAGGTGAATTTTACCATGTATGGTGGTTGGGGCTTTAACATCTAGAGCTAGGATCAATCAGTACTTACTTTTCCAGATATTTTCAATATGGGACATTTTTTTTGGTTTGGGCATGTATTTTCTCATTTACTTTTCAGATTATGTTTTCATACTCTTTTATTTCCCCTAGAGGTTGACACATGAATGAATTTTAATATAGATGTTACTATATTTTCTTTTATTCATTTTCACTTCTTCATAGATATGTTTGGATCCATGAGTTTCACATTTTGGGGTATGCCATTTCTGAACATGGATTAGTTGGGGGCCCAGTGAATATTGATGTTGTTCTTTCTTAGGAGCCTCCCAATATCATGTTAAATGTGTAGAGTTTTCTTTGATTTGTGTTGTATTATAGAAGGTTCTTTTTATAATTATATATAATCTCATCCCATTTGACTATCCTAATATGAAAAGTGAATATTTTTACTTAGAATGAGTAGTGCTAGAGAGCCTTTGAGGAGTTGAGGTTGAGGATGAAGAGTGATCCTATTTTGAGACTATTGGAGGAGGGAGTTGAGTATGCAGTATATTGGGATGCCTATAGATCTAGGCTCATCTTCATTTTGATGTAGAGGAAGGTAGTGATCTTATATGGTTCGAGGAATTTGAGACCCCATGAGAAGATCTATGTGACTCGTGACCTAGAATTTGCAGCGGTAGTCTTTGCTCTAAGGATGTGGATGCACTATCTTCTATGATAGAACTTTATTATTTACTCAAACCATAAGATTATTAGGTATGTATTCACATAGAGAGACTTAAACTCAATACATGTTCATTGGTTTTATTTCCTATAGGATGATGACTTTGAGATAGTCTATACTCTTGAGAAGGGTAATGTGGTGGTAGACTCCCTTAGCGGGAAGCCCTTTTCATTCCTGGTTGTGGAGGCATCTGGGTAGTTTTCTTCCATGTAGTTGGACCTAGTTGAGGGGGAGATTGAATTTTTTATTTAGTGGATAGTTTTGACTCCTCCACTTCTTCAACATGTGAGAGAGGCTTGATTGGGAGACATCAACTGCGATCTATTACATAACTAGATATACATAGTAGATTCACCAAATAGATTTTATGAATGAGGGAATCATGGAATCCTTTTATAGAGATGGATGATGGTTCTAGTAATGATGTGATAGGAGGTGATGAGGGTGTTTTAAACTTATCCTTTGGTTTTACATCCCAATTTATGGAATATGTTCTGAGACCTTCAATAGAAGTTTTCTTGGGCTAGCCTGAGGTAAAGTTTGGCCAAGTTCATATCTTGGTGCTTCACATGTCAATAGGTGAAGGTGGATTACTAGGTTTTTCAGGTTTTTTATAGCCTATTGAGATCCCAAAGTGGAAATGGGATGACATATCCGTGGAATTTGAGATAGGGATTCAATATACAGTGAGATCCCATGACACCGTTTAGGTGATAGTTGACCAACTCACAAAGTCGTCACACTTCCTTGCTATCAGGGAGTAGAGATTGATGGAGAGTTTGGGGTAGTTGTATGTGTGGGATACCATACACCTTCTGGGTTTTTCTATAATGATTGTATCCAACTATGATTTTTGGTTCATGTCATGGTTGTGGAAAGTCCTGAAGGAGGCATTCAGGACCCAGATAAGGATCTGTACAGCCTTTAACCCCAAAAAATATGGGAAGACTAAGCACACTATCCAGGTGATGGAGGATATGCTGATGGATTTTATGTCAAAGTTTTTTTAGATCTAGGAGGATCACTTACCCTTGGTGTAGTTTTCTTATAATAATAGATATCACTATATTAACATCATGGCACCTTTCGAGGTTCTATATGGGAGACCCTATAGGTCACCCTTATGCTAGACTGATATTGGTGAGGCGTATTTTTTTGGTCTAGAGATGGTGTAGGCGATGAAGGATAAGTTCCAGGTGATCCATGAATGGATGAGGATAGCTCATATTAGGCATAAATCTTATCCAGATTAATGTTGTAGGCCCTTGGAGTTTGAGTAGGGAGGCCATGTTTTTCTGAGAGTCTCCCCATGAAGGGGATTACGGAGATTAAACTGGGGGAAATCTATCCCTGAGATTCATCTAGATGTCCGAGATCATGTAAAGGGATGGTGAGGTTTCCTACCACCTCACCTTACCACCACAGTTGGATCAGGTTCATAATGTCTTCCATGTTTCATGGTTAAAGAGGTACGTTCATGATCCCACACACATTATTGACTGGGGAAAGTTGTACATCAAGGATGGATCCACCTTTGTAGATAACCCAGTGGTGATCAAGTACTGGTAGTATAGGATCATTTATGGATTGACCATTACCATCGTTCATGTATTGTAGCAACATGGGAGCATACAGGAGATCTCCTAATATAAGGAGAGCCAGATACAGGCTCATTATCTCCACCTCTTTGCATAGTTTTTTTTTCTTTTCTAGGATGATAATATTGAAGGAGGGAATAATATCAAGGCCCTATTTTTTCCCTATAGGACTTGAAATATATCAAGTAAACATTTTGGAGCCAGGAGCTAAGACAATGCACGATTATGAGACCCAGTGAACCTAAAATTAATTTTATAAAATATTAAATATATTTTATATCATGAGTATATATTTTCTTATAAATAATGGTATATCTCCTAAAAAATTCTCAGATCAAAAATTTCATACCACGGTTGATTATGGAGCACAGGATTTACCCGAGGTATAACCTAAAGTTTGTTGGTGTGGGACATCTGGTAGAGTCAGTCATTGGTGGGTACATTTAATTATAATGGATAATTAAATTATTTATTTTGAATTAAATGGCCTAAACCACTTAAACCTTTATAAATATGCTATTATGGAAAATTTATAAGGTTATCTTCATAACCCTGGGATCATTGAGAATATTTTCCTCTATTCTTCATTGACGGATCGAGATTGGATGTCAAACGACATCTGAATCAAGGTGGATCACGTTTCAAAAAATGAAATGGGACTTTTACATCATTGGAAATTGTGTTATTTTCTAAGTAATATTCCATTATCAAGGTAGGTAATGTATTTTTCTGGATATCCACCCTTTTGAATTAATAAATCATGGATTAAATTATCTTTTTTGATTTATGGATTTTTCCAACCTTCACATGACCTTGTTCATCAAATTTAATTTCATTATCTTTATTTCCATTTTTTTCCATTTTTCTCACCCTGAATATCCCTTATACCTATTCATTTTCCAAGAATGTTTTTCCAATTATTTTTGAACTATTTTCTTATGATTTCCCCATTATTATTCATTTTTTTCGTTGTTGAATCATGGGGTCGTGGTTTGAAATTTTTAGGGTGGATTTGAGCATGATCAAACCTATGGAATCATGGGAATTGTACATAAGATGGTCAGTGTGGATATTTTTTAGTGGTTTTGGATGCTTTTTAGGTTACAGGTGATGATTCCTAGGGATTCAGGATCCAAGAATGATCACCAGCGATATGGGATGTGCATGAGGCAGTTGTGGCTTTGAGCGGAGGAACTAGAGTCCAATTTCCAGTCACCAAAGGCTAAGAAATCAATGGATCATGTCATTAGCCTTAGTTTTAGTGATATTCAAGGTAGAATAATCTTAATTTAGTGGTGGGAGTATCAGATCTAGTACATGCATAATAGATCTAACTTTATGTGAAAAACCTAACTACACAGCGTATACTAGGATGGCCACATTCAGTGTAGTGAACCAACTATAGTGGCAAGGTTTTTTGAGTGAGTTAAGTATAACATACCATGTGGGACCCTCACATGTTTTGTGGCCCAATTCTATTATTATAGGGTGTAATCTGGGAGTATGCGGACACATACACATCCAAACACACACCATGTGTTGCCACATGGCCAGTGTACATGGGCACATCCATGAGTACATGACCTAACCCTAGCTGGGTAAGACATGTCGTGTAGTCCCCCTAAATATCATGTAGTTATACATGGATAGAAATATATGTAATGTAAATTACATGTTCAATAATAGGACCAGGTCCACACATCATGTGGACCCCCTTACACGTTGTGTACTTCCTTTTTAAGGAAACTTATACCTCTCATATCTCTTTCATTTAGACTCATGTTTTGGACTGCAGGTAGCCTATCCTGAATGTTTTATCATATAGAACATGATTTTTTTCCTTCATATAATATTTTGAGATATGATGAGATATGTTCTATGTGTGATTCTTCTTTAGGAAATGCTGAATGATGATAGTGATCGGGTGGAATCATTACAGAGTGGAACCCTCCTACTGGGATAGGGAATGATTCCTCTACCCATAGAGTGAAACCCTTCTGCTGGGACAAGGCATACATCCTCTATCCATAAATTGGAACCCTCATGCTTAGATAGGGAATGGATCCTCTATCCATAGATTGGAATCCTTCTACTAGGATAGGGCATGGGTCCTCTATCCACAGAGTGGAATCCTCCTACTAGGATAGGGAATGGGTATTATATCCATATAATGGAACCCTCCTATTGTGATAGATCATGGGTCCTCTATCCACATAGTGGAACCCTCTTGACATGTCAAGGCATGGGTCCTCTATCTATGGAGTAAAACCCCTCTTATGGATTAGGGTGTGGGTCCTCTATCCATTTACTAAGTGGAACTCTCCTATCATACCAGGGCATGGGTCCTCTATATAGAGATTTTTCTACCTTGACTATGAGTCATAGTGGTGAGGTGTAACTCCACATGGTTACTCTTTAGAAAAACATGTGAGATGTTGGGAATCATTTATGGGATCTTGGAACTATTATTAGACACTTTTCATGGGCCAGGATGTGAGATATAGATCCCTTTTCTCTCTCATATGGGTTTATTTTATGAGTGTATAAATATTTGTTGTTGTTTTAAATTTCTCTCTTACTGTGGGTTGAGCTATCTACTTCTATCATGTCTCCTATTTATCCCCCATCTACTTTCAAGTCATCTTACTGGTATGTATATATTCACCCTTGCATGGGATTTTTCCGCACGTGTCATGTCTTATGCAAATGATGGATAGTTTTAAGATGATTATAGAGGGGTATAGGGGACACTTGGGATCATTTGACAGCATATAGTGGTCGGGGCTTTGATATCTGGATCTGGGCTATCACAACATTTACTTTTCCAGTTATTATTAGGTTGGGACATCTTTTCTAGTTGGGCATTTATTTTCCCCTTTACTTTTTAGATTATATTGTCATACTCTTTTGTTTTCCCTAGATTTTGATACATGCATGGATATTACTCTATATGTTACTATCTTTTCTTTTATTCTTATTCACTTCTTCATGAAGATGGTTGAGTGTGTGCATATTGGTAATTAGGGAAATGCCTCTCGAATTATTTATTCCTTTAGAAGCATTCCACCAACCCATGGCCTATAGAGGCGGGTTTGGGGTAGTTTCATCTTAGCCTTCCATTGGCTAGGCATGCCCTAGTGGGTCGATTCTTGACAATACTTCCATGAGTACTAGCTTCAAGTTGGATATTGAAGAAACGGGGATACCGGTTGATCAAACTACTTATAAAGGTATTATTGGAAACTTATTATACTTAATGTTAGTTGACCGGATATAATTTTTAGTGTGTGTATGTGTCCCTTTTTTCAAGAAAACTCAAAAGAATCACATTTACTAGTTATCAAAATAATTTTCAAATACCTAAAAAATACAACCAACTTAGGATTTTTTTACTCTAGAGGATGGGAGTTTGATTTAGTGATTTATTAAAATGTGGATTTTTGGGGTTATAAGTTTGATATAAAAAAAGAACATCTAGAACATTTCAATTTTTGAACAAGTCTCTAGTTTCATGGTGTAGTAAGAAATATAATTTTGTTTCATTATCCACTACTGAAGTTGAGTACATAGTTATAGGATGTTTTTTTGAAAATATTATATGGATTAGGAACATTTTAATAGAGTATGGATATATTTTTCAACATGTCCCTATAATATTTGATAACACATGTGTGATAAATATATCTAAGTATCCTATATCCTATTCTAGGACGAAACACATTGATATAATTCACCACTTTTTGAGATATCATTTTCAAAAAAGTTGATATAAGTCTTGAATTCATGGGAACTAAACATCATGTTATTGAAATATTCACTAATACTTTGAAATTTAATATAATAAGTTATATTAGACATGAAAAATGAAAAATGAAATGTTAAATTATTATTAGTCTTTTTGTTAGAGTTATGTTACTTCTGGTAGAAAATTTTATAAGCTGGGTTATCTTCCATTAGCTATACTATCATTATCCTTTTACCATTATCTCTTCTCCTATTATCCTAATATTATTAGCTCTTTTAATATTATCCTTATACCATTCTCTCTTCTACCATTATACTTTTATTGTTATCTCTACTACTCTTAACCTTGTAATGTTAGTTATTCTTTCATGAAACTCACCACTGTGTGGACCTACCATGGGTCTGTGATCATTTTCCAAAACTGTAGTAATTATACCATTTTTATACAACCATTGGTATCTATCATTACATGATACTATGAGAATTTTCCTTGGTATCTATTGTCCCATGTGCTATAGTTTCTTTTTAGATTGTTACTAACTTCAAATTAAAATTATTACTTTCATAAAACTTTATTATACTCATTTAAAATCAGTTTTAAATTTTCTAAATCCCAAAACAATAGTTTTCCCTAAATAAAAATATGAGGATCTCCTTATCGTGTTCACCTCCCTAGAAACATATCATATTATTCCTTTATCTCTCTTCCTTCTATGCATTCATCCTCCCACCTTCAAATCTTTCTAAAAATGGTGTATTTGAATCATCTAGTTGTTTCACCTGATGAGCAATGACCTTCATTGAAATTAAGAGGATAATCTAGTCATTTAGTAGAGATAAATAATCTGAAGCTTATTATGTGAGTTTTCATCGTGGAAAAGGAAATAGCTATTTAATGGTTAGATTCAAGAAAGTCACTTATTCTCAAGGTAATACAGGGCCAAGTATGGATCGAATGGTTCTTGAAGAATTATATCCTAGGTTAGTTCACCAGTTCTATATGTTTGTAGAGTATGTTTTTATAGAAAATAAATATATGATTAAGACAGTGGTAGAAAGAAGAAATGTTTTTTTTTCATAAAAGTAGTGGGAAAATGTGTAAATGTTCCTCACTAAGTTACATTGGAGGATTATCAAGGTTCATTCCTATTCGTGAAGGTTTTTTAATTGAATATGTTATTTTGGAGTTAACTGGAAATAGTGATTTCAGAAGACCTCTAGTAGTAGACTTGTATGGTGAGTGAAGGTTTCTATTTAAATTTATACATCATATTATTTTTCCTAGGAAGGGTAACTTTCACATCATGACGTATTAAGACATTGTCTTCTTATAACTTATGAAAGGAGGCGATAAGGTTAACCTGTGAAGATACCTAATGGTTTACAAGATGGATATTTTCAAACCATCTTCTAAGTAAAACTCCTTATCTTGTCCAAAAATAATCTTGGCCTTGCTATATGTAAGATCTTGTCCTTTCTATAGATTTCTCATGCTCATTTTTAGGTACACTTTTAACCTTGTTTTGATTATACCACAGTTGGGTTTTTATTTGGGGTTGTTTTAGGAGATATAGAACAAGTTTTGAATCCCATGGGGCTATTCACAGTTGGAACATGGTTAGGTAAAACTGTGTGACACTCCCCAAGAAAACATGAACCCCATTTTTTAGGTATAGGAGGCGGAGCATGGTTAGTGCACAGTTTGGCCAAACCATGTGGCCACCCTCCGTAAACCGTGCACCCTGAAACAGTGGTGGTTTGTATAGTTGGCACATAGTTTTTCAAACCATATAACAAATGGGAGAAACCATACACCCCCTAAGTAGAGGTTCATGGTTAAGGTTCATAGTTTGGAAAACCATGCACCCCTACCCAAGAAACCATAAGCACGAGATTTAATACCCATGAAAATTTTAAAAAAAAATCCATAACCCCCATTTTTTCTTCACATTTATCCTCGCTCAGATTAAACCTATTTCCTTAGTTTTTTGAGGATCCTTGGAGGGTTCCAAGGCTCCTAGAACCCCTTTATTTAAAAATTTAAGATCTTATTGAAGGGTTATATCCTCTACAATATGTGATTTCTTCCCTATTTGGTTTCCTCTCTCTCCCGTCTCTCTTTCCTGATGAAGAGGAATGATTTTTCCTCCTTTGTAGATGGTTTAGATCAAAGTTTTAATGAATTTTTTTCTTTGGGATATTGATATTAGTTATTGGTCCTATATCTTCTGCATCATTGTGATTTTGACCATTTTTGGGGATTTTGGTTTGGAAAACATCAATCAAGATCCCTGAGGTAGGTGGTCTTTTTGTCAAGTCCCACAGTCTTGATTATAATTATGTGTATATAATTATGAAATTTCAATTTCCATGTTGGTAAATTTCATTATAAATTAAATTAATTTATTTATAGTCTTTCCCATGTGAGAATGGAATTTGTTTAATATGTGATAATAAAATTGGTAAAAAATGTGATTATTAAATTGATTGATTAATGGGATTATAAAATTGATGGCAACCCATGTGGTGTGTAGGTATGAATGAATTAATTATTTAGAAATTGTGTGTTTTTTATAAATTAATTTTAGAAATTATTTGAATAATTAATTATGGAAATGATTGATAAATGGTTGAGAATGTGGAACCATGATATGTGATATTTGTGACTGAGTTTTTTCGACAGGGACTGCTACTCCAAATACCCATGGGGTGCTAGAATATTTCTCTAGAACCCCAATATATATATATATATATATATATATTTCATGTGATCACTGAGTTGTGGGATAGGGGATGTTGTTCCAAATACCCATGGGGTTCTAGATTTCTTCTCTAGGCCCCCATTGTATGAATGTAAAATTGTAATTAAATGATTAATATAAACCCATGATGAAATTAAATGTGTTATCATTTGTGGATGGTTCAAACTCCGATATGGTCCAAAGTATGTATTATTGGTTTGGGTGTCTTTGTAAACCTGGGAAATTATGTGGTTAATTAAAGAATAATTTAATTTGAAAACTATTTACTTATTCATTTTTACTTTATTATTTATGAAATTGAATACATTGTTATAGACTGGATATTTTTTTAGACCCCATTGGTGGTGGTCTATTGAGTTGTACTCACACCCTACTCAGACTACCTGATCAGTACCTAAATAGACTTCATGTTTGTAGGGCAGGATAAGGGAAAGAGAACTATGTTAGATGGTTGAATTTAAATGTATCAAGGATGAGATAATCATACATGATTATGATACATACTTTAGGAGTTATTAGTGTGTATTTGCTTTTTGTTTTTCATTTGGAACTTGACACTTATATGGATGAAATGTCTACATCTTTGGTTCATAGTCATTTATCCATATTATGGGATTATCATGTGAGATTGGTCATTATTTATTATTTATTATTATGGTTATTGTTTAGTATCATTTGGATATTGTTTATTGATTTACATCATTGTGTTACTTTGATAAAGAGGGTATAGTATCCCCACATTACATATTTGACCCTTGTTACTAGTCAGTAGCCTCTAGCATATAGGGAGGCATTCCTGAGTTCATGTAACCAGTCTGACTAGAGAATCGTTATGTGGAACACTAGTTGGGATGTTATAAAGTGGTATCAAAAGAGTTTTCTTTTCTTTTTAGTTTTATTACTATTTGGTAAAGGTAGATAGGAAACTGGAATGAGTTGTTCCATGTTCATGATATCATACATGGGAGTATCTAACCCATATAAGGTGGAAAACCCAAGTACCCAGGTTGGAATCATTGTTTTTGAAGTTTTTTGTTACGTTTGATGTTATTTTACTTGGTTGGAGCACTTATTGTGTGATGTTATTATTTTTTTGAGATTTTTTTAATAGTCCAGTATGGAATGATATTTGAGGATAAATTCATCATTTTAGGAACTCATGATTGTATGTGGCATGCATCATTTTTGGCACGCATAAAAAAGAAGTTATTGGGTGAGTTGTTAAAAAATAAAATGATTTTCCTTGTTTGAGTAATTTAAGGTAATGAGGTTCCTAATATGAAAATTAAATGTAAATGATTCTAAATGTGGTAAATTTATATGGATAAATGGATGTCTTATGAGAAACTTGAATAATGAAAATATTTTACCCAAAGTTATCCATGACCCACATGATCTATGGTTGAGCATAGTTCTAGTGCCTTGGTTTTGACTGTGTAGCGGGGTATGGGGTATGAATTATTATGGATGTGTGTGAATCCATCACATTGAAAAGTATTAATGATGTGTTATGTTTCCTAAGACATGTGTTTGTAATTATATATATATATTACTCCATGATGAAACTTGTTGATAGGATGACTGGAGCACCTGGATGAAAATATGCCTCTAGAAGTGTAGCTAGAGGCTCTGATAGTTTCGGGTGAAGGATCTCAAGAGTAGTTTTGTGATAAATTTTCTCACTTTATGCAATTTATGGAAAGAGACTTAGGGAGGTCGGTGGAAAATATATTTTACTTAACATAGGAGTTTTAGTTACATCACCCTATGACATTCCCCGGAGAGGGTGGTCCTATGGTAGGTGCGTTCTGGATTGAGTCCACCCAAAAAATACTTGACCATTTAGAGAATCATGTGTAGAAGATATCCCAAATGGCTACTTATATATTTCATGTTCAGGTGAAAATTTAGTGGTAAATTCATACTCATAATGATCAGCTGGAGAACATGGTATGGAAATAATTTTAGAAGAAGTTACTCAAAAACTTTTACCCTAAGAAGTTCAATCAAGAGAGGGAAGATAAGTTTATGTGATTGAACCAGGGGAGTATTTTCATGATGTTCTATGCTGGTCACTTCACTAATTTGTAGCACTTTGTTCTAGAATTGGTAAGAGATGAGGAAACTATAGTCAAACCTTTTCTAGATGAGTTAAATGTAAGATTAAGTCTCAGGTTAACATATTTAGGTAGAATAAGTTTTCTACGGTGGTAAATTATGCTCTTATTTCTAAGGGGAACATTAAGGAGGCTTCCAGTGGAATGAATGTGGTTTAGACTAGATGAACAAGAGGTATTTATACTGAGAGTATGAAGAATTTATTATAGAGTGTTAACCAAGGATATGAAAAATAGAGTGGTCAAGAATAAGTATTGGTTCCTTATAGCAGTAACCGAATATACTTCCATTAGTCTAGTAGGTTGGAAACATTCGTATTTAGTTTCCCTGACCACCAGTGGAGTGTTGAGATTCTGGAAGGATGGGTCACTTGTAGAGGTATTACAAAAACCATCGACTGATGGGTGGTAATAGAGGAACTAGGATGAATTATAGTACTACAAGGGGGTTTTATACCCCATATAAGTTTGGCAGTTGGATTTTTTCTGGCTGTGGTGGTCGAGGTAGTGGACATAGTGTGATAGGGAAAGAGTGCCCATATCAGTAGAGTGGTAAAACTCAGGGGGCTTAGACTGCAGCACAGGGAAGAGGGAAAGGATGGTTTCATGTAGTTTATCCTATACTTGTGGATATTGAGGCTTCTCTATCGATATTCATAGGTAATATTATTGTGGATTATATGATTTCTAGTTTCAGATTTGATATAAGAGCATCTCACTTTTTTATATCTAGTAAAATTGTGAATGGATTAAGTCTAATGGTGGAGTTATGAGTTGTGTTATGATGATCGATGCACTATTAGTAGTATGTTTAAGAGACATATATTTATGAAATGGGTGTTCTCTTGAGGTTTGAGGTTATCAATTCTATTGGGATCTTTACATACTTGACATGTCGGGCTTTGAATTTATTTTGGGTATGTATTAGTTCATAGTGTACTAAGAAAAAATTGATTGTTACTGAAGGAGAGTGAACATTGTGTCTCTTGATGGTAATAGTTATGTTCATCATGGAGAGTGGTATATCCAAGAAGGTCTTGCAGGGCCAGTTCATTAGCAACTGGGTGAGCTCACCACCTAGGTTGCAAGTATTTTGCTGGATGATTGTAGTGTGAAGCATGATATATTTACACCCATAGTGGACCAGTTCTAGGATGTATTTCCTAAGGAATTATCAGTGCTTCAACTAATAGAGATGCTGAGTTTACAATTGAGCTCATTCATGGAGCTAAACAAGTTTCTATTCCACCTTATAAAATGGAACCAATAGAGCTACAAGAGCTCAAGAATCATATGGAAGAGTTTATGGATAAAGGGTTTATCCATCTGAGTATGTATCCTTGGGGTTATCCTATCTTATTTTCTTATAAGGCTAATGAGACCTTGTGCTTATGCTTTGATTAATGAAAGTTTAACTAGATATAGTGAAGAACCTATATCCTCTTCCACATATCGATGACCTCTGTGACCAGTTGAGAGGACTGTGTGTTTTCTCGAAGATTGAATTAATATCGGGGTATTATCTGTTGAGATTTAGACATTATGATATACTATGAACATATTTTAAAAGCAGGTATAACCTATATGTGTTCTTCGTGATGTTTTTCAGGCTGAAGAACTTACCGAATATGTTTATGGCCTTGATGAACCAAATCTTTCACCCATACATGGATTAGTTTGTGGTTGTTTTTTGTGGATAACATCTTGGTGTACTCCAAGACTCCTGAAGATCATGTCTAATATCTTGAAATCATCCTGAGTACATTGAAAAAGCGTCATTTATACTACAATCTATCTAAGTGTCAATTTTAGATCAACTAGGTGCATTTCTTGGGTCACATATTCTCACTACTGGAAAATGTGGTTATACCAACAGTTTTAAACAATTGATATAGAGAAAAAAAACATTGGTATATTTTATACCAAAAGTTTGAATAACCATTGGGTGATAAGGCATGAGGATAACCCTATACCAATGGTTATTCCTTAACCGTTGGTATAGACCACATGAACATCATCTATAGAAATTCTTTATTGATAACCATTGGGAGAAATATATACCAACGGTTTGTAACCATTGGTCTAGAGCCTAAGCCTTCAAACTACACCAACAGTTTAAGAACCATTGGTATAGACTTCTACCAAGGGTTTTCCCAACAGTTCACTAATAACCGTTGGTATAAATGACCCTTCAAACTATACCAACAGTTTCTGAACTATTGGTAAGAGTTCCTGCAAAATTCAACATAGAAGGCCCCAACTATTTTTCCCAAAGTAGGTTCAAATTCAATACAGAAAAAAATACTTTACAACACCACTCTAAAAACAGTACAATACCATAAACATAATTTATTTAAAATAGTAAAATACCATAAACAAATCACAAACACATAATTCAAATAATTCCCTCACTATGGAATACACAAAATTACACTATTTTCCATACAAAAATAACAAAGCACATAATATATAGAATTCACATAGAATTCCACTATTTTCCACTGTCTTCTATTTCCCATAGAATACACAGAATTCCACTATTTTCTATATAATACATATAATTCCCCCACTGTTTTTACCTTCCTTTTCACAAAGGGCAGACATCTCCAAAAATAGTACAATAGCATACAAAGAATTTAAAAAACTAATACAACACCTAAAAAGGATATAATTTTCCTTGATTTAACTAAGGATGATTTTTAGTGGGAGATCATAATGCCAAGTACCTCAAATATATCTAGAATTTTTTATTTTGGATAGCATCCAGTTATGATGATATCGTTGATTTTTGTTATAATTGATATCTCTCATGTAACAAGGACACCGCCATAGTTTCATAGGTACTTTTCTAAAACAGAAAGCTAATTTACTCTATAAATCTCACAGTATATTGATGGAGTTTCATCAATTTCATAGGATGGATACTCTTTTATGGTTTTCTATGGGGGATTTACATTGATGTACTCAGATGAATTCTATAGATGAAACCGTATGTTTATTCAACATACGAAACACTTGGGTGATCCTAAAAGATTATAACACACCAACACCATGGAATTATCATTTCATGAAGATTAATCTAGTTAAATAGAATAATCATAATTTGAATAGATATTCAATTGTTGGAATCATGTGTAATGTTAGGGAAAGTATGCTACACTGTGTTATCAGCAGGTGGTGTGTTCAGTGGAAAGAGATAGAAAAGTTCAATATAAAAGATTCAAACAAGAAGGATGAGTTAAGTGGGTGGATAAAAGTGGAGTCTAAGTGTTTGAATTATGAAGAGTGACTTTTTATACATGTAATGGTGGATTTAATAATGGTTTGGATAATTCATTGAGGGTTTTGTTAGGGAAAACTTCCAGTATCTGTACCAATGTCTAGAATAGATGAAGGAATTTATGAGGTTCATGAAATTCACAATTTCACTGATAGAAATACATATAATCCTTCCATAAAAATACACTCACACTAAATGATATCATGTTTAGATTTTTTGACACCCAATGAAAATCATAAATATGTGTGTAAGAGTAACAAAAAAATAGATGTTATATAGAGGTAATATAGTCGCTTTGAGGTGTCCTTTTTGAGATACTGAAGGTCTGACATGGGGATATTTCAAGGTTAAATTTTCTATTCTATGGATATTTCATTGGATAAACCAATTATAAGACATCACCCTCTCAAATCTAGTGAAATCCAAGGGTGAAACATCTTTAATTTCCAATTATAATATGTCTATAATTAAATAATAATTTCAAATAACAGTTGTTGATAAGGAAGAGATTATGTTTTTTTGTATAAGTACTCCATGAATTGAATGATATATAAAATTTGATTTAGAGTGTCAAGAATGAATAGATATATGTTAATACAAAAATAGAGAAATAGATTGATATTTCACTACAAGTGGTTAGCATGATACATAATGAACTAGTTCATAAGATTTATAGTAACGGGTAAGAAACATTGATATCAGTTAATGAAGAGAAATATTTTCTTAATATATTGTTCTTGTGATTTTAAATATATGTAAAAAACATATGGAATCCACTTGAAGTAGACCTTCCTAAATAAATTAGAATATATGTACATTCACTCTAGTTTTAGAGATTATTTTCCCACAAAAGGGACTCATTTTAGGGATATAAACCCTCTATTAGTTCTAATTCCAATTATAGGCATCCCCCATGGATTAACATAATTATGAAACACAACTAGAATAAAACTTTATCATAACTGACTTAAATTTTATATTTCTAAGGAGTCTCACTTACTCATACTTGAACTCCTATGCTATATTGACTCAATTGCTTATCACACAGACCCACATTCCCTATATAACCATCATACCAAGAATAAAAATGAATATAAGTTTAGAGAAAGTTTAAGGGACCATACATCATAGAAAATCTATAGAAAGACCTCCCATTATAATGGGATAAATCTCCTTTGATATCTTAGAATAATAAGAGAATATTAGAACCCACAAACATTTTGGATTTGAAAGGATTAAAAAATATAACATGAGAAACTATAACAAAATGGATACCCATGGTGAAAATTACATCTAGGAGAATCAATCTATAGATAGATTAATAAAAAACAAGATTCAAGAGAGGTATAAAAAAAGAATAATAAGGGTATATGGATACTTGTGTGACTCCTATATTTGACAGGACTGAAAAGAGAGTAGGAGGATGAGGTATTTCATAAAAAAAAATTTGTTCTTTCAATTATTTTTTTAAAAAAAAAATATCTTCAGGATACCATATACATAATACACCTCCATTGGGTACCTAATGGTATACTTGGGAGAACCACTCCATTAGACCCCTCATTGAATTCCCATTGACCCAATACCTATTTTATTTTTCACTACACACAAGACATGGGTCTGATATTTTTCTATACTTATAAATAACTTTTGAGAGAACTAAGACATTATAAACACACCTATAAATAAATCATCAAGAACCAAAATTATTGATCAAAACACTAAATAAAAAATAACCATATATTTAAATCAATCGAAATGAAAAAGGTAAAATAAAATCTAGGAAGAACATATAAATCAGTTAGAACTTACCAATTTGAAGTGGAAGAACAAACAATGACTTGAATCAAGGATGGATCACAGGTTGGGAAGAAGGGTTCACAAAGAAGAGGGGAGATGTCGTTTAGGGAAAATCAAAATAGAAAGAAACCTTATCTTTAAATAAATCTGAATGAAAAAAGGAAAAAAATGGAGGTAAAACATAAAACTCACTTATAACTTATAGATTTTAAGTGGAAGAACAAAAAATTGGTTTTTGGGAAGAAGGGTTCGCATGCTGGGAAGAATAGGAGCTCTCATTTAAGGCACAATGTGGGAGGATCAGGATCTTGATATTTGTGGTATTCTATCCCAACAGTTTTATAAAACTGTTGGGTAAAGAGGCATTATCCCAACGGTTTCATAAAACCGTTGGGAAAAGGGGGTCTAAGCATGCCATATCCCAGAGGTTTTATAAAACTGTTGGGAAAAGTGGTGGTAATCATTCCATACCCAATGGTTTCAAAAACCGTTGAAAAAATACTCTCTAAAAAGTACTATACTAATGGTTTATCTAAACTGTTAGGATAAGGGCATTGGTATAGGAGGGATTTCTAGTAGTGTCTTGTAGGAAGGTGTGTCAGTGGACCTAGAGAAGGTGTGGGTAGTGGTTTCTTGGGAATAGCGCAAGAGTGTTTTTGATATCTATAGATTCATGGGTTTATCAGGTTATCACTAGTGCAGAAAAAAAAATTACGGCGGTTATTTTTTATTTTTAACGTCGGATTTTGGACGACGTTATTACAGGAGACATTATAAACATAGTTTTTTACATTGGTTATTATACAACCGATGTAAAAAACACAAATCTGAAGCATTTTTCACGTCGGTTGATAAAAAACTAACGTGGAAAATGCTTCAGAGTCGTGTTTTATTACGTCGGTTATTAAATAACCGATGCGGTATATACCCTTTCATACCAGTTATATAATAATCGACATCATAAGGCACTCCTCTGAACAATTTATCACGTCTGTTATTTTTATACCCGATGTGATAAACCTGTCTTCCAAGCAGTTTACAATGTCGGTTATATAATAACCGACGCAAAAAAATATCTACGATATCGGTTATAAAATAACCCACATAAAAAACAATACATTTAAATTTATTATGTTGGTTATGAAATAACCGATGTAAAAACTATTTCCCATGAAGTTATTACGTCGGTTTCCAAATAATCGACGTTAAACCTAATACCAATTCATTTTTTACGTCAGTTATGAAATAACCGATGTAAACAACAATTTTTTTTTAAAAAACAGAACCACTAATATGCCACGCCAAATTACCTAAAACAGAGCAAAAGGTTACCAAAAACATTCCAGAACAGACCAGAACCCCCCACCCCCCTGGACAGCCCCCACCACACCCCTAGACACCCCCACACCCCTGGACTGCCCCCACCCCATGGATAGCCCCCCACACCCCTTCACAACCCCACCACCCCTTAGACAGCCCCCACACCCCTGGACAACCCCCCACCCATCTTTATACCCCCCCCACCCCCTGGACAGCACTCCCACACCCTTGCAAAGCCCTTCCACACCCCCTAAACAGACCAAAAAGTTACCAAAACTAGACCAGAACCCCCCACCCCACTGAAAAGCCCCCACCACACCCTTGGACACCCCACACAGCCTTGGACTGCCCCCCTCACCTCTTGGAGAGACCCCCACACCCCTGGACAACCCCCCACACCCCTGGACTACCCCCACCCCCTAGACAGCCCCCACACCCCTGGAAAACCCCACCACCCCCTGGACAACCCCCCCCCCCCCCCCCCGTATACCCACCCCCCTGGACAGCACTCCCACACCCCTGGATAGCCCTCCCAAACCCATGAAATAGACCAAAAAGTTACCAAAAACAGAGCAGACCCCCCCCCCCCCACACCCCACTGGATAGCCCCCACCACACCCCCACACCCCTAGACTACCCCCCCCCCACCCCCTAGACAACCCCCCATACCCCTGCACAACCCCCCACCCTCCTAGACACCCCCACACCCCTGGACTTTTCCCCCACCCCTGGATATCCCCCCACACCCCTGGACACCCCCCCCCCACCCTCCGGGACACCCCCACACCCTTGGACTGCCCCCCCACCCTCTGAACAGTCTCCCACACACCTGGACAACCCCTAACCCCTGGACAGCCCCCCACACCCCTGAACAACCCCCCCCCCCCCCCCCCACCCTCCTTTATACCCCCACCCCCTAGACAACACTCTCACATCCCTGGACAACCCTCCCACACCCCTGAAATAGACCAAAAAGTTACGAAAAATACACTAGAACCCCCCCCACCCCACCCCACCCCACTGGACAGCCCCCACCACACCCCTGGACACCCCCCCCACCAACACACACACCCCTAGACTGCCCCCCACCCCTGGAAATCCCCCCACAACCCTGGACAACCCCCCACCATCCTGGACACCATCCCACACCCCTAGACTGCCCCCACCCCCTGGATAGCCCCCCACACCCCTGGACAACCCCCCCCCCCCTCCTGGACACCCCCACACCCCTGGACTACCGCCTACCCCTGGACATCCCCCCAAACCCCTGGAAAACCCCCCACCCTCTTGTATACCCCCACCCCCTGGACAGCACTCTCACACCCCTGGACAGCCCTCCCACACCCGTGAAACATACCAAAAGTTACCAAAAACATACCAAAACAGAGAAGAACCCCCCCCCCCCCCCTCTCACCCTACTAGACAGACCCCACCACACCCCTGGACACCCCCACACCCATGGACTACCCCCACCCCCTAGACAGCCCCCATACCCCTGGACCCACCCCCCACCCTTTTGGACACCCCCCCCCCCACACACACCCCTGGACTTCCCCCCACCCCCTAGATAGCCCCCCACACCCCTATAAAACCCCCACCCTCCTGGACACCCCCCACACCCCTAGAATTCCCCCCACCCCCTGGATAGCCCCCACACCCCTAGACAACGCCACCACCCCCTAGACAGCCCCCACACCCCTGGACAACCCCCCACCCTCCTGTATACCCCCCCACCCCATGGAAAACACTCCCACACCCCTAGACATCCCTCCCACACCCCTCAAACAGACCAAAAAGTTACCAAAAATAGACCAACCCCCCCCCCCCCCCCCCCACGCCACTGGATAGCCCACACCACACCCCTTAGCTGCCCCCCCCCCCCCCGGACAGCCCCCCACACCCCTAGACACTCCCTGGACATCCCCCCACTCTCCTAGACATCCCTCCCACCCTCCTAGACACCCTCCCACCCAACTAGACATCCCCACGACACCCATGGATGCCCCCACCTCATTGGACACCCCCAGACCAAAAACAGACCAAAACCAGACTAGATTCCCCCCACCCCACTGAAAATCCCCCACCACACCCCTGAACCCCCCCCCCCCACACACACACACCCTTAGACTACCCCCACCCCTTGGACAACCCCTGGACAGCTGCTGTTGGGAGAGGAGGTGCCGCCATCCCTCGGGGGGCTGAATGTCGCTGGAAGGTACTCATCACTCCCACATGCGAAGCTTCATCTCTCAAAATGTTTCACCAATGCTTTCTTCCTCTGTAAACATCATTCATTCTATCACTTTGATGCCAGTATAACCCAGGCGAAAACACCATCACACATGATAGCGTTTCCCCCTTGGTTATACTGGCATCAAATTGATTTAATGACTGATGTTTATAGGGGAATAAAGCATTCGTGAAACATTTTGAGAGCTCAAGCTTCTCATGTGCAAGTGATGAGTACCTTCCAGCGGCGTTCAGCCCCCCCGAGGGATGGCGGCGCCTCCTCTCCCACCCCCTGGACTACCCCCCCCCCCCCCCCACCCCTTCCCCATGGACACCCTGGACCCCCCCCCCCCCCCCCACCCCACCCCACTAGACAGCCCTCCCACACCCCTGGAAACCCCCCTCACCCCACAGGACACCCCCACACCCCTGGACACCCCTGGATAGCCCCCCACTCCCTTGGACAGCCCTTCCACCCTCCTAGAAATGCTCCCACCCTCTGGACTGCCCCCCTCCCCCACCCACCCACACTCATGGACACCCAGGATACCCCCCCACCGAAAAGCCCTCCCACACCCCTGGATACCCCCCACCCCAGTGAACACCCCCCACACCCTTCGAACCCCTTCCCCCAGACCAGACCCCATACCAGAAAAACCATCATAAGTAGACCAAAACAAGAAGTGGAGAAAAATTAAACATTCACATATATAATATTCAAAACATACAATTTAAACTTAAAAAAAAACTAAATCCAACCTAAATGACTACCAAATACACAATTACAATGAAAATATTCAAAATTAAATTTTACACTACAAACAACTAAAATTCAATCAAACCTGTAAAATAATTTGACCATTCCACTAGTAAGTATTTGACCTATTGAGCACTATAGGGTTGAGGGTCATCAAATAGCTACAAATTAAAAGGATAATAGTTAACGTGTATAATGAATAAATCAAATGAAATATTATGGAAATGTTTAAAAGGAAATCTTACCATGTCAAAGTTCACAATTGTCCCAGATGTTATTATTTCATACATAAATCTTAACATATAATATCTGCATTCGATGACGCCTTGTCGTTCATGAAAATTCTGTTTGAATGAGTGTAAATTCAAAATATTATTTTATGTAATAAATCAAAAATTACAAATTATAAATGGATATATACCTTTACATTTACATATTTGATCTTCGCACTCCTTTTCTTTATGTTTTTTCGAAAGTAGACTCATCCCCTGTTAGATATTAATACGAATGTGATAAATTTAAAATTCATTATAATATATAAAACTATTGATAAATTGAAAGTTACTTTTCCATCATTTTCATAAAACTTTCCCGCACATCACCATGGACAGAGCATATCCAGTAAAGTGTTTTCTCCCTTGGGCAAAAAACCCCTAACATCCAATGATCTCTGATAAAAGAAAATTTAAGGTTAGTGATTTTTTATGTTAAAAGATAATGAACTCTTTGAGAGATATGTGTTTCATACCTCTCACAAAAAGGCATCATCAAACATTTTGTGACTATATTCTGTTCAAGTCTTTCAGTAATATAAAGCATTCTTTGTTCCTCATCCAATGCACATGCTTCAGGGGAAATCAAATGCGGGTCCATGAATCCGTACACATATGTCTGCTCATTCTTCTCACATATGTTATAAATATACCTAATACAAAACAGACATAAGTATACATTTTTAATAAATATAATGCAGGGAAAAGTTGTTAAGACTTACATTGAAAAAATTTGCACCACGTTGATGCCCAACTTATCTATAGTAACAAGCTCTATGATATCAGTTTTCACAATCCCCATTGTTATTGCATGTCCACAAACATGATATTCCATTGGAAACTCATAATGATCCACCAACAAATTTGAATATCTTGAAAATCTGTCAAAACAACTAGAATCTATATCTGATGTCATAGCCATTTGTCTTTGTTGTTGTCTATACAATATTTATTTACCTTTGAAGTATTCTTGTAAAAATAAATAGAAAAATATATTAGTTTTCAAATGATAACACTAATTTATTAAAAAAAATAGAATATATAACATACATACCTCTATGGTAATGAGTCGAAGAATTATGGATGGCCAAATTAAAAAATGGATGATACTATTTCCAACTGTCATCACCTCATCTGTAGGTAATTGTACTCGAGCTGATCTATCTATAATATCTTGTACAGTGACCCTCTGATTATCTACCTCTAATTGTTGATGATGAACTGTGTCTCCTATACAATATACCAACCCATATGCAACTATATGATGTTGAGGATCATTAACATACAACTCACAATAAGTAAGAAGATGTAGTGGAGGAGTAGGATAAAAAATGGGGTCTGCAGGCTGAGGTGGGGGAATGGGAGCTATTGGAAAAGGTGGAGGATAAATAATGGAGTCTGTAGGGGGAGGTGGAGGAGTGGGAGCTGCATTCTGAAATTTTCTTTGCATGTCTACAAAAATAGATTGTACCGACACTCTAATTGTTTCCTCCATCGTCGCATTAATATTATGAACTTCAGCCTCCAAGGATTCTTTTTTTATAAACACCCTCATCGTAAGAAATTGAAGAACGTGCAACACTTTTCCTAATGATACACCTGTTGGATATCCTCGTACACGACCAGGATGTTCGAGCTTTCGCAATGCTGCAGATAAAATATCTTACCTCCCAGTAGCTGTAAATACCCCCTGTGAGCTCTGCTCCTCAAGAGAATCCTGTATTAATTAATTGAATAATTCTGTAATGATTGAAATTATATGAAGAAAATAATTAACTTAAATTAATAAAATGGATATCTTACAATCCTCTCAGCTACAATTCCCAAGTCTCCCGAAAGATATTGACCTTTTTTTCCATTCGTGCTCTCTTCCATTTTACATGTCTAGATGGAGGGGATGGAGGGGCCACCTCTTCAGAGCTTGAAGACTCAACTCTTAGTTTTTTTAAATTTTTCCACAATCATTTGTTCTTCCAATAATGTATACCCTCACCAAGATAAACTATGATGGTATACATTTTTAGATTGGATCTCCTGATGATATTTCTTTGTTTTCTGTAAATTAAGAATAAGAAATCATTAACAAAACATTAATAACATCATTTATATAAAAAATATTATAAAAGCTTACATTTCCGTTACCAAAAATGAATCTTTTCTTATACTTTCAAAAAATTGTCTCTATGTGTCTTTATCTATAAAAGGATATATATGACATGGATTGTCATGAATCCTATGACCAAAAATGAAATCAGATGTGAGGTTTTATTTAAAATCCCTCCATCTCCTGGAAGCCATCGATAAGCATTTCTTACCGACTCCTCTAGTGTCAGGAATATCAAATGTCATCAGATAAAGAAGAGGTTAAACATATTATATATATTAGAAACATTTAAAGAATAGGCAAACAATAGAAAAAGATCTTACCAAAATCGTCTCCCACAACTGAGAGATTATCGCTTTGTCCACACTTCTCCAGTCATCATACAAAATGCTTACTTTTCTCTTACCCTGAGTTGATACAAAACTCTTAAAATATTTTTCATTTGGACCTCTCGGAATATCATCCTCATCAAACTCAACGAGTATCCTCTGATCTTACGTATGGGAAAGTGATAATTTTGGTAAACGTGTGCACCCACGTTTACCAACTCTTGAACTCTTTGTCATAATGGGAGCACATGAGAAAGATTGGGGAACATCAAGAGAAGCATGTGAATGTTCCTCCCCAGAGGTATGACCAATATTCTCATCTCCAGAATCATGTGGTTGATCAACTGATTGTTTTTTCATTATCCTTCAAATAAAAAAAACAAACATTAGTTCACAAATTTTCAAATTCAAATATTATAATACTACTGTAATCAGAAAATAGAAAATTGTACTAAGTTACATAATAGTAAACATGGTTGATATGGTAAGCATGTAAAATAATGGTAAAGATGTTCAAGATGGTCAAGATGGTAAACATGGTAAACATGGTAAACCTGGTAAACATGGTAAACATGGTAAAGTAATTTTCACTGAACAAAAATAATAGATATATAATTTATGTAATGGTAAACATGATAAAGTAAACTAAAAAAAATTAAAACAAACAAAAACTTATACTTATTTTGTTTTAATATATGTTTTAATAAAGAAAAAAATTACAATATCTAAAATTTTATGAAAATAATAAATGTAAACAAGAAATAAACAAATGTTACTTGTAATTTTTGGAATGTACAAATGAATTGTTTTCCCAAATTCCTTTATCGTGATCGTTCCTTATAGAACAAACCATGTCTTCAACATGATCATTATTATGTTCTATTAATCTTTCCATGGAAGTAGGGATCTCACATAAATTAGCATCTTCATCAAGTTCATCCTCACCAAAATATTGTTTTTCCCTTATAAAACAATAGCCCACTGCATATATAATTGATCTACTACATAGAAAATTTGTTTTTCATGTGTTGCCATTATAAAAGAATCAGTTATGTCTTCCAATCTATCCAGATTAACAACTATCATTCCAAATTCATCGTGTCTGACATTGTTGTTACCGATAAATCATTTATAGTTAAAAACATGAACATTAACTTTAAATTAATCAACCTCCCATATGTCTTCAATCACTCCATAATATGAACTTGATACATAAATTGGGTTTTTTTCCATAGCACTCGAAAAATGCATTGCTTCGGCAAACACCAATACACCACTATTCTAAACTGCACTTCTATTATCCTAAGCTTTTGTATGAAATGTATAGCCATTAATTTCATAACTGGACCATGTTATCACATTTAAACATGGACCAACCACTATCCATTTTAATGTCTCTGATATATCTGATCTACTAAGAAAGGTATTTTTAAACCATGAAAAAAAAAATTGTTGTGCTCATTCAAAATCCACATTTCTTTCTTCTTTGGATGACATTATTTCAACTCATTAATATGAAATGAGATATACAGTTGAGCATCAGCTATGTTATTCAAGATGTATGATTCTAACTTCTTCATCTGTTTAGCTGACAACGATTTGACTTTCAGGCCACGAATCCCCTTTCCCTCATTATTAACTCGTTCATAGTGAGATGGAGGCAAACCAATGTGTTGCGACGTATCCAAGTAGCTCGTACAAAACTTGGAAACCTCCTCAGAAATATACTTTTCAATAATGGAGGCTTCAGGTCGATATGGATTCTTAACATACCCCTTCAATATTTTCATATAACTTTCAAAAGGATACATCCAATGAAGATATAAAGGTCCAAAATGCTTTATTTCTTGAACCAGATGAATCATTAAATTCACCATTATATCAAAAATAGTTGGAGGAAAATACATTTCCAATTGACAAAGTATACAAATTGCACCCTTTTCCAAAATTTTCAAAGCATTCACATCAATCACCTTATTAAAAATTGAATTGAAAAAATAACACAACTTCATTATAGTCTTTCTAACACGGATGGGAAATATTCCATGCAATGAAACTGGTAGAAGTTGTTGCATCATGACGTGACAATCATGAGATTTCATACCTATCAACTTCAAGTCCTTCAATGAGACAAAATTTTTTACATTTGAAGAATAACCATGAGGCACTTTTATATCATGAAGACACTGACAAAAGCTAATTTTCTCCCTCTTCGATAATGTATGACAAGTCAGGGGAAGAAATATTCGTCTTCAATTATGAGTGGGAGATAACTCCAAACATATTCACATTGATAGTAAGTATAATCTTGCATTCAACCCATATTTTTTCTTTCCTTTAATATCTAACAATATTCCAATCAAACTATCACAGATATTCTTTTCCACATGCATGACATCAATATTATGTTTAACTTCATGATATCTCCAATATGGTAGCTGAAAAAATATTGACCTTTTCTTCCAAATATTTATATCATTACCATATTTATATGTCTTTCCCAATGTCACTTCAAGGTTTTTTACCCTCTAAAAATATATATTAGGGGATAAAGGTTTTGGAGCAATATCAAATTCTTTTGATCCATTGAATTCCTTTTTTAGTCTTCTATAAGAGTGATCCATAGGCAAAAACTTTTGATGACCCATGTACCTTGTTTCCCTCCCATTATGCAATTGAAAATATGAAGTCTGTTGTTCACAAATTGGACATGCTTTATGCCCTTTAACACTGTATCCAGACAAATTTCCATATGCTGGGAAGTCATTTTTAGTGAACAAAATAATTGCATGCAGTTGAAAATATTCCATTTTATAAGAATCATACACCCTAATACCATCCACCTATAAAAGTTTCAAATCGTCAATCAATGGTGACAAGAAAACATCAATATCATTGTCGGGTTGCTTCGTACTAGATATCATTATACTCAACATGACATATTTGAGATTCATACAAACTTCAGGAGAGAGGTTGTAAATTACCAATAAAATAAGCCATGAACTATGTGTGCTACTGAGGGTTAGGTATAGATTCATTCCATCTGTGCACAACCCCAGTCTGATATTTCTAATTTCATTTACAAATGTAGGATACTGCTCATCAATTTTTTTCCATTGTGGGAAATCATCTGGATGACATATTTTTCCATCACATAACCACTCACCAGCATGACATCTTAACCTTTTTTCATCATGTGAATTAACAAATAAACATTTGAAATGATGAATTATAGGAAGATACCATAATACCTTTGGAGGGATCTTTGTAATCTCTACATCAGGCTGTGATTTTTCTTTTACCTTATACCGTGATGTCCCACATTTAGGACACTCTAATAGAAATTCATATTCTTTCTTATATATCATACAGTCATTCGGACAGGCATGTATTTTCTTGTATCCCAATCCCATCAGGAATAATATTTTCATGGACTTATAATGTGAATCTGGAAGATCATTATCTTTTGGAAGAATGTCTTTCATAAATTGTAGCAGCTCTGTAAAACTTCTGTCACTCCATCCATGTTTCACCTTCAGGTTAGTCAATCTTAACAATGCCTAAAAAACCGTAAAATTTGTACAACCAGGATATAATGGTTTTTCAGCATCACCATATAGACGTGAAACTATCGGTTCTATCTCAATTTGTTTTTCTGCAATATCGCGAATCATTTCTTCAATTCCATCAGTGTCACTATCTTACGAATCATCATCATCAATGACATTCTGTCCAGTTTCAACATGCCAAATCCAATGGCTGTAACTCTGATTAAAACCATGAAAAATCATATGATATTTTATCTCTCTACTTTTCAACTTCTTCATATTCAAACATTTCAGGCATGGACAGAAAAAAAATGTCACTACTTGGAACATTTTGTTTAGCAAATTCCAAAAAGCCATCAACACCTTCCTCATATTCATTGTTCATTCGATGTGCCATAATCCAACTTCAACTCATTATTTTCTATAACAAATATCAAAATTATACATCTTTTTAAGATAAGACAAATATGTGTTTATATGAAAAAAATCATAATTTGAATGTAAAACAATTTTGAAATATAAAACAAATCTATGCATATTTAAAAAATATGCTTGAATAAGGTTTTAAAAGGAAAATATAGTTAGATATAATAGTTTCAAATTCATCTTGGAACCTTTATTCTTAAGGTTCACAAAGAATACATCCCGGTGAAACTGGATACCGAATTCACCCTTCTATAAAAAAGAAATATGAAGTGTAAATATTAAAATATGTATACATTCACTACTAAAAATTACACAAATCCTAACGATTTGAAACATCTGGACAGCCCCCCACCCCTCTGGACAGCCCCCCCACCCCCCTAGACACCACCCCCACCCGCCTGGACATCACCCCCACCCCCTTGGACACCACCCCCACCCCCTTGGACACCACGCCCACCCCACACCCCCACCCCCTTGGACACTCCCTGAACACCACCACCCCACCCCCTTGGACACACCCACCCCTCCTAGACACCACCCCCACCCCTACCCCCTTAGACACCCCCCTGGACACCCCCAACCCCTTGGACACCCCCACCTACTAGGACACCCCCTGAACACCACCACCCCCTTGGAAACCCCCCCCCCCCACCCCTCTGGATAGCCCCCCCCCCCCCCCCCCACCCCCCGGAAATCCCCCACCCCTCTAGACAGCCCCCACCCTCTTAGACACCCCCACCACTCCTAATAACCTTAGAACACATCGATTACTATTAAACCATCAATTAAAAAATGACCAAACATCCCTAATAATAGAAGGAATGAAGTAGAAGAATAAGTGGATGAAGAAGAAAAAAATAAACAAAGAATAAATATAGAAGAACGTGAAATAAGTAACTTATTTAAAGAAATTCAATGGAATCCAATAAAAACATGGGTCCTCCAATGGTTAAAAGAAAATTGGAGAAAATGTAGTAAACCTGAGAATCAAATCAAATTTAAAATAAAAACTCATATGGAGAAAATCACAGTGTAAAGCCTATCATCACAGGACAATGGGCTCAGGGTAACTGTGC
This sequence comes from Viscum album, assembly GCA_963277665.1. Lineage (NCBI taxonomy): Eukaryota > Viridiplantae > Streptophyta > Magnoliopsida > Santalales > Viscaceae > Viscum > Viscum album. The sequence continues at coordinate 406,700,303 of OY728164.1, read as the reverse complement.
ATATTTGAAAACCACGACATAGTCTCCCCCATAACCCATAATTTTCTCCTAGTCAATGACTGGTCAAAATATATATAACCAAATAGAATCATATTGAAACACCCCTCATCTTTTGATAATGCTTGAATCCCTAAAAATCATAGTGGAAACCTCAAACATAGACTATACCAACCCCTTAGGGCACCACCCCCACCACCTTGGACACCACCCCCACCCCTTACACAACACTAATAAATTATAGCCTAATATCCATGAAACAATACAATCATCATGTCATGATCTCACAAACCACGATGCAATAGTAAATCCCAACTGACACTTACCCCCACCCCCTTAGAAACCACCCCCACCCCCTTGGACACCCCCTGGACACCACCACCCCCTTGGACAGCCCCCCCCCCCCACCTCTCCGGATAGCCCCTACACCTCTAGACCACCCCCCCCCACCCCTTTGGACACCCCACCCCTCCTGGACACCACCCCCACCTCCTACCCCCTTGGACACCCCCTAGACACCCCCAACCCTCTGGATAGCCCCCCCCCCACCCCCGGACAACCCCCCAAACCCTCTGGACAGGCCCCCACCCCCTTGGACCCCCCCACCACCACACACACACACCCCTAGACTGCCTCCCCCCCCCACCCCCACCACCACCATGGACACCCTGAACACCACCAACCCTCTAGACAGCCCCCCGAACCCTCTGGACACCACCCCCACCCCCTTGGACACCCCTTGGACACCACCACCCCCTTGGACACCCCCCCCCCCCTTTGTACAACCTTCCACCCCCTGGACAGCCCTCCAAACCTCTAGACACCCCCCCACCCCCTTGGACACCCCACCCCTCCTGGACACCACCCCCACCCTTTAACCCCTTGGAAACCCCCCTGGACACCCCTCAACCCTCTGGACACCCCCTCCCCCAAAACCCCCCAAACCCTCTTGATAGGCCCCCACCGCCTTGAAACCCCCCCCCCCCTTGGACATCCCTCCACCCCCTTCGACCCCCCCCCCCCAAACACACACACCCTAGACTCCCCCCCCCCCCGAACCCTTTGGACAGCCCCCTGAACCCTCTGTACATCCCCCATCCCCCTTGTACAGCCCCTGCACCCCCTGGACACCACCCCCACCCCCTTTAACATCCCCCTCACCCCATTGGACACCCCAACCCCCTTGGACCACCCCCGAACCCCCCTGGACACCACCCCCACCCCCTTTGACACCCCCTGGACACCCCCACCCAATTGGACAGCCCACCCAACCCCCCTAGACACCCCCACCCACTTGCACACCCCCCCCCCCCAACCCCTTGGAAACCCCCTGTACGCGCACACACAAATGATAGAACACACAAAAATCGTAAACTTTCATGATATCACTTCCATAGTTATATTTTACCAGAAAAGAATTTAGCATGGTATATATGAACACTATTAAACTAACCATGATAGCAAAAACAAAGAAAAATAACATCTCAACAAATTATTTTAGGGAATCACGGAAAAAAACTAAAAAGGAGTCAAGTGAGGCTTACTTGAGTGTTGTGAGTCGACCTAATAGATCTGATAATAATAAATATGAAGAATGATGTTGGCAAAACGAGGCAGGAGGGCATGACTTTGATGAATCGATTCTAGGTTTTCCACGTGAGAGAGATGAGTCGTAGGTCGCCCGATCAAAGAAAACAGAAAGACTGAATATGGTGTGTGATAAATCATTTAAAAGATTTATCACATCGGTTATTTAATAACCGCCATGATAAACTATTTTTTTAATGTTTCTAAGGTCAGTTATTTAATAACCGATGTAGAAAACTATTTATCACATCGGTTATTTCATAACCGACGTTATATATGTCGCGTTATACCGACGTGATAAATTGCTGAGATTAGCTTTATCACATCGGTTTTTTTATAACTGATGTGGTAAAGCGCTGAGCTTTCCTTCATCACATTGGTTATAAAATAACCGATGTGATAAACCGTGCTAGATTCAATTTTCACGACGGTTATACAATAACCGATGTAAAAAATCTAATCTCCATATATTTTACGTCGGTTATTTTATAACTGGTGTAACATATGGATCCTGGTCGATATATCACGTCGATTATAATATAACTGATGTGATATATTGATCATTAAAGATTTGCACGTCGGTTATATAGAACCGACATAAAAAATGCCGATGTGTTAAATTTTTTTTCCACTAGTGTATTATTGGAGGTCCATCCAAGACTTCTCCCACTTGGAATCACCACTTTCTGGCTTGACCAAGAAGGGAATAAATTTTCATTATTCTGGAGCATATGATAATTATTTCCAAGAGTTAAAGAAACATTTGACTATCGTACCAATTTTGATCCTACCCAAGGTGGGTGAGTATAATAGCATGTTTTATGATTTGTTATATATCATAATTGGAACATTGTTGATACAAGGAGATTTAGTTGTTGTGTATGGGTCATGGCATTTAAGGCTACATGAAAAAAATTACCCTATGCATGACCTTGAGTTAGCTACGTTGGTTTATGCCTTAAAGTGTTGGCAGCATTATCTATTGGTTAAAAAGAATAATATGTATATTGATCACAAGAGATTAAATTATATCTTTTATCAATGATATTTGAATCTCTAATAGTGGATATGGGTTGATTATATGAAGTATTTTGTCTTTGAGATAGCATATACACCCAGGAATAGAAATTGGGTTGCTAAAACTTTGAGCTGGAAAACATAGACTCATGCATTTTTTGAGTCTAGTTATGAGTGTAATATGATGATTTTGTTGACTGAGATTCATATTGTTGTTTGGGAGGGCCAGGAGAATATGAACCTTATATCAGTGTTAGTGGATTATAAACTTTTGAATTGGATTAGGGAGAGGCAGTATAATGATCCTAAATTTTTGGCCTTGAGGGAAAGCCTTGAAAGTGTAGAGTCATATTTTAATTAAACTATTGATAAAGATAAGATCATCTATGTCTAAAACCATGTTGTTTTACCTATGACTATGAGGTAATAGCTGATGTGTGAGTTTCATGCCATGAAGTGCGTGGTGCATCCTAGTTTGACCAAAATGTATCGTGACCTGCATCGACAGTATTGGTTGTTGGGCATGAAAAGGGATATTGATGGGTTCATGACATGATTCTACACCTATCAGTATGTGAAGGTCGATCATCAATGACCCAGTGGTTTACTATAGAATTTTCCCATTCTATAATGGAAGTGGGATGATGTTACCATGGATCTCATGGGGAGTCTTCCAAGAAAGCCTTGAATGAATGATGTTATATAGGTAATTGTGGACCGATTTAAAAATGTATCCCATTTCTTACCTATTCAGGATACTTTCATAGTGGATCAGTTGGGGTACTTGTACATTCAAGAGATAGTCCATTTACACGGGGTGACGCACAGTATAGTTTTACATTGTGACTCGTGATTTACTTTGTGCTTCTAGAAAGGCTTGTAGAAGGAATTTGGTACACAGGTATTTCTAAGTACAACATTCCACATATAGATAGATGGGAAGTTAGAACGTACTATAAAGGTATTGGAAGATATGCTAGGAGTGGGAATCCAAGACTTTGGTGATTCTAGGGAGAATCACTTAGCACTCGATGAGTTTTCTTATATCAATAGTTTTTATGAGACTATTAAGATGGAACTATATGAGGCACTTTTTTAGTAGGCCATGAAGATCACATTTATCTTGGATGGAGGTAGGTGAGTCCAAGTTTTTGGGACCAAGTCTCATGTAATAGACACCAGATTATGTCCAGTTAATTTAGAAGTGTATGGTTATAGCACAGATTAGACAAAAGTCATATGTTGGTCGATGTTAAAAACCCTTGAGTTTGCAGTGGGTGATCATGTGTTCCTTCAGGTGTCACCTAGATTGGTTCACTATAGGATTTAGAGATAGGGAAAGTTGGCACCCAGGTTTGTCAGACCTTTTGATATTGTGAATAGAATCAGGTTGGTGGCATGCTGGTTGGATCTTCCACATAGGTATAGTGTTATGCATGATATTTTTCATTTATCATATCTTCATTAGTATCAACCTGGCCCTTTTCATGTGATTGATGTTGATTGTGTTGATCTTATGGCTGATATTTCCTTTGAGGAGCATCTGATTTGTGTTATGGATTGTAGTGATAAAGTGTTGCAGGGAAATACCATGCTGATTTTAAGTATTGTGGCAATATGGGCATGTTCAGGAGGAAACATGAGAGAGGGAATTAGATACGTGGGCTTAGTCACCCGATATTTTTACCTCATAATCTTATATATTCTTATTAGTATAGATTAAGGATGATATATTATAGGGTGGGGAGATTGTAGGATCCCAACCTTTCTTTAGATGTCATGTGATTATTTTCAGGTACTCTTTTACACTTGTTTTGGAAATACCTTGGTTGGTTTTTTATTTGGGGTTATTTTGGGTGAAATTGGAAAATCTGGGAAGCCCATGGGTTTGTGAAAGGTTGGTGCATGGTTAGGGAAAATTGTGTGGCTTTCCTTAGTAAATCGTGCACACCATTTTGGAGGCAGATGAGGGGGCAGATGGTTAGCACACAGTTTAGCTAAACCATGTAGCCATCCTCCTCAAACCATGCACCTCAATACAGGGTGGTTTTCATGATTGGGGCATGATTTTTTCAAACTATATGACACTTATTAGAAACTATGTGCCCCCTAAGTAGAGGAAGAATATTAAGGTGCACGTTTTGGCAAACCATATGACCTTATACTGGAAACTATGCATGCAAGATTTAATTCACCTGAATTTTTAAAAAAAATATTGTGCCCCTCATTTTTTATCCCCATTCATCCCACTCAGCCTAAACCTATTTTCTTCATTTTTTGAGGTTCTTGTGAGGATTCTAAGGATCCTCTAACCCCTTTCTTGATGAATCGAAGATCGGGTTGAAGGACAGTATCCTCTACGATATGTTATTTCTTCCATGTTTGGTTTCCTATCTCTCTTTTCTCTCTTTACCAATGAAGAGGAATGATTTTTACTCCATTTGAGATGGTTTAGATCTTGGTTTTAATTGATCTTGATCTTAGGTATTGATGCTAGATCTTCCAAATCATTGTGATTTTGATCGTTCTGCATCAATTTGATAATTTCAGTTTGGTGAACGCCAGTCAACAACCTTGAGGTAGGTGGTCTATTTTTTTAATCCCATAGTCTTGATTATAATTATGTGTATGTAATTGTGAAATTTAAATTTCCCCATTGTAAAATTTCATTCTAAATTGAATTAATTAATTGATTGTCTTTCCCAAATGATAATGAAATTGGTTGAATATGTGATAATGAAATTAGTGGATAATGGGATTATGAAATTGGTTTATTAATGGGATTATGAAATTGATGGTGACCCATGGGGTGTACTAGTATTATTGAAATGATGATTTAAAAATTATGCATGGTTGATTAAAAAATTTAATAAATGGGTTGAGTAATGAATTATAGAAATGATTGATAAATGGTTGAGAATGTGGAACCATGAGATGTGATATTTATGACTGGTTTTTGGGATAGAGACTGCTACTCTAAATACCTATGGGGTTCCATACTAATTTTCCATTCCCCTAATATATATATGTATTTCATGTGATCACTGAGTTGTGGGATAGAGACTACTACTTCAAATACCCACGGGGTGTGAGATTGCTACTCTATCCCACATTGTATAAATGTAAAATTAGAATTAAATAATTGATGGAAACCCATTATTAAATGAAATTTTTTATCCTTTTTGGATGGTTCATACTTTGGCATAGACTGAAGTAGGTATTTTTGGTTCAGGTGTCTTTGTGAACTCAATAAATTATGTGGTTAATTAAAAAATAATTTAATGTAAAATTTTTTTACCTATTTATTTTTACTTTATTCTTTATGAAACTTTAAAAAATATTATAGACTAGATATTTATTAATACACCATTGGTGGTGGCCTACTAAGTTGTAATGACACCCTAGACATGCTACTAGATTGGTACCATAATAGAAATAATGTTTACAAGATAGGATAAGGGAAAGAGCCCTATGTTAAATGGATGAGTTGGGATGGGTCATTGATGAGGGAACCAGATGTGAGGTTGAGAATCTCTTGGGTATTATTCAGTGTGTATTTACTTTTTGGTTTTCATTTGACACTTGACACTTGACACTTATATGGAATGACATGTTTACAACTTTGGTTCATAATCATTTATCCATGTTTTGGTAATATCATGTGAGATTGGTTTTTATTTGTTATGTATTATTATGGTTATTTTTTATTATAATTTGTTTATTTTTTATTTATTTCCATTATTGTGATGCTTTGATAAATATGGTATAGTCTCCCCCACATTACATATTCAAACCTCACTGCTAGTCTGTAGACTATATCATATAAGGAGGTGCACCTGATGTCATGTATCCAACTCTATTAGGGCACCAATATTTATCACCCAGGTCAGTACATTACACAAGAATCCAATGTTATTGTACCTAATAGAGAAGAGAAAATAACTAGTTGTGTGGATTTTTTCTTAAGTCAAGAATCCTATAAAAGGATAAAGGTAAACCATAATCCTTTATTAAAAAATGGGTAGAATATAATATCAAGATTTATGAGAAGTTTTACCCTATTGAACACTCATCTACACCAAAATATGTGGAATACCCTAGCCTTAATCTAGATGAAGTGATTGTCTATTCCTATGATGTGGAAGTTGAGGCTACTGAAGATTCTGGAGAAGCATCTACTCCTATTTTAGTGGAAGAAGGGAGTGACCTAGATGTGGTCATAAGTCCTCATCTCTCTTATGAACATTCTAGAAAACCTATTTATATTACTTTTATGGAAATATTACTATGTGAAGGACATAAATATGAAGAAACTAAAGTCTCAAATGAATAATAGGATAAGATATCTTCCTCAGAGAGCTCAAAAGATGTTGTTGAAGTATCGGATGGGTCTAAGAGTGGTGATAATGGTGGAGATGAGAAAGGGTAATAAAATTATTCTAAGGGTGGTTCTAAATCAATAAATTATGTTGACAAGAAAATTTCTAACTCTACTAGTCAAGAATCGATTCATATGTATGAACTAGCTACTTCAAATAGAACTGAAGATGAGACACCATCTAGAGGAATCCCATGGTTTTAGGTTGATGGGAATCACATGCCCTGACTCTAATGGAGAATATGTTTCTATTAATGATGATCAAGGAAGTACACCTAAGAATGGTGGAATTTCCATCTCTTTTGCTAAGAGATATCCTAAGGGATCCTTGATTGAAGATATTGTTCAGGAAAAAGGGTTGGAAGTTAATTTTCTAGGTGATCACGGTGTGGAGACTAGACATGAGTATATTGCCTTATCTAGTTGCACTACTACAAAATAGGTCTTTAACAGTGCTAGAATAGGACTTTATTCATGCTAAAAATCATCAATTATCATAGCACAGTTAAATTCCCTAGGCTTTTATCAGTGCTAAAAAATCATTGTTTAAGGCCCCTTTTAACAGTGCTAAAAAACATTGTTAAAACAGTCCTTTAACAATGCTTTTTTTAGCACTATCAAAGGACCCTTTTAACTATACTTTTTAGAACTGTTAAAGCGGGCCTTTAACATCACTTTTTTAGCACTGATAAAGGAAACGCTATTGAAGGAAGTAAAATTTATATTTTTTCAGAACTCTCCCTTTATCAGTGCTTTCATGACACCTTTAATAGTGCTCCCCCACCCCTTTATCAGTGCTTTTCACCCCACCACCACTTTTATCAGTTCTTTTTTAATTTTCATCCTCATGTGTGCCCACATGTATTTGAACCCTATACCTCTCCTTTGAAGACAGAGTTTTTTTACCACTACACCATGTTGTTTTGTTGTCTGTTTAATGACATTTCTGCTTATTCATATATATATTTGCATATATTTTTTATTCATATATTTATATAATTATTTTTAACTAAATTTATAGAATATATGTGTGTGTGATATATATATATATACTTATATTTATTTAAATATATTACATATTATATTCATTTATATATACTAGGATATATTATAAATATATATTTGTTTATTAATACACCCATATATTTATATATAAACATTATAAATATATTTTTATAATGTAAAAAATGGTTAGATATTATTTTAAATACATTTTGAGAATATATATTTATTTAAATATATTATAATATACATATACATATATATTTATTAATTATTGACACACACGTGTTTATATATAAAAATTAATTGTATCGGTATATATACACATATTATTGCATTTTTATAAGGTAAATAAAGTAGATAAATTTTAATTTAAATAAAATTAATAATAAATATTTATTTTATATATTTAAAAAAATATTTCTATGTAAATATGTTGATATATGTATTTATACAAGTGATTTATTATAAATAAATATAAGAAAATATGCATATATTTAATTATAAATAAAACTAAATAATGAAACATTATAAAATTTTAAAACCATAATATCAATACGAGTGTAATAGCTAATAATAAATTTATCCCCCACTTAAAATAGGCAAAAATTCACCCTTAATCAAGGCTGAAATTCCATCGAATGTCAAAAAAGTGGGGTACCCCGACTAAAAACTCAGTTTTAGAGGCCTTCTGGGTCTCTCTTGGCCACAAAAAAATAGTAAAAAAGGTCCTCCTAGGTTTTAACTATATAGATATCATCACAGGATTTGATTTGATATGTGGTAGATCCCAAAAAAACACTCTGGTCAAAAGTTATGGTCGTTTGAAGTTTAAGTTACGTTTTCAACTTATTTTAGATATTTTATTATTTTTTTGATTTTTTTAATATTTTAATTGTTATTAAATGAATATTACTAAATAATAATAAGAAAAATATTAATGTAAAATATATTTTTATTTATTTTATAAGCTATTTTTACTAAATATCTTATATATTAAGTGTAAATTCCAATTTAGCCTTATCTAAAACATGTTTACAAAATATATATTATATATATATATATATAAATATATTTATACATTAATATATTAATTTTAATGAAATATAATTTTTTTTAAATATATCCTTTATCAGTGCTAGTCAAAAAGTGTTGATAAAAGGTGGTATTTATCAGTGCTTCTAAAAAAGTTGATAAAGACCCCCCCTTATCAGCGCTTTTGTACTAGCATTGTTAAAGGGGGCCTTTATCAACAATTTTTTACTAACACTGAAAAAGTTACCCCTTTAACATCATTTTTTTCTAGTACTATTAAATAATCCTTTCAATAGTTATTTTTTTAGCACTGGCAATGGGGGTCTTTAACAACACTTTTAGCTAGCGTTGTTAAAGCCCTGGCAATGGATAAACCTAGTTTTGTAGTAGTGTTTGGAGATAACTCGTCCTCCTTCTCATACTCTTTATTCAACTCCTACTCCCAACTATATAACCAAAGAGTATTTGGATGCCTTTATGAAAAGTATTCTATCAGATATCGGTGGGATGCACAGATCATCACCACCTCAAGAGACCAAACTCAGTTAAGTTGATACCCAGCAGTTATTTTCATTGTTCATTTCTCACATCTATCCTAAGATGATGATTAAAATTCAATAACTATAAATTGAGAATGGAATTTTGGTTGATCAGATAGAAGAAGTTAGATCCATTATACCTGAAATGAGAGGAATCTTTGTTGAGAGATAATTATATCTTCTAGAGATATTAGAATCACTGCCTATAATATGTGGTTCCACTTCAAGTGCTCCACCTCCTAATTCTTCCTCAGTTGATTCTAATTTTATCAGAACCATTTTTAGAGAGGAGATACATGCTTTTATGTGTTCTTATATATCCTATTATCAAGAATAAATTTTTCAGATAAAATCACATGACGATCATATTTATAAATTGGTTAGAGAATTCTTGAATGGGGATTGAATTGATAGAGAAACTATCACGAAGGCTATAAATTATTACCTCTCAAGAATTTATACAAATACGCAAATGAATAATAATTTTAATTTCTTGGCTAAGAACCTAAGAACACCTCCTATGACTAGTTCCTTCAAGGTGCATGTGACCCAGCCGAAGATGATATCACTTCTTCTTAATATTTTCATGGAATAAAAGGTTGATTTCTTCGAAGAGATGGATCATGGTGGATGTTTTATTACATAGTTTGTATAATTGATGGAACCTTTTCTGTATACTAATAGTACAGTAGTGATAGTTCCTACTGATACTCATACCACCATTCCCTTGAATGTCTCTCTTTATGTATCCCTTTTTGTACCTCTCTAGACTATTTCTATTATTATGGTCCCCTTTAGCCTCACTCCTATTGAAGCTGTGAGACAAATTTGACCTGTGGAATCTTCTCGTATTATTTTTGGCCACCTACACCTCTAGATCCACTGGCCTCCTCTTCTATTCCTCCTACCACTGTAAAAAGAAATAATACTGTGGATATTTCCACTCTTAAGAAGAAGGTTGGTTCCTCATACTCATATTAGGATTTGATAGGGAATCTTTTTTTATTAATGTATTGTGTGGATTTTTATAATTAATGAAAAATGTATCTTTTTATTAATTCTTCTATTTTTTATTTCTTATATTACTAATTTTTATTTTTAATTTCTGATAGTATTAAAAGTGGGAGTACTTGAATGAATGGGATTTCATATGAATAATTGTGTAACTTGAATAGATAACCAAATGTATCACATATGGACTTGAAATGTTAAATAGGACATTAATTTGTTAATGTGATTTTTCTATTAGATCCTTATATATTTCTTTATAAATTCCATGATTTATGATCATCAAAAAGGGGGAGATTATTTAGCACCTCCTTATTTTAATGATCACAAATCATGTTTATTTTGTTTTTTATAATTTTAATGTTTTATGATATTAAATATTATTCTAGTCAAACTGCTGAATCTTATCTAAGTGTTTATATACTGTTGGTTAAAAAGATATACCATTGGTTAAGAACTGCTATCGTCGCTCGGTGATACCAACAAGATGATCTACTACCAGATCATTCTACTACCAGTTCATGCTACCAATAGATCATGCCACCACTACTACCATAGTGTTACTACCATCAGATCTCCTACCACTAGAGATCTACCATCAAATGCCTATGTGTGTATTCAACTATGTCACGAAATCACCTACATGAAAATTTCCTATGTCTCCAAATTTTCTACGTGGAAATTTCATATGTCGATGGAATCTCCTAAGAAGAAATTGGTTAATAATCTGGCTACATGGTCTACCTCTAAAAAATTTCTATGTGACCAACTGACTATGTCGTTCTCATGGAGCATTTTAAATCACCAATAGATAGTTTTTTCATTTAATGTTGGATAGTAGCATGTGGATTTAAGAATTATTATTATTAAAAAACTCCATGGAAGACTTAAAGACAAATCCATACTTTCCAAATTTTCTACTCAGTATGAGGATCTGGATTTATTTATTATTATTTTGAAATAGATAATTGGATCTCCTAATATGCTATATATTCTGAAGATCCCCCTCATGAATGATAAAATAGATACATATTTTATGAGAATGTGTGGGTGTGCATGGTGAATATGTGAAAACAGTGAAAAGATATAGTGACATCAAACTAAAAAAGAATAAAGGATTATCTAGAACTTATACGACACTATTTTAACTACATTTTCTATGAAAACCATATGGATGATTCTCACAAAGTTTTTTAGAGACTCCGTAATAATCTAACCTATTCAGATTGAGTTGCACCACATTTTTCTCATCTCTAAACTCTTTTTATTTCTATTTATGTAGTACATTAAAGTTATTTGTTGTTTTTCTCTATTTATTTATACACACTGTCTAATGTACAAAACTAGAGACTGCTTGATTATCTCTTTCAATTTTATTCATATGTATTCCCATGAACAACTATGGAAGATTTCATGTGTAACATGTGCTTGTTTTATCCCATGTTTAAGTTTGGAAGAAGCTTTATTCTAGGATAGTATTTAGAGTTGTTGTTTGTAAAACCTGATACAGGTTGTGGATCAGTTTATTTTATAATAAACTACTTGGAAATATGTGATTTACAGGTGTAGGGGATTAATCATTGTCTTTATATCAAACCCCTTATTTAGTTATTTTCTGTCTATTTTTTCTTTATTTTAGATTAAATTTATTTTTATTTTATTAATTGTTAAATAAGACTAAACTTTTATAGTTAATCTTATTGTGTGTTTTATATATAGTGTTTTATTTAGTTTATTAGTTTCAATAGTTAGGGTGCTTTCAAAGTTACTTTAACTGATCCTTGATCCCTATTTTGAGAATCTATTTGAAATATCAAATTATGTTTTTATATTGTTTTGATTAAGTGTGTGTACTTTATTAAATTGGGGGTTAAATTTTTTAAAAAAAATTAAACAAAATTTTTTATTGGAAACTCAATCCACCCCCCTCCCCCCCTCTAGAGTTTTCCACTTAGACCAATAGGTTGATCATAAGTTTAAAGGCTTGGATAACTATTTGAGGTTGTATGTTATTATAGTTTAAGATTATTAAGGATATTTTGAGAGGAATTTATGGGAATACAACCATTGGGTTTAGTATGTGTTTTAGTGAAAAGGATATTTGAGGAATAATTATTTTATATTTTTTGTATATAAGTTGAAAGATATTAATATCCTTTAGGATTAATATGATCATTGATGTTGAGTTAAATATGGTTAATTAGGATAAATTGTTATTATATTTTGGGAGAAAATATTTTATCATATAGATAACCATGGGTTTGAAAAGTGATTTAGCGACTATGTGATTAATGTTATTCTTGAATAAGTTCACTATTTTTTGGCATTATATGATTAAGGTAAAGGGAAATATTTTTTTTCTAAGATAGGAGTTTATTTAGGGAATAAATATTGAATTATATTTTGAAAGTATATATGATTTTATTATGTATTTATATTGATTTGGGTTATTTATGGAAAAGATTAAAATATTTTGGAGCTAAAATGATTAGTGAATATACATTTTTTGTATGTGACTTTAGGATCGACTAATTTTATTTGAAAATAAATGTTAATTTTATCTTGGAATAATATGTGATAATATATTTATTAGTCTTTGGTTTTGAATTTGGTTAGGAATATTTTGAATAGATTTAAGGTTAGTTATTTATGGAATGCTTAAATTTTAATTTCAGGGGTCACTGTTGAGGATTTGGAGATTAATGTAGTATTTCTCTGTTTGGATATTATCTTATCTTATGCTAACCATTTTGGTTTTGGTTAATGTCAAAATATAAGAGTAATAACTTTTTATTCTTTTATGGATCATGTGATCTGTTAGATATTAATTTTAGTGCTTCAAGCATGAAAAATTCATCTTGAATACTCATTTCTTGGATTAATTTGAGATAGAAGTGTAAATTGATGTAATAACAACCATAGGATGAAATTGTGAATATGGAACGGGAAGAAAACAAGTAAGTATATTTTCTCATGTTCTCTAACTTGATTGTAAAATAATCTCTCAACTCTAAGAAAAGGATCTTGAAATAAAAAAATTATTTATTTTCCTTAATTTCTAAAGAATTTATGGTCTCTTATCTTCACATAAAAGTATAATGTTATATATTAAATAGATATTCTTTCCAATTCTATGTTTTCACTTATCTCTAATTTTCTCCTTATATGGGAACATGATTATGATTTATTCCAAGTGACCATCACATTCCCCTTCTCCTCTTTTCAAAAGTATTTTTTATTATTCATTTTTAAAATATGGGTTTTCAATAATTGTATTTTTAAATATTAATTTCTTTTCCTTTCTTTATCTTATATTTTATTCCACTCCTTGGAATTAATTCTAAATTTTTTTAAACCCTTTATTCATCAGACTTGAGATAAAATGTGATGATAAAATTTATTTAAGGGGGTGTAATGTAGCACCCCAATATTTTATAATTTATTTTCTTTAAATTATTATACATTAGATTGTGTATGTTTTATAGAACACCAATATTATAAAAATGATGATATATGATAGAAATATTATTATTTAAATATAACCATTATAACCTATTCGTTGGTTTGGTAGGTATGAATATGAATAACCACATTATGAAATATAGGTAGAAATTTTTTTATTAATAAATTTAATAATAAATAATATAATGATTATCAATTGGATGGAAATACAGATAAAATATTTTTAAGGTAAAAGAGATATTTTTCATTAAACTATTTTTTATGCGCAATGTATTTTTATCTTAATAGACTAAATTAATAAATATTGAAAAATTATTATAATTAAATTAGTATATTATATATCCAATCAAATGAATTAAAATCCATTTAATTATGGTTATTAGAAAGGGTTTATAAAAAACACTTTATGCTTCAAAAATATATTTTCGTCGAAAATAGTTTTTATTAAATTTTGTTTGTGGTTATTTTAATTAATTTATATAAATTTTATAAATTTTATTTAAAAAAATTTAAAAATTATTTAAATTACTGTGACATAATATTTTTATGATGAATTTTATATATTTTTATGAAATGATTGATTTTTGGGTGAATAGTAAAAATACTAATTTCTTTAAATACTATCACTTTTATAGCATTATTATGATGTAAGAATAAGTTTTTAAATTTTGAAACATTTTTTCATAAGAAACTATATGTTAAAGTAGTTAAAAATATATATTTAAAATAATATTTTGAATTCGATAACCCATTCTTGACTTTTATGAACATAAATTATATTTTATTCAAATTTAAAACTATTTTTGGGTCATTGCATTTAATGGTATGGTTGGAATGTTTCATTTGGTTTTGGGATAACACATAAGTATTAAAACCTTTATTTTTTTATTATTTAACCAAAAATATCATGTAAATCAACTTCTTACTTTATTTCAAGGTGAAATGATTTTCACTTAAATCGGGTATTTTCCTAAAAATTGTTTTTTATATATTTTTCATAATTATATTAAATGTAATTTATGAAACATATAGATTTTGAATATGATAAAATAGATTAATAATTTTTAATAATCATTTCCAATTTTTTTATAATGAACCCTTTTCATATAATTAATTTATCATGGTAAAAAGTTACATTATTAAAGTTAAGGTTAAATTGGGTTTAAAGGGGGTTTAACTCAAAGATAAGGTTTAAAATATCTAAAAAAACATATCTAAATGTGATTTTTTTTTGTTTATTTAGACCACATAATATATTATCTATAAATTTATTTATCCTTTTTTCACTTTACCATGAATTATACCTTTTAATATTTTAACACATATAAAAATTAAAAGAGAGTCACCCCCTGGCTTATAAAAGGAAACCACTTATCCTCTCTTATTTACACCTATTTAGCCTATTATCTCAACAAATTACTATAAAAATACCTTAAAACATTCCTCCACATGACCTATAGGATCTGTTCTTATAAAAATACAATTATATAAGGATTAATGTGTAAGACAAATGTGGTTTTCTAAAGAACATGTATAACTGATGACCAGGTTTTTTCATTTTATTTCTTCTTCTAACTCCTTAAGATATTCTATAAACATGATAATTTAATAACATAAGTATCTTAAATATATATAAATTCTATTATTATGGATTAAAAACCCTTATTCATCTCTTTTTCTATTCTATGGTCAATGAAACCATTATTCATATGTATGTGTGGACTACCACCTCCAAAAAGAGATGTGTTTCATTTTCATCACCACCTCACAAGGATGGTTATTATTATAAATTTTATAAGTATATATATTATATTAATAAAATAGTAATGATTATATAAATATAATATATTAATTACCTTCTAACCATTCCATCTGTTGTAAAATTATAATGTTACTCATGCACACATGTGGACTACCACCATCATGAAGCAATGCGATTCATTTTTCAAATCTACATTTCATGGATTATTTTAAAATTATATATAATGTATAAAAATTATAATCATTTCATTATTAATATCCTTTATATTATAGTAAAATGAACTCTCTGACCCTGATCAGCCTATTGAAGTTTTTTTTGGATTATGAATTGAACGTCCTCAAAACGTCCTTCACTAACCTAATCGATTTAGTAACTATATAATACATGTTAATATATGAAATTAAATAGATTTTGATAGAGTAATAAACTTTAAAATTTTTTGTAATAAATTAAATAATTAATACACGTTAATTATATTGGAGTTAAAGAATGTACATGGAAATTCAAGAGTCGAGGTATAAGGATTTCTCATCTCAATTTCATTTCATTGAGATTAATACAATTTTCACCACATGTTTTATTTTTTGTAGTATATGAAATACATTATGGATTTATTTTATCATTAATTTACTAAAAAAATTTGTTTACAAATATATTTCAATTTATCTTCTTTAACATCCATTTGTTTCAAAAGTTATGAAAATTATAAGAGATTTTTCTTTAAAACCTTGTTTAAATGTATTACTTTCAAATATTTTTTAAACTTGTACATTTTCTTTAAAATGTATTATGAATGTTATTATTTATACTTAAAATTATATTAAATTTAATTTTCAACAACTTTTAAATTTATTTTCAATGTTTTAATAAAATAATGTTTTTAATATTTTCCGTATGGGTCACTTTTGAAACTTTTTATCAAAGTGAAAAAAGAATGTTTTTTAATGTATACAACATGTATGGAATTTCCCAATATCATGTCATTTATTTGTTATAAATTTTAATATTAATGTTTCCATGAATTTATAAAGTAAATTAAATTCCCATTTTTTAGGTAATTCTTTATTTTAAAATGCTTTCAAAGGAAAGGTATATTTATCCTTTTTTATGTGGAAATAAAATGTGATTTAATTATAGATTCAGATGAGTACCTTTCAAAAGGTTTTATGATGAAAAGTGGAATACTATAAAATTTCTCTTCATGAAATGGTACTTTATAATTATATATAATTACTAGTGAGCCTAATATATCTCATTATAATGGGTGGTCCTGATATATCTCTCTAATGCATTAGGTAATGTATAGTCTTAAAAGGAAAAAAATTAGGGAGATAACTAATATTTTTTACTCTTATAAAATTAGTTGTTATTCAGTTATTCTAGGATGGGTTAAAAACAAGTGAACACAAGTTATCAATATCATTCTTTAAGATACCAATTTTATTCATATAAAAGGTTTTATAGAAATATTTTTATTACATGAGGTGGGAAAAGTTTATGAACTTTTAAAGTTGAAAGGTTTTATTTTAAAAAGTGTTTTCGTGAGTTACCTTGTTCCATAGTATGACTTAATGGTTTTTCCTATACATGATAATGGATCTTAAATGTTTCTTTGAGAAATTTTTTATTATACCATGTGGATATGTTATATTTATGTTCTCAGAGTTTTATTGTGAAAAAGATAAATATTTTCATGGGTTTTCATGTTTTTCACTAGACTAATGGGATTCTTTTATTTTTATATCCCTTATTGAGCTTTTTTTTCTTATACCATATTTTTAAAGGTTTTTATGGGATCTAAGGTTTTTTATAGACTATATAAAGGTTAATATTTACACTATAATGACTCATATTAAAATATTAAGAAGTGTTTTGAATGGAACATAAGTTTAAATTTAAGAATCTTATTTTATGGGGATAAAATAATTGTCTTTCAGTGTTCCCTATGTAATTTAATGTTTTTCCTAATTATCTAAAACTCTAAACTTAAAATATCCTAAAATTTTAATAAAGTAAAAAAATATTATTATAAATCATAAAATTATGAGTTGAATATGTTGTGGGCCATTATATGGAAGTTGATTCTTGGATTTATTGCATTTTATGTTTTTGTATTTATCAAAATAGTTTTTGGTAAATGAAATATTAAGAATATTTAACAAATAAAAAATATAGATATATAAGATAATACCACACTAAAGAAACCACCCATCATAGTGATATTTGGCCGAGTTCAAAGGTAGAATCAAGCCAAGAGAAACATGTATAGATGGATGCAGTGAGCTAGTGTGGCTCGGCACTAGCAGGAAGAGTGAGAGGCAACATAGGAGTAGATCACTACCATGATGGGTGGCATGGAATCTATGGTTGTGTTATGGGGTTAGACCCATGGTATTTGTTTGACTGATGGTAGCATGGTCTGAAAAATAAACAAGAATCCATCTTCGGTAAATTTATGATATGGGATTGCGGTATTTATGACATTGTTCATTATTTAAAAACACGCATGATATTGATCTAATATGATTCTGTTTTAATCATCACATTCCTCACATAATTTGTTTCACACTAAGTATATTTCAAATGTTGTATGAACTATCATTGAAGAAAGGAAGATGAATATAGCAGTGTTGCACTATATGAAGTTAACGCATGCATGTGTTATTGATATTGGAATTTGTATGTTTTAGTAGTTCAAGAAGTATTATATGAATTAAATAATGACTATGCAATAGAGAAGGATATTATATCATGATCACTATAAAATGATATTAAGTTATCAATATTGCTATAAGGAAATACATGCTTGAAAAAGTATAGAATATTGAAGGAAAAATTAATTGAGGCACACAAAACATGTAAGTTCCTATAGAATAATCTCAACAATTTAAGACTAATGAAGATATAGGATTAATAACATTTAGATTTCATATGATAGAATAACTAGATAACATGTTTCTATTTCATAAGATACCAGTTTTTCATAAGATAGGTGGTAGATTTTAAGATATCAATGTCTCGTAAGATATGTGGATCACATAATATGCTTGTCATGTATGATTGGATCTCTTTTAAAGATATCAAATGTTTAATATGTGTTTATTTTTAGATATGAGAAATACATAATATTTATATTTCATATCATATATTCCACTTTTTAAGATATCTTACTTTGTGAAAAACTAAAAAACTTGAATTGAGAATTCTGAAGAAAGAAATCATATTCAAATGGAGATGATGTTATTTCGCATTGATGATATATCATGATGATTTGATTTAATCCATGATTCAAGATTCTATCAAAGTGATTAAAGAAGAATGAGAAGGTCTATGAGAGATTCACACTTTAACTGAGTTTTAAATACCACAAATACATTCCTTTATGGACAATTTTTTTAAATGAAAGTGTGGTTTTTATTGAATTAAAAGAGAAAGAGTCATGATATTTCCATATATCATGAGGAAATAAATGTGGCCAAGTCTTCAGAAATACTAAAGAAGGGTTTTTTTTAAATATTGGGAATTTATGAATTTTTTAATGTATAAGATCATTGTATTTATATAAATAAATTTAAAGAAATAATATTCATGAAATACCATGAATATATAAAGAAGAATATGGGGAAGAAGATAATATTAAGAGTGTGGTTCAACTTTGTTAGAATTACAGATCCTATAAGTAAAAGAGATGGAATAAGTCTTGATTCTATCTTCACACACATTATGAGATTTAAAGAAAAATAAATAGAGATCCATTTCTAAGACATAAATTATTCTTATTCATTAAATTTTGAAAAACAAAATAAGTCACTACTTCTACAGTTTTAAAGAAATTTATTCATGAGAGAAGTAGAAAGTTTGTAAAGAAGTGTGTTCACTATGAATACAGGGAGAATATGTAACTTTATCTTATGTAAGTAGATGAAGTAAAATAATTAAATGCATTTATTTATGAAATTAGAGAAATTATAAAATGTAAACCTTCTCAGTGTCATGAAAGTAGAAGAAGAATAAGAAGAAGATCTTGTTGCACATGAACAACTTGATAGTAGTCTAAATAGGTTAAGGCATCTTTGGTTGTTTACATTATTCTTATCACTGTAAACCCTATATAAAGTAAGGACTCGATGGGATTCACTAACACGTTTATGATACATGTAACATGAGTTTAATGAATAAACCCTACTTGCAGTAATCCATGGGTTTATATTAGTGGGTTGTGTGATCATTGGTGATTCCAAATCACACCAAGGATTTTCATTCTCAGTTTGATAGGTGAAACTTGCAGGTTATTTTTCCTCTTTGTGTGTTTATAATCATCCCAATTTAGGTAAGGTTGGGGAGAGATAGATCCATTCACTAAATAATTTTAGAGGTAAAAGAAAGGGATAAAAGGTTTTAATTTACTAAAAAAACACCAAAATTGATTCACACCCCTCTCAATGTTGAATATAGAATAAATAAAATCTACATAACTGATTTTAAATCCCTATTATTTTAACATTGATTAAAATAAAACCATCATTAGAAATTTTTTAATAAATTAAGATAAAAACGTCTTTCTTTTCACCCATTTTTTTTATATCCAGTTTTTTTTAATCCTAAGCTCTATTACTCACAAGTGTGCTCCCTATTATTCCTTCATTCACATTACACCATTAAATTCCTACTATCTATGTTTTATTTTACAACCCTCATCTATATTCTACCACCCTCATCAATATTCCCCCTCCCTCGATTTCATTTCACTTCCCTCTTTCACGTTCCACCATGTTTGATCACCTATTTCCTTCTTCAGTTGTGAATATATTATTGGCATCCCCATTTTTTAAGTTTTAAATTGTATTTTATATGTTTATAATATGTATTTATGTTGAATATATACTTTATTTTGGTATAATTATAGATATATATTAATACATGATTACAAGTTTATATATATTTTTATAAGTTTATATAATATTCATTTTTATATTAGTTGATTGTTTATTTTTATTTACAATTACTTTTATTGTTAAAATTAACTGTTAATTTTATTATTTTTATATGTTTAGTAAATATATATATTCATTGTTATATGATTATATAATTACATATTTATATAAATTAAGTTTATAAATATATTTATATATTTATAAATGATTATAAGCTTATATATTTATATATGTATAAAAATGTTTAAATTTGTGTATATTATTTTAAATATCCAAACCTTTTTTTTAGAAAAAAAATATCAATTTTAAGGGTTAAGTGAGAACATGCATTTACCAATCATTAAGAAACCATAAAACCTAAAAAACATATTTAAAATTCAAAATTTATTGAGATTCGAATTAGTGCCACCACTACTGATGCCTGTTGAAATCATTTAAATGCGTGTGTGTGTGTGTGTAAATATATATTTATTTATATGCTTATAAAATATTCACAATGTACTTATATATATATATGTGTGTGTGTGTGTGTGTGTGTGTGTGTGTGTGTGTGTGTATATATACATGTTTTGGGGGTGGTGCCTAAATGGTAAACATCCTACAATCCTGTATTAGAAACCTAAGATAAAATATAGGTGGAATATATTTCAAAAGTTACTGTAGTGGTACTATAGTAGGTACTATTATGGTACTATAGCAGTGGTACCATTCACCTGAATTGGAATTTTGGGCCATGGGATCGGGCATATATGCCATAGGGTCTTTGGGACATTAGAGACATTTAGGCCACAGGGTCTTCGTTCCATCATTAGTAAATGAATTTAGTACACAGGGCCTCCGAGCCACCACTAATGGGAAATAGGTGACATGATAGGATCATAAAAACAACTTGATGAAATATAAAGGCGGTGCAGTATAGTTTCACATAGGCACTGCCAAGTGGGTGACCTCGAAAGATAAATGGGTGTGTTGATGCCTATCAACAACCGATCTATCCCCATGGATTTCCAATGTTAGATATATGGGTGCCTTTATACATGACTATAAACATAGTGGGACTAGTCATATGGTGTGGCCTAACAAGCAGGTGATACAATGGGGTGTCATACAGGTATCTCTTGGTGGGAGGATCGAAAGAGAGATGGGTGGGTTGGAACCTATCATTCGGCCCTCTTCCAACACATTTCTCCAATGGACAGTCACCCTACCATAGTTTATTAGAGGCCAATGCAATATAATGATTCTTAGTATGGGGTTAAGAAACTTTCAAACTGGTAACATGGTGTGGTGACTACTAACAGGGGGTGGAGAGGCATATGATTGGTGATGCGGTATGAAGTTGTTTTCCCATTTGGGGAAAACCTTATTCTCATCCTTTGGGTTGTTGGGCCTTTGGGACACCCATTTTCTAAGTCATTCATGCCTTTGGTAATTCGGGTCATGTTTTATAATTAAATAGGTCCAATGTGGGCTTTTCATTCCTTTTGGGGAGGGATGAGGCTGGACCCACTGGATGCTTGGGTGTGTGTGTTGTTTGGTTTCTTTTAATCCCATCTACCTATAATAATAATTATTATTATTATTTGCGTGTGTATGTTTCTTAGTTTGTGTATATATATTTTAAATTTATATATATGTTCATATATATTTATATGTTTTAAATATATATACTTATATTTTTATAAAAATTATGTTATAAATTTATATTTATATGTTTTTGTGTTTATTTATTTATATTTTTAAATTTATATATTTTTAATTGATATATTTATATTTTTATATGTGTTTTTTTTGTTTTATGTGTATATATATATATATATTAAATTTATATGGGTCAAATTTATATTTTTATGTTTATATGTTTATATATTTAAATTTATAATTTTATTTTTCATATATGTGTTATATTAATAACCTTATAAATTTATATATTTTATTTTTATATGTGTATATATAATTTTAATCTATAGGTTTTAAATTTATATATGTTGATATATTTAAATGTTTATATACTTAAATGTTTTAAATTTTTATGTTTATATATTTTTTAAATGTATATGTTTATATATGTGTTAATTGTTTATATGTTTGAATATATTCATATGTTTTATTATTGTTTTATGTAATTAATGGATCATAATTGGATAAATTCATGAAGAACTAGTAATGAATATGAGAAAGGAGTTTATAATTTCATGGAATTTTCTAAAAAATCCTAAAAAAGTAATGATTTTTTCTATGCATGAAGTGTTTAAATATGATAAAATTGGGGTCGAGAGAAATAAAACACCATTTAATTTTATATGGTTTTAATCATAGATATAAATGTTGGAACTATCATGGTTAAATAAAAAAATAAATATCTGACATTGATGAAGATACCCAGTGTGAGATATAGGATCATCTTGATGAATTAACTCATGATGTAGGTGTTGAAACCGTTGAAAAAAAAAAAGAAAGTTTTAAACAATTTTTTAGAGATGCTGAAAACCCTCTATTATTAGGTTGCACTAAATTTATAGTATTATCAGTAGTTCTAAGATTTGTTAAATTAAAATCCATAAATGGTTAGAGTGAAAAAAAATCATTGGATTTCTTGAAATTCTAAAAATGTTACTTTTAGATGGAAATATACTTCAATATTCCAATCATTATGAAAAAATATATTATGTCCAATGGAATTGAGGTATAATAAAATATACGATTTTCCCAATAACTATGTGTTGTATTGGAAGGAATAAGTAATTTTATCAAAATTTCTAAAATGTGGGACATCATGATATAAAATGGATGGGATATCTAATTGTGATTCATTTTTAAGAATATACACTAAAACCCCTTTTAAAAAAAATTGGTATCTTCTAATATTTTCAGGTTTGAAGTTCTTATCTCCAAATTAAAGTAATTAAAAGATTTTGAGATGGAATTTAGATGATATAATCTTTGATGAAAACCTATGTCGCCCTATTAATTCACCGCAATGGAATATATTTAATCAATAATATCCTTGTTTTGGAAATAAAGTTAGAAATCTCAAAATGTGACTGTACACAAAGGGAATGAATCTATAATAGAGCCTCAGTATCAAGCATTTTTTTTGGCCTCTTATGTTGGTAGTTTATAGCATGTCCCTATATATATGATTGTATAAAAAAATATTATGATAGGGTTGATAATTTCTAGACCTAAACAGCCTAGAAATGGTACAAATATTTATCTATCACCATTGATTGGTGATTTTAAATTTATATGGTGGGTGGGTGTTAGAGTTTATTATTAATAAAAGAAAGAGTATTTTATTTTATGTTTTCTAGTAATTTTCACTATAAATTACTTCCTTGTATTTGGAAACTTATCTAGATACTATGTTAAGGGATATAAATCTTATCCAATTTGTGATGAAGGGAATCCACATTATCAATTGTGGAATGGAAGAAATACAATGTACATGGGTCATAAGAGATTTTTATGAGTGATTAAAAAATGAACTTAATAGTTTATAAGAGTTTTATTTTCCTCTATGTCCTTTATCAATTGAAGAATATTACAAAAAGCTGGAAAAAAATTGATGTCACACTTGGGAAGGCCATAAAATCTGGGTTGTCAAAAAAATACATGGAAGAAATGGTCAATCTTAAGCAATATACCTTATTGGGTATTTTTGGAGGTAAGACATAACATTAATGCTATGCATGTTATGAAAAACATATGTGATAGTTTGATCAGAACTTTGTTAGACATAAAAGGAAAGAGAAAAAATATTTCATGCAAGATTAGACTTAATATCTATTGGAATAAATTTGGAGTTAGCACCCACTATGAAAGGAAAAAAAGGAATATATTTACCTCTTTCTTGTCACATGGTAAGAAAGAGTGAAAAGATAAATTTCTATCAATCTCTATGTGGTATTAAAATCCCTAGTGGGTATTCTTTAAATTTAAAAATTTTGGTGTCATTAAAGGATTTGAAGTTAATGAGGATAAAATCTCATGATTTTTATGTTTTTATGAAACAAATACTACCATTTTCACTATATAGAATATTGATGATGTCTGTTAGAAAGTTGATCATCAAGTTTTTATACTTTTCAATTCCATTTTTAATAAATTCATGAATCTAAATATATTGGAGAATGAAGTTTTTCCCGTACTTTTTCAACTAGATATGTATTTTCAACCATCATTTTCTAATATAATGGTCCATATGATGATTTATTTAGTGTTAGAGATAAGGATATATAGGCTTGTATATTTATGTTAGATATATCCTTTTGATTGATATATGAAAATTCTGAAGGGGTATGTTAAAACTCTAAATCAACCATGGGCCTATGTTATTCAAAAATATATATCAAAGGTGGATGTTGAGTTCTATAATGACTACTTGTATGATGTAGAGCATATTGGTATACCTATATCTTGGAATCTGGTAGCCAATAGTGAAGGTAAGGGGATCTATGTCTTAAAATTAAATTTAATTTCACATGATGTAGTGGTGAAAGTACATTTATAAATTTTGAACAACACATGTGAGGACCATAATATATATCACCAAATATTGATGGATTGAAGGTAAGATATTTGAAAAGAAATGATTATTGGTTGATGAATGAGCCTAAAAATACATTTTTCATGCTTTAAGGATAAATCCAACACCGATTCGTCTAAATTAGAAACCTTGAAATGGTTTGATGGGGGGATATGTGTTAATGTGATTACATGATCTAGTTTTGACATTAATAGTTACACATTTTACATAAAAAATATGATATCAATGGTTTCGTTCAAAATAGTGGAATAGTGGTCATCATTAAAAGAATCCATTTTCAAGTGAAAAAGATAAAAATCAGATTTATTTCATTAATAATATATTTTAGAGTTATTGAGAATATATAGGAAGTTAATTATACCAAATTTTGAGTTCTGGTGTTTAAGTGTAACTAGGTTGATAGTAACAGTATTGTGAAATATAATGATATGGATTTACACTTATTGATTTGAAGTGATTTAGTCACAAAGAGAATCTTTTTATCATGGTGATGCATACAAAAAAGTATTTTATATTATTGTCCCATTGAATGATTTTTGGTCTATCATTCTGTGTAATGATGATATTGATGATATTATAAACTTATGTGATATTTCTTTATCTATTACATGATTACCTAAGGATAATAATGTTTGTGATATTGACATAGTCCATGCTATAAAAAATGATCATGTAGAAGTGATATGGGAAAAAATCTATTACACTTTTAATTATTCAAGTAAATATCTATTTTTTATTTATTTAGGAAACATACACATTTAAAATTACTATTTTTTAAATGGATAATTAAGCCTTTTAAATGTTGATTATTTCTACCTTTTTTGTATTAATTTTTATATTCATTAGTTTTAGTTACACATTTTTTGGTTGAAAAAAACTTACATCATTATTTTTTTACAATTATGTTTTTTTATTCATCGTTTTAAGGGATACACTTTTCTTAAACTATAATAGTTAACAAAATAGATATAATTTTCTTTTTATTATGAATAATAAAATTTGTAATTCTATGCACTATTTAATTATAATAAAATATATATAAAAAATTTTACATAGTTTTAGATGTTTATCATTTTCATCTATTTGTATTAGTTTTTATATTCATTAGTTTATGTTGCACATTTTTTGGTTGAAGAATCCTGACATCATTTCTTTTTTGAAACTATTTTATTATATTAATCATTTTTAGTTATGCACTTTTCTTTAGCTCTGTTAGTTGATAGAGTCGATATAATTTTCCTTATATTATAAAGTATCACATTTTTATTTCTAAAAAACATTTAATTCTAGTACAATAAAGATACAGGCACATTCTAAAAATATATATCATTTCGGCCATTTTTGTATTAATTTTTATATTCATCCTTTTTAGTTATAATTTTTTTAGTTTAATAAGCCTCATATCATTGTTTTGCAATGAATATTTATATCTATTCATCATTTTCATGTTTTCTCTTTTTTTAGGTGTATTAGTTAAAATAATAGATATAGTTTTCTTTTTATTATGAAAAATCAAATTTTTGCTTCCAAAAATAATTTATTTTTAATGAAATATAGGTACATAAGGTCTCATTAAAGTATTATACGTCTATTTAAATGATGTACATAGAGGTAGAGGAATATTTGACGATGTATTTATAAATTTATTCATATTAAAATATCTATAATAATTAAATTATTTAACGAAATTAAACTTAGGTTTATAAAAATTATTTGCAGCTCTTCTTCTCCTCCAGAGAAGAAAATACCAGAAGTTAGCAGACATGGGATTACATGTTTACTAAAAATTTCACTTTCTCATGAGTATAAAAGTTCTTTAATTGAAATATATGATGAAAATAACCTATTAGGCCTAAATGAGAAGCATTTTAAGAGTTTCATGTCCCTGAAAAGTCATTGTAATATTAGCATATTATATTTTTATTGTATAAGCATTGACCATATGGTTAAAGATCAATTATAGGAGTGCATAATGATAAAATATCTCAACTAATTTTTTTTCTTCTAATGTTTCAAATATTATATATTTCATATGATTAAGATTTTATTTATTCAATTATAGATGAAATTTAAATTCCTTGATGTAAAAGAAATTAATAATAGGTGGCTATATTTTTTTGGAAATTATATAGAGGGATTTTAAATCAAAGTTAAATTTATTTTATATATTTAGGAACAAATAGAATGAAAATCCATGCCCAAAATATGGTTTTTTAGATGAATATACATGGGGGAAGCTTTTCTCTAGCCGGTGGAAGAAAGCCTTTCTAGTATGATAATTATTATTTATAAAATAAATTTTAAAACTATTTTTAATTGAATTATGATTTATTCATTTATTATTTTGTAATATGTATCAAAAATATCTCACCAAGAGATCCTATCATAGAATGCATACCCTCATACTTCATCACATGGAGGGTATCCTTCACTAGAGGAGAAAATGAGTGCCAAAAAGTTTGATGAATTAAGAGTTAAAACTATTCGCAGTGATGAAGAGGTTTAATTCAGTCCTCCATCTCTCCCCATTCTCCATGAAAAATGTAAAAGTGTGAGTATGCTAAAAAATAGAAGTTTCTTACAGATTTATCAAAACAAATAGCTGATAAGATTATAAGAAATTAATTATTACTTTCTTGAATATTAGTATTTTGTAAATTCATAACACTAATATAACATTTACATATATCATTTCAATATTCTCTTTAGGAGTAAGTGAAAAGTGGTACCTTTATCCATGAGGGTAGTATAAAAAATCTTTTAACTGATTTATGAAAGAAATAACACTCAGGTTATGTAAGAGAATAGAAGGTTTGTGTTAGTATTAGAAAAAAAACTGGTCATCTTATTATGACATCTAGGGAGGAAAAATACAAGGGATAAATATACTTATTGATGGTTGAGCTATGAGAAATGAATCAGTTGATATATAAGTGAAATAAATCATTAGTACAAACTATTTTTTCAGAAATAGTGAGACAAATACAGCTTGCATAACTTGCCTATCCAAATCATACACCTCTTCCTTCAGACCCGACTATGTACTGTGGGTTGTATGCTAGGGATCACCATTTACATATATTAGCATAAAAAATCATACATAATATATAGAATTATTTATATCATAAGATTATGTAGTTGGATCAAGTGTGAGTAGTGGTATATTATATTATTGATCAAACCGCTCCAGTTTCATTGTCTATCATGGAGGTGACCATAGTTGGAGAGTGTATGGGTCATTTCTTACTCTGTCCAACTAACCTTTTTGACATATAAGGTATGTGTTTTTATAATTTTTATTTATTTTTTATTTCAAATTACTTGTAATGTTTTATCACATTTACCGTGTATAGAAGTATCTAAATTCTAAGGAATCATTGAAAAATAAATAAAAGATTTGAGAACTGGAACCTTCATATACTTCTTTGGTTTCTTAAGGGATAATAAAATTTTCAGTGAATCCTTTTATATTATAGAACTATTATGAGTTTTTATAAATAATAAAAAATTAATTAATTATATTTGAGTGTAGATTTATAACTTTTATATTAGTTAATACTTTTTTCTCTTACATATATAGTGTTTCTTATTTTCAAAGTATTTTTTCATAACCATAGGTTCATCCTCAAAGAGGAAGTTTTGAATGTGTTTATTATGTTATAAAATTCAATTTTGAGACAGTCACAGCTAAAAAAATGACATATTTTTATAAGTTTTATTCCATTACAACTCTTATATTTTAAACTAATATGTTGTATTGTTAATTTTATAACACATATTATTTTTTAGGTTTTTATGATGTTTCATCATATTCGGTAGATGACTTAAACCACCTTTAAAAATTATTTATAGACTATTTTAAAGGCCTGATTAATTTATGGATGTATATATAAGATTTCATTATATAATTATTATCTTTATAAATGATTTTATAGTAGATATTTCATTGAGTTTTTATATGTTTTTTGTTATTGTTTTTTATTGTTTTCTATTACTCGATTTCTGTTTACAGGTCATGGGTTATTTTATTTTAATTTAATTAAAAAATAATTAGGTTTCAATGTCATTTTTTATAATAACTAATGTTAAAAGTCACTTTTAACATATTTTTTCATTAAAACCAATGTTTAAAGTGACATTCAATGTCATATTTTTATTACTAATGATGTTGAAAGTCACTCTATATCTATATTTAGTTCAGATTTCAATGTTGGTTTTCATAAAAAATTGATGTTTAAAGTCTATCTATATCTATATTTTTTTCAAGATTTCAACATCAATTATTATAATAACTGGCATTAAAAGTGACATTCAGCATCCTTTATTATAAAAACTCATATTGAAAGTTACTTTGAACATCAATTTTTATGAAATAATACATTTAAATTATCTCAATATCTATATTTAGTCAGTATTTCATCATATATTTTTATAATAACCTATTTTGAAAGTCCCTTTTCAACATTGGTTATCAAAATATGGCATTGAAATTATAATTTTAATGTTATTTTTATTCACATATATTATTAACCAATTATAAAAATGAAAAATAACCAATATTTAAGGGTTGGTTTCAAGTAGTGAGGCCATTAATGTCATTCAATTAATGAACTTGTATGTGGGTGAAGAGTACTTGTATAAAATATATTTCTCTCACTATATTTTCAGAAGATGTTATTGAGGTAGGGGAATACATACCAATTACATAGCGAGGAATTATAAATTCATCCAATGTCACATCATCCATGCCATAAAAAATATATGAATGGAAATATAGTGATATTGACAATAGAGATGAATTAATTCAAGGCCCTTCAGAAAATTTTCAACTCTAATTGATATGGTATATTTTCTAGCTAGAGAACTATCAACTGGTTAGTCTTAGAGTCCTATAGGACATAATTCCCCCAACCCTCATGTTTCAAAGGAATTGTCACCCTAGACCTTGGGGGTGTCTACCTCACAATATTCATGGCCTGTAATGTTTCCAACCCAAAAACCAGACCATGATAAAAGATTCAGGTCCTTGGATAAAAAATATTATATACTAAATCACCTCATGGTTCTGGTATGACTCTCAATTTTAGATGCTCTTTGATTATCCAAAGAATATAGAGAATCCTTCTTCAATGTACTAATAAACCCATAATATTTTGAGAGTAAAGTGGCTTCCAAAAATATTTATCATGCCGAGAATGAATGTTTTAAATGAAACAAAGTCATTTACTTCACCAATAAAGATTAGGCAGTGGTGATACAAGGTAACATCGAGACCCTTTATGCATCTAGAAAACTCAACAAATATAAATCCATAAAATATTAATGGTAAATAGTTCTGGGATCAATCTCATCCCATCCTATATCCTTTGATGCCTTAGATTAAGGGAATTTGATTTATCCCCATTTAATTTAGCAATCCAGGATTATGGTAAGTGAAAAAACACCTTTGGGAAATTTTACAATGAGAACCTAATATGAGGACCACATTTTTTATATATAATTCACAGTCTTCAGTCAAGATACAATATTTAACACATTTCTGGGTTGATCCTAGATGTACATACATGTGATTATGCCATCATCATATCATTAATGTTTGAATTACTCCATTAATGTAAAGGTTAGAGTGTTACATAGTGATAGATCTCATTTAAATTCATGTGAAACTTGGTGCACTGATTCTGGATATAATAATAAAGTGGATAATAAACCTCAAAGATACCTAACTATATAAGAGGAAACCCTAAAAAAATAGAGGATCAACCCTTATAATCCATGTAATGTTGTGAATAAGATATTTTTACTCCCCTTTCATTGAATCAAGGCAACAATACCAGACTTAGGTATCCATCTCATACTCCCAGTAAAGGGGAAAACCCCTTGATTATCTATTTCTCATACAGAGGAAAACCAGGTATCATTATTGAACTACCCTCTATTATGGAATGCAAAGGGTTCATTTCACATGATCCATGACAATATACCCCTATATGGTGCATGTATACTAAAATATTGGTCTGACTGACATATAGTATATGTATCTTGGGAACTTTAATGGCCTAGAGAACTATCCCAAACATAAAATGAAAGGTTTGAGAGATTATGTGATCATCCATACGATTTTATAGATACTAAAGACTCTTCAATTTTACTTAAAAACTAACTTTATGATGGGTAATTAGATATACTATAAATCTATATGGGATCAAAGAGAATTATAAACCCTTTATTTCCCTTAGCCTCAGTAAATAGGGTATTGATGATACTTCACACACTTTTAAAGAAAGAGGTTTCAATAATCATTGATGATCTTATACAGTTAAATCTAGGTACTAATAAAGATTCAAAACCCATATTAATCAATGAATCCATGATCCATAAAGAATAGAATAAATCTACTCCACTCCTCAAGAAACATTGAGACATTATTATAAGTAACTAAAAGGAAATATTGGGATTGGGCCCCTAGGTTTCCATATATCATCAAGTATTTTCACCTAATTATCATGGTTACAAACAAATTATGTGGAGGATACATTTATCTCAGGAAAACATAATAGAGTTATAGGTAGATAAATTGATCAATACTTGTTTCAATTGAGAATTTAATTATCCCAAATGGTTATCCAATATTGTCTCCATCAAGAAGAATAATGGATAAATAAGAGACTATATTGACTTCTAGGAACTCAATCATCACTTCCCAAAAAAATTAATTTCTAGTCTCATTGATTGAATTGTATATCATCATAATGAAAAGTTTTGAATCCCTTTCCTTTATAGATGACTATTCCAAGTATATTTAAATCTTGATGAATCTTGAATTTTAATAAATCATATCCTTTAGGGCACCCCAATAGAAATATTATTATCAATTGATGCCCTTCGATCTTAAGAATGATAGATCCACCTACCATTGAGTTATGTATCACATTTTAATCCCCTTATAAGGAAAATAGTATAGTGTTATTTGGGTAAACTAGTAATAAAATCACACCAATTTTGTAATAATTTCACCATCCTTAATGTGTTGATAACTAGATTATGGTAGAATATCCTAAAGATGAACCGATAGAAATGTATATTTTGAACCATTTACAATAAATTCATCATATTCATATTTCATCATGAATGTACTAAATTCGATCTTGAAAAGACTAGGGTGATCCTAGACAAGTCCCATCTTTAAATAAAATAAGAGTTAATACCCCTTCAAGGCTTCATCACATCAAATTCTTTATTAAAAACCTCAATAGAAAAGTTTATCCCTTTGAAAAACTAATTAATAAAGGCATGACATACCATAGGGATACATATTTCTAAAATGATTTTAATATCTTGAATAAATATCCCTCTCGCCCCTCAATTTTAATTCCTCTCATGGAAGGAAAACCTCTTATCCAATATATATAAACTACCGAGTGGTAATTTGGTACTCTCCTTGCCCAAAAATGATAAGGGAAAAGAAAATAGTATTTATTGCCTCAGTCACATAATGCTAGAAGCTAAGATCTAATATGAAAAAATCGAGAATAATTATCTCACATTAATCTTTTGATTTTAGAATTTTTAGTGAAACTTAAATCATCATAAAGATAATTTTGTCATCCATATTGACCCATTTAAGTATATTCTTAACATCTCCATGTTGACTAGGTGTTTATCAAGATAGGTAGTCATACAGTAAAAATTTTATATTTTGTTTGTTTCTTAAAATTCAACCAAAGGTAGGGAACTCAAATAACTTTTATCTTGTTTTCCAACTCTATAAGACTACCTTTGAACATATAGATATTTTATGAGGTAGTATTCTCCATCAATAAATCTCTCAAACATGGTAAATTCACTTTAATGATGCATCTTAGAGTCCAATAGATTAAAATATGGATGATCCAAAATTCAACATGGCCTGCCTTAGGATCATATTCATTTACCCAATAAAGGCACTCCTTTAATACTCATTCCTCCTTTTAAAGGATTATATCAATAATTAGGTGGAATACTAAGACTTAATCATAGTGTTGGATATATCTTTAAAAATCTATATTTCTTGAATCAATGTCAAGGGTGACTCAGAATTGGTTATCAAACAAATAAATAAAGAATATATTATTAAAAAGTAGGATATGGTAACCTTACTCAACTATACATGATAATTAATGACATAATTATCCACAAGTATTATTATATCTTACATATTATGGATACATAATACCTAAGAAGATGAACTATTAAACTTATTTTATTTATTCTCTAACCTAGATCCATATAAAATGATCATTCATGTTGTACATCGGAGGGTGGTGACCCATTTATCAAATAAATAAATAGAGAAAGGGGTTGGAATTTATTCCAACTCACCCTAGATATAATACTCATCCCCTCAATTTTCTCAAAAAAATAATTAAATTTTCCGAAAAATGGACTATCTCAACCATGGGGATCTCCCATAAAATCAAGTTAAAAAAGGAATACATTCATAAATTATCAGTATACTACATCTTATGTGATGTCCTATATTCAATAAATAATATAAAAGAAATTTTTTAGGGGGTCCTCCTTAGGTATATTAAAGGGGTATAGACCCTGATGTTAATTGAAGGGCTCTACACAGGCACACATAGTGTTCATAAAATTGGGACTAAACGTTCCCATTAAATCAGGTGGATTGGATACTTTTTTCCTTTGATAGTGAATGGATATGAGGAGTTCACAAAGAAATGTCACACTTTCCAAATTAAAACCAATTTTATATATTAACCCCCAAATTTTTTTAATACCACGAGATAATCTTTACCATTTTCTACATGGGGTCTAGATGTTATGGGTCCATACCCTCCAGCGGCTACTTGATAATGTAAGTTCATCCTCACTACTATTGATTTATTCTTAAAATTAGATGATGTGGTTATGTTAAAGGAATTTAGAACAAAATTCATGGTCACTTTCATAAAATCCAACATCATTTGGCCAATTTACAGTTCATTATGTTATGCTAACAGATAAAGGCATGATATTTTTTGGGCATGAGTTAAAAAGGTCATACTTATGGTATAATATTCATTCTAATCACTCTTATTGCTTTTATAAAGTTGATATTGGATATATATAAGCCTTCAACAATGAACTATCAAATATAATATAGGAGATATTTGATAAGGATAAAAGGAAATTGTAGAAAAATATTTTCAATGTGTTTTCAGCTTATCTTACCACTACTCACACCCCTACATGGGAAACCCCATATTCCTTGGTCTGCAGGAAATAAGTTTTCCATAAAATTGAGGTTTGATCCTTGCAAAACCTCAAGGTCCACCAAAACAAAATTGATTATACATTTAATAAGAAATTTTTCCTTCATGCATTATTTTAAGAAGATATAGTGTTAAATTTAAAGGTACTAATGATACCTAAGAAGAAACCACCCAAATGAGAATCCATATAAGATGGGTATTACATCATATTCAAGGTATAATTTACCATATAATATTACCTAATCATAATTAATGGATATCATATAATTCATGCCACTATCGTGAGGTTTCTTAAGAAATATTTTGTATAAATTCACACCTAATTCACATGACCTTAAATTAAAATTCATAAAATCTTTTTTAAATTAATCTAAAATTTATAAAACAAAATCCTTACTATATAACCTTAAACATGATAGCTTAAAGTCCTTGTTACATAACTCTAAACTATATGACATGAATTCCTTGACACACTTCTCTAAACTACATGACATATAGTCCTTACCACATGAACTTAAATTGTAATTTATTTGGTCCTCATCATAATAAATTTAAACTATATGACATATAATCCTTACCATATAATGTTAACCTATATAGAGTGGTCCTTTACACAAGACCCTTAATCTACACAACATCCTAACTTTACAACATGAAATAAAACTGTGAATCCCAACATTGTACCTCTATATGAGATAGATCTGTATGGAGGTATTTTACAACCTTTCATATTTAATTTTACTTCCACTCCAATCCTTAGTTTACCTTAGTGTATAGGCTCACTAATTCACACTGGGTTTCCTTTATTGGCAGCACACCAAGACACTATTCTTCAAAACTATGTGTGGTTTTATTCCTATTATCACATGATCTATAGTGATTTATGGATATCCTATCCTAGTCCCAATTGTAGAATTCAACGTCATTTAATTTTCCCATCATCATTTTCATCATAAAGTCCAACCACACCAATTAACATTGGGTCTGTACTAGTGGTCTAAAACAAATATGTGGATCCTATATTTTTATAACTATATATGTCTTTATTACTATTATAACATGGTATATATTTATGCATGGATCTCTTATCCTGGTCCTATTATCTAATTACCTTTTCATTACATCCCTCATTTACACCATCCTGGTTTGTGGGTTTACTCATTTATGTCATGTTTTTTTTATTAACCATATACCAGGATAAAAATTAACTTTTCTAGAACAACATGTGTCTTGATATTTATTATCATAGGATACATAGTGATGCTTTAATATTCTATTTAAGTCCCAGTCATAACCTCTTACCCACAATCATTTCCTTTCTTGACACTATATGTCAGTGCCATTTGATTGGTCTGAATATGGATCATTCTAAACATCTTTAACAACTGTTTTTCCATATACTATACTTCATACCATAGATATTTTAATTGTTAAAAAATTGGATAATGTTAATTAGAATATCCATTCTCAAGGGACCCCCATTTCGAATGGTGATGACACATGCACCATATACATGGCCCTCTTATACCCATCCATGTGTGTACATATATCCTAAGGAAATCAGTTTCTAATTGTATATAATTTCATAGTATTATCATGAAATCATTCATAAAAACATGGTTAGTTTTCATCCTTGGTATATATTTTTATTGTTATGTAATAGTCCCATCATTAGAACATAGTCAGTTATTGTCCTAGACTATCTGTTATCATCTCTTCATATCTGGTTAAAATATTTGTCATTAGGATTTATATTATTCAAAAAAATTATATTCAAGGAATTGAAAATGTACCAATCTCTGATTCTTTCATTTGATTTAGGAATTATCAAAATAAAACTAACATAAAATTCAAAATAGACTCTTATTAGGTCATTTATACCTTTATTTTTCATGTTGTGGTAGTGATTTTTTCCAAGTGAACAACCCCTCCACCAAGATCAAGGTCACTCACATCAATGTTTGATTCACTAATTCAATTTGATTTATAACTGATCACAATGGTCAAGAAAACCTTCTCCCAATTTAGGTACCAAACTCTATGACCTAAAACTAATAGCTATACCATGGTAAAACCTATGTGTCCTTAAACTTTGAGAAGTTCAACTTTATAAAAAAGTGAATGATTTTTACACCATCTCCCAAGTTATCATTCACATCAGGTTTATTACCTTATGAAAAGAAAAAAATTGATCCAAGATGCATGACACTAAAATATGTTCATGTTTCTACCATTTAGGGATTCATATACCATTGTTAGATTTATAATTCAGGTTGGTTCATTTTCACCCAGTGGACAGACAAAAAACCTCATCTTGGATTCAAGTTCAATATCCTTAAACTAGGAGCTATACTTTAGTAAAAAATGAATAAACTTAAATTTTAGACAACCAATCTTTGTAAAAAATAACAGAACTTAAATTTTAAGAGTCGTAAAACTTGTTAGGTCAAAAACATCTGAAGAGATATCTAAGAAATATTCATGTATCTACTCACAAAGACCATCCCTTTCATGGATTGGTAAAAATTTATACCATAAAAGGAAATATTCACAAAGCTCATGAGACCAACATTTGGCCTTAGTAAGAGCCTAGTTGTGCTCACTAGATGTATATATCTAAGAACAATTTAGAGTAATTTCAAAAAAAAGTTCCCCTATCTAAGGTAATCATCTCTGGTGTTGTATTTTTTTACACCAATGATTGGTTATATATTAAAATTAGGTTAGTATTAACCACACTTTAAAATAAAACCTTTTCCACATTCAGGTCCTAACTCAATGACCTTAAACTAGGAGATATGATTTCCTCAAAACTATATTAATTTAAACTTACAAGACCTCTAGGTCAAAGTTGTACATCATTAAACTTTAACTACCTCTTTTTAAAAGTTGTATGACCTTAAAATATAGCCACACTTTGGTCTAAAATCTAATACCATAAACTATGATATATTATTTGGACCAAAATGTGTGAACTTAAATTGTAAAAGAAACATTATTTTTTTCGAAACCTCACAAAAAGTGTCCTGTAAAAAAATAAAATCATTCCATACTAAGATAGAATAATTTTAAGGTTTACATAAAAGTTAAGGTGTATGAAATAAATAGGTAAAAAGACTATGGGATTGATACTTTTCCCCCATTAAAAAATGATTTGTGCTCACTGGGTTTATAGATCTAGTCAAAATTAGAGAATTTTTATAGTACTTTTTATAATTTTATCTCAATGGATTAAAAAGAAAAATATAATCTCATCCTAAGGTACTCAAATATCCCTTGAATTATTATTCCCTACATTAATCTTTATGATCTTAACTTCATTAAGCCAAAAAATACTTTCATATCCAAACTGACCAAACTTGGCTCGTGATAATTGCATATCCTCCCCATATATGGACCGCCTATACTAATACAAGAAAATGCATCTCAGAGGGAATCATCCTTCTCATTATAACTATATAAAAGTCATCCTTAGTTTATGGTAAATTCTTAAGAGCATATGACCATCCAATATTCATCCAAGTGCACACATCTAGAAGGAAATTGAATTTTCATCTAATATCTAATAGACTAACCTTGGATTATGGTGATGAAACATGAACCCCATATATGGCCCACCTATACCCATATGAATGCATATGTTTAAAGGATAATAAATCATTTCAACCATTCCAACCATTGACTCAAGGTTGTTATGGTGTAACTTACAAAAAAATTATTTTCCCTATGTTTAAGAGAATTCAATTTCCTTTCAAATTCCCCCTTATGAACTTTTGGAATCCATCAAGGTAAATTCATATATTTAATCACAAGATATCACCACTTTAAATAAACAATGTAGCATAGTATAAAGGCCTACAGTTTCATACCTTCAATGTTAATCATAATGTATCCACTTGTCTGATCTATTTCCCCAATAATTATTTAAAAACCTATAAAAAATATGTGATTAGGGTTATTCTATAAAAGATACAATATCTTGTAAAGCTACCTTGTTAAAAAAACATATGATATATGTAGTACCCTAAATATCAGGGACTTCTATCTACTACACAACTTCAACATGATCTCTATGATTTAAATTTTTATAATAATGATCAACTTGTTAGTGAGATATCAATTAGAAAATTCCTAAAAATGAGACTTAAAGTAAATAACCTAATAAAACTCTTTCCTAGATCATGTCAACTTAGAAAAATGGTTCATTTTATTAGTTAGATGAATATTTTTTTAATACCAATAGTGGATTATTCATCTATAACTCTGATCGACTTTGTCACGACCCATCCTCGGGGCTCGTGCCGTGACTACCCCAAGCCAGCCTTCCATAGGCCAGGGTCTGGCAACTAGAACCAAAGGTGTAAACCCTGATTAAAGGGAAGGAATTTCCTTTATATAAGTAAAAACACAACAGAGTACGCAACAGAAGTAAACACTATGTAATACTGATGTTTCCGACGCTTTCTCCGGGGCGCGTGCATCTGTCACGTGGAGGACGCGCAGCTGTTTCCCTGTATTCCTGCTTTCCAAAGGCGGGCGACATATGATCCTTATTCAAGGACATATACTCTTTGATCGAAACGGGATGATGGGATGTCGGTTCTTCTTTCCATGGATTCCTCCTCGGAGCTTGTCACCTACTCCGGGTCTCCCTCATAGATTTAAGATGTAGTTCATGAATCTCATTCTTAGTGCCATATATTCATGGAAGTTGGTTAATTACACTACTTCTGTCAGGACATTTCATAGGGTCCTGACATGGTCGCAACCTTCGGTCAAAGTAGATGACAACATTAGGCATGTTGGGGAATCTCTGGATGCGCGGACAATGGGGAACCTATATTCTTCCTCATAAGAGGGTACCAAAAGGGTGCAGAACCCGAGGCATCCCATGTCGAATGTTGGAAATCATATGCCATAGGCTTGTCTCTAAGGTTTTCCTCAGCTTCCCATGTTTAACACAGGGTATGCCGCGAGTTTAATGTCTTGCGGAGACGGTTATGCCAAGGGCGTGTCTTCTAAGGTTTTCCTCAGGCATCTCATGTTTAACATGAGGTGGGCCGCGAGTTTAACTTCTTTCAGATCTGGTTATTCCAAGGGTGTTTCTTCTATGGTTTCCCTCATCTTCCCATGTTTAACACAGGGTAGGCCGCAAGTTTAACGCCTTGTAGAGATGTTTACGCCAAGGGAATGTCTTTGAGGTTTTCCTCAACGTCCCATGTTTAACACAGGGTAGGCTGTGAGTTTAACATCTTACAGAGACGGTTACACCAAGGGAGTGTCTCTGAGGTTTTACTCATCTTTCCATGTTTAACACAGGGTAGACCACGAGTTTAATGTCTTGCAGAGACGGAATGAGAGTGATCAGAACGTCCCATAAAGATGGATTAGATCGATACATCCCAAGGAGGGAACACCTGGAAGATGAATGGATCAGAATTCCCAATGAGGACAGATCTGAGGTGGTGTTCCCCATGTAGGGGAGATGTCACACCGTAATGGCTTATCTGAACACCACTGAGGGTGGATCCGGGAGAGTGCACCCCGTAATGGGGAACACCAGGGTTTACCATTGGATGGGATTGATCCTCGTGGAGGTTTTCTTACATGCCCTATGTAGAGGACAGGGATCAAAACCCACGTAGTTCAAAGGGGTGATGATTCGGGGTGTACACAAAGTACAACGACCTGGAGACATGTTGGGGCTTATGCATGGTTAGCTTCCCAGGTGCCGCGAGGAGTGGCGCTGGGATGAATGGCATGATCTCACCAGAATGTGGCATCTCGGGTAAGAATCAGGATGGGTGATGGATGGATGAATGAAGTGGAGGGGGGATGAAATGGGACCATCGTAAGGGAGATGGTGAAGTTGGTCTTGGGCCTCTAAGAGGCTTCCTACATATCCCCGTGGTAGGGAATCAAAGTCTGCGTAGTTCGATGGCATTTGGGGCTTATGCTCTAAGGTGGCCCCTGGTGTCAGTAAACCAACGTGAAGGTGGACCGGGGGTCCTGATGGATGGTGGGATTGAACCTCGTGGAGGCTTCCTACATATCCCTGTGGTAGGGAATCAAAGTTTACATAGTTCAGGATGGAATGGGGCTTACGCTCTGAGGCGGCCCACAATGATGGATGGATGCGGCTTACACTCTGAGGCGGCCCAGAATGGTGGATGGATGGGACTTACACTCTGAGGTAGCCCACAATGGTGGATGGATGGGGATTACACTCTGAGGCGGCCCACAATGGTGGATGGATGGGGCTTACACTCTAAGGCGGCCCACAATGGTGGATGGATGGGGCTTACACTCTGAGGTGACCCACAATGGTTGATGGATGGGGCATACACTCTGAGGTATCCCACAATGCTGGATAGATGGGGCTTATGCTCTGAGGCGGCCCCCAATGGTGGATGGATGGGTATTACGCTCTAAGGCGGCCCACAGTGGTGTATGGATGGGGATTACACTCTGAGGCGGCCCACAATGCTTGGTGAACCGACGTGAAGAGGTCGGAACGACCGGGTGCTGGGATTGAACCTCATGGAGGCTTCCTACATATCCCCGTGGTAGGGAATCAAAGTCCACATAGTTTGGGTTGGTTGGGGCTTACGCTCTGAGACGGCCCATGGTGGTATGTGGATTACACTCTGAGGTGGCCCAAAGTGGTATGGGGATTACGCTCTGAGGCGGCCCATGGTGGTATGGGGCTTACGCTCTGAGGAGGCCCATGGTTGTTGGTCATGGTTGATTCTCACTCTAAGCCCATGTGAGTTGTGCTCGGTGTGAGAAACAAGAGGTAGTAGAGACCTGACGATCACGGCACAGAGGTGCTTCCATGAATGGTAGTGAATGGGGATTACGCTTTGAGGCAGCCCAAAGTGGTATGGGGATTACACTCTAAGGCATCCCAAAGGTGTATGGGGCTTACGCTCTGAGGCGGCCCATGATGGTATGGGGCTTACGCTCTGAGGCGGCCCAAAGTGGTATGAGGATTACGCTCTAAGGAAGCCCATGGTGTCTTCCTCCTGTCTGGCCATGAGGGCATCCCAAACCACTGGTGGGTTGAGGCCTTCACCTATGCGCTAGTGCACAAGTGGGATAATGCCAAGGGCATTGGAATCGGCCCGAACAAAGGGTAATGAAAAGTGTGAATCACACACCCCACATTCGGAATGCAATGAGGGTGGCGTGGCGATAGAGGATAACTATTGACCCTGTTCGAAACACAATATCCATATCGCGTTAGCCTAAAATGGGGACAAACAAATGAGGGTCGACTGCTGACCATGTTCGAAACACAGGACCTGACTCAAAGTGTCACCCAAAGTCTTCTGAGGCATTGCCCCAAGACGGTAGGTGAGCTGATGCGGCATGGGACCAGGCCGTTAGGGGGTTCCTTCAGACATGGAAGTGGATGCAGATCCTAATGAAGGAAACGCAAAGCGTGAGGTGGAGTGATGGAAGGTTTGAACGGATTCCAACGCTCTTGATATTACGCCACTATAATCATGGCATTAGGCATCTCATACATGGAGCATAAGGAATATATTTCTTGGAGAAAGAGGCATCCTATGTTTGTAACATAGGGATTACTACAGTTTAAAGTCATGTAGATTGGACTATTGCCACAAGGTGCCTAGAACGGCTGGTGTTGGGTCTTATGCAAGGGCAGCCCTTTCTGGTTCAACCTGGCATAGGAGCCAAGTGATAGGGTTTTGGAGGAGTTTCTTGAGGAATGGTTCGACTCAAGGTACTCGGGGAATTGATGATGAGAATCTCAACTCGCGACATAGGAAACGAACAAAGAAGAATACATAAACTCATGGTGTTTCATGGTGTGCGGAGGAGTATCTCAAGTCATGGTAATCCATAGGTGGAAGGTGGGTGCGCATTAGGGCGCAATGGAAAATCCCAACGTCCCGGCCGAAAATGTTCGCGGTGCGACTCTCCATTTTTCATGGGGGTCTGTGACGGTAGCGAAGGGACCGGCCTGGAGGGCCAGGACCGCAGCCTGGCACTGGCACCGAGCAGGAGTGCAGGGGCACAGCCCCCACGGTATGGACCAGCGGGTGCAGGCCTGGACATTGTTGCGCGTAAATAGGGCAGGAATGCACGCATTTGAGGCTGGTGCGCGGAAAACACTGGGTCGGTGCAAAATAGGGGACCTGGGTGTGCAAAAGGAGCGGCGGACGTGCAATACTAGAGTCGGGCGCGCAATATCGGATTCAGGGCGTGCAATACCGGATGCGGGTGCACAATAGGAGGCGACACGTGCAAAAGGGAAGGAATTGCGGGAAATAGGGATACCTTGCGCACAAAAGCAATTGGTGCGTGCAATAGGGAAGGCTTGCGTGCAATAGGGCCGGTGTTGTACTGGCGTGCAGAAAATCGGGCTCAGAGGCACTGTTGCACGCAAAAAATCATGTGTTTCATGGAAAACTGGGTAGGTTATCCCTTTTTCGTGCAAAAATAATGTTTTGCGCACCAGAGGGGGGTTTTCTGCGCGGACGCGGAAAATACGGACTTACGCGCATCAAAGCAGCGGCCAACCTCCTAGGCCCCCTGGAAGAAAGGGGTGCACTTGTATTTATCAGCTGAAACCCAGGCGTTGGTGTGCGTAAAATTCCATGTGCGCAAAGGTTTTTCCGTGTGCAAGGCGGTGCGTGTAAAATTGCGCGTACGCAAGGCGGTGCACATAAAATTACGCGCGTGCAAAGATGGGCATGTAATATGTCACGCGCACAAGGCTGGGCATGTAATATTCTACACACGCAAATGGTTCTCCACACGAAACTCCTTTTTTACGCGCAAATCCATACTTCGCCCCAAAACCGTCCTGGATGGCCATTCCCAGCAGTCCGAATTTGAACAGCCATAACTTCTGATCTGTAACTCCGTTTGGGCTCCATGACTAGTCAAATCGAAGCTTGAAGAACAAGCTATGCTCTGGGATCATTTATGGGAAGGTTTGAAAAATTTTGGGGACACGTTTTACGGGATCAACAACTGAATACAAAAGTAAGTGTTGAAAAGTAAATGGGCTAATATACAAACCCAACTGTAAAGTATAGTACAACTGAAAAGCTAGTACAACTGCAGTAAAGTAAAACAGCAACTACTGAGGCATCCTCTGGGAATCCCACCTGAAGGGTGGGTACAGATGGCCTCCTCAGCACCTCAGGTCTGGCCGTCCGCTCCGTGTACATCTTGCCAAGTGGTCCACCTCCGGGTACCATCCATCTCCACAAGCCTCCTCCTCGATCAGTGTTGGCTGTCATCTGCATCCAACACAATATAGTGTGGGCATATCCCGTGTAGGGGTGAGTATAAAGATACTCAGTAGGGACCCCGAGACCCGCAAGGTCTCACAATATCCACTAAGGATAACCAAGAAGAAAGATAAAAACACGAAGTATTAACCAACTCAACTAAGGTATATGCCCATACATATACCTAAGTT
Source organism: Viscum album (assembly GCA_963277665.1). Lineage (NCBI taxonomy): Eukaryota > Viridiplantae > Streptophyta > Magnoliopsida > Santalales > Viscaceae > Viscum > Viscum album. The sequence continues at coordinate 406,656,319 of OY728164.1, read as the reverse complement.
ATCAATCACAGTTCTACTCCAACTCTCGAGCCCAAGCACTACCCAGTCCACACAGGAAAGTAGTCAATCACATCGATGCTAATGATTGAAAGTCAAGAGTCAGCTCACAGAGGTATACATCTTTCGTATAGTGATATAGATGATCAGATGTAGTCACTGATTCATCTAAGATCTCGGACCCACATAGGATACTAGACCAGCTAAGCTGTCGGACCCACATAGGATACTAGACCAGCTACTCTGTCAGACCCACGTAGGATACTAGAACAGAAGTCAAACTATCGGACCCACTTAGGATACAAGTACAGTAGTCATCGATGTCGAACCCACGGAGGATTCTAGTACAATTGTCGTCATCGTCGAACCCACGGAGGATTCCAGTACGGTAGCCATCCTTGTTGAACCCATGAAGGATTCCAGTACGGTAGTCATCGTAGTCGCAGCCAGCTCTAGGGTTCTCGCACACAACACACTTGATTCCGGGAGGGTCCGCTCCTCTAGCCAAGGGGTAGATACATCAACTATCACGTAGTTCATGGTTGATGTATCCAAAAGTTCTGCCTCATCAAAAGGAACCCAACGTGACAGATGGCGCATCAATCGGATGCCCGGTCTGAGAGATATTGGCTTTTCAATTCCAAGGGCCGGGTTGGAAATACGTTAATTCCAAACCCTTCCATTTTCCAAAGTCGTCCAAAACTCACTTAGAGTATCGCAAAAGGACTTCTTCGTTGCGAGGGTCCCAGAACCACAGACGGCGCATCAATCGGACGCACGGTCGTGAAGTTATTCAAATTTAAGTGAAACGGGCATGACCCGTCATGCCCGATGGGCGGGCAGGGCGGCCCGTCCTGCCTCAGCGGGTCCAACTTGGTTAAAGTGTCGGCCCGACCTAAAAATGTGTGAACCGATATGGTGGGTCTCGTCTTGACCCGTGGCAGCTGGCCCGGCCCGCGTAAGGGTGTGGCCTGGCCCGGTGGGGCGCGGCCCGGCCGACTGGCATGGCCCGGCCCGGCCGGCGCGCCCCACGGCCGATCGCGGCTCGGCCAGCTGGCCAAGCCGGTGTGAGGGGGGCCCGACTTTTCAAACTGGCGGCACCAAGCGGCACCGCTCTTCTGTCCGGCTGTCCGAAGCCGGCCGTTCTTCCCGGCGCGAGCGGCCCGCGGTTGGGGGTCGTGATCCCTCTGCCGCAGTGCCTTTGAGCACCACTGCTCCTTCCGCCCAGCCGCCCGCCGAGCCGGCCGGTTCTTCCATCGGAGCGGCCCGCCCTGTGTGGGCCGAATTCTTCACAGCGCGACGCCATGGGGTGTCGCGGTTCCACCAGCTCAGCCGGCTACAGCCGGCCGGTTCTTCTTCAGTCGAGCATCCACGGTTGCGAGCCGCGGTTCTTCCACATGCGGCCAGTGTGCGGCCGCCGCCTCCGTTCACCACCGCCTCCCATTGTCAATTAAAAATCAAGAACACAACGGAGGGTCATCGGTCCATGTTTGTTCGGCCTGATCCCTCTGCGTTAGGTGGAAATAATTGGCCATAGACAATCATTCGCATTTAACAAGAACAAAGGTATAATTTATTCGAATTAAATTATACAAACACACTACCTCGAATTCAAGAGCGGAGCACGTCAACGAGTCGCAGAAGACAAGCGTCGCAGATGTCAGGCGTCGCGGAACATTGTCATAAACGGTGTTCCTCATGAGCGGTGTCTTTTCCCTTGACACGAAGAATAAGAAAGGATGTATGTGTTCCTCACAATCTTGTTCCGGTTGATGAGAGGATATCATTCCTCGTGTTCTTCATTGGTTAGGGAGAAATATCTCCTCTAAATTCTCCAGAGGTTTTCTCCACCCAAAATATATTCCAAGGCCCATATTTTCATAAAGCTTCCTTATTTTAATATTTTCCATGCAATTCAAATTGTTTCAAAATGAGATGCCAATTGATTAATTAAGTAATTAATTGGTTGGGGTGGCAAATTCAAAGGGTGGAAGGTGATAAATAATTAAGGGAGAAGGTAGAGAGTTTTAAGGATTAATAAGGGGTTTCATGGGGTTTAAGGGAGTTAAAACAAGAGTTTAAGGGTTAGGGGCTCATGTGGGACCCACAACCCTTAGTTATATCCTCCCATAGAATGTTAAGTGGGGTGTGAGCCCCACCTCCAACTTCCCTTTGGAGGAATTAACATCCACTTAAAATAAAATTATAACACAACAATTTTATTTAAGTCTTAATGAATCCCCAAAATTTAAATACCACATACGGAAAAACACAACTACGGTAATGGTCCCCCTAAGAGAATACTGATGCTGCGAGTTCATCGGTGCTCTCAGATTTCAATTCCAAGAACCGGTTCAAAAGATAGAAAAACTCGCACGTACGTTTACTGAACATACCCAAACAAAACTTTACAAATTGATTCTGGGCACACCGGGCCTCGGAATCAAATTCCATCAGAAACCACAGACTCGTAAAATTCCAGAGTATTTTAGAAAAAAATTTACTTGAAATTTTGAAGTCTTTACATTAATCCCACATCAGGGATTTATATCCCCACAAATATACAACACACACTAGGGAAACAAATGGGGGTACTGAGCTCGCATCTGAGCCTCCTGCTTCCAAGTGCTCTCCTGGAGGTTCCCATGATGCCAGAGAATGCGCACCAGAGGAATCGACCGTCCACGTAGGACCCTCTCCTATCGATCCTCGATCTCCACTGGGACCTCCATGCATGTCGCCCCATCATCGATGTCCAGCTCCCTATGATCGATGATGTGGGTCAGGTCGTGCTCATATCACCTCAAATGAGATACGTGGAAGACATCATGATCCTAGTGTAACTGAGGTGGAAGGGTCAGGCGGTAAGCCACCTCACCTACTCTACTGAGGACCTAGAAAGGTCAAATGAAATGTAGAGATAACATGTCGCCCCGTCCAAATCTCCGTAGACCTCATCGAGGTGAGACCTGTAGAAAGACATGTTCGCCATCCTCAAACTCCAGTGGTCTCAATATCCTATCATCATAGGACTTCTATCTGCTCTGTATAGTCTTCATCCACTTCTGGATGATCTGCACCTTCTCTATCGTAGCTTGAACAATCTATGGTCCTACAAGTGCTGACTTCCTAGGGTCAGTCCAGCACAGAGGTGATTTGCAAGGTCGGTCGTACAGTGCCTTGTAATGTGCCATGCCGATGGTGGAGTGGTAAATGTTGTTGTACGAAAACTCCGCCAAGGGTAAGAGATCCTCCCAACTACGACCAAAGTCTAGGACACATGCACGGAGCATGTCCTCGAGAGTCTGAAAGGTCCTCTCAGTCTGGTCATCCGTCTGAGGATGGGAGGCGGTGCTCAGATGTAGATGCATCCCAAAAGTCTCATGTAACCCCTTCCATAGCTAGGAATTGAATCGAGCATCTCGATCAGAAACGATAGATGGTGGCACACCATGAAGCCGTACGATCTCTTGAATGTAGAGGCGTCCCAAGCTCTCTACTGAGCCTTGCTCTCTGATCGGTAGGAAGTGGTCCGACTTGGTGAGTCGTTCTACGATCACCCAGATAGAGTCGTGTCCTCTGGATGTATGTGGAATCCCCATCACGAAATCCATTGATATCCTGTCCCACTTCCACTTTGGGACCTCTAAGGGATGTACCAATCCTGATGGTACTTGGTGCTCTGCCTTCACTCACTAGAAAGTGAGGCATCGTGATACAAACTCTATTACAGCCTTCTTCATACCCGGCCACCAGTGCTGTCGTCTGAGGTCCTGATACATCTTCGCCAATCCTAGATGTACCACTAGAGGGGAAGTGTGAAACTCCCTTAGTACCTCCTCCTATAGTGCAACTGGTACCATGATATGTCCCCTGAAGAGGATGACGTGCTCCCCACCTTCAGAAAATCCATCAGGTGCCTTCCCTGTAGATATCTGAGCACATCACGTCTCATAGTCAACGTCCCTATGTTGTGCCTCCCTGACTCACTGAAGAAGTGGAGGAGTGACTGTGAGAGACTGAAGAAAGGCTACTCTATCTATATCGACAAAGGATATCTGCAACGCGGCTAGCTGCTTCGTCGTCTCTCCTAGAAGCTGAATGCCCGATCTCCTGTTGAGAGCATCAGTTACAACGTTTCCCTTCCCAGGACTATAGACTATCTCAAATTCATAGTCCTGGAGGAACTCGAGCCATCACCGTTGTCTCAGGTTCAGGTCCTTCTACGAGAAGATGTACCTGAGACTATGGTGGTTAGGATAGACTATAAAGTTCTCGCCCATCAGATAGTGTTGCCACATCTTCAAGGCGAAGACCACTACTGCTAACTCCAGGTCATGGGTAGCGTAGTTCTGCTCGTGTTGTCTCAACTGACGAGAACCATAAGTTATCACTAATCACTCCTGCATCAGGACACACCCGAGTCCGGTCCGTGATGCGTCATAGTACACTAGGTATCTAACGCCCTCCTCTGGTAGCCTCAAGATGGGTGTACTATTCAACCTCTACCTCAACTCCTGAAAACTCTGCTGACATCTATCTGACCACAAAAAGGGTTTCCCATTCTTCATCAAGGATAAAAGCGTTGCTGAAACCCTGGATAAGTCTGGCACAAATCTCTGATAGTACCCAGCCAGACCCAGGAAACTCTGCACCTCCATCACGCTCCTGGGTGACTCCCAAGCAAGTACTGCCTCGATCTTCGCTAGATCCACTGCAACTCCAGCCTCTAAGATGACGTGTCCCAAGAAATGAACCTCTTGAATCCAGAACTGTCACTTCAAGAGCTTACCATAAAGCTGGTTCTCTCGGAGTGTATCCAGTACAACTCACAAGTGGTAGGCGTGCTCCTCCTCAGTGGTCAAGTAAATCAGTATGTCGTCGATGAAAACTATGAAAAATCGATCTAGGTAAGGATGTAATATCCTATTCATGAGACTCATGAACACCGCTGGATCATTGGTTACACCAAAGGGCATAAGCAAGAACTTATAGTGTCCATACCAACACCTGAAGGCCGTCTTTTTCACATCCTCGTCTCAAAATCTAAGCTGGTGATAGCCTAACCTGAGGTCTATCTTCGAGAACCATCATGCTCCCTTGAGCTGATCAAAGAGGTCGTCAATCCTCGAGAGTGGGTACTTGTTCTTCACGGTCACCTGATTCAGGCGACGGTAGTTGACACGGAGTCTCAAGATCCCATCCACCTTTTTGGAAAACAAAATCAAATAAGCCCAGGGTGAAACACTAGGTCGGATAAATATTTTTCCCTGTAAGTCCTCCAGCTATACCCACAGCTGACGAAGCTCAGCAGGAGCCATCTGATATGATGTAGTAGATATCGGTGTTGTCCCGGGGTACAGGTCTATGTAGAAGTCTACCTCTCTATGAGAAGGTAGTCTTGGAATGTCGTCAGGAAAAACGTCCGCATACTGATCCACCACAATAGGAAAATTCAGACTCCGCACACCAACTGCTCTAAGGATAAGACTAGCCAACTAATGTGTGATCGGCTTCCCTCTCCTCTGCGTAAGTCCATCCTGTGCTGCAAAGGTTCCCTTCTCGCCGGTGAAGGTGAACCTGGTCCCATCCGTGTGGACACACCACACTGTGCACCTAATGAAGTCAATATTAGCATAGACTGTAGAAAACCAGTCCATACCCAAAGATGACTTCATAAGGCCTCGACACCGCTACAAGAAGATCCCAGCCGAAGCTCTCGCCTCCTAGAGTAAGGTCACACTGTCAGCACCAGTGCGTAATCATCAAGTCTGCTCCAGTAGGAGTCTCTAGCCATGAGGATCGAGCCAACGGCTCCATCGGAATCTCCAAGCTCCGAACAAGGGCAGCAGCAATAAAATAATGACTCACACCTATGTCTATAAGTACCACTGCAAGGGTGGAGTAGACATAGATAGTACCTCGAATCATCTAAGGTGTGCCGTGGTCGTAAGCCTCGACTTCCTAGAGCTGAGCCTGCCTCTGTCTTCCAGCTTCCTGTGTTCGGGGTGGACCTCCTGGTGGTGGTGGTGGTAGAGCCTCCAAACGTCTCCCACCACCCGCTGCTCTACCAGCTCCTCTACCACATCCGCCTACTCCCGGTGGACCACCATAGTCGAACCTCTACCTCTGCCTGGGAGGTACCTCCATTGTCTGTTGCTCATTTCCATGGTGGGTCGGGCAGTCTTGATCCATGTGACCCTACCCGCCGCATGCATAGCACTGCCTACTCCTCGTATAGCTGGCTCGGTTTCGTGTGCCCCACACAACCAAACATGTATCCTGTGGTCGCCCACCTGATGGCCTAGTCCTCTTGGACCTCTGTTTCAACTGTCTACTGCCAGCTGTAGATGACTCCGCTATGTGTCATCCTGCGGTGGGTCTCGCAGCTATTGTCGGCTCAGCAAGAAAGCTCTCCACAAGAAGGGCTCGCTCTAGTACTCCCGCCTGCGTCAGAATACTGAGGGAGATCATCAAAGCCATGATCTCATGTCTGAGTCCCTACTCAAAGGTCTGGGCCCTGAAGAACGGGTCTCGTACCATATCTGTGGAGTAGTGTGAGAGGTCAGTGAACCTCGCTGAGTACTAAGCTACTGTTATACTGCCCTGCCGCAGATGTAGTAACTCTTGTATTCGCACCGCACGAAGGGTGGCTGGAACAAAATCTAAGCTGAAAATACTCTCGAAGTCCGTCCAAAGTAAAGATGTCTCGTCATGAACCTAGAGCATTAGGCTCCACCATCTACCTGCTGCTGCGTGCAGAAGACTCACTGCAAGGATCACCATAAGATCGGCTAGTGTCCCTACCAATCTAAAAACTCTGACGACAACCTCCAGCCAATCCTCAGTTGCCTGCGGTTCTATCTCTTTGTGAAACCTGGGCGGCCTCTGTCGCTGGAACTCGTGCAACGTGCTCAGACAGCGTTCACTCTCTGCTACTAGGGCTGGTGGTATCGGTGGCTCAGCGGGTAGTGGTACCTTTGGTGCCTCTACTGTGATGGGGCCCTGCACCGAGGCCTCATTGCTTGGTGGGATATCATCCCGTACGTAACTCGGAACCCTAGCTGGCTGCCTTCGTGGGGCCATCCTGAAAAGAAATAGGTGCGCCATAGTCAAACAGTATACCTGGTGAGCTGACACAAAGTAATCACAAAGAAAACTTTTCAAAGGAATCACACATGCAATCAGTGTTTTCGTGCACCAAGTCGGAAATCATAAGTCAGGTGTATGGATATGTCAGCTGCCGCACCAACACTAGACTCCCTGGACTGAAGACCACACTCAATACTCTTAACACTATTGCTTAATAGAAAAGAATGATTAGAGTCCTGAGTTATGTGGTAGAACCGACTCCTCTGATACCAATTTTTCACGACCCATCCTCGGGGCCCATGTTGTGACTACCCAAAGCCCGCCTTCCATAGGCCAGGGGCTGGCGACTAGAACCAAAGGCGTAAACCCCGATAAAAGGGACGGAATTGCCTTTATAGAAGTAAACAAACATAACAGAGTACTCTATAGAAGTAAACACTATGTAATACTAAATACAAAAGTAAGTGTTGAAAATTAAATGGTCCATTATACAAACCCAACTGTAAAGTACAATACAACTGAAAAGCTAATACAACTGCAGTAATGTAAAACAGCAACTATTGAGTCGTCCTCCGGGAATCCCACCTGAAGGGTGGGTACAAAAGTCCTCCTCAGCACCTCGGGTCCGGCCATCTGCTCAGTGTACGTCTCGCCAAGTGGTCCACCTCTGAGTACCGTCCAGCTCCACAAGCCTCCTCCTCGATCAGTGTTGTTTGTCGTCTGCATACAACACAATGTAGTGTGGGAATAGCCTGTGCAGGGGTGAGTATAACGATACTTAGTAGGGACCCCGAGACCCGCAAGGTCTCACAATATCCAATAAGGATAACCAAGAAGAAAGATACAAACACAAAGTATCAACCAACTCAACTTAGGTATATGCCCATAGATATACCTAAGTTATCAATCACAGTTCGACTCCAACTCTCGAGCCCAAGCACTACCCAGTACACACAGGAAAGAAGTCAATCACATTGATGATAATGATTGAAATTCAAGAGTCATCTCACATAGGTATACATATTTTGTATAGCAATAGAGATGATCAGATGTAGTCACTAATTCATCTAAGCTGTCGGACCCACATAGGATACTAGACCAGCTAAGCTGTCGGACCCACGTAGGATACTACACCAGCTACTCCGTCGAACCCATGTAGGATACTAGAACAGAATTCAAACTGTCAGACCCACTTAGGATAAAAGTATAGTAGTAATTGCTGTCAAACCCACGGAGGATTCTAGTACAGTTGTCGTTGTCGTAGAACCCATGGAGGATTCTAGTACGGTATCCATCGTCGTCGAACCCACGGAGGATTCCAATACGGTAGTCGTCGCAGTCGCAACCAGCTCTAGGGTTCCCACACACAGAATGCTCGATTCCGAGAGGGTCCGCTCCTCGAGCCAAGGGTTTGATATATCAACTATGACGTAGTTCATAGTTGATGTATCCCGAAGTTACGTCTCGTCAAAAGGAACCCAACGTGACAGACGACGCGCCAATCGGACGCCCGGTCTAAGAGATATTGACTTTTGCATTCCAGGGGCCCGGTTGGAAATATTATTGTTCCAAACCTTTCCATTTTCCAAATTCGTCCAAAACTCACTTAGAGTATCGCAAAAGGACCGATTCATCGCAAGGGTCCCAGAGCCGTAGACAACGCGTCGATCAGACGCATGGTCGTGAAGTTATTCACATTTAAGTAAAACGGGCCCGACCCATCAAGCCTAGTGGGATGGTGGGTCGGCTTGTCCTGGCTCGGTGGGTTAGACCCGGCTAAGGGGTCGGCCCAACCTGAAAATGTGTGGCCTGATCTTGTGGGGCTCGGCCCGACCCGTGGCAGGTAGCCCAGACCGCGCAAGGGTGCGGCGCGGCCCGTGGCTGGCCGAGCCGGTGTGGGGGGGGGGGGTGCGGCCCCCCGAATTCTTGAACCGGCAGCGTCGAGTAGCTCCGCCCTCCTTTCCGGTCGGCCAAATCCAGCCAGACTTCCCAGCGTGAGGGGCCCGCGGTTGCGGGTCGCGACGCCTTTGAGCGCCGCGGATCCTTCCGCCCGGTGGGCTGACGAGCCGGCCGATTCATCCGCTAGAGCGGCCCGCCCGGTGCGGGCCACGATTCTCCGCAGCGCGGCGCTGCAGTTCCACCAGCCTGACCGGCTACGCCCGACCGGCTACGCCTGACCGGTTCTTCTTCGGCCAAGCGGCTGCAGTTACGGGCCGCGGTTCTTCCGCACGTGGCCAGCGAGCAGCCGCCACCTCCGTTCGCCACCACCTCCCTTTGCGAATTAAAAATCAAGAACACAACAGAGGGACGTCGGGCCATGTTAATTCGGCTCACGCCCTTCGCGTTAGGTGGAAACAATTGGCCATAGACAATCATTTGCATTTAACAAGAACTAAGGTATAATTTATTCGAATTAAATTATACAAACTCCCTACCTCGAATTCAAGAGAGGAGCACGTCAACAAGTCGCGGAAGACAAGCGTCGCAGAGGTCAGGCATCGCGGAACGTTTTCGTAAACGGCATTCCTCACGAGCAGTGTCTTCTCCCTTAACGCAAAGAAGAAGAAAAAATGTAGGCATTCCTCACAATCTTGTTCTGGTCGACGAGAGGATATCGTTCCTTGTGTTCTTCATTGGTGAGGGAGGAAGCTATCCTCCAAATTCTCCAGAGGTTTTCTCCACCCAAAATATTTTCCAAGGCCCATATTTTAATAAAGATTCCTTATTTTAATATTTTCCATGCAATTCAAATTGTTTCAAAATGAGATGCCAATTAATTAATGAAGTAATTAATTGGTTGGGGTGGCATATTCAATGGGTGGAAGGTGATAAATAATTAAGGGAGAAGGTTGAGAGTTATAATGATTAATAAGGGGTTTCATGGGGTTTAAGGGAGTTAAAGGAGGAGTTGAAAGGTTAGGGGCTCGTGCGGGCCCCACCAACCTTTGTTATATCCTCCCATGGGAATTTCAGTGGGGTGTGAGCCCCACCTCCAACATCCCTTTGGAGGAATTAACTTCCACTTAAAATAAAATTGTAACACAACAATTTTATTTAAGTCTTAATGAATCCCCAAAATTTAACTACCACATACGACAAAATGCAACTGTGGTAAATGTCCCCCTAAGCGAATATTGGAACTGCAAGTTCATCAGTGCCCTCAGATTTCAATTCCGAGCACTGGTTCAAAAGATAGAAAAACTCACACATACGTTTTCTAAATGTACCCAAAAAAACTTCAGAAATTGATTCCAGGCACACCGGGCATTGGAATCAAGTGCTGTTAGAAACCGCAGACTTGTAAAATTCCAAAGTATTTAAGAAAAAAATTTCCTTGAAATTTCCTGGTCTTTACAGACTGTTCATCCAAGGATATCAATAAGGGTAAAATAAATATTAAAAAATAAAACAACTACCTCACTTAAATGAAAATGATATCCTAGATGGATTAAAAGTCTCCTAATATACTCATGGAAAATATAACCTCTTTTTAGGAGTTGAGCCTCTAGAGTTGTCAATGGATGTTCAGGATATGCTCCCCAAAAAGGGTTTTTCTCACTAGTACCCTAGCGCTCAGGTTTGTTTCAAAATAATATATAAATTTTCATGTTCCCTGGAAACCAATCATGTAATATCCATGCCTCGAATACCTACATAGTACCCAGATCACATGTGATACTAACCCAGGAGCATTCCCCAATCCCTAGGGGCTTGAATCTAGCACTAGAGGTCTCAATATAATGTTTAGGGAATGATTTAACTACTTTATAATAGAAATAATTCATGGTTAGTCTCTATCAAAAATCCATAATGAATCATCCATAATTTTGATGTCCCAAAAATGATGTGAAAATCAAATGGGTCCTAGAAAAAAGTATAATTCAAAAAAACCAACAACTCTCTGGATGAAGGCACAAAAAAACATGAAACTTTTAATCCAACACATAGAAACTATTCCATGATGAATGTGAAATCCAAAAGTGGGATAATCCAAGTAACACCACAAGGAAACTGGATAAAGAGTCGAATAATAACTTTGACCACCTTTAATACCTCCAACTCTGAAGTAATAACTTTGACCACCTTCAATACCTCCAACTCTGAAGTGAGAACGAATCTCACTTCTATGTTAAACGTAATCAATTATACATGATGATTCAACAACAACCATTGTTCCTATCAGTACCTGTAACACATAGAAAATAGGGTTTCATGTCCACTAAGGTGTCCATATAGGGTGTGATCATAAAATAATTAATAGGACACCACCAATAGTGTCTCAACGCAATAGTGAAAGACGGGTGTATATGATGGGTTTCTAAGGATCGATTAACACTTAATCTAGACAAAAAAAATGATTAAAACCATATTATTCCAATATCCACCATTCTAGAAATGGAAACCTTTCTTAACATAAAATAAAGAGCATCCATGTACCTTATACTAATGAGCTACCACAAATATCTTTAATCATATGATATTGATGAAGGTCACTTAAAGGAAATCGAAGGACTCCCTCTTATGTGGTGTATCCACGGGTTGAAGTTGAATCACCCATCACATTGGCAAGACCCTTTCATATCCCATGGAATCCTAGTTGTAATATGCCAGATTTATAGTGAATAAACATATATTTTTTTAAAATTTTATATGTGTGTGTGTGTGTGTTGGATGGATTTAATTATTTTGTTCTTGATGATATAAAATAAACATATCTATCACCTATGTAGCCTATTTTATTGAGTACCAATATTATAAATAGTAAAAATTTATTAAAATGTATTTATAATGTATTTATGATTCTTTTTTACACTAAAATAATATTTCATGATTAATTTAACATTTATATAATTATTCATTTAATGTTTAAATGATTGTTTTAAAATCCTGATACATTGTAAATTATCTTTCAAAAGAATAAGCAATATTCCTTACCCTAAAAAAATTCTATGATTTATTTATTATATTTAATTAAAGAAAATTCTATTTATATAATATAATATTTTTCATTATAAATGTCATATTTTAGGAAGGTAGATATTATAAAAGTAATATGGTCATTGGAATAGCATTATAATTATAATGCATAATGTTCATCAAAGTATATCTGTTTCGATGAATATTTGATTACAATATATATTTCACTTAATTAGAAGTTTAATTTTATAAAATGGATGGAATGTTTGACTTGCATAAATAATTAACTAGAAAACAACTAATAAGTGAAGAATAATAACAAATATAAATGTAATCACTCATAACAAAAGAACATTTTGATCTTAATAAATTGTTTTTAAATATATTATATGATTTAAAAAAATGAAATATCTAATATTTAGAATTTTTTTTTTAAATTCTTCAGTTTTGAAATCAGAATGCCAAAATTAATCAATGATAAATTTTTTATAATTTTATGACACAGTCAAATATTTTGGTCAAAATTAAGTACGGTGTAAATATACGGTAACCGTTTTGACATCCTAATGGATTAAAAGTGATATAATAAATACCATAACATCATTTATGACCAAAAATGGGTTTTACCTTCAAAATAATTTATTTTTAAAGTAATAATATTAATTTTACAAACCTATAATGAATCCTCCAAAAACCTATGCTATATTTTAAGGTTTTAAAAACAATTTGTTTTGAACATGGTTCACTTTCACATCATGAGTGGTATTATTTTAAGGATTATGGTTCTTAAACTAATAAAATATTGTAAAACACCACTATTTTGTAGAAAACATGGGAAAATCCATGGGAAGTCTTGTGTTTCTTATTATTTTATAACATAGGGTCCAAAACCTAAGTTTAGAAATTAATAAATAATTCCCCTCTATTTTACTATATATACCCACCCAATATCTTATTTATCTTCACTAAAAACTTATTTAGCATGAATTTCCTCTCCCTATACCTATCTAAATCCATCCTAAGGCGTTCCAATGTTTTTAAGGAGCTTGTCTCAAGCTTTATGAAGCATCCTCTCAAGGTAAGGGATTCTCTTCCTATTCCTCTTCATTCAAGTACTCCCTTTGTTTTAAGCTTTTTGAATCTCAATTGATTATGTTATCATGTATTTATAAACATCCATTTAATTTCCAATTGATGTTCTAATAATGAGATATTATTTATCCCCTCTCATTATAATCTTTACCCAAGTCGTTACTATGCTAAAGTAAGGGATTCTCTTCTTTTTCCTCTTTACTCAAGTAGTTCCATTGTATTTATCCATTTGAATCTCAATTGATTATTATTTTTATATATTTAAAAATATCACTTTACTGTACAATTGATGTTCTAATAATGATATATTATTTATCCTCTCTCATTATAATCTTTACCTAAGTCATTATTATGTCAAAGTAAGGGATCTCACTCCTTTATTTTCCATTCAAGCTCCTTATTTGAACTTAGCCTTTTGATTCACAAATTTTCACGTTGTCATGTGTTTTTACACATACCTTTATTATCTATATGATGCCCAAGTAACGAGATGACATGTTTCTCTCTAATTAGTCTCTCCCATGAACTTTTATGTACACACTTTATGATGCTAAAATTATCCCTTGTTTTTCCATGCCAAATTTTCATATTGTGATTACCCAGTCCCACTTACATTTAAGGGTATTCACCTAGTTGTACATGTCTTTTATTGATTGGGGTATTCCATGTTTAAAATCCACACACCTTAATCAATGGATTAAAAGTGATTCAATATGTTCTTATGTTGTGTGGTCTTTGTGACACACAAATGCATGTGCATGATATAAATGTGATGGGTGAGATTGGAATTAAATTTCCCTCCAATGAATTATATAATGTTTTTATCTCAGGAGATACCATGTATGGTGCATAGAAGGTTAGCTCAATCACACTAAGTTATAATGACTTGGTAGTTAGCCTTGACTTATGCTTATGATGTAATGTTTAATGTTGTTGGCACATTCCTATGATGCCTTGGTGTTATCAACTTATGTCATGATTCTATGTTCATGATTATGATTCTCACATTTTTATGTCATCTTGTTATGCCTCTTGGCTCACATTTACTACTTTACATTATGTTATTCTTTGTGTTATTCCTTTACCAGGCTTTATAGCTCACTCATTTCTTATGTACATCCCCAAGTTATCTAAGGTGGATTTTATTTCATGTGATTTTTCACATCACTTTTGTATTTAAAATATGTTTTTATTGTTAAAGTATCCCTTAAATTAGTTAATTTATCTGTTTTGGATAATTTTCAAGTAAATTGTTAAATTAATGAAATTTATGTTTATTTTATTAATTTATGTTTGATTTTTAATTTATGTCGAGTTACGTATATAATATTTAATATTGAAGTTTCTTTTATGATATTAATTTAAATTTCCATTATTTAATTTGTGCTCTGTTTATTTAATTTTTCATTTTTTAAGTAATTAGTTATTTAATTTAAGTTTAATTTAATTTTAAATCTAATGACTTTAGTTATTTAATAATTTATTATATTTTATCATCGTTTCTTTTTAATTTGTAATTTAATAATTTAATAAAACTGGAATTTAATAATTTTAAATTTTTAGTTTTTAAAATTAGTTATTTTGATATTTGAATATATATATATATATATATATATATTTAATGGATTTTTTTTAATTCAATGATTTTTGTTTGGTTTGGATGGTGCAAAAGCTTCCATGTAAGCCAAAGTGTTGCATATCTAAATTGCAAAGGACCTATGTAACCAATTCTAACACAACCTCACATTTCTGAGGAAATTTTTGCTTAAAGGGGTTTTTTTTAATTTAATGGGTTTTCTTTATGTGGTAAATTGGGTTTATTGAGCGACAATTCAATAGGCGCTCCCCCATTTTTTTTCAAAATCCCCATACCGCCCCTCACCAACCCCCCTTATATATATAATTAGAATTAGAATTATAATAAATATATTTATAATAAATATAATCACTAAAAAATATAATAAATTTATAATAAATTTATTGTATTTATAACAATTATATAATTATAATAAATATATAATTATAATAAATATAATTATTATAATTTTATAAATACAATAAATATATAATTACAATAATTATATAATTATAAATATAATAAATATGTAATTATAAATATAATAAAAATAATAAATATATAATTATAAATATAATAATAATAATCAATATATAATTATAAATATAATAATTATAATAATTGTATATATCTAATAAATATATAACTAAAATAATTATAATAATTATATATAATTGAATATTTATAATAAATATATAATCAATATAATTATAAATATATAATTATAATAATTGTATATTTCTAATAAATATATAAATATAATAATTATATAATTACTATTATAATAAATATAATAATTATATATTTATATTTTTACTATAATTATAATAATTATATGTTTATATTTTATTATAATTATAATAATTATATATTTATTATATTTATAATAATTATAATAATTATAAAATTATAAATATAATTATAAGTATAAATATAATAAATATATAATTATATAATTATTATAATTATATAAGTGTTATAAATATATAAATATATAATTATTATAATTATATAAGTGTTAATTATATATTTATTATATTTATAATTAGAATTATATTTAATCTATAATTATAAATATAACAAACATATGATGTTAAATATAATAATTATATAATTACAATGATTATATAATTATAATAAATATATAATTACAATAATTATATAATGCTAAATATAATAAATATATAATTACAACAATTATATAATTATAAGAAATATATAATTATAAATATAATAATTATATAATTATAATAAATATACAATTACCATAAATATATAACTATAATAATTATATAATAATAATTATAATAAATATATAAATATAAATATAATAAATATGTAATTATAAATATGATAAATATATAATTATATTAAATATATAATTATAATAATTGTATATTTATAAAAAATAAATAAATACAAATATAATAATAATAATAAATATATAATTAAAATAATTATATAATGTTAATTATAATAAATATATAATTACAATAATTATATAAATATAAAATTATTACAATTATATAATTATAATAAATATAATAATTATAAATATATAATTATGATAATAAATATAATTATAATATAATTATAATAAATATACAACTATAATTAAAATAATTATATAATTGTATATATGATAAATATATAATTATAACAATTATAAAATTATAATAAATATATAATTTTAAATATAATAATTATATAATTATAAAAAATATACAATTACAATATTTATATTATAGTTATAATAATTATAATTATATGTGTTATAATTATAATAATTATAGTTATTATAATTATTATCATTATTATCATTATAAGAAATATATAATTATAATAACTATATAATTATAATAATTATATAATAATTATAAATATCACAATTATATATTAATTATATTTATAATAATTACAATTATTATATTATTATA
The DNA here is from genome assembly GCA_963277665.1 of Viscum album. Lineage (NCBI taxonomy): Eukaryota > Viridiplantae > Streptophyta > Magnoliopsida > Santalales > Viscaceae > Viscum > Viscum album. The sequence goes on along the minus strand of OY728164.1, from coordinate 406,639,708 downwards.
TTATTATAATTATCTAATTATCTAATTATTATAATTATATTTATAATTATAAATATATAAATATATTATTATAATAATTATAATAATTATATTTATAATTATAATAATTATATTTATAATTATAATAATTATATTTATAATTATAAATATAATAAATATTTAATTATATAATTATTTTAATTATAATAATTATATAATTACATATTTATTGTAATTATATTATTATTAATTATAATTATAAATATAATAAATATATGATTATAACACTTATATAATTATAATAATTATATAATTATATATTTATTATATTTATAATTATAATTATAATTATATTTGTATAATTATTATAATTATAATTATAATTATATTTTTATAATTATTATAATTATAATAAAATATAATAAATATACAATAATTATAATTATAATAAAATATAAATATATATTTATTATATTTATTATAATAATTATTATATAATTATTATAGTTATATATTTATTAGAAATATACAATTATTATAATTATATATTTATAATTATATTGATTGTATATTTATTAGAAATATACAATTATATATAATTATTATAATTATTATAGTTATATATTTATTAGAAATATACAATTATTATGAATATTATATTTATAATTATATATTGATTATAATTATATATTTATTATTATTATTATTATATAATTATTGTAATTATATAATTATTGTATTTATATAATTATGATAATTATATTCATTATTATTATATCTTTATTATAAATATATAATTGTTATAAATATAATAAATATAATTATAAATTTATTATATTTATTTTAGTGATTATATTTATTATAAATATATTTATTATAATTATAATTATATAAATATATATATATATATATAAGATATATATATATATAGGGGTTTGGGGAGGGGTGGCATGGGGAAATCTAAAAAAAAGGTTGAGCGCCAATTCAATTGGCGCTTTAGGGTGTTTCTAAGAGCAATTTCTTAAATACAAAAAGAGTTAACTCATAAAATAATTAAAAAAAACACCCTTTGGTCAAAAAAACCCACATCTAACTTGGGAGTTAGGGCACTAAAGAGGAACCGAGGGTCTGACTTGGGAGTTAGGACACCTGATGAAGTAAGGCTGATTGAGCTCAGATAAGGAATTGAAGAAGAAGCATTTTTTGATTGAAGCCAAGGAAGAAGAACCCCTAACATAATTGCACGAAGAACTCGCATCGAGATCTATCAAAGAATAATCCTGAGCTCAGTGATCTAAAATCAAATGGAGAAGATCGCCTGGGGTTGAAGAAGATGAAGGCCACTGTCGAGTTGTCCAAACCAGTGAACCACATGCGTGCCGTCAAAGCTTCCTGCGCCGATAGCTAAAGCATTTTGAAGAAGATGACCAATTTTTGAAGGTGGCAGACTAAGGTCGAGTTTGCGCGACTGGAGTGTGGTTCTTCATCTCAATCGAGACCGATGAGTTCTGATCCAATCTGGAGAGCTTCGTGTTTCCCAGGTATGACCACCTCCACGCTTCGATACCTAGGTTATGATCTGCTATGAGTGAAGGAAGAAGATGATTCAAAGATTTAGGGAGATTGATTTATCAAAAATGAATTTTCTGAGCTGAGTTAGGATGAATCTTGGGTTCGGAGAAATGACGAAACTGTTATTTCATTCGAAGCTGGATGTGTTCTAGACAAATGGGTTATCTCTGCATTTGAGATCGATGTGCAGATTTGAGTTTCTTTAATGTTTCGATCTATGTTGGCTAGTTATTACTCTTGTTTCAGGAATTTATTAATGGTAACGGGGGCTTGTTTTCTGCAATTCCATTGAATATGGGTGCACACATAGTGCTTGACCAAATGTCGCAGTTGAGATTTCTGTCAACATTGTATGAAATTGTAGAGATCGAAACAGTTTGAGATGCTGGTTTGTTTGTGTGCACGCAAGCTGGAGGAAGTCAATGAAGTGCAAAAAAAATCAAAGACAACTTACAATCATGTGCCAATTTAAAATAATGAAAATCTAATGATTTAAAGAGAAATCATTGTTAATGTGTAATAAATCAATTGAAATTGGAAAACATCATTTTGAGATGAAGCCTGTGCATTGGGGGTGTCACCATCCAGTTAGAGGAGAAAGGCTAAAATCACAGTATTTTCATTGGGGTAAGATGAAGAACAACTTTGAAGTGTTCCACGCAGAGTGTCCTAATTTTTAGTTAGTTTTGAAAATATCTTATTTCTTATCTAAATAGGGCATCAGGCAATTGTTTTTGGGGGGGGAGGGCATCATTCTATTCTATAAAATCTCTCTCTTCTCTTCTTTTCTGTCTCTATTGTAATCTTGTGTTTTGTAAACAATAATTGTTTGTTTGTTATGTTTTCTCTGTGATCTCCTACCTCAGGACATGGTGGGATAATTTTCACACCTAGTTCCAAAAAGTGAATTACATCACTTCTTAAAAATCAAATACCAGTTTGATCATTGAAATATTCTTTCACTCTTAGCAGATTGTAATTGAGAGTTGGGGAGATGTGATGGAACACTCATTTGTAGGAATGGTTTGATACTCTAAACTTCTTATTCGTTTTTCTCATTTTCTCTTGTCTTCTCAACCAATTTTTTCAGGATAGGTCATGTGATTTGTCAACCTAGTGATGATCACTTTTTCATGGAAGAGATTCAGTGCGGAATTGATTTGATCTAGAGGTACTTTTCATAGTTTGGAGATCACTCGTGTAGAGGATGCGATATTTTTTGTATTCATTAATTTTTGGGGATTGAGAGGTGCATATACTGAGAGATTGAGTGTGCATTGCGTGAGGTTTTTCTCAGTGATTTAATATTTTTTGACTAGTGATAGGCAGTTGAGAGTAAATCTTTTTGAAGCTAGTTCACATTCTTGCTAACTTTCATTTCTTTGTTTCTTCTCTATTTTTTTCTTTCATCTTTTACTTCCTCATTTTTTTCACATTTCATCATCACTATTTCTTGTTTTCTTCTTCTGGTTTTGAAATAAATAAATAAAAATATTTTTGAAGTATTACTAGGATGAACACACTACCTCCTTGAGACTGACTCATCGGTTAGTCATTGTGCTATATCTAGTAAAAATATAAATGTATCTTTGATATTTCAAATGACAGGCTATCAAAAAATAATCATTGTTTCCAAGGAAGTAGGTTTGTTTTTTTGATTCTTAATTTTAAATTTCATACTTAAAAAAACTTTAAAAAATTGAAACCACCTTTAAATCTTAAGACATTGTAGGATTTCTTGCATATAAAGTCACAGAACAATTTGAAATTTAAAGTGAATAATATTTCCTTGAAATTATTAAATATTTTAAAGAGTTCAGGAAACCTACTATGGAATCCTTAGAAAAATAATTAAAAGGATTTTCACATCTTTTCCAGGAGTTTTATCCAAAATAGGTTCATCAAGAAGAACACATCCTCCTGTCAGTTGAGGAGGAGGTTGAAGTGGTTGAATCAAGGCTAAAAATGAAATATCCTCATGTTGAGTAATTTTTTAAGAGCTGGTAAGAGATGGGGGATACAGAAATTGAAGAATCGGGACAAATTTTTGAGAAACATTTAATTTCAAATTTTCATTTTGATAATTTCTACTACACAGACTTGTTTACTAATTCTTTCATGATAGAATGGGTCAAACCAGCACCAGAATTTCTCTCATTTTCCATGGAAGATACCATATATGAGGTGTTTAATTTTCAAGAGAGGCTCTAGGATGTTGAATACCTCACTTCTAACCCAAAACCACTTCCAGGGGAACTTTTTGATCAAATGGAAGAATAAGCTGCACACATTCAGGGAGTTGGAACTTTTATGCAAGAAGCTGAGTTTTTATTAATTCTGATTATTTTGATCATGGTTTTGATTGTGTTCTTATCCATGTAGATATTCAATAGGAATCTCATATTTGTGATTTCCTATAAAGTAATTAGGAATTAGAGATTGCACCTAAAGAGGGAATTTTGGAGCTGCCAATGTTTATTAAAAATCTAAGTATGGGAGCAACAGAGTAAGAGGTGGTTTATGAGATGTGTAATAGTGCAATAGTGAATGATGATACATCTATGATTTTCAATAATGAACTTTTAGAGGAGATTGAACCAGATGAAAAATCACATCCAAGAATTGAATCTTTAAAACCTATGCACATCATTTCTTAAGTTGAAGAAGAGGGGATGTACTTATTCATTTTTCCCCTCCATTACTTTACAAGTGGTACACTGTCGAGGAGTTGGATTAGGTTTAATCTAAAAATGGGTTCTTCCACGAGATATATAAGTTGCAAGACACTCACACTAGTAAAAATCACATATGGTTGTTTCTAAGCAAAAATCAACACCCACCAAGTGATTGAGGATGAACCCAAGGTTGTCCATCTATAGAAAGAATAAATACATCATCTCTTGGGGGTTTAACCCAATATTATTTTGTTAATATTTTTTTATTTCTTTTCACTTGTTTTTTATTTCTTTAATCAAAGTTTTTAGTATCTATTGTAGGAAAATAATAATATGACAATACATTCCATCATGTGGCAATCCATCTCGATTAACATCTTTCTAATCAGCTGAGCTTCCATTTTGTGTCCTTCCACCCTATTTTTTAAGAGTTTAATTTCCAATTACATAATGTAAATCAAGTGTGGGGGAGGGTACACATTTTTTATGCTAATATTAAATTTTTTATTTCTGAAATAAATGTCAAACATGCTACTAATATAACACCCCAATCTTCAGTGGTACACTTATTTTTAAATAATTCAATAGCTTGTGTTGCACACAACATCGAGTTCGATGCGCACCATGACTTACCAAACTAGCTGTTTAAAAAAGCAGTTATGAATAATATTAACCAAATTATGAAATTTATAAATTTTATTTTTCAAAATAGACTTCATTTTTGTATTTGGAATATCAAAATTAGCTTATGGGGAATTTTGGGTATTTTTTTAAAAAGTTTCATCTTTTGATGAATAGTGAAAAATACTGCATTATTGTTAAAAACTGACTTTTTCATTTAAATAATTATTTTACTTAAAATTATTTTAAAGTTACAATAGATATATAATAAATACATTAGTCCAATGTAGGTCATAGGAATCATTTTTATAATATAATTAGATATAAAATTTTTATTAAACTTTTGAACGTCTCTTTTACCGGCTTTCTAACCACATCTGCAGATTAGTATTAAACATAATTTTACTGCTTCTGTGAATTGAATTTTGAAAAACAAACATATATGGTTGTAATCAGTATAAAAAATGTGGTATAATAGTATCAAAATAATTTTTGGTAAATAGTAACTTTTGAATTTTATTTACCACGGTTAAAGGTAAATAGGGTAATAAAGGTAAAAATAATAATATTATAATATAATATTACCCTACCGCTTGTCCTAATTTCATTAAATAAGTTTTTTTGGACCAAAATCAACCTTATGTTGAAAATATGATCCTTTTTAGGCCCCCTGTGTTAGATTAGGACATTTATTATGTTTTATTTAAAGAGTTAAAAATGACATATTCAAATATTAATAACTATATCGTTTTTAATATGTGGATAAATAAGTGATACGGTCGACTATAAATAGTCTTTAGAAAGATAAAATGATTATCTACATAATGGTAATTTATTTATAATTTTAGGAAATAAATAATTAAATTAAATGATGACACAATAATGATGCAGTAATTGAATTATTAAAGGAAGAATCAATTAAATGATATTAAAAATATTAAAATAAATATAATTTGATTTAATTAATGACATACATGAATTTTATAGATAACATAGACATGTTAATGACATATTTAAAGTATTTATTCAAAGTTATCGTGTTTTTTTTGATATTTTTAAAAATTCAAATATTGAATAGTATTAAAATTGACATAAATGATACTTTAAAATAAATAATATTTGATTAAATGTTATAAAGTTCATAAAAATCTCAGGTTTATCCAACTAACTAGTATAATGTCAGATATGTCATAAATGATCCAATTGAGGTTTGTTTGGAATTTTATAATAATTATATTTACCCTATAGTATAAAAAAACAAGTTGTCACAGCAAAAGATTAATTATTAAACTAAGAGTTAAAGTCAAAAGATAGGGTTAATTTTGTGACAGAAACATATTTAAAATCTATTGGTTGAGAGTATTTTGACCCATCCTCATCTTAGCTGTGAAATAACTCATTTTGGAGCTTTTTGAAATCAGAAATCAAATTATAAAAAATTAATATTTTTGGAGTTTCCAAAAGTGCCACTCCCCATTATTTTAAAAGGAAACCTATCCTCTTTTATTCGCAGCTCTAAATCCATTTTCCTCGACCAAAACCTACCCAATTATTCTCCCAACTTCCTTCACTTCATTCCATAGACCACACTTTGGCCAGAAATCAATCCTAAAGATTCCTTTTGTGCAAATTAAAAGGAGACGCTCAAAGAAGAGATAATTGTTTTACTAATTCCATTCAATTTCTTTTCTTATTCTACTTCCTCTTTCTATGTAGTTTTCATACCGAAGTAATAAATTCAGTATCATCTTCATGTTGGGATGTTATTATAATTATGGAAAAACTATATTCCTCCATTTATCCATCATATGAATAACAATATCACCATGCATGCGTACGACTTACCGTCTTCACGTTGTGGTGTAATTTTTTATTCAACACTACTTTATTTAGATGAGTATAATTATGAGTATAATAGATATAAATAATTAATATAAAATGATAATGATTCTGTATAATTAATATACCCTTCAATTTCATACCATTTAACCATTAAGGGAATGATATTGTCACTCATGTATACGTACAACATATCGTCTCCACGATGCGATGAGATTCATTCTCCATGTTAACCATTCAAGAATGATTATAAAATTTATATGATGAGTAAAAATAAAAATTATGAACTTAATATCATTTTGGGTATGAATAAAATACATCCTAACAATAACAAACATGACTTACACGACAAAACAAGAATGGGAAACGAAGCAATTTACACCCGAAATAATGGTAATACTAAAATATTATTAACAAAACTATATAAGAAGATCATACATGATATCATAAATATGTATATAGTTATAGTATAATTTAATAACATACTTTAATCATTATACATGAGGTTAACACACCCTTGACTAAAGGAAAGTACAAGGTAAGAGTTAATTTCACAATCTCTTTATTATCTGAGATTGTTTATACGTAAGTATCTACTAGGACATCATTATCATCAATGTCTATGTTTCATAAAATGTATTTTAAAATATTATCGAGCTTTTTTTTAAAGATTGTTTTACCCATATTTAACTTTTTATATAAAACTTTTTGAAAGGAATCTTTCCGTTGTTTTCCAAATGAGGTACTTTATGAATTTTTCGACAAATTAAGGAAAGAATGTTTTTTAACTTATACGATGAAAGTGGCTATTTTTCACCGTTATAATGCCTTAAAATTTTTAATCTTCCCTTACAATCTTATAAGATTATTTTCATAAGAAATGTTTTCTTTTATAATTATGTGGATTTTAAATAATTTCAAAGTAAAAAAGGGATATTTCTCTCAAAGAGTTTTAATAAATTTATTAGATTATTTTCATCTATGTCAACATACTTTGTTGGATTTTATGCTTGAATGAGGTTGATCTGTTATGATATAATCTTTCATATTGTATTGAAGGTTTTATGATTTGTTTGATTATGGATGTGCTATTTTTATACCATTCATGATTTATAGTTAAAGTATTAACATTTTGTATGCTCGTTTTAATACGAATGTTTATGTTATGTTTCACCCTTTTCATGTGATGAATGCATTGGACTTAGTAAGTGATGGGTGAGGCCCGCTATAGCCCCTCGATGCATTGTTAGGTCTCATGAGACAAAATAGTGTCTTGAAACAACACCTTGACGATATGATTATTTATGGTCTTGGCACAAGGCCTTGACGGTATGGTTATGATGCCCAACATTATGCATTCCTTCATTATGTGTTTAGTTGTTGATATTTCATGTGATTATTCAAAAAGTATAATATCCATGTGAATGTTTAAATGGAATTATTTGATTTATTATGTCCATATCATACTGAAGATTATGTTTAAAAGGCTTCTGTTTCTGTTTTATACCTTTCCTTAAAAAGTTTATGCTTATTTATGATAGCTTCTGCTATATTCTTTATCCTTATTGGGAATCTGAACTCACTCCTTTCTTAGGTTTTACTTTTCCCCAGGATACGAAGAATTATATTATGACTGACCTACAGGGATAATCTAAAGGATATGATTGTTTTCAAATGAGACACTGTGTTGTTTTCATTTCAAGATGTAATGTAAAACTTATGTTTGTATCTAGTATTTCCAAGGCTACTAAATTGATATGTCCTTCTGGATTTGATTTTCTTGTTATCATTTCAATGTAATAAAATAATGCATCAACTCTGGCTAACTAGGGTTGGGGAGTTACAACAAAATTTAACTTTCTCGAATTTTTTTATGTTGTCCAAAAAGAGTTAATGCATGTACACTTTAAAGATTGTTTTGTAAGTGTTGTGTTGAGAAGAATTTTGTTGAAGCATATTTCCAATATTTTTAAATGATCAACAAGAGATACTAGTCAGAGAAACTTGAATCAAACTCCTATAACATTTACTTTGGTTTTATCTTGTTTGAAATTTATAATTATGGTATTTACATCTTTTATTTTTTCTTTTTGTAAGAGCTAGAAATTTGAAACTATAGGGACTTACTCAAAAATAAAAAGAAGGGAGTGAAATTAATTTACTTCAAGTGTTAAATCTTTTAACCATGGGAGTAATAGTTTTAATTATACTACTTTTATTATTATTTTTGGTTTAAAAATATGTTTCTTTTTGTATGGGGTGTAATAAATGATTGTATAGTTTATATTTAAGTGCTTTTACATTCTGAATTAACCATGTAAAACCTTACGATCATTGCCTCTTTAATAGAATTTGAATTCTGAATTTGTTCCTTCTATACTCATCTTGGCGGCTTATTGACTACATTTTTGAAATTCAAAGTGTAGCATAAAACCTATCAGAAAAATCTTTGTTAGTGTTCTTGAATTGTTAAGTAGTAACTGGTAAGTGTTATTGTGCATGTTGTGATAGTTTTTTTTTGTGGAAAAATATTTTTGAGCTTTCTTGTGACCCTCAAACATGACTCATTCAGTACTGAATTGAATATATTTTTGAATCTACATTGTCAAATTTTTTCCTCTGACTTTTACATTTAACAATGGGGGTATTTTTGGGTTTTAAGTGTAGGGAATAGGTCTTTTAATGTGTTAATTTGTGTTATAATGTAAGCACATCAAAAACCATTTTTTTAAATTGTGAGTTTTTTTGAATAACTTAGGAAATTCGATGGATGAAAATTTTTCTCAAATTTGAGGGTTGTGATGACACTTTGAGAAATTTAATCTTTAATAACTATTACATTTAATTGAGTATATCATTTTTCTTATCCTCTTGAAAAAATGGATTTCAGTAAAATCTTGGGAGAATGTCATATGATTTTTTCTTACTTAGAAATTTTTAATTTGATTTTAACTCGTAAGATATACATACAAATAGGTTATGAAATGAAAATCTAAATCTTGGTTGAACTCATTCATTCGTTATTTTCATTCTTTATTCAACAAACTGTTAGATGAGTTATTTATTCCACCAATAATTTTTCACTTCACCGCATCCAATGGTCGGTCTATTTATTACAGCTTCTTAAATTATGTGACTCTGTTCACATAGAGGTAAAGTTTAGTTTGTACTTTCACTTGGATGAAAATTGAAATTTTTATATTTTTTTAAATATTTTCAATTTAAATATTTTTTTTAAAATAGTAATTTATTTTTCACTAAAGAAATTTGATTTGATAGGGAATTTATTTTTCACTAATTAAAATAATTCATGAGGGAGAATCAATATAAAAATTGATTCTTAGTGTCATTTCAATTTTTCTATTTTGAAGTTTATTTTCTACTATTAAAATGTTCTAAGTGGTTGCTTACGGGAAAACAACATCTTAAGTGTGGGATAATTTGATACGACCTTTATTTCATTTGATTTATCACATCAATTTTATGTTTAAATCATGTTTTAATTGTTAAAATATTCCTTAAACTAGTTAATTCATGTGTTTAGTTAATTTTCAAGTAAATTTTTAAATTAATTAAATTTATGTTTATTTTATGAATTTAGTTTGATTTTTAATTTGTGTCGAGTTATGTATATAATATTTAATATTGAAGTTCCTTTTATGATATCAATTTAAACTGTTATTATTTAATTTGTGATCTCTTTATTTAATTTTTTATTTTCTTGTTTTTTTTAAGTAATCAGTTGGTTAATTTAAGTTTAATTTAATTTCTAATCTAATGACTTCAGTTATTTAATATTTTTTATATTTAATTTTTTTCAAGTTTTATATATAATATTTCATATTGGAGATTATTTTAAAATATTTAATAATTTGGGTTTCGTCGAGCTCATAGATCCAAAATAAAATGGAGAAGATCACTGGTGTTTGAAGAAGATGAAGTCCATCGTCAAGTTATCCAAACAAGTGAACCCAATGTGTGTCGTCGGAGCTTCTTGCACCGACTGCTGAATCCGCTAATAAACCAAGAGTTGAAGATGATGACACTATTGGAATTTTGAAGAAGATGACTGATTTTTAAAGCAAACAGTCCAAAGATGAGATTCCTTGGCTAGAAATTTTTTAGATATAGGGAAAATAAAAAAACTAATTCCTAATATACCTTCACGGGAAAACAATTTCTCAAAGTAGAACAAAAGTCACTGTGTAAAACAACGACTCCTTTGAAATAAATTGGAAGAAGTTTTTTTTATATTCTTGTTTTGTGCGTGTATGTGTCTATATATGTATATATAAACAAAACAAAAGGAAATTAACAATTAAACTGTATTTATTTGTTTTTAAATGATTCTATAGATAATATAATTAATAATAAAGATATAATTACTAATAATTTATAATAGTGAATGTAAATAAATAAATTAATAATATATTTAATTTGATATTTAAAAATAATAAATAATAATTAATCATTTAATAAATATTAATTATTTTATTATTATTTTAGTTAATAATAATAGTTATTATTAAACAATAATATTTTGTTTCATGTAAATTATTTTCTATTTATTATATTTACGACTAATAATACTATTAATAATAATAATGATGATCATGTAAATAATAGTATTATTAATAATTATTATTATTATAAAATAATAGATTAATTATTATGACTTTATAAAAATAATATATTAATTATATTTACTATTATTAATAAGTAGAATATATTAAGTATTTTTATTTTTATAATTAATTATTGTATTATTATTAAGTCATATATTATTATAAATATTTATTATTTTCTATTTTTTATGAAATTATATTCATTTTCAGTTATTTTATATGTTTTGATTGCATGCCTTGAATTTCATTTAGAATCTAACTATAATTTATATTTTATAAGCTTTTAGAGTTAACTACTTCTTTTAAAGTCCAAATGTTATGTTTTCAAACTACTTTGTTTTGTATCATCTACATTATTGTCTCTTTATTATTTTGATAAAAATATTCTTATTTTAAATTAGTTTTTATGTGTTTAGTCCATGTTTAAACATTCATTTTGATTGTATTTATAGTTTATTTTTTATCAGCTTTCAAAGTCACTTACTTGAAACACAATAAAACTTATTATGTTTCAAGTAGGTAACTTTAAAAGCCTATAAAATATAGACTATAAGTACAATATCAATGAAACCTAAAACATGAATTAAACATATAAAAAATAGTTGAAAAAATCATAAATATAAAAAACCAAAACTAATTTACATGACATAAATTTTATTGATTAAAAACATAACATTTACACTTCAAAAAAAATTATGCGCATAAAATATAAAATAAATAAGATATAAATGAAATTTAAAACAGGCACCGTACAAATAAAAATTAATAGAAAATAAAATGAAAATAAAAAAATAATTTAAAAAATGTCAATTTTAAACTAATAATGAACACTTTGAGTCATATAGGGCACACCGTGTATCAGATTTAGGTGCAACTCACTCCTAAACATCACAAATGACTTATGTATCGTTATCCTAAAATATAAAAACAATCTGAATGTTCTTTCTTAGTTTTGAGTATTTCACTTGTGTTTTTAACTAAAATGTCATTTTAAAATAAAAACACCTACTTTGAGTCATACCAGCCACATCATGTGTCAGTTTGACATCAGACTGATTCCTACATGTCAAAAATTACTTATGAATTGTTTTCCTAAATTATCAAAAAAAATCTAAACATGTTTGCTCAGTTTTCAATGAGTGACACATGTTTTGAACTAAAATGTCAATTTTAAATTAATAACAGACACTTTGAGTCATACCAGACACACTATCTATCAGATTGAGGTAAAGCTAATTCCAAAACATCACAAATCACTAATAGATCTTTTTCCTAAAGTATCAAAACAATCTGAATGCCTTTGCTCATTTTTGATCATGTCATTTTTCATTTTTACAAAAAATATTGTCAATTTTAAATAAAAAGACACACATGAAGTCATACCAGTCACACCGTGTGTTGTATTGAGGTGCGACTGATTCTTACACATCAAAAATAAATTATTAAATATTTTCCTAAAGTATTAATACAATCCGAATGCATTTTCCTAGTTTTGAGTATATCACTTGTCCTTTTTACTAAAATTAATGTCGATTTTAAATAAAAAGACACATTTGGAGTCATACCAATCACATTGTGTGTCTGATTGAGGTTTTAATGATTACTAAATGTAAAAAATCACTTATGGATAATTTTCCTAAAGTATCAAAACAATCTGAATGTGTTTGCCTAGTTTTGTGTATATCACATATCATTTTTACTAAAATTAATATCGATTTTAAATAAAAAGAAAAACTTGGAGTAATATTGGTCACACCATGTGTCAGATTGAGGTGAGACTAATTACTCTACATTACAAATGACTTATGAATCATTTTCATAAATTATCAACACAATCTGAATGGGTTTGGTCGGTTTTGTGTATGTCACTTTTCCTTTTTACTAAAATGAATGCCCATTTTAAATAAAAAGAAACACTTGGAGTTATACCGGTCACACAGTGTGTAAGATTAATATTAGAATGAATCTTTCATGTCACAAATAATTCTAAGACAACTTTCATAAGATTTCATGTCAATTAGAGATCATTTTTTGTGGTTTAAATCGTCAAACATGCGTTTAACATTTTAAATTACTGAAAATGTGTTTTCAGTTGTTTTGGGAAAACAATACATAATATTGATACATATTCAATTCCTTAAATTCAAAAATCAATCTATGGTTGTTTTCCTCTGATTTCATAGAAATATGAGCTCATTTGGTCAGTTCTCCCACTATGAACCACATTTTTAAAGACTGACATTTTCTAGAAACTCCGTATTTAGTCCGTTCGAGCACATCACACATCATATTGATGAAAAGTATTCTTACACACATCAAAATAATAATAATATTGTTGTTATAATATTTCACATTAATTGGACATCATTTTCTATGGTTTTAACGGCCAAGCACGCGTTTTAGCATTTTAAATTACTCAAAATATGTTTTCAGTCATCTCAGGAAAAAAAATCCTTGACTTGATGTGTCATCAATTACTAAAATTAAAAAATCAATATACAGTAATTTTCCTATGATTTCACAACAATCCAAACTCATTTGTTCATCACTCCCTCTATGGCACGTGTTTTTAAAAACTGTCATTTTCTAAAAACTCTTTATTTTGTCTATTCGAGTACATCACATGTCAGATAGTTGCATCGTCTACTTACACATGTCAAAAATAATTCTAAGATAGATGTGATAAGATTTCACATCAATTGGAGATCGGTTTCTATGGTTTTAATAGTCAAACATACGTTTTATCTTTTTAAATTACATAAACTATGTTTTCAGTCATCTCAGAAAAAAGTCACCTCGGTTTGATGCGCCATCGATTCCTAAAATTCAAAAATCAATTTATGGTTGTTATTTTGTGATCTCACAACAATCTTATCTCATTTATTCGACTCCCCCATTGTGGTGCATGTTTTTAAAGACTGACATTTTCTAAAAATTTTCTTATTTAGTCAATTTAGACACATTTCACGCCGGATTGATCCGCCGTCTACTCACACCAGTCAATAATAATTATAAAATAGATTTCATAAGATTTCATGTTAATTGGACATTGTTTTCTTTGGTTTTAACCATCAAACACATGTTTATCATTTTAAATCACTAACTGCTCATTTTTATTTAAAATTGACATTACTTTTTGTAAAAAAGACAAGTGACATATTCAAAACTGAGAAAAATGCGTTCATATTGTTTTGATAATTTAGTAAAAAAATCCATTAAGTCATTTTTTCGGATAGGAATCATTCACACATCAATCTGATACACGGTGTTCCTGATATGAGTCAAAGTATCCATTATCTATTTAAAATTGACATTTTAGTTCAAAACATGCATCACTCAATGAAAACTGAAAAAACTCATTCATTTTCTCTTGATAATTTAGGGAAATGATTCATAAGTAATTTTTGATGTGTAGGAATAAGGCTCACATCAAACCGACACATGATGTGATCGGTATGACTCAAAGTGCATGTCTTTAGTTTAAAATGATATTTTTGTTAAAAAAAGTGGCATACTAAAAACTAAGAACACTCATTTAGATTATTTTTATACTTTAGGGTAATGATACATAAGTTATTTTTTACTTGTAGGAGTCAACCGCATTTCAATCTAATACACAGTGTACCCAGTATGACTCAAAGTGGCTGTTGTTAGTTTAAAATTGAAATTTTAGTTCTAAATGCATGTCACTCATTGAAAACTAAGAAAAAACTCTCAGATTCCATTGATAATTTATAAAAATGGTTCATAAGTAATTTTTTATTTTTATGAATCAGTATCACGTTAAATCAACACACTATGTGACCGTTATGACTTAAAGTGTGTGTTTTCAGTTTAAAATGACATTTTAGTTAAAAAACACAAGTAAAATACTCAAAAACAAGAAAATACATTTGAATCGTTTTGATACTTTAGGACAAAGATCCATAAGTCATTCTTGACATGTAAGAATCAGCCTCACCTTGATCCAATACACGGTGTGCCCAGTATGACTCAAAGTGTCTGTTATCAGTTTAAAATAGACATTTTAGTTCAAAATGTGTGTCACTCACTAAAAATTGATAAGACAAGCTCCGATTATCTTTATAATTTAGGAAAATAGTTCATAATTCATTTGTAATGTGTAGGAATTAGTCTTGTGTTAAACCCACACACGATGTGACTAGTATAATACAATGTATGTGTTTTCATTTTAAAATGAAATTTTAGTAAAAAAACACAAACGAAACACTCAAAACCGAGTAAACTCATTAAAGTTTTTTTGATAATTTATAACAATGATCCATAATTCATTTTTATTGTGTAAATTAATTTTGGTTTGTTATATTTATGAATTTATTTTACATTTAAGTTATATTTTATATGTTTAATCCATGTGTTATGTTTCATTATGTAAAATGATCCATAAGTCATTTGCAACGTATAAGAATCAGTCACACCTCAATCTGACACATGGTGTGACCGATATGACTTGAATTGTGTATTTTTATTTAAAATTGACATTAATTTTAGTAAAAAGGGAAAGTGACATACTCAGAACTAAGCAAAAACATTCAGGTTGTTTTGATACTTTAGGATAAGGATCCATAAGTCATTTGTGAAATTTAGGAATCAGCCACTCCTCAATATGATACATGGTGTGTCTGGTATGAATCAAAGTGTCCTTTATGAGTTTAAAATTGAAATTTTAGTTCAAAACATGTGTCACTCCCTGAAAATTGAGCAAATACGTTCGAATTCTTTTGATAATTTAGGAGAATGATTCATAAGTAATTTTTACGTGTAGGAATCAATCTCACATCAAACTGACACATGATGTGACCAGTTGACTCAAAGTCTGTGTTTTTAGTTTAAAATGACATTTTAGTTAAAAACACAAGTGGCATACTCAAAATTAATAAAACATATTCATATTGTTTTGATACTTTAGGAAAATGATGCATAAGTCATTTTTGATGTGTAGGAGTCAGTCGTACCTCAATTTGATATACGGTGTGCCCAATATGACTCAAAGTGGCCGTTTTGAGTTTAAAATTGACATTTTTAAAATTAATTTTTTAATTTCCTTTTATTATCAATTAATTTTTATTTGTACAGTAAATTTTTTAAATTTCATTTATGTCTTATTTATTTTATATTTTATGTGCATAATTTTTTTGAATCGTAAGTGTTATGTTGTTAATCAATAAATTTTATGTCATGTAAATTAGTTTTGATTTTTTATATTTTTTTATATTTTTAACTATTTGTATATGTTTAATCCATGTTTTAAGTTTCATTGATATTTAACTTATAGTTTATATTTTATAGGCTTCCAAAGTTACCTACTTGAATCATAATAAGTTTTTTTGTGTATTTCAAGTTGGCGACTTTGAAAGCTTATAAAAAATAAACTATAAATATAATCAAAATGAAATTTAAATCATAGTCTAAACACATAAAAAATAATTAAAAATAATAATATTTTCATTAAAATAATAAATAGACAATAATATAGATGATACAAAACAAAGTTGTTTAAAAACATAACATTTGGAGTTTAAAACAAGTAAGCAACTCTAAAATATTATAAAATATAAATTATTGTTAGATTCTAAATGAAATTTAAGCTATACACTTAAAGCATATAGGATAACTAAAAATGAAAATAATTTCATAAAAAAATAAACAGAAAATATTAAGGATTAATAATAATATATGAATTAATATTAATAATACTATAATTTAATAATTTAATAATTAATTAACATATTATACTTATTAATAATAGTAAATATAATTAATAGATTATAATTATTAAGTCAAAATAATTAATCTATTACTTAATAATAATAATATTTAATAATAATACTATTATTTACATGATCATCATCATCATTATTAATAGTACTATTAGTTGTAAATATAATAAACAGAAAATAATTTATATGAAACAAAATATTTTTATTTAATAATACATAATTATAATAATATTATTATTAACTAAACTAATAATAAAATAATTAATATTCATTAGATGATTAATTATTACTAATTATTTTTAAATATCAAATTAAGTATATTATTAATTTATTTATTTATATTCACTATTGGAAATTATCAGTAATTATATTTTTACTATTAATTATATTATCCATAAAATTATTTAAAAATAATTTAATATGGTTTAGTTTTTAAGTTTGTTTTATTTTGTTTATTTATATACACACATACAAAACAAAAATATAAAAATAAAAAATAAACATTTAAAAAAATATATAGGTGTACGCATTTTCAAAAAATGCCTTTTGTGAAATTTATTGGAAGAAGGAAATTTTCTATTTAGCACCTTCTTCCATTTTATTTCAAATGATCCATTGTTTTACACATCACCTTCTTACATTTTATTTCAAACAATCCATTGTTTTACCCAGTGCCTTCTGCCACAAAATCCTCCCCCATGGATCATACTAATTTGGGATATTGTTTTCTTAGTAAGGTATATCAACAATTCATTTTTTTATTTTCTATATATCGAAAACAAAATTAGGGTTCTTCATCTGAATCAAGACTGAGTAGTTCTGAGCCAATCTGAAGATCTTAGTGTTTCCTAGGTATGACCACCTCCACAGTTTGATGACTAGATGATGATCAACTGTGAATGAATAAATATGACGATTCGAAGCTTTAGGGAGCTTGAGTTATTGAAACTAAATCTTACGAACCGAGTTAGGCTAAATCTTGGGATTAGAGAAATGATGAACCTAGTTTGTTGGTCGAATCTTGTGGCATTCTATACCAACGGATGAGCTTCTCAATTAAGATCAATGTGCATATTTGAGTTTATTTCATGTTGAGATCTATGTTCACTAGTTTTTTTTCTTATTTTTGGGATTTATTAAGGAAGATAGGGGCTTGTTTTCTCCAATTCCACTATTTTTCTATTGAATATGGGTGCACACATGGTGTTTGACCAAATGTCGTAGTTGAGATTTATGTTAACATTGTTTGGAATGGTAAAGCTCAAACCAATTTGAGATGGTGGTTTGTTTATGTGCATGGGAGCTTATGAATATAAATAAAGTAATTAATAATGTATTAATAATAATTATATCTTTATTATTAATAATTTGATGGATAATATAATTAATAATAAATATATATTTATTAATAATTTATAAAAGTGAATATAAATAAAGTAATTAATAATATATTTAATTTCATATTTAAAAATAATTAGTAATAATTAATCATCTAATCAATATTAATTATTTTATTATTATTTTTGTTAATAATAATAATAATAATATCATTAATTATTATTAAATAATAATATTTTGTTACATGTAAATTATTTTCTATTTATTATATTTACAACTAATAATACTATTAATAATAATGATGATGATCATGTAAATAACAGTGTTATTATTAAATATTATTATATTAAGTAATAGATTAATCACTATGACTTCATAAAATAATATATTAATTATATTTACTATAATTAATAAGTAAAATATATTAATTATATTTAATTAATTAATTAATTAATGTGTTACTATTATTAAGTCATATATTATTATTAATACTTATTATTTTTTATTTATTTTTTTATGAAATTATTTTCATTTGAAGTTATTTTATATGTTTTGCGTGCATGTATTGAATTACATTTAGAATTTAACTATAATTTATATTTTATAAGCTTTTAGAGTTGACTACTTCTTTTAAAGTCCAAATGTTATGTTTTTAAACAAATTTGTTTTGTATCATCTATATTATCATTTTTTTATTATTTTGATGAAAATATTCTTATTTTAAATTTTTTTATGTGTTTAGTCTATGTTTAAAATTTCATTTAGATTTCATTTATAGTTTATTTTTTATTAGCTTAAAAAAATCGCTTACTTGAAACACAACCGAACTTATTATATTTCAAGTAGGTAACTTTGGAAGCCTATAAAATATAAATTATAAGTACAATATCAATGAAACTTAAAAAATTAATTAAACATATAAAAAATAGTTGAAAATAAAATAAATTCATAAATATAAAAAACCAAAACTAATTTACGTGGCATAAATTTTATTGATTAAAAACATAACATTTACACTTCAAAAATTTTATACACATAAAATATAAAATAAATAAGATATAAATTAAATTTAAAACATTTATTGTAAAAATAAAAATTAATTGAAATTAAAAGGAAAGTAAAAAAAC
Source organism: Viscum album (assembly GCA_963277665.1). Taxonomy (NCBI): domain Eukaryota; kingdom Viridiplantae; phylum Streptophyta; class Magnoliopsida; order Santalales; family Viscaceae; genus Viscum; species Viscum album. Next base: position 406,620,191 of record OY728164.1, on the reverse strand, counting down.
AATTTTAAAAATGACAATTTTAAACTGACAACAGCCACTTTGAGTCATATCGGGCACACCATGTATCTGATTGAGGTGTGACTCACTCCTACACGTAAAAAATGACTTACATATCTTTTTCCTAAAGTATCAAAACAATCCAAATGTAATTTCTTAGATTTGAGTATGTCACTTTTGTTTTTAACGGAAATGTCATTTTAAACTGAAAAAACGTACCGATCACATCGTGTGTTGGTTTGACATCAAATTTATTCCTACACGTCAAAAATTACTTATGAATAGTTGTCCTAAATTATCAAAATAATCTGAATTCATTAGCTCAGTTTTCACTAAGTAACATGTGTTTTAAACTAAAATGTAAATTTTAAACTGATATCAGACACTTTGAGTCATACCGAACACACCGTGTATTGGATTGAGGTGAAAAAAATTATTAAACATCAAAAAATGACTTATGGATCATTGTTCTAAAGTATCAAAACAATCCAAAGGCCTTTTCTCATTTTTGAGTATGCCACTTGTCCTTTTTACAAAAATTAATGTCAATTTTAAATAAAACGACACACTTTAAGTCATACCGGTCACACAGTGTGTCTGATTGAGGTTATAATGATTCTTACACATCATAAATGACTTATGGATCATTTTACTAAAGTATTAAATCAATATGAACTCATTTTATTGGTTTTGAGTATGTCACTTTTCCTTTATACTAAAATTAATGTAGATTTTAAATAAAAAGACACACTTTGAGTCATAACGCTTAGACTATGTGTCAGATTGAGGTAAAGATGATTCCTACATGTCCAAAATGACTTATGGATCATTTTTCTAAAGTATCAAAATAATATGAATGCGTTTTCTTAATTTTGAGTATGTCACTTTCCCTTTTCACTAAAATTAAGGTCAATTTTAAATAAAAGACACACTTGAAGTCATAATTATCACTCTGTGTGTCTGATTGATGTGATAATGATTCCTACATTTAAAAAATGACTTATGGACCATTTTTATAAAGTTTCAAAACAATACGAATGTGTTTTCCTAGTTTTGTGTATGTCACTTGTCATTTTTACTAAAATTCATATCGATTTTAAATAAAAAGACACACTTGGAGTCATACTAGTCACACCCTATGTATTATTAAGGTGAGACTAATTTCAATACATCAAAAATGACTTATAAATATTTTTCCTAAAGTATCAAAATAATTTGAATGGGTTTTCTCGATTTTGAGTATTCCACTTTTCCTTTTTACTAAAATGAATGTCCGTTTTAAATAAAAAGACACACTTGAAGTCATACTGGTCACACCATGTGTCGAATTGAGGTTACAATGACTCCCAGACATCAAAAATGATTCTAAGACAAATTTAAAAATATTTCACATCAAGTTAAGATCATTTTATGTTGTTTTAAATATCAAACACACGTTTTAGAATTTTAAATGACTGGATATGTGTTTCAAGTAATTTCGAAAAAAAGACACATAAGATTAATGCATATTAAATTATTATAATTAAAAAATCAATATATGTTTTTTTTCCTATGATTTTCATAGCAATTCGAGCTCATTTGGTCAGGTTACCCATTATGGCACACATTTTTAAAGACTGGTATTTTTTAAAAACTCTTTATTTAGTCTGTTCGAGCACATCACACATCAGATTAACGTACTATATTCTCAAAAACATCAAAAATAATTCTAAGATAGAAATTATAATATTTAACATTAACTGGACATCGTTTTCTATGGATTTAACAGTCAAGAACATGTTTTAGTGTTTTAAATTACTCAAACTATGTTTTTGATCATATCCGAAAAACGACTCCTCAGCTTACTGCGCCATCAGTTCCTAAAATTCAAAAATCAATCTACAATTATTGTACTATGATTTCACAGTAATCCGATCTCATTTGGAAATCCCTCCCTCTATGTTACATGTTTTTAAAAACTGTCATTTTATAAAAACTCTTTATTATATCTATTCGAGCACATCACACGTCAGATTGACGCACCATCTACTTTAACATGTCAAAAATAATTTTATGATAGTTACGATAAAATTTCACATCAATTAGACATCATTTTATATGGTTTTAATAGTCAAATATACATTTTAGCATTTTAAATTACATAAACTGTGTTTTCAGTTGTCTCAGAAAAATGACACATCGGTTTGATGCACCGTCAATTCTTAAAATTCAAAAAGAAATATATGATTGTTTTTTTGTGACCTCACATTAATCATAGATCATTTAGTTGACCCAACAATTGTGGATCACATTTTAAAAGACCAATATTTTTAAAAAACTCTTTATTTAGTCAGTTCAAACACATCACACGTCAGATTGATCTACTCACACATGTTAATAATAATTATAATATAGATGTCATAAGATTTCACATTAATTGGAAATTTTTTATTTGGTGTTAACCATCAAACACATGTTTTAGCGTTTTAAATTACCATGTGTTTATTTTTTTAAAATTGACATTACTTTTAGTAAAAAAGATAAGTGACATACTCAAAACCGAGAAAACACATTTACATTACTTTTATACTTTATAAAAACAATCCATAAGCCATTTTGATAGGTAGGAATCATCTGAACCTAAATTCAATACACGGTGTTCCCAAAATGACTCGAAGTGTCCGTTATTAGTTTAAAATCGAAATTTTAGTTCAAAACATGTGTCACTCAATGAAAAATGAGAAAACTTATTAGGATTCTCTTGATAATTTAGGGAATATTTTTATAATTAATTTTTGATGTGTGGGAATTGGTCTCACATTAAACTGATGCACGATGTGACCTGTATGATTCAAAGTTCATGTCTCCAATTTAAAATAATATTTTTGTTAAAAACACAAGTGACCTACTAAAAACTAAGAAAACTCATTAATATTGTTTTTATATTTTAGGACAATGATACATAAGTCATGTTTGAAGTGTAAGAGTCAATCGCACCTCAATCTGATACATGGTGAGCCCAGTATGGCTCAAAGTGGTTGTTGTTAGTTTAAAATTGACATTTTAGTTTTAAACGCATGTCACTCATTGCAGTTGAGAAAACATACTTAGATTCCCATGATAATTTAGGATAATGATTTATAAGTAATTTTTGATATTTAGGAATCAATATTACATTAAATCAACACATGATGCGACCATTATGACTTAAAGTGTGGGTTTTCAGTTTAAAATGACATTTTAGTTAAAAAACACAAGTTACATACTCAAAATTGAGAAAACACAGTCGGATTTTTTTTGTTATTGTTTTTTGTTGTTTTCTACTATTGGATTTTTGTTTATAGGTCATGGGTTATTGTATTTTAATATATTTAAAAAAACTAATTAGATTTCAAGGTCATTTTTTATAATAATCGACGTTAAAAGTCACTTTTAACATCATTTTTCATTAAAACCAATGTTGAAGGTGAATTCCGACGTCAGTTTTTTATTAATAATGATGTTGAAAGTCACTCTATATCTATATTTAGTTGAGATTTAAATGTTGCTTTTTATAAAAAATTGATGTTGAAATTCTATCTATATCTATTTTTTTCAGGATTTCAACATCATTTATTATAATAATTGGCATTAAAAGTGTCATTCCACATCATTTATTATAAAAAATGATGTTGAAAAGAACTTCGAGCATCAATTTTTATAAAAGAATACATTTAAAGTATCTCTATACCTATATTTATGCAACACCCCATTTTTTTCTCAAAATAAATTGAAATTGATGGAACTTTGTTTTAATTAGATATTTTTAACTAGCCTTTAAAACATAACTTTTCCACTTCTATGTTTTGAATTTCAAGAAACTATCATCTACAATTGTGTTCAGTACGTTATTTGGAGTCTATTGGAACCAACTTATTTTTTTGGTGAATAGTAACATACCCTTATGAATAGTAATATGAATAGTAATATGACCATAATTAATAGTAAATTTTATTATTATTTTATTTTCTTAAGGCTTTAAGATAATAACATCTTGGTTAATTTTTCATCGTGTTATAGAAGTAGTTATAGAATTAGAATTGTTAATTTTTGAATTAAGTATGATTTTATTTAAGAATTAAATTAATAATATTTAGAAAATTATTTTCAAAAATTGGACTTCATTTTTGAATTCTACACGTCAAAAAATGGTTAGGGTAAATTTTTGGGTTTTTTCTGAAATTCTTGATTTTTCAGTGAATAATGAAATACGATAAAATACCGTATAATCAAATTATCAGTAAAATACAATATTTATGAAATAATAAGTGATTAAAGGCCACTTAGTTAAAACTCACATAACATTATTACTATTTTAGGTCACATGAACTAAGACTATTCATAATCTTGGGCAAAAATGTTATATTAATGATTAAAATAATGAAAAATACCCCCACTCCTGCAATATAAATACCACCCTTACTCCCCTCTTTTTCCCACACCTCTCAAGCCTTGATCCATGGCTATGTTTTGAACAATACTCCCCCCAAGGCTCTTACCCACGTCCTAGAGCTTCTGGTCTCACCAAAAGACCAAAACCAAAGCCCTTAAGAAGGATCTCAAGGAGAAGAGATCAAGAGGTAAACATCCTCTTTTATTTTCTTTCTTTTTTTAATTTTATGTTATTATCTTCCTTTACCTTTTGAATTATGTTGAAATATTTAATTCCATATCCCCCCTTAATTTCCATATTATGTATGAGTGATTAGATATTCCCTTTCTCTCATCAAACTATTTTTATTAAATTTTAAGAGACGTTGTTAGGCTGCCGAATTTTCATGAGAAATTTCTCAAGTTTTCTTTTATTTCATGGTTCCTTTTTATTCTTTCCTCACCCCCTCTTATCCAAGAGTAATAAAATCTCTAGAATCATTTATATTCTTTATTTTCTCATGATCATGAAAAACTCATCATCATTTTTCTTCTCCTCTCCCACTTATTCAAATAATTAAAAACATTGTCCATGATGTGTCGAATTACCAACATCGTGGACGATGTGATTTAATTTTTATTTAAATCCTTAATGTCTAGTCATGAAACCATTTTTATGGTTGAACTAGGTTTAAATATATGTATTATGTCTCATCAATGGTTCTGTAATTTTTTTAACACATGGTTTTAATTTATAAAACGAAATTAGGTCATTATTATCAAAGAACCACTAAAATGATCTAAACGAACATCATTAATGTTTTAACTTATGAATCATCCTCATATTAAAAATCAAAATGATAAATGGTATAAATTATGGTATTGTAAATATGTAAATACCATTCCATTCCAATTCTGGAATTTCAGTTCCAATCGACAAGAACATCAACCATGAACCAATCATGGAAATCATGTTAAGAACTCACACAAAAACAGTGCAAGGAGCAAAATACTAACAATTAAAGGGTTAAATGATGTTATGAAATGATAATATAAGATGTTATAAACATGAAAATGTTTCTATAAACTACTAATAACACTATTTTAAACATTATACAGGATGTTTAAAAAAGTTTTAAGTAAGACAAACCCAAGGTAAGGGAATTCTTAACCCGATTTTCATTCTTTGGGTTAACCTTCTAGTTCATTATTTATGTGATATTTAAATTGTTTTTGTGATGAGTTCGGTTTATATTATGTTTTATTATGTATATTTAAAGTATATATACATACTCATCCACTCAATTAAGTCTCTCTTCAATTGTAATATATTTATAAGGGTTTTTTCTTTAAAATCCTCCTTTTAAATCCAGTTTTAAAAAATTCCAAAGCAATGTTTTTATGGAATTATTCATGTTGTATGATTATGTTTTGGTTCTTGAGAATTATTTATGATAAAGGTTGGGACCTATATCTCCCTTCAATGCATTGGGTATGAGTAAGTTGGAGGTCGGTCGTATGGTTACTCCAAGTGTAACTGCGATGGTTACACAAAGTAAGGTAGTCGTGAGGGTTACAAATTATAAGGTAGCCAAGAATGGTTACAATATTATGTAAGTAATTCTCCAAGATAACTTTATGATTATATTTACGTTCTCATGTTTTGTTTGGATCTTTTGTAAATCTCATGTTACACAAAGTAAGTATATATGGGTGACAAGAATGTCTTTTGAAATTTTTTTCATACATTACGAGTATTCATGGACTAATGTGATCTTTCTTTCTTTTCCATCCCTTACTGAGCTTTTGTGCTCATCCCAAGTTTTTAAATGATTTTCACAGGTTAATGGTTGTGTAAGAAAAGAAAGGAAGCCATGTTTATTGTTGAAGAATTTCCAAGGAGTCATGTTTAAGTTTTAATGTTTTATATTTTGAAAAAAATGGAAACTATTTTTATGGTATCCACTCTGTAATAATGTGTAATGTTATGAATTTATTGTCCCAATTATCTAAAGATCTAAACTTTAAAAGAACCTAAATGTAAAAGGAAGTGTTTTCTTGACTAAATTAAAGATTATGTATGTAATAATTCCGAGTCCTTAATGTAACAACTTGGTCCCGATGACAGCACAGACACCCCGCCTTAATATGACCATCGGCTCCTGGCCTACCAGGTACCACCAGTTGCCCCGCAGACACGTGGGGCCCACCCCAGGGTCCACTCCAGGGTCCACCCATGTGCCCAAATGGGTCATCTGACTAATGATTTTCGCCAAAGTCCAACACATGTCCTTTCCAGTGTGCTTTGTCCTCACTCACACAAACCCTGGGAAACTTCTCAGAAGGTCACCCATCCTGATCACTACTCGAGGCCAAGCATGCTTAATTGTGGAGTTCTAATCCGGTAGGCTCATGAAAAGGAAGGTGCACCTTATTGACATGAGTCATATCATTTTGTCATTTAACCCTTATTGTAACACCCCAAATGATAAAGGGTTAAATGAATAAATGATATGACTCATGTCAACAAGGTGCACCTTACTTTTCAGAAGCCTGTCTGATTATAACTCCACAGTTAAGCTTGTTTGTCCTAGAGTAGTGATCAAGATGAGTGACCTTCTGGGAATTTTCTTAGGGTGTGTGTGAGTGAGGACAAAAGCACACTAGAAAGAACATGTTTTGGCCTGTGGGGAATTTCATTAGTCAGATGACCCGTTCGGGAACGTGGGTGGACCCTCGGGTGGTCCCCACGTGTCTGCAGGGCAACTGGTGGTACCTGGTAGGCTAGGACCTGATGACCATGTTAAGGCGGGGTGTTTGTGCTGTCACCGGGACCCGTTTGGTACATTAAACTATAAGGACCCAGCCTTTTTACATACATAATCTTGAATTTAGTCAAGAAAACACTTCCTTTTACATTGAGGATCTTTTCAAGTTTATATCTTTAGAGAATTAGGACAATACATTCATAACATTACACATTATTACAAAGTGGATACCATAAAAAAAGTTCCCATTTTTTCAAAATATAAAACATTAAAACATAAAACAAGACTCCTTAACAATTATTCAACAATTAACATGTCTTCATTCCTTGTCTTAAACATCCATTAACCTATGAAAATCATTTATAAACTTGGTATGAGCACAAAATCTCAGTAAGGTATGGAAAAGAAGGAAAGATCACATTAGTCCATGAATATTCGTAACGTATGAAAGCATTTTCAAAAGACATTCTTGTCACCTATATATACTTACTTTGTGTAACATGATATTTAAACAAGATACACACAAAACATGAGAACATAAATATAATCATAAAGGTATCTTGGTTCATTACTTACATAATCTTGTAACCATTCTTGGCTACCTTATAATTTGTAACCCTCACGACTACCTTACTTTGTGTAACCATCACAGTTACACTTGGAGTAACCATATGGATGACCTCCAACTTACTCATACACAATGCATTGGAGGGAGATATAGGTCACACCCTTCATCATAAATAATTTCCAATAACCAAAACATAATCATACAACATGAATAATTCCATAAAAAATTGCTTTGGAATTTCGTAAATCCGAATTTAAAAAGAGTATTTTTAAAGAAAAACCCCTTATAAATATCTTAAAATTGAAGAGAGACTTAATAGAGTGGATGGAGTATGAATATATACTATAAATACACATAATAAAACATAATATAAATAGAACCCATCACACAAACAATTTAAATAGCACATAAATAACGAAGTAGAAGGTTAACCCAAAGAATGGAAATCGGGTTAAGAATTCCCTTACCTCGGGTCTGTCTTATTTAAATCTTGTTTAAACATCCTGTATAATGGTTAAAAGAGTGTTATTAGTAGTTTATAGAAATATTTTCATGTTTATAACATCTGATATTATCATTTCATAACATCATTTCACCCTTTAATTGTTAGTATTTTTCTCCTTGCACTGTTTTTGGGTGAGTTCTTAACATGATTTCCATGTTTGGTTCATGGTGGATGTTCTTGTCGATTGGAAGTGAAATTCAAGAATTATAATAGAAAGGTATTTACATATTTCCACTACCATAATTTATACCATTTATCATTTTGATATTTAATATGAGTATGATTCATAAGTTAAAACCTTAATGATGTTCGTTTAGATCATTTTAGTGGTTTCTTGATAATAACGACCTCATTTCATTTTATAAATTAAAACCATGTGTTAAAAAGAATTCCAGAACCATTTATGAGAAATAATACATATATTATAACCTGGTTCAACCATAAAAATGGTTTCATGACCGTACTTGAAGGATTTAAAGAAAAATTAAATCACATCGTCCACAATGTCAGTAATTCGCCACATCATGGACAATGTTTTTAATTCTTTGAATAAGTGAGAGAGGAGAATAACAATGATGAAGAATTTTACATGAACATGAGAACATCCAGAATATACATGATTCTGGAGATTTCATTCCTCTTCGATAAGAGGGGGTGTGGAAAGAAGAAAAAGGAATCATGAAATAAAAAAAAACTTGAGAAATTTCTCACGAAAATTCGGCAGCCTAACGACGTCTCTTAAAATTTCATAAAAATAGTTTGATGAGAGAAAAATAATATCTCATCACTCATACATAATATGGACAATAAGAGGGGATGTAACACCCCAAGATTCAATGGTACACTTCTCTTTGAAAAATACAATAGCGTGTGTTGTACGCAACTTCGAGTTCTAACACACACCACAACCAATCAAAGTAGCCATCATGAATAGTAATACCTACTTTTTGAAATTTTATAAATTTTATCTTTCAAAATGGACTTCATTTTTGTATTCGGAATATCAAAATTATCCTATGTTGAATTTTTGGTATTTTTCTGAGAACTTCCAATTTTTTATGAATAGTGAAAAATACATAAAAACAACTTTTTTAATCAAAATAATTTATAGTGATAAATTATACTATTGAGTGGTTTTAAAGTGTAATTATAATATATTTTTACAATTTTATCCAATGGTGGTCATTAGAATTAATTTCACTTTGAAATTGGAGATAAACAATTGTCAATCTTTTGATATATATTGTTTCTTAAAAACACGCTATTTGTTGTGACAGTGGGAATTAATTAATGAAACTTATATGTTTGAAATTTTTTAAAATAGACATCATTTTTTGAATTCGGAATATCAATTATAGATTAGGGTGAAATTTTGGTGTTGTTCTGAAAAACTTCAATTTTTGATGAATAGTGAAACCACTAAGTGGTAGTTAAAAAACTGATTTTTCATTTAAATGAATCATTACCACTTATGTGATTTGATTTTCAAAAATCCGACATACATGGTTTTCATTAGGAAGTAAAATGTGGTTCAATGGGATTAAAATAATTTTTTGGTGAATAGTAACTTTTAAGTTTAATTAATCGCGATTAAAGGTAATTAGTGTAATTTGAGGTAAAGATAATGTTATAATAATATGAAATGACCTTTACACTTGTCATACCCCTATTGGATGAGTCATTTCCGACCAAGAAAATCCATGGGTCAACTTGGGGACCCCATGCAGCCACTTTGGTAGGAAAATGACATTAAAAACTTTTTATTTAATGTTAAAATAAAAATGTCACAAACATGAGTTGTTCTACTAAAAAAATTTTTAAATGGGGTTATACAAGTCATATTTTTTACTATAAATATTCATTAGAAAGATAAAAATATTTCCTACATCATGATATTTTTTTATAATTTTTAGACATTAAATAAATTAAATTATATATGACACTATGATGATGCAGCGATTACCTCATTATTTAACGATTTAAATAAAATGAAAAGATAATATAAAATATAAGACCTACACATGTCAAAAACCTATTGGATGGGTGGATTTCGATCTATTATCACCTTATAATTGAAATATATAATTTTTTGACCTTTTAAATCCGAAAATAATTTTATAATAAAGTATCATTT